>JAYMFU010000012.1:0-600000 GCA_036784835.1 Phaeophila floridearum
TGAAGCCAGGCACTGGTTTGAACTAAAGTAGTGATTTGAAGTCAAGACCAATTGCCATGCTCTTTAGCCTTTGTTGGCGGTAGTTTTTCATTCTCCAATTTTTGTGTTCGCCAGAATTTGAGTCAATTCAGATCTCGGTTCATCTCCGGTGACTGCGATATAGTATATGAACTTATCCGTCGGGATGTACGCTTCACAAGTATATCGATCTATAAGTCCGTAGATCAATCCTCGTCTTCCATCAACATTTATGTCATTGACGTCCTCAAATTCAAAGTGTTTGGCAACTCGACTTTGCACAGCGAGTTGGGAATCGATACTTGTCGAATCCCGAGAATTCCACACCACCAAGTGATAGATCTTATTTTTTGACTCAATCAATCTTTGGATAAAAAAGCTCGTCCTATTCGAGTCACGAAATATCTGTGGGCAAACGAAAGAAATTCCTTGTCCAAGATTTATGTCTGGTTGATTTGTAGAGTCGATAACAAACTCACAAGGCGTTTTAATCGCAATCGAGTACTCACTAAACACTTGGTAGCCCTCTTTTTCGAGTTGATCCATCTTTTGAGTACACGAGAAAATTCCAAGGCACAAAAATGTTAAAAGGAGAATGCTAATGGATTTCATTTCAAATTACCGCCAACATCGTTATAACGCAAATCAAAAATTATCAGTGTCTTTTGATTTGCGGGATAACGAGGGCCGATTTGTTAATTTATCTTGGATCATCTTCTCGCCATTAAAGTCATTTAGCAAACTGTCAAACGGGTTCTTCAACTTCATCAGATGCTCCGACGCTACGTGCGTGTAAATCTGAGTGGTCTCCGGTCGACTGTGCCCCAACAACTCCTGAACGTATCTCAAATTTACACCATCTTCAATCATATGGGTGGCATACGAGTGTCTTAACATATGTGGCGATACCTCCTTAAATATGCCAGCACGCTCAGCCGCCTGCTTTATGTTTTTCCGAATGCTTGTCGCGCTGTAGCGTGGATTGCCCTTGCCGTTGAACAGGAATTCCCTTGGAAGAAATTCTTCGATGTAATTCTTCAACATGATCGCCATGGACTTGCCGTAGGTTACTAGTCGGTCTCTTCGGCCTTTTGCGCTGCGCACGTGAATCGTGTTTTGCTCGAAGTTGAAATCGGCGAGACGCAAATCGATGACTTCCCCTACACGCAGCCCTGAACTGTACATCAAGCTCAACATCGTGCGATGTTTAAGGTTTCTGCTCGCACTCAAGATTGCCATGACCTCGGTGCGACTCAGAACTTTTGGTAAGCGTTTTTCCTTCTTGGGCCTGGGTATGTCATCCAGTCGCACGTTAGGAAGGTGATTGGCATCCAAGAACCATTTAATGCTTGTCGCGAACTGTCGTTGGGTGCTTAAGGCATAATTGTTCTTCACCATGAAGTCACTCTGAAATCTCAAAATGTCATCGCTTGTGATCTCATAAGGGTTTTTAGCTAGAAACCGAAGCATTCTTCCTGCTAGATCGGTATAGGTTTCCACGGTTTTCTCACCTCTACCTGCGGCGTTGAGCAAGCGTTCCATGTGCTCGATTGAGCGCTTTTGATTATCGGTTAGGGGGAGCTTTGTGATCGCTTGCCTTTTGGCTTGAATCTCTTTCTTTTTCTTTACGTCTTGAGGCCAGCGTAGATAGGCCTTCTTACTTAGGTGCGAAAAGATGAGCTTACGCGCTTCCGGACTGTCGGGTATGTGCCACTCATGATAAGTGCTGCTGTATTTCGCACTGAGTTGTTTGACTAAGTTGACCATCTCCACCTCATACTTGAAGGCGAAGAAGACCTTATCTTCTCCACGATGCTTGCGGTAAGTAATCTTGACTTCGGGCAGCATTTTCATGGAGACCAAATTAGGATGGCATGCAGCTATGGCAAAGCGGATTTGCGCAGATGGAAATACAAGATTTGCGCGAATCCGTAAACAGGTCTGGGCATGACGCCGATCATTTCCGAAGGACACCATTAACTGTAACCTTGTTCTCATGAACATCGCAGGAAAAGTCTGGGTCGTCACTGGCGGCGGAAGCGGCATGGGCCGCGAACTCACCCTCCAACTCTTGGCCAAGGGCGCGTGCGTTGCCATCGTCGACATCAATCAGGCATACATGGATGAAACGGCGCAGCTCGCCGGCTCCAATTCCGAACGTCTCAGCACACACGTGCTCAACGTTGCCGATAAAGCGAGTGTGGATGCCTTTCCAGATCAAGTCATCGCGGCGCGCGGTGCCGTGGATGGCATTTTCAATAACGCGGGCATCATCCAGCCGTTTGTTAGGGTCAAGGACCTTACCGACGAAGCCATCGAGCGGGTGATGAACGTCAACTTCTACGGACTGGTGTACCTCACGCGCGCCTTCCTGCCGCACCTACTCAAACGCCCCGAAGCGCACATCGCCAATGTATCCAGTATGGGCGGATACCTGCCCGTTCCCGGACAAACGATCTACGGCGCTTCCAAGGCAGCCGTCAAACTCTTTACGGAAGGGCTGCATTCAGAAATGCGAGGAACCAACGTCCACGTCACCATCATCTTCCCAGGCGCCATTGCCACCAACATCACCAAAAACTCGGGTGTAGACATTCCCGCCAACGCCTCGGCCGATGAGAGCAAGTTCAAGGCCCTTCCAGCCGACAAGGCGGCAAGCATCATGATCCGCGGCGTGGAGCAAAACAAGTTCCGCGTACTGGTAGGCAGTGATGCCAAAATGATGGATCGGTTGTACCGGCTAGCGCCGGCGTTTGCCGCGGGCTTCATCGCCAAGCAGATGAAAGATCTCTTGAAGTAACCTATAAGCTGAGCGCGTTCACCTCATCCACAAATTGCTGGATGGCCTCGGTGGCGTCTTCATCTGTAATCGTGTGCAGGCTTGAAGTGTAGGTCATTCCTAAGTACTTGGCAGTTTCTTGAAACGGCAGCCAAAAGTGCTCGCCTAAATTCCCACCATACGAGCAGCTGATCGCTGCCATGCGCTTGCCGCGAAGCTGGCGTCCAAGGTCTTTTTCGATGGTGATGAGGTCGGTGATGCGGTCAAAAAACACCTTCATGATGCCGCTCATCGCATACCAATACACCGGCGTCGCAAAGACCAACGTATCGTAGTCGGCGATCAAGCGGCGCATCAGAGGAAGAAAATCGTCGCCCTTGTTCTTATGGTCGTAATCGAAGTAGCTGAACTCGTAGTCGTTCAGGTCAACTACGTCCCAACCCGATGCTCTCGCTAAGCTGGTAACCATCTCATTGTTGCCTGCATCCTTGGCTGAGCTGCCTGCGATGATGACAATCCGTGAACCTGAACGTGAAATGGACGCTACCGCTTTTGACTTTTTAGAAAAGATCCCCACGTGATGGATTTTGCGCGTGAAGGTACATGCTCTTCATGGAAGCTTTTTCACGCGATATGTGTTAGCTGTGCGTTTCTCCTGCATGAGAAGAATCTTAAATCGAATTGAATCATGACCTTAGGATAACACACCCATAATTTCCCTGAGAGGGTGCCCCGATAGCTTTGCGGCATTAAACCATTAACCATGACTAAATCTATACTCCCTCTCTTTATAGCACTCATTTTCGCACATGGTGCTTTTGCTCAATCTGAGCTCTTCACCAAGTACATTCAAGGTACTGGTGGAACCCTTAACGATACACTTGACAACGGAACGGTTGTTACCCTGGACCTTTCAACGGACGACGTTGAGCAGGAAAACGACGAGGTTGATTCTTACTACGATGATGATCTTGACGCAGGTTGGGAAGGCGCTCCTGAAGACCAGAACTTGTTGACCCTGGGCCTTCGCTTTGTTGACATCCTCATCGATCAAGGCAAGACCATCGATAGTGCATACATCGTATTCCATGCGCACGAAGGCAAGGCTGCCGAAGATGTTTGTGAACTTACCATCGTAGGTGAAGCAACGGATGACGCAGAGACCTTCGACGAGGATGGTTTCAACGAAAGCTTCCTCCTTACAGATCGCACACAAACAACCACTTCTGTTGAGTGGACAGTAGATGAAGATTGGACGATTTGGCAACCTTACAAGACGCCAGACATCGGCTCAGTGGTGCAGGAAATTATAAACCGTCCAGGTTGGACCGCAGGCAACGCCATGGCATTCATCTTCCTCCCAGAAGATCAAGGTCCGAGCACCGTAGAGAATGCACGCGAGTTCACATCGTTTGAGAACATTGCTGATCCTGACGACGTAGATCCGAATGGAACCCCTGGTGATGGAACCAACCACCCAGAGCGTCGCCCATACATCGAGATTTGGGTGAACGGTTCGCTTTCAACTGCTGAGCTTGTAACCAACAACTTCAGCATCTATCCAAACCCATCAAAGGGCGGAATTGCGCGTCTTCAGTTGGATGACAATGCGCCAGCAATGGTGAACATCTTCAACGCTGAAGGACGTCGCGTTCGTCAAATCAACGCCATCACAACCAATGCGGAGATCAACCTTGAAGGTTTGAGCCAGGGCATCTACATGGTGCACGTCGAGCAGAACGGTGAAACGTCTGTGAAGAAACTCGTAATCGAATAAGCAAGCACATAGGATTCAAGTACTAAGGGGCCGGATTGATTTCCGGCTTCTTGGTTTCATAACCTACCTACCATTGAAACGTCTCCCTTACTTCCTCCTACTATTTCTCACATCTGCATCACTTAACCTGTTTGCGGCGCGCATCAAAGGCGTCGTAACCGACGCTTCAACGGGTGAGACCTTGCCCGGTGCCACCGTGATGTTGGCTGGAACCACCAAAGGAGCCACCACCAACGGCGAGGGTCGGTATGTGATTGACGACGTGAAAAATGGCAACTATAGTGTCGTGGCCACTTTCATTGGCTATCACGAACAGACCTTCGACATCGTAATCACGTCCAACACGACCTATACGCACGATTTCATTCTGGCTCAAAGTTCCATGGTGCTGGAAGAAGTCGTCATCAGCGAGCGGGCAACGGGCCAAGTGAAAACGATGACCCAGCAGCGCGAGGCAGAGAACATCATGAACATCGTGTCTGAAGAGCAGATCATCAGCTTTCCTGACCTGAATGCTGCCGATGCCATACAACGCGTGCCGGGCATCACGCTTCAGCGCGATCAAGGCGAAGGGAAGTATGTGCAATTGCGTGGAACCCCGCCCGAACTGACCAATTTCAATGTGAATGGATTGCAACTTCCTTCTCCTGAGAGTTCGATCCGGACGGTGGGAATGGACATCTTCAACGCGAGCCAGATTCAGACCATTGAAGTGTCCAAGGTGCTGACGCCCGATATGAACGGTGACGCGATTGGGGGAACCGTCAATTTGAAAACGAAACGCGCAGAAAGCACCGAGCCGATCTTCAACGTAGTGGCGGCAGGCGGTTACAACAACCTACGTAATACACCCAACGGCGAGCTTCAGTTCACCTACTCTCAGCGCAAAGGACGTATCGGATTCCTGATCAACTCGAACTTCATCCAGACCGAGCAAGGAGCCGACAACCTCGAGATCGATTACGAGAAAGGCGTCTTCTTTGGCGGCCAAGGGCAAGACAATTATCACATCCAATACACCGAGGTGCAGTTGCGCTATTATGAGCTGACCCGACAGCGCGTTGGTCTTTCATCGACGCTTGATTATCACATCGACGAGTACAACCTGATCTACGTGACCGGTATGTACAACCGCTACTTGGACGAAGAAACGCGTTACCGAAAGGTGTATTCACTCGACGATGCGACGAGCGAGGAACGCTATCTCTATGGCGGAATCGACCACGACGTGCGCGATCGGAAGAAGATTCAGGCAATTTCCAACATCAGTTTTGGCGGGGATCACGACATCCGTTTCGCAAAGATCAAGTATGAAGTCGCCTACTCTGTTGCCACCGAAGAGCAGCCTAACTACATGGAAGCGGTTTTTGAAAATCCCGGTCAGGCCATTGAGATGTTGTTTGACCGCACCGAACCCGATTTCCCAACGGTGAGCTTCCCAAATGAGGTCAATTCGCAAAATGCCTACGACTATGAGAATTACGAAATGGATCAATTGCTCTTTGAGGAGCATCATGCCATTGACGAAAATGTCATGGGCCGCATCGACATAGAAGTGCCCTATCTAAAGGGAAGCAAGAACAATGGATTGATCAAGTTTGGGGCGTTGGCGCGCTTCAAAGACAAATCGCGCGACATTGAGGCCAAATCTTTCGGTGCCTATTTCGAGCAATCCAAGATTTATCCGCTGCCCGGACCACCGTTGAGTGTGAATTCCGTCGATGATGGATTCGAAGAAACCGATCTGCTTGGTAGAGGCTACACGATGGATCATATGCCAGATCCAGAACTGATGCGGTCGTTCTATGAGCGCTACCCAACGCTTTTCGTTTATGGCGGTGAGGGAATTACAGAAACCTTGGAGCGCACGTATTCGCAGGATTACACGGCCACGGAAGATGTGCAGTGTTATTACGCCATGGTCAAGCACAACTTTGGTCCGTTGATGGTGCTAGGAGGCGCGCGCTACGAACGCACGGACATTGGATACGAAGGCTACCAGCTATTTAAGAAGACTTCAGGCTATTTTGAGCGATTGGATACGGTGACCGATCAGCGCACCGTTGACTTCATACTTCCAAACCTTCAGTTCAAGTACAGCCTCACGCCGATGTTCAACATCCGCGCGGCCATGACCTATTCGTATGCGCGACCAAACTTCCGCGACGTCATTCCTTATCGAGTGCAGAATGAACGTACGGAAGTACGCTTCGGAAACCCAAACCTCGAATATCCAGAGGCGATGAATTTGGACTTCCTCATAGAGCGTTACTGGAAAGGAAGGAACATCATTTCAGGAGGTTTCTTTTACAAGCAGATCGACCACTTCATCTTCAACTACAAGATATTCGGATATGAGGGCGATCCGCGCGAAGCGAACCTGAGCAAACGAGAGATTGAATTGCCGCTGAATGGTCGAAGCGCATACGTGAGTGGGGCGGAGGTTCAGCTTCAGACCTTCTTCAACCGCCTGCCCAAATTCTGGAAGAACTTCGGTGTGTTGACCAATTACACCTATACCTACTCGGAGGCGCAAATCAACAAACGCTACCAAGCCAACGACAACATCAACATCGTTCAAATCGGTGGCGACTATACCGAGTTCTTCAGCCAGGAAGAGATCGAGAAAATTCCACTTCCCGGACAAGCCCCGAACAGCTTCAACTTTGCCTTTTTCTACGACTCACCGAAGGTATACCTCAAAGTCTCCGCCAACTACAATGATGTGTTCTTAAGCACACTCGGTGTCGATCCAGACTTGGATGAGTACTATGGTGCGCAATGGCGCATCGACCTGAACGGATATTATCAAGTGAATCAGGTGCTTCAAGTCTTTGGCGATGTCCGAAATGTGACGAATCAACCATTGCGCTATTACCTCGGAAAACCTGAAAACGAACGGATACTTCAAACTGAATTCTATTCATTTTGGGCCCGCCTTGGGGTCCGCTTACGCTTCTAACTATGAAACCTACCAACTACATTCTTTTCCTTGCTGCTTTGGCAGCGGCGTGCCACGAAAAACCTACCGATGAAGCAAACACAGAACCGCCGGCAGAAGTGAAGCAAATCGGAGTTGAGGTTACTGCCGCTGGTCAAACCGATGCTGTTTCAGCGAACCCTGAGGACGATGCTGCGGACGATCCGGCCATATGGTACAATGAGGCCGATCCTACACGTAGTTTGATCCTTGGTTCGGACAAAACTCTTGGTTTGGATGTGTTTGACTTAGCAGGAAAGCGCCTAGCCACGTACAAAGTTGGTCGCATCAACAACGTTGACGTTCGAAAGGATGTGCTAGGTGGGATTGACATCGTCGGAGGGAGTCATCGCGATAAGAAGGCCATTGAATTGTGGATCATCAACAAGGATTCATTGACCCTTCGAAATGCGGGTTCTATTCCGACGGACCTTCCTGATGTCTACGGGTTCTGCCTCTACAAGAGTCCTGAATCAGGTGACGTTTATGCCTACATCAACAGCAAGACGGGTCGCACACAGCAATACAAGTTGGCTATTGAAACTGGGGAGATAACGGGCACAATGGTCCGGGAACTCAAGCTCCCAAGTCAAGTGGAAGGCATGGTGGCCGACGACGCTCTAGGAAATTTCTTCATCGGAGTGGAGGAAGGAGGGATCTATCATTTCAATGCCGAGCCAGGAGGTTCTACAGAAGGCAGGTTGTTGTTGAATTCAGGCGACGACAATGCCAACATCGCGTACGACGTGGAAGGTTTGACGATTTATTATGGAGAAGGGGAAGGAGGCTATTTGATTGCTTCAAGCCAGGGCAACAACACCTATGCGATCTTTCACCGTGCAGCCGGCAATGACTATTTGGGGAGTTTCCGGATTGTGGATGGCGATGTATGCGACGGTGCTTCGGAGACCGATGGCATCGATGTCATCCATAACTCACTGGGCTCGAAATATCCCACCGGGATGTTTATCTGTCAAGACGGCTACAACTATGAGGGTGAGACCAAGGTTGCGCAGAATTTTAAAATGGTGCACTGGAAGGACATCGCCGAGTCCTTTGAGCCGTCGTTGGAGATTTCTGCCAAGTAGGCCTACCTAAAGATCAAATCGGTGTTTTGCCTACCGATGATTGCCGTGATTTCGACGACATCCTCGTTGATCCGATAGAAAATGCTGTCTACGCCGCAGACGCATCGGTGGTACCCTGACTTGATGTAGTCGACAGACTCGTAGGAAAAAGGGTGCTTCGAAATGCGTTCGAACGCGTCGAAAAAGTTTGAGAAATATTGGTCGGCTTGGGCTTCACCAAACTTTAAGCTACCGTATTGATGGATTCGAATGAGATCTTCCCTGGCTTGATTGGAGAGCCTGTACCTAGCCATTTAGCTGCTCCTTCGAGGCTTTTAGGATATCTTCTTTACGGTCGCTGGTGAAGCCGCTTTTTTCTGCGTTTTCAAGCTTCACTCGGATCCAGTCGATTTGATTCTGTTGGTTGCGAGCCTGCCGAATGAGGTCGTTGACGAGCTCACTTTTACTCGTGTACTCTTTGCTGTCTACCTGACGCTTGAGCCATTCGTCATTAGGCTTGGTTAAGGAAATGCTCTGTCTTGGCATAATCTATATGATTGGTGTAAATATACACCAAATACGCATCAAGATGATGAAGCGTTTAGCGATTCAGCTGCTGATGTGGCACCACGGCCATCGTGATCCTGCTGATGCAGATCAGTTTGCCTTCTTCGTTGGTGATATCGATGCCCCAAACTTGGGAGCTTCGACCTAGATGAATGGGGCGAGCGGTACCGGTAACCCTTCCTGAAGTAGCAGGACGCAGATGATTTGCGTTGACCTCCATACCCACGCAGTAAAACTTCGAAGCGTCCACCGTCAGGTGCGCGGCGATGCTGCCCAGACTTTCTGCCAGCGCCACAGATGCGCCACCGTGAAGGATGCCATAAGGCTGCACAGTGCGCTGGTCGACGGGCATGGTTCCTCGCAAAAAATCATCTCCCAACTCCGTGATTTGAATGTCGAGCGTTTCGAGGAGCGTTCCCGCACGCATGCCGCCGGCTTGAGCTTTGTCAACTTTTTGAAACCAGATCATGGAGTTTGTAGTTTGTCGTTTTTGGTTTGATGTTACGCAGTGTTCACTTCGCGTCCTCTGCGCCTTCTTCGCGCCCTTTGCGGTTAACGGCTGCTCCATTGCGCTACACAGAGCTACACAGAGTTTCACAAAGTTCTATTGCTTGCGCTGAAATATACGTGTATTCGAGTATTCGTAGAATTCGTAGTCATTCGCAATTTGCATCGATTCGCATGATTGGCAGATTCGCAACAAATCGCAGATTCGTACAATTCGTATTATTCGCAGATTCGTACCCATGCTTGTTTTCCCAAACGTCAAGATCAACCTAGGACTGTCCGTCACTGGAAAGCGCCCCGATGGCTACCACAACATCGAGAGCGTTTTCTATCCGGTGCAATGGCGCGAGGGCCTCGAAGTGTTGGAGCGAAACACGGAGCCAACAACTGCCAACGCTTTATTGTCGGAAGTAGAGGTAGGCAAGGTTCGATTTCTGAACTATGGAAATCCCATCCCCGGATCGGCTGAAGGTAACCTGTGCATCAAGGTATTCCAACTCCTCGAGGAGTGGTTTAACCTTCCTCCCACCGACATCCATCTTCTCAAAAAACTTCCTATCGGCGCTGGTTTGGGCGGAGGATCGGCCGACGCGGCATTTACGCTTCGTGCGCTCAAAGAATTTTATCAACTCAGCATATCCGACAAGGAAGCCATGGAACTCCTCGCCAAGGTCGGCAGCGACTGCCCGTTTTTCTGGAAGAACAAGCCCATGTTCGTCTTCGGAAGGGGAGAGCAGATGCGACCCATCGAATTGGACTTGAGCCGTTATTTCATCCTGTTGGTCAACCCGGGCATACACATCCCAACGGCCGAAGCTTATAGAGGCATCGCTCCTAAACCCGCGCCTATTGACCTGAATATGCTTGGCTCGCTGCCGATCGAATCATGGAAAGATGTGGTCAAGAATGACTTCGAAGACAGCGTGTTCAAGCTTCACCTTGAAATCGCCGATCTCAAGCAAGCGATGTACGACCATGGCGCTGTATATGCTTCCATGACCGGAAGCGGTTCTACGGTGTATGGAATCTTTGCAACGGAGCCTCCAGTTCAAGAGTTTAAAGGATACATACAGTGGCAAGGGAAACTGGAGTAATCAGCCGTTTTTGGCTCGTGAATCTTTTCCAAATCAACGCTACGCTTCCAGGTCTTGCTTTTTCGGGCAAACACCACTACCTCATTGCGTTCCAAGTCAATCTTGAAAGTGATTACATAACCTTTGAAAATGAGATTCCTCACGTTCTCATCATCAGAATAAATGGAACGTCGACATTTGAAGGGATGCTTGTTTAGCGTCCGAATCCTAGCTATGATCGCTTTTCGAAATCGATGTGCCGCTTGGGGTTTGTCTTCGGCTATGTATTGTACCTGACGGCCGAGCTTTTCGGAGAACGAATCAAGGATTTTTACCCTCATACTTCCGAATCACGTCTTCAAGCTTTCGGTTCAATTCATCCACACTCATAGTATCGCCCTCGCCAGCATCAAGACGCTCCAATTGCTCTTGAACGTATTTTTTATGTGCCTCGTGATCGGAGTCAAGACGTTCGATTTCAAGTCCTTTGCCTTTGAATTCATCCAAAAGTCCAAGAAGCTTGTCCAGAAGTTTGTCGTTGATGGTGAGCTTTAGAACCGCCATACATCAAAATTAAGCAATCCTCTACCGCGAGAGATATGCTTACTGTTTGATGAACTGGTAAGGGCCTTCCTTCGGACCCCAAGCTTGCTCGGCTTCCTTGCTCCAACCGCGTTCCCAAATCAGAAATTGAGTTGGTGCGATCGTGAGTTCAGCTGTGGCGAATTGTGCCCCTTTGCGTGTACTCGGGCAGTAAGTGATGATGTTGCCTCGGAATTCTTCTCGTTCAAATAAGAAGCTGACCTCGCACCCTTCCAAGCTCACAAGTTCGTCTTTGCTCAACTCCTTGAACCGCTTTGGCTTGTCCCAGGCTCCGGCCCAATCGGTTGCATTCGGCATGTCGTAGACGTAAGCGACAAACTTGTTGTTTCCTGCGTCCTCAAACTGGTAAATCCGCTGGCGTGGTGATTCTACATTACCGGGTGTAAACTGCTCGGTGTAAATCCAGAGGTACTCGTCGGACTTCTTCCAAATCTCAACCACGTGCAATTCAAAATCGTTGTAATTTGGATTCGAGGCCGCTTGTTGGCTGGAGGAGTAATCGCCTAAGAAATAGTCGCGAAGTGTTTCTAAGTCAGCGTTTTGAGCCGAAGCTAGCTGAACGGTAAACAAGACGATCAGCGTCGAAATTAAGTGCCTCATTCTCCTCCGTCTTGAACCAGTTCTGGCTGCCAGCCGAAGAGTTTTCCTTCCTTGATCATATTGGCCACAATGCTGGGTACCATATACTCCCAGCCGGGCTCACAGTCTTTAATCTTTCTCACTACGTGGTCTGAAAAAATGTGAAGTATGTCTTTGTTTGAACAGCGAATCTGTTCCAGTTTTCCTTTGGCCTTTAGATAGTTGACCAAGTGGTTTAGTGCTGGGTCAGCCAATTCAATGTCGTCGATGGAGCGAAGCGATTCCCCATCTTCTGATAAGGCCGGATACACATACACCTTGACGTTCCGACCGAAGAGGATTCCATAAGCTTCGAGCAATCTTCCCTGCAGGCGGTCATAATACTTATCGTCAAATATCTGCGAAAGGTTGTCTACGCCGAGAATCACGCCCAACTTTCGGTTGCGCACCGAATCGCTGAGGTAAGAAACGAGCGTATAGTATTTCTGGTAGTTCGATATGAGTACGGTATACCCGAGGCTACCAATGATGTCGACCCGGTCGAGGAAGTCCTTCTCATCGATGCGGCCTTCGGCGCTGAGGTCTTTGAGCGTCAACTCAAACAGCACTTGAATGCGGTCGACGTCGATGTCTTCTTCTTTGCGGAACTCCTTAAGCCCCATTTTCAGCATGTCCAAATTGACGTGCGTCAAAGGGCGGAACCGTCCTCGGAGGACCAAAATATTCTTCTTATAAAGTGCTTGAGATGCCTGAAGTACATTTCCGTTCGGACCAAACAGTGCCGCGTCGGTCATGCCGTTCTTCACGAGCAGGAGGCTCAAAACACGGTTGTCGATGTGGTCGAAATCGGGACCATGAAGGCGTACCATGTCGATTTCGATGCGGCCCGGACCGAGGTCGTCGAGCAAACTGAGGATCAACTTCTCCGGATCATCCTTGTAGTTGTAGACGCCGTAAATGAGGTTGACGCCCACGCGTCCGAGCGCCTTGGTTTGCATCAGCCCGTCGCTGTCTTTCATGATCACGTGGATCACAACTTCGTTGGGCGGTGTATCGGGATGAAGCTGAAAGCGCACGCCGAGCCAACCGTGACCCTGGTTGGTCTTGTAATAGTTCAGGATCTCTACCGTGTTTGCGAACGAGAAAAAGCGCGATTCGGTTTTTCGGTCCTCTAGCTTGTTGACCAAGTTGTTGTACTCCTTGTCGAGCATGGTCATCAAACGAGGTTCTGCGACGTATTTTTTCGAAGCACCATAGATGCTGTCCGAAATCTTCATGTCGTAGGCTGAAGTTGTCAGTGCGATCGTTCCAGAAGCCCCACCTGCGGCGAAGAAATTTGCGGAAACTTCTTGCCCTGCACCGATTTCTGCAAACGAACCATAGATGCTCGGATCCAAATTGATGCTGAGTGCTTTTTCTCTTACGCCTATAGGTCTGTGCGTGCTCATGACATGCTTATTCTGCTATCAAAACTACCCGCTTCGGCCGAAAGACTAACCCCAATTCGACCAAGCGGCGGGTCGCTACGATGGGTGCGAAAATATGTGTGTTGAACCGGCTGACAAGCCTTTCAAGCAAGAGAAATGCGGCAGTTTTAAACAATGTTGTGTAGCATTGATGATTCCTAAATGGGTAAACGAATCTTTGATACGTTTGGTTCGAATTTTCTCAAATAAAAGGGTCGAAGTAGACGGATATGAATTATGTATTTAACTCCGCAGGCCTACTTCGACTCCGCTCAGTATGACCTGCTAATTGCTTCCTGTCGGTCATGCTGAGCGGAGTCGAAGTGCGACCGACCATGAATTCAGAAAGAACCCATGTTATCTCACGACAACACAAAAAGCAATTCCGTTTATGGAAGCTGATTTCTCAAGTTTTACTGCGCTCGACATCCGCGTTGGGACCGTTCTGACGCAAGAAGATTTTCCGGAAGCCCGGAACCCTGCGTACAAGTTGATGGTCGACTTTGGCGACTTGGGTGTACTCAAGTCCAGCGCCCAACTCACCGTGCGCTATGGCCCGGATGAGTTGGTTGGAAGGCAGGTAATCGCGATCGTGAATTTCCCAAAGAAGCAGATTGCGACCTTCATGAGTGAGTGTTTGGTTTTGGGTGTTTACAGCGGGGAAGGTGTAGTTTTGCTCACGCCAGATCGGGCATGTGCCAACGGCGAAAAAATTGGTTGATGAAGTTGAAAGAGTTGTGGGCGAGGCAGTGGTTCAAGAACCTCGTTTTTTTTGTTGGATTGGCGGTCATTTTCTTTACTCCACTTCCTCAGTGGGTCAACATCCAAATCACAAAGTTTGGTCTTGAGTCTCCAGAACACATCGAAAAAACAGGACCGCTTAGCGGCACCATGTATCGCTATCAGATCGGTTTGGAATCAGTAGAAGGAGAGGAACGGAGCCTTTCATCGTATCAAGGAAAATTTGTCTTTGTGAATCTTTGGGCGAGCTGGTGCGTGCCATGTCTGGCGGAATTTCCATCGTTGGTTGAATTGCAGGAAAAAATGCCGGAGATGCAATTCGTATTCATCAATCTGGAGGATAAAGCGGCGTTCGAGAAGTACATGAAGCGAACTTCATTTGAGCTGCCCTTTTACCGCCTTACGACTCCGATGCCAAAAGAACTCACCGCACAAGCGATTCCCGCTTCTTTTATACTGGATCCAGAGGGTCGAATTGTCTATCGGCACTACGGTGCCTCCAACTGGTCGGACGGCATGACCGTGCATCAACTTCAAAAGCTTCTCGACTGATGTATTTTCTTTCGAAGTACCGACGAGGAATCTACAACCGCTACCGCAAAGGGATGCCCTGGCCGGAGATGCTCCACAAGGATCTCGTTCACTGGTGGTTTAATGTGGTTCACTTTCTTGCGGGAAGGCCCGTGCACCGTGTGCTCGCGTATCCGCATTATCCAAGCAAAGGGAGCACCATAGCCCGCATCGCACGAAGGATGGACTGGGAAGTGACCAACAAACCTACCCGCCGTTTTACCAAAGCCATCTATTGGGAGTATGCCACGATTCGGGAAGAGTTTGAGGCGCTGGAAAAACTGAATGCTCAGGTGATCAACCTAGACTGCCGCAACATTTCCAAAGACTACGTCGATGAGAAGATGCACGAGGCCTTCGGCTACAGCACGCGCATCGATCCGAAAACATTTGAAGGCATTGCCGTACGCAAAAGCCTGAAGAACGCTGTGCACGACGGCACGGAGGTCCAATGTCCACTCGAACCTGAGGAGGGCTTTATCTACCAGCGCCTGATCGATAGCTCGGTTAATGACAACGAAGTGATGGATTTACGGGTTCCGGTTATGAAAGGCCATATTCCTTTGGTCTATCTGAACTACCGCGTGAAGTCAGAGCGGTTTAAAAATGTTCCCGACCGCGCAGAATTGAGCGATTTCCCGATGGAAATGTTATCGGCCCTTGAGCGGAAGCAGATCGCCACATTTGCTGAGCTCATCGGCATGCAATACGGCGAACTCGATGCCTTGCGCGATCAGGATGGGGTGCTCTACATCGTTGACGCGAACAATACCCCCCAAGGCCCTCCCAAACACCTGCCGCGCGATCAAAAGCAAAAGGCGATCGGGATATTGACGAAGGCTTTTCAGGAGAATTTTTAATCACCAAGAAAGATCTTGTTATCGGTCAGATTGAGGAATGTGCCTTGAGTGCATCGTCTAATTTGTTGAGCTGTCAGTTCGAGTGATCGCGCCTTAGCGCGACAGTATCGAGAATGACAGCCAAAAGTGAGCGCGTAGTAACTGAAATTTTCGCTCTGAATTCTAATTCCGCGTAAGGGATGGAAGCGACATCCTCAGCGGCCGATAGGGCGTTGAGATACAGCGGACAGCCCGACCTAAGCGAGCGTAAAGCGAGCGCGGGGAACGCCCGACTAGTCACTAAGCTTTTCATCCATGTAGCCCAGCACCTTTTCCATCAGGTGCACCCGATCCTTGCCGCGTACGTTGTGTGGATGCCCGGGATACATGAAGTAATCCAATTGCACTCCTGCGTCGACACACGCTTTCACAAAGGCTTGGCTGTGCTGCCAGACAACGACATCGTCGACGGTGCCGTGGATTACCAGCAGGTCATCCTTTAGCTGGGAGGCCTTGTTGACCAGATTTGTCTTTTCGAAACCTTCAGGATTGGTTTCAGGCGTATCCATGTAGCGCTCCGTATACATCACTTCATACATGGACCAGTCGCAGACCGGACCGCCTGCAACGCCCACTTCAAAGTACTCAGGAAAGCTGAGAAGAAGGTTCATCGTCATGAAGCCGCCGTAGCTCCAGCCATGTACGCCAACGCGCTCTGTGTCAACATAGGGTAAGTCGCGCAGGTAATGGATGAAGGCGATTTGGTCTTCCATCTCGGCGGTACCCAGTTCCCTGAACGTGGATTGCTCGAATTCAAGTCCGCGGTTTTCTGAGCCACGGTTGTCTACTGTAGCGACGATGTAGCCTTGTTCGGCCATCCAATACATCCACATCGGCGCTGCGGCCCGAAAGGTGTTGTGGACGAGTTGCGCGTGCGGACCACCATAAACGTACAGCACGACAGGGTACTTTTTCGCGGGGTCGAAATCGCTTGGTTTGATGATGCGACCATACAAGGGTAATCCAGGTCCGCCTGAAAAGCAGGTGATCAATTCGGCAGTGCCGATCGCCAAGCCATAGTGTGGATCTTCTGCCTGGTGCATGACGCGTAGTTTCTTTCCAATGGTACGCCACATGGTGGTTTCCCAAGGTGTTTCAATGCTCGAGAAATGCTCGAACAGATACTTCCCGTCCGCGCTGATGGATCCTGTATGCGTGCCCAATCGGTTGTCTACCATTTGCTTGCCCGACAGCGCGAAGTCGATCATGTATGTGAAGCGTTGCGTCGCGTTGTAAGTATCATCTCGGCCGTCTTGCTCCGTGATGGTCTCGCCCGTGCCTTCTACGAAAAGGTAGTTCTTGGTGTCATCAAAACCGATGATGCGCTCCACTTCCCAATCACCCGTAGTAATCCTTCGAATGAGTGTTCCTTCGGTATCGTAGAGGTAGAGTCCATTGAAGCCTGACCGTTCGCTTTGCCACAGAAATTTGCCATCGTCGTGCGGAAGGAACCAAAGCGGATTTTCGGGCTCAACGTACGCGTCGTCGGCTTCTTCAAATAAAGTCTTCTCGAATGCGCCCGAGTTTGCGGCGTAACGATTCAACTTGAGCTGGTTTTGATCGCGGTTGAGCAGGGCGATGTATATTTTGTCCCCTTTTGGGGCCCACGTAACGGAGGTGAGGTATTGCTCCTTGGGTTCTCCGGTCTCCATGTACACGGTTTTGACCGATTTCGGGTTGAATACGCCGAGCTTCACGTGATGACTTGCCGTACCAGCCATCGGGTAACGGATGTTGTTCAATGCAGCCGGTTGAGCGCTGATGTCCACGAGCGGATACACGCCAACCATGGTTTCATCCATGCGATAAAAGGCAACTTGGTCACCATCCGGCGACCAAAAGATGCCGTCATGGATGCCGAATTCCTGACGGTGCACGGCCTGGCCGTAGACAATGCCTTCCTTCCCGTCTGAGGTCACCTGGATGTTGGTTCCATCCGCCTTCAGGAAGTAAAAGTTGAAGCCTTTTATGTAGGCGCACGCCGTGAACTGCTTGTTAAAGCTGATGGCTTCTGCACCCTCCGGCAGCGTAAACTTAAGTTCTACGCGCTGCTTTTTGAAGTTGATCTCGAAATATGTGCGTCCGTTTTTTGCATATCCACGGTCTCCATCGATCCATGTGATGGAAGGAATATCAGCAAAGGTCACAAGGTCGTCTGCCCATTCGTTCAATTCGCTGAGCGTAATTTCCTTAACGTCCTTACCCGTTTCGGCGTCCGCAAACCGGAGCGTTGTCTCTTCCGATGCATCGTGAAGATAAACGTAGGTGTGGCCGTCAGGAGTCCATTGCAAGCCCCGAATGCGTTTTGGGTAGTATTCGCTGTATTGTTTGAGTACAGCGTCTTCGAGGGTGAAGGATTTGAGTTGACCAAAAACGGCCGTCGTTGATGTGATGGCTGCGAGCAGCACCGCAAATTGTTTCCTCATTGGAGGGCGTTTTAATTCGAGTTGTTGCAGAGTCATGTAGGCTCGAGACTAAATCAACGTCGGTCGCACTTCGATCCGATAGCTATCGGATCCGCTCAGTGTGACCGACGGGAAGGATTTAGCAGGTCATCCTGAGCGAAGTCGTAGTAGGCCTGCGCCTGAATGGCTGAGCTACATATTCAGTTTCAATAAGACAGTTTAGTTCGCTCAAATGTAGCATTCGCGCTTAGAGATTCGCGTCTTTCAGGTTGCCTTCGCCGCTTACAACGATTTCGGTTGGGGTTCCGCGGTATTGGACGGTGGACGATTTGAGAAAATTCACCTCGAGGTATTCGGAGGCGTAAACGTCGATCAAACCTGTGCCCAGCGTATAGATGATGACGGTGTCTGCGAAGAGATTGAACGCCTCCAATTCGCCAGAACTCACAGAGATGAAATGCACGCTTTGGGCTTCACCTGAAAGCAGAATGTTGCCGGACGATTCCACAACTCCTGTGATTTTGCGCGCATTCAGCAAGAGGTCGATGTCGCCGAGTCCGGAGTTGGTAATGTCGATGGTGTCTTGCTCAATTAGTTCGATGCTGCGAATGTCGCCAGCGGCGGTGCTGTGGACGCTGTTCAACTGCTTTACGGTCATGTCCATCATCAAGCCTAGTTGGTCTCGGAAGCACGCATCCATGTCGATTTCGCAGTGGCCGTTCTTTACCTTGGTGGTCAATACGCGCTCCAGTTCTGGTTGGGCAACAACTTCCACGGTTGAAAAGGCGCCGGTATCCTTTCGAATGCGAAGATCAGCAGGTGTGTTCATCTCCAGAGACGTCACCGACCCTAGTGGACGTTGATAGATTTCGCGCGGACCCTCAAGGCGTTCGCAACGATCGCATCCCGATGAAGCGAGGACGATTAAAAGTGCTATAAAACTGAGTCGATTCAATCGAACAAATATCGCGGTTCCATTTCCTTTAACGCGCGGCATCTACTTTTGCATACAAACATTCAAACGTTCATGCTTCGACTCAAACTTCCAACCGATCCGCGCTGGGTCAACATTGCCGAGAAAAACATTGAAGAGGTGCTCACCGATCATGCATTCTGCGAACAAAAGGCCGCCAGCAGCGCGATCTCGTTCATCGTTCAGTTTCCTGAGTATCCCGATTTAGTGGATGCGATGACCGAGTTGGCCCGCGAAGAGATGGAACACTTTCAACGCGTGCACGATCACTTGAAGAAGCGCGGACTCACACTTGGCCGAGAGCGAAAAGATCCATATGTCCACGACCTCAAAACCTTTTTCAGAGATCGAGGCGACGGAAGCAGAAAGCATCATCTGATTCATAGTCTACTGATGGCCGCCATGATCGAAGCGCGCAGTTGCGAACGCTTCAAAGTGTTGTCGGAAGGCATCGAAGACAAAGAACTCTCAGCGTTTTATGCCGACTTAATGCGCAGCGAAGCGATGCATTACACGATGTTCCTCCAGTTCGCGCGATCCTTCGGAAAAAGCGTCATGGACGTCGATGCCTTGTGGGAGGAATTCTTGCAGCACGAGGCCGATGTGATGAAGAACTACAGCAAATCCGAGCACATTCACGGCTAGATCGTGATGTAACGATGCAGGTCGGTCTTGAGCGTCACGCTGATTTTCTTTTCTACAAACCCATCGATGGATTGCGTCAAGTCCTTGCTCGGCCATAGATAGCGAGCGGATTTGTTTACAGGGTCGTATGAGGCCGTGTAAAGCGTTCCAAAAGCTTTTTCGTACGAGGTATTGAAAAGAGGCGGCTGGAGGAATTTGTGGAGCAAGGTTCCGTAGTGTTCAAGAGGATTGAGCACCGCGAATTCCAAGATGCTTCTTCGTTCGACGGTCTTGGTCATCAAGGCATAATCTGGCCACGTAATCTCCTCTTGGTGGTTGGTGCCCACGGGAAAATTCGTCACTTGATTCGCTTGCCCCGGCACGAAATAGATCGTAGCGTAGTTGAGGTCTTTGTCCATGAACGTGACGTTGTAAGCCATGTGTACAGGAATAGGAAGGAGCTTCTCCACTGCTTCTTCGGTAGTGCTGCACGTTTCAAGGGCGTAGCGGATTAAAAGCGGGATTCCAAATCCTTTACCGGTGATTTTTCTGCCTCCGAAGGTGAGCGACGCCGCGAGGCCATCCGCATTCACACCATCGAGCAATCCCCAATTGCAATCGCTCATCCCGATCACGGGCTTGAGCCAGTTCGTTTTGAAGATTACGCCCTCAAAGAATTGCGGGCTATAATCGTAATTCCTTATGAGTGCGGGGTGGTCTCTGACCCAGGCTACTTGACTGCATCCGCTCATGTAGGGCGGAGGGCAGAACATGGTCAGAAATCTGCTTTCCAAGTCATCGTTTCCAGCTAAGGAGCACAACCGCTTGTAGGTAGGAATCAGCTCAGGAAAAGTTGCTTCCAAGGCCATGAACGAAGACAAGTATCCTTGTCTGGCCTTCTGTCCTTCCTTGAGGAACCACTTTTTGTACGACGGCCACGTCTTATGAAAGAGATCGCCCCACTTGGAATCGTCGGTGCTGAGGTCGATGCTATGAATGTTTACAAAGAGCATTCGGGCCGGCAAAAGTAAAAACCTAGATAATGCGGCAATTGCAAGGGATTGACTTGTCTAAAACCTATTTTTGAACGTCCATATCTACCAGATGTCGAAGCAAGAAATCAACGAATCCTTTCAAAGCTGGCTGGCCGACCCAGAATTCACACCCGATAGAGCCAAACTGGATGGATTCCTCGAGCCTTTCAAAAAACTACGAGAAGAATCGCGCGAGGCCCAGCTGAAGGCGCATACGGAAGAAGGTGGTGCCGAAGGTGAATTTGAATACAACAAGGAGCCAGAGGACACCCGCTTCGACGAGTTGATGACCATCTACAAGGATAAGCGCAAGGCCGCCGAAAAAGATCGACAGCAACAGGAAACCCAAAACCTGGCGGAAAAGAAATCCTTGATCGAGGAACTCGGGTCGCTGATCCAGGACGAAGAAAACATCGGAAAGGCTTATAAGCGCTTCAACGCCATCAAGCAGAAGTGGAATGAGACGGGTCCGGTTCCGAATGCTGATCGAAGAGACTTGCAGGCCGAATACAGCCGTTTGATCGAGCAGTTTTATTACAACATCAACATCTACCGGGAGCTACAAATCAATGACTTGAAGAAGAATCAGGACTTGAAGCTGGCCGTCATTGAGAAGATCAAACACTTGGAGGAAGAAAAGGCCATCAATCAGGTCGATTTCCTCATCCACAAATACCTTGATGAGTGGGATGAAATCGGTCCGACCTTCAAAGAAGAGTGGGAGAAAATTCGAGAGGAATTCAAGGAGCACGTCGGAAAGGTCTTTGATCGAATTCGTGAGCACCGCAAGGGAATCAAAGAGGAGCACGACGAGAATTACAACAAGAAGAAAGAACTGGTCAAGCTTGTTGAGGAGATCGCTGAGCGCGCCATTGCAGCCGTTAAGGATGCTCAGGCGTATACGCGGGAAGTGATCCAAATCCAGAAGGATTGGAAGAAAATAGGCTATGCCGGGCGTTCGAAAAACGATGCGGTTTGGAAAGAGTTTCGAGCTGCGTGCGATGCGTATTTCTCCAAGCGCGATAAATTCCTCAATGACAACAGCGACAAGTTCAAGGAAACCCGCGAACAGAAGAAAGCCATCATCGACCGAGCCAAGGAAATCTACCAAGGGGAAAACACCCGTGAGATCGCCGACGAATTGAAGGGTCTGCAACGCAAATGGAAAGATGTTGGAAAGCTGTTCCCTCAAGAAGAGTACAAGCTGTTCAAGGAATTCAGAAAGTATTGCGATGAGTTTTTCAACCGCAAGAAGAAGACCGATGAAGATCGAAAGAAGGAGGAGCGCGAAAGCCTTCAGAAGAAGGAAGAGTTGTTGATGAAGTTCAATGCTGAATTGAAAGCGGGCATTGAAAAGGAAGGCGAGAAGGCCATCGAGCGCTGGAAGAAGGAATGGCTGGAGTCTGGCGAAGTCGCTCCAAAAATGCGCGGAAAGGTTGAAAAGTCATTCGACCAACTTGTTACCAAGGCCTATGGTTCAATTGGCGTTTCTCAATCCGAATTGGAAGAGAAGCGATTTGAAAACAAAATGGACCGAATGGTGGCGAGCGATGATGCAGAAAAAACACTCCGCAACGAACGCAATTACATCGGTCAACAGATCCGTGAGGCACAGACCGCCTTGGCGCAAGAAGAAAGCAAGCTCGATTTCTTCAAGTACTCAGACGACTCCAATCCGCTCAAGAAGGAATTGGACTCTAGAATTGACAAGGCAAAGGAGACCATCGAATTGCTGAAGGAGAAAAAGAAGCGTATCGACCTCACCATCAAGGAAATGCGTCAAGAAGAACTGCAGGAGGTTGAGGAAAATTCAGACGATGGTCCAGAAGAGGCCGAAGCTTGATCATTCGCACGTCCAAGGACCATTCCCTGTCGTGTCCGTTTCCAGTGCCTGAACCAAGCCACTGATGTCTTTCTTTCTACCACAAACATCTCGAGTAACCTCGCCAAAGTCCGTATCTACCTTGCACTCATAGCATCTGTAGCATGAATTGAGTAGAAAAATGGCCGAGAGGAAGAGTGCGAAGCGTAGCGTTTTAGACATGTATTGCAAATGTACGTCTCGGACTTAAACGTTGCCGATCCGACTATATTTGCGCGCTTATGAAATTATCGATCGTCATTCCGGCCTACAACGAGGAAAAGACCATCCATCTCATATTGGAAAAGGTGGTCGCCGTCACATTAAGTGGTGATACTCAAAAGGAGATTATCCTCGTGGACGACGCATCTTCCGATGATACGCGTGGCGCCATCAAACGCTTCATGGATGCACATCCGTCGGCGGATATGAAGTACTTCGAGCAGAATCCTAATCAAGGAAAAGGTGCTGCAATTCGCAGAGGATTTAAAGAAGCGACCGGGGACTTGATCGTGATTCAGGACGCAGATCTGGAGTATGACCCGGAAGAGTATAACTTGCTGTTGAAGCCGATCCTTAGAGGTGATGCCGATGTGGTCTATGGAAGCCGGTTCATGGGCGGAAATCCGCACCGCATCCTATTCTTTTGGCATAGCATCGGAAATAAATTTCTGACGTTTCTCTCCAACATGTTCACCGACCTGAATTTGACGGATATGGAGACGTGCTATAAGATGTTTCGACGTTCGTTGCTGGACAATTTTGAGTTGGAAGAAAACCGCTTTGGTATCGAACCAGAGATCACGGCAAAGTTCGCCCGTATCAAGCGTGTTCGCATCTATGAGGTAGGAATTTCATACTACGGTCGCACCTTTGAAGAAGGGAAGAAGATCAATTGGAAGGATGGCTTTCGCGCCGTTTATTGCATTCTGAAATACAACCTTTTCAGATAGGTCGTTGTACCCTTCATCAGCCCAGAATTAATAAATAGTTCACGGAGTGGACCGTAAAATGTTGGTTCTTTGTGCCTCGGAATGAGGTACTGCAACCTACAAGGCTATCGAGCCACCTATGTTTTGAAATGTGCTGAATCAGCCCTTGAAGATCTTGATTTTAAGAAGCTGCATTCAGACAATCACCATCTGTACATCGAGGCGATCAAGGAGGATGGGATGATCAATAAGAAGCATTTGAGCGTTCGCATCTCCAAACTGAAGACGTCGCTAGAGGTGTGCATCGAAGTGCGCAATGTTGGGTTGGAGCTTAAGCGAGAGCGCCAGAATGACTTACTCGAAGCCAAGCTTGAGCGCATGCTTCATTCGCATCTCCGAAAGGATGATTCTAAAGTTAGCGTAGCTTAAACGCGCATGTTCCAACCGTGAGGATCTGCCTCCGAGCCCTTCTTGATACCTAGAAGTTGATTCCCGATTCGATTCGAGATTTCGCGTCCCTGTACTGGCGGTAACTCATACGTCTGCTCACCGATGGTTAGCTTCTCTACCTGAGCAGTCGTGGCAGCCGTGCCAGCGCCAAACAATTCCTGAAGATGTCCTGACTTGATGGCGCCTTCAACTTCTTCAATGCTCACCAGTCGCTCCTCGACTTTGTAGCCAGCGTCCTTGGCTAGTTGCAAGAAGCTTTCGCGTGTTACCCCAGGTAGGATGGTAGATGTGAGCGGAGGAGTGATGAGCGTGCCATCGATCACCACCATCATGTTCATCGTTCCGGCCTCTTCCAAGTACTTGTGCTCTTTCGCATCCGTCCATATCAGCTGGTCGATGCCTTGTTGTTGTGCAAGGCGCGCTGGGTACATCGCAGCGCCATAGTTACCAGCTGCTTTGGCAAACCCAACGCCACCCATCGCCGCGCGAGTGTACTTTGTTTCCACTTTTAGATGAAGAGGCTTGCTGTAGTAGGGTCCAACAGGAGCCGTGATAATCATGAACCAATACGTGTCTGAAGGTCGAACACCGAGCATAGGATCCGTTGCAAACATGAACGGACGGATGTACAATGCACTGTCAGGCGTGTTTGGCACCCAATTTCTATCCAATTCAATGAGTTGGCGCATGCCCTCCATGAATACCTCCTTCGGAACGTGTGGCATGCACATGCGCTCAGCTGATTGATTGAATCGTTCCCAGTTGCGTTCTGGTCGGAAAACCAAAATCTCACCAGCGTCTGATTTGAAGGCTTTCATCCCCTCAAAAATCGATTGGCCGTAATGGATCATGGACGATGCCGGGGAGAGGTGGATGTTGCCGTAAGGCCTTATCGAAGATTTCTGCCATGCTCCATTTTCGTACTTGCATACAAACATGTGATCGGCGAAAACGCGTCCAAACGGGATGTTGTTGAAGTCGATCTGAGGTAGGCGCGAGGTGGGAGTCCGCTCTATATCAATTTCCAGGGTATCAATCATCAGTACAATCTTTTAAAGGATCCGTCACACTCGTAGGCTTGGCAGCCATCATACAGCAAGCGCGAAAATAGGTCAAAAAAGCGGGAATTCCTCGTGCCTTTAGCCATGGGCATGCTTAGGATCGACGAGTTTCTCATCAAATGCTTTCAATGCTGTTAGTTTGCAACCAACCTGAGTTGCCATCAGCAAGCTCAATCCGCGTCCAGTCGCCTTCTTCGTCCAGTACTTCAACCTTGACGCCCTCGTGCAACACGAATTGGTCGGTGGCATTCAATCCTGGTTCGTTCTTAACCGAAACCGAAGGAGAGAAGACAATGGCTTCATTTTTATTCAACATGCCGTGCGAAGTGTTGGCCAGCAGGTAGATTACTACAGAAACTGGAATCAATCCGAGGCCACCGAGGAGGCCTAGTTGTCGGATCCGCACATTTCTTGAAACAAAAAAGAAGGTAAGCAACGTAGCAGAGCTGCACAGGATCAAGAGATACACCACCGTCCAAAATCCAGTGCTCGCAGAAATGGAGAGATCGCGCCACCACTGCACGAAGAAGGGACGATCCATCGCTTCAATCTTGTCAACGGTGCGGCTACGCGCGATTTCGAGGTTGTAACGCACATCTTCATCTTGCGGATTCAAGCGCAATGCACGTTCGTAGTAGAGGATGGCTGCGGCGAGGTTGTCTTGTTTGAAATGGGTATTTCCAAGGTTGTAGAACAGTTCGGCCGACATCAATCCGTTCTGTGCGATTTCATTGTAATAGCTCTTGGCCGAATCGTAATCGCCTTCTTTATAGGCTGCATTGGCCTTTTCATACAGGTCGATGTAATGTGGATCCGTCGCGAACGCGCTTCCGCCAACAACGAGGACCAGCAGTATGGATCTAAGCCAATTCATCTTCCAAGGTTTCGATGATTCTTGAGCTATCTTCCAACATTTCATCCTTTCCACGCACAACTCCTGGTGCGAAACGCACCATTTCACACTCGTCGAGCGCCTTTTTCAGCGCCTCCATGGTTTCAGCGGAGGCCATTCGACCTCGCAATTCTTCCTCGATGCGTTCTCGGTTGAGATCACTTTTCGGAATGGTCAGTTTATCGGCGATGTAACCGAACAGCGCCGTTGAAATTTCGTCGTAAAAGACCTCGTCTTCGGCGTGCAATAATTTCTTCGCCTGTGCCAGGTGTTTCTTAGCAGCACCTCCTGCGCGGCGGCGACGTACGTTGTCTTCGTCGGAATTCTTCGCACGCATGAAGAAGATCAGGAAGATGGCGGCACCCATGCCAGCAAATGGCAGCGTAGAAACCGCGATGAAAAGAGGTGAGTTGAAGAAGGGTTTGTCTGCTCCAGTAAGTTTCGGGGGGTCCGTCTTAATGTAACGAATGTCCTTGCCGAGGATCTGTACGTCCTCCTTCTTTGGTGCAATGTACGCCGCGTCGTTGGGCGAAGTTGAGCCGGAGGTTTTCACCACTGAAAGCTTAATCGGATCGGACACTAGTTTCTTGTAGGCCTCGGCGTTTGGGTCGAAGTAGGAGAATTCGATGGGCTCAAGCTCAAAGTCGCCTGCGTATCGAGGTATGATCACGTACTCAAAACTTTTGCTCCCGCGCGTGCCTGAAGCAGTGACCTGGATGTTTTGCTTGGTTTTGGGGTCGTAGGTTTCAAAATCACGTGGAAAGGATACTTCAGGAATGGAGATCAGCTCCAGATTTCCCTTGCCTTGCAGTTCAACCGTCAAATTGATCGCTTCGTTTACACCAACCTGGTCGCGGTCGGCTTTTACCTTGAGGTCGAAGCTTCCGACGGCCCCTATAAAATCGGCTGGTTGTCCTTTTGTAGGAAGCGCCTTTACCCGGATGGTTTCGGGATTGCTTTCAAGTGAAACCTTGACGTTCTTGTAACTCCCGAAGAATTGATCAAAAAGGCTCCTGTTTCTACTTCCAGCGGCTACGCGCACAACGGCATCCATTTCCAATGGCGGGATTTCGATGTCACCGGAAGACTGCGGCGTAAGAACCACCTTCTTCATTGTTGCCACGGTGAATTGGCGGCCATTGATGACTTCCTGGGTCAATTCCTTGGAAGGGTCAATATCGAGCTCTTGCGCATAAAACCCATTGTACACAGGTCTGTTCGGCATGTACTCGACTATCTGGGTGCTGAGGTAAAGCTTGTAGGTAGCGGTAAGTTGTTCACCGACGTAGGCATCCTTCTTGTCCACAAACAACTTCAAGAAGAGATTGGTGCTTAAATCATCGTTGGCAGCGGTTTGTGGCTGATGGCTTTTCTGTGACGGTGCTGGCGATTGGGCGTGACTCCTTCCTCCAACCACTTCGATCGTGATCGGATCGGTGTTCATGTCTTTGCCATCGATGCGCGCATTGGCTGGATCGATGATAAAATGTCCTTCGTGCTTGGGACGAAGGATATAGGAATAGGCAACGCTCTGTGAAAAATTGCCGTTGACCCACTGCATGTTCGACGATTTGTTTGGGCCAGACAACACCATGAAATCTTGAAAGGGCGGAGGCGTGAATTTGGAAATCTTGCCTTCGGCCTCAAACTGCACTTGAAAGTTTTCGCCGACTGCTACGCGTTGCTTGCTGACCTTGGCTGTAAAGCGCTGAGCTTGTACGACCAAGGCGGTCAACATGAGCGATATGATCAACAATTGCTTCACCAGTCCTTCTCGATTTTTCTAGGCTCGCCTTGCTTTTTGCGCAATTTCATCTGGAGTTCCTGATCTTCATTGCGCACCGCGTCGAGCATTTGCTCAGCTTCACGTGGAGAGATGTTCACGGGTTTTTTTTGTTCTGCTTGCTGCTCATTCTTTTGTTCGCCCTCTTCTTGCTTCGGTTCTTGCTGTTCCTTTTCCTCCTTGTTTTTCTCTCCTTTCTCCTGCTCGTCTTTATTTTCTTGCTTTTCCTGCTGCTCTTCCTTCTCTTGTTGATCCTCTTTTTGCTGATCCTTGTTCTGCTGCTGTTGTTGCTCTTGCTTCTGTTGTTCTTTCAACATGCGCTGAGCATATGCAAGATTGTAACGCGTTTCGTCGTCCGAAGGATTGAGCTTGAGCGCCTCCTTGTACGATTTGATCGCATCTTCAATTTTTTGATTCTGGAGGTGGGTGTTGCCGATGTTGTGCAGCGCACGCGCACGCTTCATATCGTCATCGGTGGTTGCGGCGGCTTGCTGATAGTGCGACAGTGCAGATTCGTAATTCTGGCTTTTGTATTCGGCATTTCCGAGGTTGTAGGTGCCTTCGTAGTTGTCTGGGTTTTCGGTAAGCGACTTCTGGTAGTATGACTGTGCAGCGGGCATATTGCCTTCCTCATAGGCGCGATTACCCCGATACAAATCGAGCTTTCCCTGGGCATGGATCGACAGGGAAATGAACAACAACGCTATGACAGTCAGGTGGCGCATCACGACTCTTCCGTTTGCGAAGCAAACAACTTTTCCCACCACAAGGATTTGGTGTTTGGAATTATTAACTCGATTATTAGAAGTATTAACGCAGGGAGGAGCAAGTATTGGAAGCGATCCTCAAAATCGGTGTAGACCTTCGAGCCGATCTCGACTTTTTCCATCCGTTCCACTTCGTCGAAGACATAGCTCATTCCACTTTGGGCATTTGATGCGCGAACGAAAATCCCACCGGTTTCAGCCGCAATTTGTTGGAGCAACTGCTCATCCAAGCGGCTGACAACGGTATTCCCTTGGCGGTTTTGTCGGAACCCCACGCGCGTTCCGCGTTGGTATATCGGAATCGGAGCACCCTCTGCCGAGCCCATGCCGATGGTATGAATCACAACGTCTTGCTCAGCAGCGGTTTTTGCAGCCTCAATGGCCGCTTCCTCGTGGTTTTCTCCGTCGGATATAACAACGATCGCCTTGGAAGTAGGGCGTTCAAAATCAAAGCTCTCCATGCATAAATCGATCGCGTTCCCGATGTCGGTTCCTTGCGTGGCGATGAGCTCCGATTCGATGCTGTTCAGAAAGAGCTTCGCCGCTGAATAGTCCGTGGTGATCGGCAGTTGCACAAAGGCCTCCCCAGCGAAAACTACAATGCCAATCCGGTCACTTTTCAGGTAGGTGAGTAGTTCCTGAAGGCTGCGTTTGGCGCGTTCGAGTCGATTGGGATAAAGATCTTCGGCCTGCATGCTGTTCGACACATCTAGCGCAACCATCAAGTCGATGCCCTTCCGTTTGACTTCCTCGGTTTTTGATCCGAACTGAGGATTGGCAATCGCCAAAACCAAGCAGGCGAAGGCGAGCGAATAAACGGTGAGCTTGATCCATGCCTTGGTTTTACTCAGCATAGGAGCAATTTTTTCTCGCAATCGTTCGTCTACCACTGCATCGAGCTTGCGCGTACGAATCCGCCATACGATTACTTGGATCAACCAGATGGCTGGAACCACCAGCAAGAAGTAGAGGTAGTATGGATGCTCAAATCTAAACATCGACCAAGGTGCTTTTTAGGAAGGTTCGGCGCAGCAAGTATTCCAGGAGCAAAAGCCCGAGTGCCAACAAGGCGAGGGGTAAGAATTCTTCGTATTTCTTCTCGAACTGGGTTTCTTCTATGATGGTTTTTTCCATCTCATCAATTTGATTGTAGATCACCTCGAGTGAAGCGTTGTCCGTGGCTCTGAAATACTCTCCATTGGTCAGACCGGCGATTTCCTTCAAGGACGCTTCGTCGATGTTGACGTCCATCATCTGGTAGCGCACGCGACCAAACATATCCGGGACTGGCATCGGCGCTTGTCCTTGCGTTCCAACACCGATGGTGTAGACCTTCACATTGTACGTAGCGGCGATTTCCGCAGCCGTAAGCGGCGGGATAGACCCGGCGGTGTTTTCCCCATCGGTAAGAAGAATGACCACCTTGCTCTTTGCGTCGGATTCCTTCAGGCGATTAACAGCATTGGCGAGGCCCATGCCGATGGCCGTTCCGTCCTTAATCATCCCATTTTTAAGATCTTGAAAGAGGTTGATCAACTTGTCGTGGTCAGTGGTGAGTGGGCATTGCGTGAAGCTCTCTCCACTGTAAACCACCAATCCGATGCGGTCGTTCGGACGGTTTTGAATGAATTCAATGGCTACCTCCTTGGCTGCTTCTAAACGATTCGGTTCGAAATCACGCGCCAACATACTGCTCGAGATGTCGACGGCCAGCACTATGTCGATGCCCTCTGTTTTGATGTCTTGCCAACTCGTGCTCGATTGAGGCCGGGCCAATCCTACAATGATGGCGGCTATGGCCAATAAACGAAGGGCAAAAGGAACGTGAACGGCGTAGCTCTTAAACCCAACAACGCCTTCAAAAAAGCGCGAAGTGGAGAATCCAATGGTCGGCTGACGGTTCCAATACCGGAAGATGTACCATGCAATCAGTACTGGAACGACGAGCATCAACCACAACAATTCAATATGTGCGAACTCCCAATCAAACATCGGGCGCAGTGTTTACTGGTTTAGGCGCTTCGTAGGGCTTCGTATCGATGATGAATTGCTTCACGCTGCCAAAGTGGAGTTCGTTTTCACTACCAACCGGCTTCTCCTTCGCAAACTTCACCAAGTCGCTGAGGAATAGCGTTCGCTTGATTTTATCGATTTGATCCGATTCGAAATCGGGAATGTGGCGCATCGAAATGATGATCTCTTCAGTGGTTTGCTCCAAGGCTGGAACTTCGTAACGCAGTTCGATGTATTCACGAAGAATATCCGTCAATTCGGAATAGTACTCCTTGATTTTGCCCTGTTGCCACAACTCGGCTTGGAGCAGCTTGTCGAGTCGCTCCAATGCAATTTCATGCGCAGGACGCGTAATGATTGGTTTGGGCTTTTCGACCTTCTTCGGTTCTTGCTTAGAGAAGTAAAGTGCCAACCAAGTGATGATCGCCAAGAGTGCAATGGCAATCGCAAACCAGTGCCAGTTTTGTTGAATCCATTCCTTCCAGGCAAACGGCACATCCTCGATCGGTTTGATGTCCATGATTCCACTGGCCGTATCGATCTCAAAGGTTTGTACGTACAGTAGTAACGTGTTCGACTCAACGATTTGACCATTGATTCGGGCCCGCAAGGGTTCCACGACGAAATAGCCGGAATCAAAGCTCGTCAACACGAGGGTTTGAGTCAGAATTTTTTGTTCCAATTGATTGCCCTCGAAGGAAGTATCGATGGGAGCTTTGTTGACGACTTCGATTTCAGTGATCAAGGTGTCACTAATCACAGGCAAGTTGACGGTATCCGATGCGCTTGCCTTGAGCACCAAAGTCATTTGAACCTGTTCACCGATCAAAATCTGCTCGCGATCGGTTGAAATGGTCAACGAGCGTTCCTGCGCCAAAGAAGTGACGCCGATACACAGCAATGCGTATGTCATCAGATTTCTCATCGCTTCGCTTCCCGCTGTTTGAAGAGGTTCATCAGTGGTTTTACATAGTTGCGGTTGGTATAGAGATGCGCGTGGTCGATTCCGGTGCGGCGCAGCAACTCTTTCGTGGCGTTTTGGTGTCGAAGCCGGTTCGACTGATAGCGTTGACGCACGCCTTTATCCGAGCTGTCTACCCAGTGTGTTTTGCCGGTCTCATAGTCTTTGATGGGTAGCAGTCCGACGTCTGGCAGGTCATCTTCGGCGACATCGTGCGTGATGAGTGTAACAAGATCGTGCTTTTGCTTTGCGATGCGGAGGGGCTTTTCATAGTCCTCGTCAAGCATGTCGGAGATCAGAAAGGCGATGCTCCTTTTTTTCGTGACGTTACTGAAGAAGCGCAGCGCTTCGGTGATGTTGGTTCCGGTGCCCTCAGGCTCGAAATCGATCAACTCTCGAATGATGCGGAGAATGTGTGATTTTCCTTTTTTGGGAGGGATGAATTTTTCCACCTTATCGGTGAAGAGAATCACCCCAATCTTGTCGTTGTTCTGAACGGCTGAAAAAGCTAAAACGGCAGCGACTTCGGTAATCAATTCGCGCTTCAGCAATCCTTTCGTTCCGAAGTTCTCAGAGGCGCTCAAGTCGATGATCAGCATCATGGTTAACTCACGTTCTTCCTCGAAAACTTTGACGTAAGGATGATTGAGTCGGGCGGTTACGTTCCAATCGATGCTGCGGATGGGATCACCGGGCATGTATTCGCGCACCTCACTGAATGCCATCCCTCGACCTTTAAAGGCTGAATGGTATTCACCGGAGAAAATCTGATTGCTCAGTCCCCGGGTTTTGATTTCAATTTTGCGAACCTTCTTTAGTAACTCTGACGTCTCCATTTATTTCCTTTCCTCTCCTGTTTGATGTGCACAGCGATGGTCAAACGTTAGATTTAAGGAACCTCAACGCGGTTCAGAATTTCATCAATGATGTCTTCGGTGGTGATGTTTTCGGCTTCGGCCTCGTAGGTCAATCCGATGCGGTGGCGCAAGACATCCTTGCTTACGGCGCGTACATCTTCCGGAATCACGTAACCACGTCGTTTGATGAACGCATACGCCTTCGCAGCCAAAGCAAGGTTGATGCTCGCTCGGGGTGAACCTCCAAAGCTGATGAGGTCCTTGTATTGTTTCATCCCATAGTCATCCGGATTGCGTGTGGCAAATACGATGTCGACGATGTACTGCTCGATCTTTTCGTCCATGTACACTTCGCGCACCACTTCTCTTGCGCGGAGGATGTCTTCCGTTTTGAGGATGGCTTTTGTGCTTGGGAATTCTGCTTGGCCAACATTCTGACGAATGATGGCCTTCTCCTCTTCCTTTTTTGGATAGTCGAGCACGACCTTCAACATGAAACGGTCGACCTGCGCCTCAGGCAGGGGATAGGTTCCTTCTTGTTCTACCGGGTTTTGAGTGGCAAGAACCAGAAATGGCTTCGGAAGCGGGAAGGTTTCATCCCCGATGGTGACCTGCTTTTCCTGCATGGCTTCCAGCAGTGCACTCTGCACTTTGGCCGGTGCCCGGTTGATCTCGTCGGCTAAAACGAAGTTGGCGAAGATGGGCCCCTTGCGCACGTTGAAGGCGTCTTTACTCACCTGGTAGATCTGCGTACCGATCAAGTCGGCCGGGAGCAGGTCTGGCGTAAACTGTATCCGACTAAAATCTGCGTGGATGGTGGAGGCAAGGGATTTAATGGCCAGGGTTTTGGCGAGGCCGGGAACGCCCTCCAAGAGTAGGTGTCCGTTGGATAAGAGGCAGATCAACATGCGGTCGATCATGTAGCGTTGACCGATAATGACCTTATCCATTTCTCCGTTTATCAACTCAATAAATGCGCTTTCTTTCTCAATCTTCTCATTCAGCGCGCGAATGTCAGTTGCTGTTTCCATCGATCACTTTTTTCAACAGGTTAAAATCGTTTCAGGCATCGCGAAAATCCTAAGAAAAGCAGGGGTTCAAAAACGCCCCGCTGTTAAACAATGTTAAGAACTTCTTCGCTCTGAAAGCCGCGTGAATAAAGCGTTTCAGATACATTTATCGGCACTCTTTTTTAGAAATTTAACGACTGATTATGACCGAGCAACCGACCCAAGAATTGAGCCTGATGGATGTCATCAACCACGTCAGAGACTTTCACGATGCATTTCGAATTGAAAATCGTTCCGCGCCCGATGCGAGCATCGACGAGAAGACCATTTTATTGCGCTATAAGCTTATGCGGGAGGAGAATGAGGAGTACCTAGAAGCCGCTCAAGCGGGTGATTTGGTGGAGGTGGCGGATGCACTGGGCGACATGCTGTACATCTTGTGCGGCACCATTTTGAGCCATGGGCTTCAACACAAAATTGGCGAGGTGTTCGAAGAGATTCAACGCAGCAATATGAGCAAGCTGGATGCGAACGGAGAGCCGATCTACCGTGAAGATGGAAAGGTGCTGAAGAGCGACCGGTATTTTAAGCCGAGGATAGGTGAGATTTTACGCCGGTAATTTCTCTGTACTACGTACCACATACTTTGTACTTCAATTGAGCTTGTACGATGTACACAGTAGAAGAGTACAGAGAAGTTAGGTTGCCAGGAAGAACCATTAAACTCTATGTACTTCATACTTCGTACTTCAACAAAGTCGAAATCAAGTGAAAAGAATGAAGTATAGAGTGCGTCCGTTAACCACCCGGTCTAAACTCTAAACCTCCGCGCTTCATCACGCAAGGCCAGCATCTTCAACGCCGTAACCGCTGCTTCAATGCCTTTGTTTCCATGCTTTCCACCACTTCTGGCTCGGGATTGCTCGATGGTGTCATCGGTCAGCACACCAAAAATGACGGGCTTGCTGAATTTTAGTCCTACATCCTTCACGCCTTGGCTCACCGCTTGACACACGTAATCAAAATGCGCGGTTTCTCCGCGAATCACCACTCCTAGACAGATCACCGCATCCACATGCATTTGCTCCAAAGCCCATTGTGCGCCTAAAGGCAGCTCAAAGCTGCCTGGAACGCGCAAGGTTTCGATGTTTTCACCTGGCACATCAGCGTTGATCAGGAGATCCATCGCTCCGTCGTGCAAACGCGAGGTGATGTCTCCATTCCACTCAGATCGCACAATGGCAATGCGCCAGTTTTTGTCGACCCTCGGAAGGTCGTTGTACTCAGAAAGGTTTTGGTTTTCAGTGGCCATTATGCGCCAGACAAAAGCTCAGCGCGGGCGATGAACTTGTCGATGCTTGAAGCCTCGGCGCTGTTCGGGAAATCAGACTCGATGCGCTTGAACAAGATGAGCGACTCGGCGTAATCACCCACTTCTTCGTAAGCGCGTGCGGCCTTCATGAGGTAGATTGGAGCGGTAACGTCGTTCTCAGAATGTTCCACGGCACTGATGTAATAGTTGATGGCTTTGTCAACCTCGCCCAATTCCAAGTAAGCATCGCCGGTGGCGCCCAAAGCCACGGCACACACCATAATGTCTGTGCAGTCGTAATCTTCCAAATATTCAATGGCTTCTTCGTACTGTCCTAAACGGATGTAGGCGATCCCAGCGTAGTAATGTGCCAGGTTGGCGGAGCTTGTGATGCTGTAGTTGTCGATGATGTCAAGGAATCCGTAAGCGACGTCCGAACCGTAAAGTGCTGCTTCCAGACTGTCAATCGCAAACGATTGCTGCGCTTGCCACATTTGCTCACCGGCTTCCTTCTCTTGAGGCGCCAGGATGAAGTTCTTATAGGCGAAGTAGGATACAAACAACAGAACAACCACGCCGAAAATGATCGACAGGCTCTTCTGATTCTCTACAACCCATCCTTCGGTCTTGGAATAGACCTGCTCAACATCCACAATAATTTCTTCCTGCTCTTTCGCCATAGTTGCCCTAAAAAAATGAGGTGCAAATATATTTTTTTTACAGACTCGATACCCATGCTCATTCTCTTCAAAAATTACCTTTGGTCGCCCCATGCACCTCACGAAACTGCACCTCGTTCAATTCAAGAACATCGCACAGGCCGACATAGAATTGGCTGAGAAGGTGAACTGTTTTTTGGGTAACAACGGAGCTGGTAAGACCACTTTGTTAGACGCCATCTACTACCTGGCATTTTGCAAGAGCTTTTTCAATCCGATCGATTCTCAAAACATCGAGCACGAAAAGGACTTCTTCATCATTGATGGATCTTTCATTTTAGAAGGTGAGGAAGAACGCCTCTTTTGCGGTGTTAAACGCCAGGAAAAGAAAAAATTCAAACGAAACAACAAGGAGTACGATCGATTGGCGGATCATATCGGAACAATTCCGCTGGTGATGATCGCTCCGTCTGACAGCGAATTGATCCGCGAAGGCAGCGATGTCCGCAGGAAGTTCATGGACGGCATCATTTCACAGTACGATCGCGGTTATCTCGATACGTTGATGCAGTACAACCGTACGCTTGCTCAACGCAATGCCTTGCTGAAACACCAATGGATCGAAGGGAAATTCGATACGACCAGCCTGGAGGTGTTTGATGACCAGTTGCACGCTCTGGGAACCGAAATTCACACAAAACGCGTCAAGTTCCTGGAAGGTTACTTACCGATCTTCTCCAACTTTTATCAATTGATTTCTGGCGGGGCAGAGTCGGTGAGCATTGAGTATGAAAGTCAGCTCAACGAAAAGCCCTTGCAGGAATTGCTGGTCGATTGTCGCCAACGCGATTACCGTGCTCAATACAGCACACACGGCGTTCACAAGGACGACTTGGTGTTCACCATCGGCGATCACCCGATGAAGAAGTTTGGCAGCCAAGGTCAGAAGAAGAGCTTCGTCACGGCACTTAGGCTCGCCCAGTTTGACTATCTAAAAGACTTGAAGAAGCGCAAGCCGATCTTGTTGTTGGATGACATCTTCGATAAGCTTGACGACCAGCGCGTGGCGGCCTTGATGAAATTGGTGAGCGAGGAGCACTTCGGTCAGATTTTTATTACCGACGCCAATTTGCATCGTGTACCCGATCTGTTCAAAGATCAGGACATTCCCATTCGAAAGTTTCAGGTAGAATCAGGAGAGATTGCTGAACTTTGAATCAATGACCAAGAAGCGCAAATCGAATCAGGAATCCTTGGGTGAAGTCATCGATCGTATGCTCAACGTATACCGGTTGAAGAGTGGTCTCACCGAGATGGACCTCAAGGAAAAATGGCCTGAAATCGTTGGTACCATGGTCGCAGATCGAACCAAAAAACTCAAGATTTATGGTTCGAAGCTGGTCATCGGCGTTGAGTCTGCTGCGCTGAAACAGGAGTTGCACTACCAACGTGATCAAATCATGGAGAACGTTAATACGCACTTTGGCCAGGATCTCGTGAAAGAAGTAGTCATCGACTAGCATTTTCCGTTCATGTTTTCAATAGCCGACTATGGATGACTTTCGGCTCAGCGTTGGTATACGACCGCCATCTATATCCAATTTTGGGTTATGGCGCTGAACTATGTGTGGATTGCCTTTTTTCTGGTGGCCTTTGTCGTAGGCCTCATCAAGCTTTTGTTTTTCGGTGATGCCGAAGTCTTTGGGCTCATGGTCAACAGCACATTCGACATGGCCAAACTGAGCGTTGAGATCGCGATTTACTTGATCGGTGTGATATCGCTTTGGCAAGGCATCATGAAAATAGGAGAGGATGGAGGAGCAGTGCGCCATTTGACGAAGCTCGTTGGTCCATTCTTCAGCAAACTTTTTCCTGACTTGCCGAAGGATCACCCCGCCATCGGCTCTATGATGATGAACTTCTCTGCGAACATGCTCGGTTTGGACAACGCCGCCACACCACTGGGGTTGAAGGCGATGCAAGACCTGCAATCCGTAAACGAAGAGAAGGAAAACGCCTCCAATGCCATGATTATGTTCATCGTACTCAACACGAGTGGGTTAACAGTAGTACCGGTGAGTGTCATGGCGATTCGCGCGGCGCAAGGTGCTGCAAATCCAGCCGACGTGTTTCTACCCATTCTGCTCGCGACATACTTCGCTTCGTTGGGCGGTCTGATCGCGGTGTCGATCAAGCAACGGATCAACCTACTTCAGCCCGTAGTCTTGGGATGGCTTGGCGGGATTACAGCCATCATCGCGGCGGTTCTTGTGCTGTTCTCGAATATGGATTCTTCTACGGTAGAGCAGGTGAGCGGGGCAGCAGGAAACGGCATCATTCTGACCATCATCACTGCGTTCATTCTGTTAGCGCTACGTTCCAAAGTGAATGTCTATGATTCGTTCATTGAAGGGGCAAAAGAAGGCTTCGGCGTTTCGATCAAAATCATTCCTTACCTCGTAGCCATCCTTGTGGCGATTGGTGTTTTCAGAACCAGTGGGGCAATGGATATGCTGGTCGGTGCGATCGGTTGGTTTTTCTCGCTGTTTTTGGAAGATACCCGCTTTGTGGATGCGTTGCCTACGGCTCTCATGAAACCGTTGAGTGGCAGCGGCGCGCGCGGAATGATGGTTGAACAGATGAATACCTTCGGCGCCGATAGCTTTGTAGGTAGACTTGCAAGCGTCTTTCAAGGTTCCACTGAAACCACCTTCTATACCCTCGCGGTGTATTTCGGTTCGGTTTCCATTCGGAAGACGAGGTATGCGTTGGGAGCCGGCCTTTTTGCCGATCTCTGCGGAATCGTGGCGGCGATCTTCATCGCCTACATTTTCTTCGGCTAGTGTTTCACGAAGGTGAAAGGCGTCGTTTCGTTGCCTTTCTGAAGGAGTAGGATATATGTGCCCGATTCGAGTTTCCGGACATCGATGTCTCCTTCACCTGTCAATCCCTTGATGCATACTCTTCCATCCGTGCAAATGACCTTGTAAGGAAGATCATCCTCCAATCCGCTGATTTGGATGTAATCGAAAGCCGGGTTTGGAAAGATCTTGAGGCCTCTTGCAAGAAGATCTTCCATGCCAAGCGGGTATGGCTTCGTTCCCTGATTGCCCAAGAATTCGACGCTGCAACTTGGGTAAACAATGAAGCTCCAAGTGTATTCCCAAGTACAGCCCGCCGGACAATCTCCCCAAGCGTGGTTAAAATCCAGATAGATGCCCGTTTCGTCCATCCTGCACTTGATCGAATTGCCTCCGCCCACCATAATTTCCTTGGTCGCCTCAGACATGGTATCCACCTCGGTGAAGCGTTTTGTGAGCGGCGCAATGTTCGAGAAATGCTCTGACTCAAAATGGGCTTCGTTCAGGAAGGTTCCATGATGATTCCTAAGACTAAGAAGTTCAAAGCCGTACGCATCGTGCGCATCATCCAGCGCTGAATTGCCTGATGGCCATTGTCCGTCTTCCAGACGCTTCATCCATTCTGCGCTTGAATCGCCAAAAAGCACAAAATGATTGAGATGAAAGTTGTTGTAGTTGTGAATCTTGTACAGCTCAAAGACCGAATCGCGCTGGGGAAGGATCTTCGCTTTGTTGACCGCCGAAACGGCTGCCAAAATGCTATCGACAAGTGTTGATGGAATCTCAATGCTGTCCAGATACTTGGAATGACGCTGTTCAAGCACTTCAAGCGCCATCGTATGGGCATCGGCCCGAAATAAGGCGACCACACTGTCATCGGTCGTGCACGACGACGGCACAATCTGAGCATAAAGGACGCATGGCATCCAAGCCAGTATGAAGATCAACATGCGCATTCTAGCAGCGAAAACGCAGATTTTTGTGAAAAGGTTGGTTACTTGCTCACAAGCTTCATCTCTTTTACGAGGTGATCTGCACCAGCAAATTTGTCCATAATGAACAAAACATAGCGTATGTCGACGATAATATTTCGACAGATTTCCGGGTTGAACATGATATCGCTCATCGTGCTTTCCCAGGTGCGATCGAAGTTGAGCCCGATCAAGTTACCATGGGCATCGAATACTGGGCTTCCGCTGTTTCCACCCGAAGTATGATTGCTCGCGATGAAGCAGACACGCATCTCTCCGGTGCTATGAGCATAGGGTCCATAATCCTTGGCTTTGTAAAGCTCCTTGAGCCTTTCAGGAAGCACGTATTCTGGATTTGTTGGATCCTCCTTTTCCATCACGCCTTCGAGTGTCGTGTAGTAGTTGTACTCAGCAGCATCAAAAGGCGCATAGCCTTCAACCTTTCCAAAAGTGATGCGCAGCGTTCCATTCGCGTCCGGTGAATAGGTGCGTTCTGGAAGGACTTCCATCTGGGCCGACATCCACACCCGCATCAAGCTATCGTTTTGTACCGCAAGCTTCTGTAGTTCCGGTCTGACCTCACTGAAATAGTAGCTCGACATACGGCGAGCAAAGGCGTAGGCAAGGTCTTCTTCAATCTTCGACGCTTTCTTCCGCTTGAACTTATCAAGGAGTTTTAAAGTCCGATCCGGATCCACAAAGGCACTCTCAGCATACAAACGATCCACAAAGGCATCCAACGACTCCCCGTCCTTGTTCAGTCCGTTGAGAAAATCCGCATTGGGCTGATCCTCAATAAAGTAAGCGATCTGAGCCTTCATAATGGCCTTATCAACTTTCGAATCATAGTTTTTGTAGTGATTGGGAACCTTCGTTTTCTGTTCCTCGACCCACTTGTCAATGCTTTCATCCGAAATGCTGTCAATGGCACTTTTGCTTACCAATTCGGCAAAGCGCTCTGCATACCTAAAGACCTCCGCACCGACGTAGTAGAATTCAATGAAGTATTGCCGACTGACGTCGTAGGGCAAACGCGCATCTTCGATCGCTTCGAGTTCTTTTAGAAGCGTGCCGTATTTTTCCTTCCAAGCAGCGTTGTTACCGATCCGCTGAGTGAACAAGTCTTCGAGCGAATCTTTCTTCATCACGGCTTTGTGACGAATGAGGCCTTTGCTTTGCCCAATCCACTTTTTGTAAGCGTTGCTGATGCCGCTTTGTTTCGAGGCGTATTGAATTTTGGTGAGCTCATCTGCACGCATAGCCGCGTCAATCACTCCCAACGATGCTTCGCGCATTTTTAGGCGAAGTGGATTGATGACCTCGAGCACATTTTCCACCTCTGCACCGGAGATGTAATTCTGGGTGTAGCCAGGGAAACCATAGACTAGCGTAAAATCGTTCTCTTCCACTCCCTGAAGGTTGACCGGTACCACATGCCTCGGTTTGTATGGGACGTTCTCTTCGCTGTAGGCAGCAGGTTTGTTGTCTTTGTTGGCGTAGATGCGGAAGACGGAAAAGTCTCCTGTATGTCTTGGCCAGACCCAATTGTCGGTGTCATAGCCGTATTTACCGATGGATGAAGGGGGTGCGCCAACAAGTCTGACGTCTTCAAACACCTCGGTGATGAAGAGCAAAAACTGATTCCCATGGTAGAAGGCCTTCACGTAAGCCGAAAAGCCGGTTTCTTCTTTCACCTTCTGCACGATTTCTTCAGCTCTGGCGCTGATGTGCACGTTTCGGTCAGCCTCTTTGGCGTCAACGGAAAGATCGCCCAAAATTTCGTCTGTAACGTCTCGAATTTCTTGGATGATGGTTGCGTCCATGCCTGGGTTCGCAAGCTCTTGATCTAGCGACATTGCCCAGAAGCCATCTTGCAAATAGTTGTTTTCCAGTGAGCTGTGCGCTTGTATTCTACCGTAACCACAATGGTGGTTGGTCAGGAGCAAACCTTGGCCACTCACCAGCACCGACGTGCAACCACCGTTAAAGTGCACAACGGCATCCTTGATGGACGACTGATTGATCGCGTAGAGATCTTCCGCGCTGATCTTCATTCCGAGGGCCTTCATGTCGTCGGAAACGAGGTCCTTGATCATACTGGGAACCCACATGCCTTCGGTTGCATTTCCGGAAGCGATGGTGAGCGCGAAAAGTGGAGCAATAAAGTACTTCAGCATAACAATAGTCTATCGTAAAGTTGCGTGGTGGTGCCTGCAAAAGAAACATATTTACAAAAGACCTGAACGGGAATCTAACTGAACAGCGATTCATGAGACAAAGCGTGATGCTTGGGCGAATCATTTTGCTCGAAGCGGGAGCATTCGCTCAAAGGAAAGCCGTCCGACTGAGGCTCCTCACCATGCCAGTCCGGAAGAAGAGCGATTCGACAGCGTGAAATCGAGCTTCCCGTCTAAGAAGTAATCGGGTCGATGATCCCATGATGTAGGGAAGTCACTTCGCCTTTGTGATGCACGACCTTTACAGGTTCAGATGAAATCAACCTCCACTCATCGCCTTCAATTTTAAGGGCACACCCCTCTGGTAAGCACAATACGGGAATCGAATTGATTTCGGCGTATTCTTTTAATCGTTGTATCCGACTTTCTCCACCATGACCTGCAATGGTCTGCTCGGTATAGTGTGGATTGATCTGAATGTTGACGAGGGACAATGCATCGAAGCTCGGAGGTTCAATGATGGGCATGTCATTGGTCGTCTTGATCGAATTGCCGGCCACGTTGGAACCTGCACTCCATCCAACGTACGGAACGCCCTGCGCCACTCGGTCGCGTATAGGTTGCATCAACCCCTGATCGTAGAGTGTCGCCAGAAGTTTAAAGGTATTTCCTCCGCCGACAAAGATGGCTTGAGCCTCCTTTACTGCTGCCACAGGATCAGAAGCATGGTGGATGGACTGAACCTTTATGCCCTTCTCTTCAAGTGCTTTCGCTACCATAGCCTCGTATTCATCAAAGCTGAATGTTACGGCCGCGTAAGGAATGAACAAGACTTCCTGCACATCGCCCAGAAATCGTTTGATGAGTGACTTTGGCCAATCGAGGTAGGGCTGGCCTACAATGGTTGAGTTGCTGAGAAGTAGGAGATTCATGTGCGGCGGTTTTAGGGAAGTTCAAATGTGAAACATTTTACACTTTTGACCCAAACACATCAACCATGATCATTCGAACAACCTTCATCTTAGCTACCTTGGCCTTGGTGCTCACTTCGTGTGGAGAGCGCATCAAGGGCAACGGAAACGTGGTTTCAAGGAATCACGATGTAGAGTCATTCAACCGCTTGAAAATTGCAGGCGTGTACCAAATCGAGTTGATAGAGGGAAATAAACCTCTGGAAATCGTCGCCGACGAAAATTTACACGAGCATATTGAGGTACGCATTGAGGATGAGACGCTCATAATTGGTTCTAAGGGCAAATACCTTGACTCCGAAGAGCTACTCGTTCGCATATTCTGCAAGGATTTACGAGAAGTCGATATTTCTGGTGCCGCTGAACTAAAAACCGTAGACCCGATTGACAGCAAAAGCTTCGAATTGCAGGTTTCCGGTGCGTGCGATGGCCACCTAGACTTGAATGTAGATGCCCTAACCGTTGACATTTCTGGTGGATCGGAATTGGACCTTTCCGGCAAGGCGGATCGTGTGCATCTGCAGATTTCTGGTGCCGGAGAAGTGCGCGCGCTGGCGTTGCAAACAAAGGAAGTAGACCTGGATATCAGCGGCGCGGGAGAAGTAGAAATAGACGTTAAAGAGGCACTCGATGTACGCGTCGCCGGAGCAGGTGAGGTTCGTTACACGGGCAATCCAAAAGTAAGTCAGCAGATTTCAGGAGCTGGCGATGTGAAGCATGTGGAAGAAATATGATTAAAAAGACGCTGTACCTGTTATCTTTTCTTTTCTCGAGTTTATCAGGTTTATCGCAGGAAGTGGATGGGAACAACATCCGCTTGCTGCCGGATGGTTTTCACACCATGTATTGGGAGAATGGAAGCCGCTACGCTGGTGATATCTATGACGGAGAATTTAGTGGAAAGGGCACCATGTGGTGGCCGGATAGCAGTAGATACGAAGGGAGCTGGCAAAGCGGAATGCGTCACGGCAAAGGATACATGAAGTGGAGTTCAGGTCGTGAATACGACGGTAGATGGAAGCAAGATGATCCACACGGAAAAGGGCAGATGCAGTGGCCCAACGGCCAAGTATACCGCGGTCAGTTTCGCAAAGGCAAAATGGAAGGCAAGGGGAAAATCAAGTATCCCGACGGAACGGTTTGGAAAGGCTCGTTTGAAAACAATAAACCGGTGAAAGACCAATAAAGCATACTCGACTCGCCTCAGCCTCCTTGATCGCTGGAAAATTTATGGATGTCGCGCTTTCGGTCCTCGATTTGATCTTTCACCGATTCCATTTTCTTGGCAAGAAGTGCGAAGAGTTTCTGATCCTTTGAGATCATTCGATCGTGCGCTTCTCCGTCGCCATCACCCGATAGGGCCATGTCGTGAAGCAATCCGTACCCATGACTTTTTAGCCAGTCAAGCGCCTTCTTGTTGCCTTCAATGCCGTTGATCAATGCCATCAAGTGCGGAAAGCCATTGTCCATCAACCAATCCCTGCTTCGTTCTTCGTTGCGTAGCGCAAAATGGAAAAGACCCAATTCTGGAAAGCCATTCTTCATTAGCCACTCTGTAATTTTCTTGTTTCCTGAGATGCTTTCACCCCATGCCACAAGAATCTTGGCGTCATAGTTTATGCCTTTCAGTGAGTAATCCATGGACGATTCGGTTTTGTTCATCGAATACGGTGCTGTGAAGTAAGTTATTTTTTGAAGTAAACCAAATACGCTTACATTTGCGCTATTGCTAACCAAAACTTATTTTAAAATGAAAAAGGTATTTATCGTTGCTGCTGTTGCAGTTTTTGCCCTTGCTTCATGCAAGAAAGATTACACATGTACTTGTGAAGTTCTTGGAATCTCTAGCTCTGTTACTTACGAAGGTCTTTCTAAGAGCGAAGCTGACGATGTACAAGCTACTTGCGAGTCTTCAAGCGTTTGTACTTGGGCTGAGGCTTAATTGCAGCTTTAACAATCTTAAAAAAGAGATTGCTCTTCGGGCAGTCTCTTTTTTTTTGCACCCATGTCCATCATCCTGCTCATAGCGCGCATCTTACTAGGATGCCTATTCATCGCTTCTGCTGCATTCAAGCTCTTTCCGCTTGAATACTTTGAGGTCGTTCTCGTTGACCAAACCGGGCTCCACTGGACGTGGGTTCCATGGTTTTCGCGTATTCTGATCTTTTTCGAGGCCTTTATCGGGCTCTCGCTGGTTTTTGGATTTAAGCTTCGATGGAGCCTCATTGCTTCGATGGCGATGCTTCTGGTGTTTACAGGATACCTTGTGCTGCAAATCTCGATGGGCCAAGGCGATGAGAACTGCGGTTGCTTCGGAGAATTGATTCCGCTCGACGGTCCGTCGAGCGTAGCCAAGAATGGCATCATGATGCTTTGGGCAGCCATGCTGTTTTGGAAGTCAAGGAATCGGAATCAATGGAAATTGCCTTGGTTGGCGCCTGTGCTGGGAGGCTTGTCGCTGATCGGCCTCTTCATCGGCTTCCCTCTGCCTAGCTATTCGGAGGACGCGGATTTTGAGTTGGATGTCGAGCTTTTGGATCGCGCGGACTTTGAACATCCCGAGCATATAAGCGAAGGGCGCAAGGTGGTGGTCGTCATGCTCGCCAATTGCGTGCACTGCGCACAGCTCGCCAAACTCATTTCTACCCTTGATCCGCAGGAAGTTGAAGACAAACTGCGCATCGTTGTCGTCGGTAATACCGAAGCGTTCGAACACTTTGTTGGCGAAACCGGCGTTCAGGAATTCCAGGTCGCTCGTTCCGTTGACCCTGAACTGGTTGCGGCCGTAGAAGGGACATTCCCGACATTGATCTTGGTAGACGAGGGAGCGGTAAAAAGCAAGTGGTTGGGACGTGATGTGAACATCCGCCTATTGACTGAATCAATGAAATTGGACTGATCGTATATTCGCACCCATGTTTCGAAAATTCGCTTCTTTCTTGATTATTGCCATGATTGGTTTGACTTCTATCAGTCTACAATCATGCAAAAAATGCCACGTTTGCGAGGCGCTCGATGAAGACGGTGATTCGGTTTATGCCTATCCAGAGGTCTGTGGCTCAAAAGGCGATTTGGAAGAGTATGAAGAGCGCTGTAAGGTCGAGTTTGGAAGTTTTGGATACACATGCTCATGTGGCGAGCGCGAGTGACACACGCAGGTTCCTTTTTAATATTTCTCGGTTGGTTGGCCATTCTTGCCGGCTGCAATGCACATTCTGAGCGACCTTCGAGTCCTGCCTCGGTAAAGGAAATAGTAGCGGCTTACCCTCCTGATATTCAAAATGTTGATTCGGTTTATTCCTACTTGGAATCCTTGCACCAACGACGAAAATTCAATGGCATTGCCCTGTGCTGGAATTCGGATTCGATGTCGGTCTTCACATTTGGCAAGCGGGATTTCAAAGAAGAAGCCATCCTGGAAGGAGACGACCTGTTTCAGCTGGCATCCTTGAGCAAGCCTATTTCCGCCTTGGGATTGCTTCTTTTGGTAGATCGAGGACTCATCGATTTGGACGCCGAAGTTTCCGAGTACTTGTACGACTTTCCATATCCTCAAATCACCGTTCGGAGCTTGCTCAACCATACCAGTGGTCTCGGCAACTATCTCTACGTTACGGACAGTCTTTGGAATAATCCGGATTCGTTTATGACCAATTCGGATGTGTATGACATCATTCGCTGCGAGCAGCTCCCGATCTATTATCCTCCATTTAAGCGATTTAACTATTGCAACACCAATTACGCTTTGATCCCAACCCTGATCGAAGAAACAACAGGGAAGGAGTTCACGCAATTCATGCGCGATGAGCTCTTTGAGCCGATAGGAATGTTTCAATCAGCCTTCATCGGCGCAGACGGGCCAGCCATCGACTCCATGTCTGTGAAAGGGCACTACCCGAATGGGACGAAGAAGCGCGCATTTTATCTCGACCACGTTCTGGGTGACAAGAGCTTGGCGAGCAACGTGTTTGACTTGCTAAAGCTGTACCATGAGCTCAAGCATCCTTCATTGATGAACGAGCTTCTGATCGAAGAGGCAACTTCACCACAGGCCTCGGCCGGATATGGAAGATCTTATGGCCTGGGATGGCGCATTGCGCCGCTTCCCGACGGCGACACATTGGTATTTCACAACGGTTGGTGGCGGGGTTTCAGATCCTATTTCTGGATGTCGAAGCGCGAGGACAAGCTGTTTATTGCGCTTACAAATTCGATTCGGGGAGGTTATTTGAGTCAAGAAGATATCTGGTTTTTATTCTAAGACTAAACCCTTTTCGAATTTCTTGCGTTATTAGTAACGTGGAGCAAACGTTGCACATACCATTTTTTCCGCTCAACATCTTCTTGCTTCCAGGTGAGCAGTTGCCGTTGCACATCTTTGAACCGCGCTATCGACAATTGTTTCAAGAAGCGGAAGACAACGACATACGCTTCGGACTTCCCTACGAGGATGCTGACCTCAAGGAAGGATTTGTGAGCATTTGCCGTTTGATGCGGGTTTCAAAGCGCTATAAGACGGGAGAATCGGATGTGATCATCGAGGCAGAAGGATTGGCGCGCCTCCAGAAGTTTGAATCGGTTTACCCAACAAAACTGTATCCGGGTGGCGTTGTGGAGCCATGTACGTTTGATCGTCTGAAGGAGCATCCGACCGATGAATTGATTGAGCTTTTTCGCGAGTACGTCTTTTTGAAGTATGGCACGCGGCCGGCAATTGATAACGTCGGTCATTACAGGGTAATCGACTTAGCAGCCAGTACTTCCCTGAGCAATACGGACAAGGTCAAGCTCTTACTCATCGATGATGTGGAGCGTCAGCAGGATTATCTTGCGAAAAATATTCGTTATCTGAATCTGCTATTGGCTCAAGAACTGAACAACGAGAACGGGATTATCCTCAACTAGTCTACTGAGCAGTACAATTTGCTCCTTCATCTTCTCGGGAATCGATTTCGCTCGCATCGGCGGTACACAATTCCTCATTGTTGGTGGTCGTACCGATGGTGTCGCCTGTATTGGCGTCAGTAAGTGCTACGTCCGTAGCACAGTCGTAACATTTAGAGCAAGAAGCGAGCGATGAGAGCGCGATGATCGATAGTAGAAATGCAAGCTTTTTCATGGTCGTTGTTTTGTGACCCAAACCCAAGGATCGTTCCAAAGTTAGAGAAGCGACTCGTAAAGCTTCACGTATTGTGGAAGTATTTGGTTCAGCTCAAACTTAGCTGCCTGTTCGCGTGCCTGATGCTTGAAACGTTTGAGCTGGCCATCATCGCTAAGCAGTTCGAGCGCATTTTGGATCATGTTCTCGGTGTCACCGACGTCGCTGAGCATACCTGAAAAACCATGTTCGTTTACTTCGGGTAACCCGCCTGAATTACTAGAAATCACTGGAATTCCTGAAGCCATAGCTTCAAGAGCGGCCAAACCGAAGCTTTCTGTTTGTGAGGGCAAAATGAACAAGTCTCCGCACGCCATAAGCCGTTCGATGTTCTTCGTCTTTCCGAGAAAAATAATGTCATCGGCAAAGCCCGTTTGTCGACTCAGCTGCTCAATGTTGTAGCGCTCAGGCCCGTCTCCAACAAGAAGCAATTTGGCTTTCATCGTTGTTCGAATTCCAACGAAGACCTTCACGACGTCTTGAACCCGTTTTACCTTTCTGAAGTTGGAAATGTGTATGAGTAGTTTTTCATCGGGATGTGCAAACTGCGATCTGCAATTGTCATCTGGCGCCTGATTGTAGCGATCCAAGTTGATGAAGTTTGGGATGACTTCGATGTTGCGCCTCACCTTGAAGGAATGCAGCGTGTCTTCGCGAAGACTGTTTGAAACTGCGGTAACTGCGTCACTCTTGTTGATCGCAAAGGTGATGACCGGTTCGAAGGAAGCATCCTTGCCAAGCAGTGTGATGTCCGTTCCGTGCAGCGTGCAAACGATCGGCAGGTGTATGCCATCCTCACGCAGAATCTTCTTGGCCATGTACGCGGCCGAGGCGTGTGGAATGGCGTAGTGCACGTGCAACAATTCGATGCCTTGTTCCTTCACAACACTCACCAGTTTGGAGGTCAGAACGAGCTCATATGGCGAGTAATCAAACAAGGGATAGTCCGTCACTACAACTTCGTGGTAGTAAACATTCTTGAGCGAAAGATCGAGTCGGACCGGCTTGGAGTACGTGATGAAATGGACTTCGTGCCCCAACGCTGCCATTTCGATTCCGAGTTCTGTGGCTACAACACCACTTCCTCCAAACGTTGGGTAGCAAACGATTCCAATTTTCATTCAACTCAATTCGAATGCACAAATGAACAGCTTATCCGTCGATCGGTTCCTTGATCCATATTAAGAAATCAGTCGGAAGCGAGTTCTTTGCTTTCTTCCAGGGCTTTATAGAAAGCCTTCTGAATGTCGGTTCGGATGTTCAGTTCGAGCAGCTTTTTGTTGTTGGCATCGGGATACACACGGTTGGACAAGAACACATACACGACCTTCTCTGCTGGATCAGCCCACGTAACGGTTCCCGTGAATCCTTGATGCCCAAATGTTTCAAGATCAGAGCATCCGCACGATGGTCCTGCAGACCCATCACGAAGCGGTTTATCAAATCCTGCCCCGCGCCGATTGTCGTTCTCACAGAATTGACATTTGACGAATTCAGAGATCGTTGAATCGGAGAGGTAACGGATTCCGCCATAGGTTCCTCCATTCAAATACATCTGCATCAGGATGCCCAAATCGTTTGCATTCGAAAACAAGCCCGCATGTCCTCCCACGCCTCCAAGCATTGCGGCTCCTGGGTCGTGCACGTCTCCATGAACGAGCTGGTTTCTGAAGGTCTTGTCGAATTCTGTTGGTGCGATGCGCTCTTTTGGAAAGCGCTCAAGAGGGCGGTAGCTCATCGTCGTCAATCCAAGGGGGCTGTAATAAACAGAGTCCAGATAGTCGTTCATCGCCATGCCAGATTGCTTCTCAATGATCCGCTGTGCGAAGTAGTAGCCGATGTCGCTGTACTTGTATTTTTTCTCAGCAGAGAGCTTGTGATTGAGGATTTGTCGAAACATGATATCCGGATAGTCGCCGCGGATGTAAAATTCACGCGCCACTTTCAAAGGATACGTTTCAGATTGCGCAAGGCTATAGACATCGTAGCGGGGAACGCCTTTCGTGATGGTCTTTGTGTAAAAAGGAATCCACGCTGTCAGTCCGGCCTGATGTGCGAGAATCTCGCGCATGGTCAACTGCATGTACTCAGTCGTGTCGACCCATTCTGACAAGTAATCGCACAATCGGTAATCCAGGTTGAAGCGACCTTCGTCCGAAAGCTTCATCAATCCCGCAACCGAACCCGCGATTTTGGTAATGGATGCCAGATCGTATAAGTCGGTAGGCTGAACGCGCTGCTCTGTCTGGTAGGTATGGAAACCGTAGGCTCGGTCTAGGACAACAATGCCATCCTTCGCAAACCACACCTGACAACCCGGATACGCCATCTCTTTGATGCCGGCCTTGGCCAAACTATCGATGCGCTTGAGCTGCTGGTTGGTTAAACCTAGTTCTTCAGGCATGCCATAGGCAAGTCGAATCTTTTCGGTGGTTTGCACACCGTCTTTCGTTAAGCTATCGCTGACATTTCGCTTGAGAGCGCCGCGGATTGGTCGACCTCCAAACACGGCTTGAATGGACAAATCATCCGACCAAGGGGCAGCGTCGTGGCCGACTATGATCGCCTGTAGATGCTCAATCTGTTCAACATAGCGTATGGCCTTGTAGCTTCCATTCCAAACTAGAACCGCCGGAATACCACCAGCAATCCGCTCGATGGCGCTTTGTCCTTGTTCGCTCAATCCGAATCGACGACGAGGAATGTCCTCTTCCTCGGCTTCGGCAATAACCATTACCCGATCATAAAGCTGGGAGGCTTCCTCAAACTTAGCGAGGTCTTCCTCGAGATGATCATAACGGATTTGAAATACACTTACGGGAGCATAGCGCATACAAAGAGTGTCCAAATTTGATGAAACCTCTTCGGCCAATCTGACAACGGCGAGGCGTTCCGAGGCGAGCGAAGTCAGTGGAAGTGCCTCCTCGTTTCTAAGTAGAACAAGCGATTCGCTGAAGACTCTGCGTGCCTGGAATTCAAGTTCTCGAACGCTCTTCCGGGGTGCTTTTGCCGTGGCCGATCGGCTACGAAGCAACCAAAGCTTTGACTGGATCACGCGCTTGCATTTGGATTCTACCACCCGTTCATCGATCTTTCCTCGTTCTACCAGTTCTTTGATGGCAGCGACTTTTTCATCCAATGCATTTTGAACGATGATCAGGTCGTTTCCTGCGGAATAGGCGTCCGCGATGGTCTGCAAACTCGGTGCTTCGTTGCCTTGCGTGAGATCCGCCCAAATCAGTCCATTGAAACCTAGCTTGTCGCTGAGCATGGCGTGGATGATCGGAGACGTGCTCGCCATAGAGTTGAATCCGCTGTCCAATCCCGGTACAAATGCATTTCCCATCATGACGCCTTGGAGGCCATCGTTGATCAAGGCTTTGAACGGAACCATGTGCTGATCGTTCAATTCTTTCCTTTTGGCATAGACGATTGGAGGGTCGATTTCATAGCCGCGTTTGGTCGCACCCAATCCCGGGAATTGTCCAGCAACCCCAAGCACACCGGCGCTTCGAAGCCCGGCGACAACGTGTTCGGCTGCTACGATCACCGAGGCCGACTCCTTTCCAAAGGACTGTTTGATCGTATACGGGCTTTCATCGTTGGCGTCGATGTTCAGCGAAGGCCCGATGACGAAATCGATTGAACGTTGCTTAAGAAACCTCCCGAGCGACGCTGCATAAGCACGAATGGCTTCTGAATCCTGGACGCTGCCCAATTGTTCTGCACTTGGGATGTGGAGCTCCTTGCTCACGCGGTCGTCTTGCATCAAATCGATTCCATAAATCATAGGAACGGGCAATGCTTTCTCTTGCGCCTGATGCTTGTCAAGAACGGAGGATAGCAAGTAGCCACTGGGTTGTAAGTCTCCTTCGGTCTGCTCCTTCAGAACAAAGCTTTGAGCAATCTTTTCATCCAAGGTAAGGGTGACCATGATGGAGTCTGCGGCGTCCATGGAAATGGGCGAGAAGGGATTTTCCTTAGCGTCCATGGCTTCTTTGGGTCCACTCGCATTGAACAGAAAGTGGAGCGGAAGAAGAATAACCAAGAGTGCCGCTCGTTTGAAGAAGGAGATGGTCATGATCTGTGAAGATACCACGTCAAAAAAGAGTTTCAGAAAGGGTGTCCACAGACTTTTCATCACGGTTTTGTTACAAAACACTTGCCGAAATCGTTGTATTTTTGAGACATGATTCGCTTCCTATTTAAGCAGCCACAGCCCAAAAGGTTTGATTTCAAGCCGCGGTTCTACGATGAACGTCGTGAACAGCTCCATGCGCGCGTCGAAGCCATTCGAAAGGAAGTGGAAGGAACGGAAGGATCAAATGGGGGAGAAGTGCTTCGAAGTCGAATTTCGCGCGCCTGGCGTGAACAGGGCACTACGACTGCCCGCAGACGCTCAAACAGCATGGTCATCTTGTTGGCTGGTGGACTGGCAGCATTGGCCTATTATTACTTCTATCTCTAGAATCCATGCTTCTTGGCATTGCATTTTGCGCAATTCTGCTGCAAATCATCTTTCAATTCATTCTTTGGTACGGGCAGAAACGATTGCAGTCGATGCCTGCGCTTCCAAAACCTGAATCCTCGGCCACGATCGTCATCGCGTTTAAGAACGAAGCCAAGAATCTACCCTTGCTCATTGATGACCTCAAGCGTCAGAACCATTCGTCGTTTGAATGCCTCCTGGTCAATGACCATTCGACCGACGACTCCATTGAAGTCGCAACCAAGGCAATTGAAGATGATGCGCGCTTTCGGATTTTGGAAAATACCGGAAAATCAGGCAAAAAAGGCGCGCTGGCATTGGGTATCAGAGAAGCATCTAACAACGCCATCGCGCTAACCGACGCTGATTGCCGGATTCCGAAAAGTTGGTTGACGAAGATCGTATCATCCTTGAGTCAAAGCGTTGCCGTGATTGGTGTAGGCTACGTCAAGCCTAAACAAACCGCACTGAGCGAAGCCTATGCATTTGAAACAGCGAAAAGCGCACTTCAATTTACTTCATTCGCTGCGCTCGGAGCACCCTACATGGCCGTTGGAAGATCCATGGGCGTGACCAAGCCAGCGTTCCAATCCGTTGGAGGGTTTACGGCACATCAACACATTGAAAGCGGTTCAGATGATTTATTGATTCAAAGTTTGGCGGGAAAGCCAATCGATGTGCGCGCGGATGCGGTTACGTGGACCAAAGCCCCGAAAACGTGGAACGATTGGGTAATCCAACGCAAGCGCCACATGACGACCGGCTCATCGTATCCACTTTGGGTAGGGGCGTTCATCATCGCTTACGACGCGTCGAATGTTCTAACCAGCATATTGTTCTTTTTCGCGATCAAGATATTTACACCGCTTTGGTTGGGCTGGCTTGTACTGTTTGGAATCAAAACGTTCTGGTCGAAAAACAACTATGATCTGATGCTTAACCAAAGTCCTGAAAGCGAATCACTTCGCAATCTTTGGTGGTATGAGTATCCGCAAAGTTGGCTGAATAGCTTAATTTCGATCTCCGCGCTATGGATGAAGCCGGAAGGATGGACAGTAAAAAGGTAGGATCAAGAAGCGCACGAGACTTAGAGCTTGTTGAAAAGGCGATCGGAGGTGATCAAGCCGCTTACGCCGAGCTGCTCACCGCTTACCGAGACAATATCTATTACATGATGCTCAAGATGGTTCGCAACGAAGACGATGCGGATGATTTGACCATCGAGGCCTTTGGAAAAGCCTTCAAGCGACTTGCTTCTTTCAATCCCGAGTACGCATTCAGCACCTGGCTTTTCCGCATTGCTTCCAACAATGCCATCGACTTCATACGAAAGAAAAAGAAGGCCACTATGCTTTCGCTCGACGAGTCGGATGGAGAAGATGACGAACGTTCGGGCGCGATGGACATCAAGTCGACCGGGCTCAACCCTGAGCAGGAATTGGTAAAAGGTCAGCGCATTGAGAAGATGCGCAGCATCATAGAATCGCTCAAGCCGAAGTATCGCAAGCTTGTTGAAATGCGCTACCTGCAGGAATTGAGCTACGAAGAAATCGCTACCGAACTTGACCTTCCTTTAGGTACCGTCAAGGCGCAGCTATTTCGAGCACGCGAGTTGATGTATGAGATCCTGAAAAACTCGGTCAAAGACATCTGATGTCGACGCAAGGTATCGATCGAATCCGACATTACTTTCCTGAGCTTTCTGCAGACCAACTCAGCAAGTTGGAGCGGTATGTAGAGCTCTTATTGGAAGCGAATGACCATGTCAACCTGATCTCCAGAAAAAGTACCGAGGAAGTTTGGATCAACCATATTTTGCATTCACTGGCGATCATCAAGGTGCAAGACTTTGAAGCCGGAGCGCGCGTCGTAGACGTTGGCACAGGAGGTGGACTTCCCGGGATTCCATTGGCGATTTGCTTTCCCAAGGCGGAATTCACGCTGGTCGACTCGATTCAAAAGAAGACCAACGCGGTGGCAAACATCGCGCAAGCCTTAGAATTGGAAAATGTCGAGGTGCTGCACGCACGCATTGAAAAGGTTAAAGAGAAATTCGATTATGTCGTTAGTCGTGCAGTGACCGCCTTGCCCAAGATGCGTCAGCTCCTACAAGGAAGATTTCGTCGCGGAAAAAAGGGCACCATGCCAAATGGTTTGATCTACATCAAGGGAGGTGACTTCGAAGCCGAACTGGACGAGGTTGCGCGTCCCTATCGCACATGGGGGATCAGCGATTGGTTCAGCGAACCATTCTTCGAAACCAAGAAAGTCGTGTGGATCGACCTCGCTAGTTGAGCACGAAGTAGGTCAGTTCCTTCAGCAATGCCGACGTATCAACCGAAGGGGAATTGACGCCTTTGAACCGCGCATCCAACTCCCGCAGCTTGGAGATGATTTCCGCCGTTTTTCTTGGGCTGAACTGTGCCGCTGCGTCTTTCACCTTGCGCGCAACGAAATCGCTGTAGCCCAACCCCGGAATTTCCTTCTTCATATTTCCGAGCGATTTGTCCTGGAGGCTATGATACATGAAGATCCGGCTGAATTGGCTGAAAACGTTGGCTGCAATCATCAGGAACGGCGTGTTGCCGTCGTTTCTTCCAAGGTATTGCGCGATGCGGTAGCTGCGTTCCACGTTGCGTTCACACAAAGCGTCGACGTACTCAAAGGGCGTATATTCCTTGCTGACGCCGATGTGTTTTCGCACATCTTCCTCCTCGATTTGCTGCGAAAGCGGAATGGTGATCGTAAGTTTTTGAAGTTCACCTTCGATCTTTTCGAGATCATTGCCCAGATACTCCGCCATCAAAAAGGCCGCGTGCTGCGAAATGCGGTACTTCATCAACTTCGTGAACTGGGTCACAACTCCTGGAATGTCGCTGTCGTAGTGTTTGTCTGATTTGAAGACTACGCCATGCTTCGCGATGGATTTGACCCAGCGCATGTTCGATTTCACAGTTTTGTATTTGAAGTCAATCACTAAGACGGTCGTTTCGACCGGGTGCTCAAAGAATTCCTCGAGATCGGTCCACTTGCCAAGGTAATCCTGCGCCTCACGGATGACCACCACTTGTCTTTGCGCCATCATCGGAAATCTGCGCGCCGCCTCAATGAGCATGTCCTTGGTAAGGTCACGGCCGTAGAAGATGTTGAGGTTGAAGTCACGCTCGTGTTCTTCCAGCGCGTGCTGTTCTACGTAGCGGCTGATTTTATCGATGTAGTAGGGTTCTTGACCATAGAGCAAATAGAAGGGCGCGAATTTGCCCTGCTTCATGCGCTCCATGATCTCGATATACTCCTTTACATTCGCCATCTGCCGTGATTGACCCCGTCAAATATCCGCCGCTGAATCTGCCGACGTTCGCCGCCAAAGTTAGACGCGTAGGGGAGCAGATTCAAATCCACGACGACTTTCGTGGTAAGTATGTGAAACTCACACCGGAAGAATGGGTCCGTCAACATTTTACGCACTACCTCGTCGCTGAATTGGGTTACCCGAAAACGAGGTTCATGCTGGAATTTGAGTTGAGCTACCATGGATTGAAAAAGCGTCCTGACATTGCCATAGTCGATGATCGAGGAGGGGTGCACACGCTCATAGAGTGTAAGGCGCCTTCGGTCGCGCTCACACAAGACGTATTTTTACAGATGAGCTCCTACTTTTCGGTTTTGAAGCCCCAATTCTTTGTGATGACGAATGGCTTGCATCACGTCGTGGGTCACGCTCAACCTGGAAACGGCAAAATCGTCTATGTAGAAGAGCTTCCGAAGCATCTATGAAGCATTGGCTTGTTATACTGATCTTGGCGATGGTTACGCCTGCTTTCGCGCAGCGTTCAGGACATTTGCCGCTTGGTTTGCGCTACGCATTGGAGCAACATTCCTCGGCCGAAGAGGTGCACCTATACGTGAAGGGCGATGAGGTAGCTATCCGAAACTTTGTTGTCCGTAATGGCGGCGTATGGAAGGGAAAGATTCAAGACTATGTGTCTGTAATGCTTAGTCCTTCATCGGTGCTGGCCTTGGATACACTTGACGGCGTTGAATACGTTCACTTTGATGGAAGTGAGGGCATGCCTCTGCTTTCTCAATCGAGGATTCAAACCAACGTCAATCGGGTGCACAACGGCGACAGCGATCTTCCACAACCTTACTTTGGCGAAGGAGTCATCGTCGGCGTCATCGATGCAGGGATTGAGCTTCAACACCCCGATTTTCAGAATGCAGATGGTTCCACGCGTATCCTGGAGCTGTGGGATCAAACGATGGGTTTCGATCTCAATCGCACCCCGAGCTATGGCTACGGACAAGTTTGGGACAGTGCCGACATCAACGATAGCATTTGCCCGCACCAGGATCAGACCACGTGGTTTGGACACGGCACCAATACCGCAGGAATTGCCGTTGGCAATGGCGCCAGCAACGCACAATATACGGGCATGGCTCCGCAAAGCGACATCATCGTTGTCTCCTCGAATTTCAGCGCCTTGGGTTGGACCGCAACCGTCGCTGACGCCATCAATTACATCTTCTCGCGCGCCGAGGCGTATGGAAAACCTTGTGTGATCAACACTTCCATAGGCACCTATCTTGGATCGCATGATGCAACGGACTTGGCCGCGGTGAGCATCGAAGGCGACATCGGCGCGTCTGCCGGCCGCATCGTCGTGGCCGCAGCTGGAAACAGCGGAGCAGGGGAACCCTATCATTTGGGATACGAAGCGACCAGCGACACAAACTTTACCTGGTTCGAAATACCTTCCAATGTCATTCCCGGACAAGGAAACGTCTATTACGAATTGTTTGGCAACGTCGGTGACATGGAGCGCCTGCAGTTTTCCATTGGAGCCGATAAGGTCGATGGTTCCTACGAACACCGCGGAAGCGTTGCTTTTGACAGCATTTTGAACCGCCTGAACATCACTTACACAGAGAACTTGATGAGCGCTTCGGGCAACTACCTCGGCGAGGTCAATACGTGGGCCGACTCGCTCAACGGAACGTATCGTCTGCAGGTGTGGATCCAAGAGATCGATTCCGTCGACTACAACTACCGGCTTTCCATCACTGGTTCTGGAAGATTCGATCTTTGGTCGGCAAAGTGGTTGGGCTACACCGATATGGTGAGCGATAATCTGCCAACCACAACTCAATTTCCGGAAATTGGGAATTACAGATCACCAGATATCCAGCAAAGCATTGTGAGTTCCTGGACGTGCTCAGATAAGGTCGTCACGGTAGGCAATTATTACAACCGTACCACTTACGTGGATGTCGACGATGAAACCGTCACGCTCAGCGGTATAACAAAGGGTGCCATCGCGGGATCGAGCAGCTACGGACCAACGCGAAAGGGCATCATCAAACCGGAAGTAGCTGCACCGGGTGACAATACACTGACGGCCGGCGCGCTCTGGCAGTTGAACAATCTGCTGAACACGCCGAGTCAGCGCAACCGTGTCGCTCAAGGAGGAATGCATCACCGTGCGGGCGGCACGTCCAGTGCTTCACCCGTGGTTGCGGGCATTGCGGCGCTCTATCTCGAACACTGTTCTGGTGGAAGCTGGTCGACTTTCGAACAGGCGCTGAAAGCTTCAGCGTTCGCAGACCAACACACCGGAAACCTGCCGAATTTTCAATGGGGATACGGAAAGGTTGATGCATTGGAATTGCTGCGAATCGTTTCGCCCAAGCCCGAGTTGGTCTACAAAAACCATGAGTTTTGCGCCGGCGACAGTCTAAGCGTTTCCGTAAAAAATGCCACGTCGAACATGGTGTGGAGCAACGGGAGTACGGCGGCGAGCATCAAGGTAACGCAAAGCGGGGTGTACACATTGACTGCAACAAACGGCATTGGATGTCGTGGTGTTTCAGATACGCTTACCGCCTTTCGAAGACCGCTGCCCAATGTTCCAACGATCATCGTTGAGGGAGCGCAACCGGCTTGCCATGGTGACGAGGTGCTTCTCCGAATCAACGAAAGTTTTGGTGCCTACACCTGGTCTGATGGAAGCCAAGGTGCAAGCGTGGTGGCAACGACCGATGGAACGTGGGATTGTACGGTCGCCAATGTCTACGGATGCACGCGAACATCTCTGCCGGTCGACATCGAGTTCTATCCACCTGTGGATGATCCAGTCATTGCAGTGAATGCGAACGGTAGCTTGGTCTTGATGCTGGACACTGGGACGACCGCGGCTTCCATTGCATGGTATAAAAACGGAAGCCTTCAAGAAGATTCCTCGCAAGTGGTGGCCAATCCAGCGATTGGGGTTTGGCAAGCATCGATCATCGACGACGATGGATGCCAGCATTGGTCAGACGAAATCTCGGTTTATGCCTTGGGTGCGGATGCGAAGGAGGGCAAAGCTCCCAGCATTTTTCCGAACCCAACATCGTCGAGCATTCAACTCGAGCACATCGGAGCCTTTGCTGAATTGCAACTCTGGTCGGCGGATGGTCGTGTTGTGACCCACCGTAATCTCAACGGCATCCAACGACTGTCGATTGACATGCGTCCATTTTCAACAGGAATCTACTTTGTGCGTTTAACTTCAGTCCAAGATGTATTGGTACTTCCTGTGATCAAAGAATGAGAATACTCGGTTCACTTTTTATCCTCCTGCTCGCAACGGGTGTCCTTTCCGCTCAGTCGGGGATCAACTACCTGGACGCAACAGTGATTGTCAAACTCAAGCCTGAGTTCCGCTCGATTGGTTCGGGCGATACGCTGAAACACGAAGAACTCGCACCGATTTTTAGTTCATTGAAGGTCAATGACGTCGTCCAGAAGTTTCCACGGGCAGAGATTATTGAAGCAGCTAGAACTGTCGCCCCGGGTCAAGCACCAGATCGACGCGTCGACATTTCCTTGATCTACGAAATCCACTATACCGCCGCGCTCCACCCGCTCAAAGCCGCGAAGATGCTGTCTGCATTATCGTTTTTTGAGTACGCCGAGGCGATGATCGTTCCGAAACTTTGCATCATCCCGAACGATCAATTGTTGGATACAATGTACCACCTCCAGGCCATCAACGCCTTTGAAGCGTGGGATGTTGATACGGGCAGTTCCGACATCGTCATCGCCATCGTGGATACGGGCGTCGATTGGGACCACCCTGACATGTGGGGATCGATCCAGGTCAATGAAGATGAAACGCCCAACAATGGCATCGACGACGATGAGAACGGGTACATCGACGATTATTTGGGTTGGGATTTCAACGACAACGACAACGACCCGAACGAGCAGCGCTTTTCACACGGAACGCACGTGGCAGGACTTTCGGGAGCGGTGGTCAACAACAATTACGGCATTGCCGGAACGGGTTGGGCATGCAAAATCATGGCGATTCGCGCAGGCGATATCAACCTTCCATACGGGTACGATGGCATCATCTACGCTGCCGATAACGGCGCCGATATCATCAACTGCTCTTGGGGAAGCTTTGGGTACTCAAATTACGCCCATGACGTTGTAAAGTATGCCACCTACAACAAGGGTGCGGTTCTGCTCGGTGGTGCGGGCAACGACAACCGTGAGAATCGGTTCTATCCGGCCTCGTACCCAGAAATGATCAGTGTGGGCTCCTCCAACATTGAGGAATTGAAAGCCGACTTCTCCAACTACAACTACGACATCGATCTCATCGCACCGGGCAAGAGCATATTTAGCTTGAAGAATGACACCTTTGGCTACGACAGCGGAACGAGCATGTCGGCGCCGATCGTAGCGGGAGTTGCAGGATTGGTCAAGCACCATTTTCCCAATTACACGGCGCTGCAGATTCGCGAGCAATTGCGCGTTACGTGCGATGCGACCATCTACGAACTGCCAGGAAATGCGGCCTACCAAGGAAAACTTGGCACAGGGCAATTGAATATGCTGGCCGCGCTGACCAACGATTCTATGCCCGCGCTGCGCATCGACAACTTTGAGCTCACCGACGGCGACGACAACGTGTTGAAACCGGGAGAAAGCTTCACGCTAGGCGTTGAAATCGGCAATTACCTGTCGGCTTTGGATGGGATCACTCTCACCCTCGAGGCGTTGTCGGGCAATGTAGGTGTATTGAACGGAACCTGGGAGATTGGAAGCCTCGGAACATTGACCTTCAAAAACAACTTCACCGCACCGTTTGAATTGGAGGTGATCGCTGCCGATGAATACGATGCGGAGGTCGACTTGAAACTTACAGCAACGAGCACGCAGTCTGACTATGTCTACACGAAGTATTTGACAATCACGATCAATGCTTCCTTCGTCAATGTGGTTGTGAATGATGTAAAAACGACGATCTCTAAGCACGGTTTGATAGGATACACCAGTTTTCTGCAAGATGAAGGACTTGGGTTTGTGATCGATACACACGGAAACGTGCTGTATGAGGCAGGGTTGATGATCGGAAAGAAAACCGACTACGGCGCTCGCGTCGTGGATCGGGTTCGAAGCCCGAGGGTAGCCGATCAGGATTTCTGGCAGGAATCGGTCATCGAGCGCATGGTGCCGGAGGCAGATGAAGCCTTTTTAGCGCGTGGGAGTTTTGTCGACACCTCAGCTATTGATGATGGATTGGGATTACGCATTTCTCAGGAGGTAAGAGCATATGATGAAGAAGGTCACCGCAACTACGTCGTCGTTGAATACGACATCGAAAATGTGAGCGGTGAAGATTTGTACGGGCTATCGGCTGGTATTTTCGCCGATTGGGACATCCACTACCCACTAGAGAATAAAGGCGTCACCTCGCTTCCAAGAAGGTTAGGGTACATCTATTACACAGGTCAAGAGTCGCTCAGCGCGGGCATTCAAGCCTTGAGCAATCAACCTTTTCACAGCTATATGATTGACAACGTGGAAGGCGGCGGCGGCGGAGTTCAATTGTACGACGAAGATGGATTCACGTCGGTGGACAAGTTCACGACACTTTCGACCGATCGGTTGGAAGGAGGGTTGCAGGGCGAAGGGGATAAAGGCAACGACGTCATTCAAGTCGTCTCGGTGGATGGCATCGACATCGCCAAAGGAGCCTCGGTAAAAGTGGCATTTGCGCTGCACGGCGCTCGAAGTACCGAACAGCTCATCGAAAGCGTCGATTCTGCGTATTATCGCTATTATGGGTTCTCGCCCGGGGTTTTGACCCCAACAATTTTTCACGTCACGCAGGTTTGGCCAAATCCCATGGTCGACGAGACAAGTACGCGCGTGAGTCTGCAAGTGAAACAGCAAATACAGGTGAATTTTGAACTCTTCTCAGCCGATGGATTGCGTTTACACGAGCACCAGAGTGGCGAACTCTATCCGGGCTACAACGAAGTTGAATTGCAATTCCCTGATCTTGAGTCAGGCATCTATTTCTTGAAGGTTTACGTCGATGATTACGACGAGGTCGTGCGGATTGCACGGGTCGTGCGTTGATTACTTTAGAATTCAATTACTTTTGGCGCCCATTTTTTAAATTTCTATGGCATTCGAAAACATCTTATCGGTTTCAGGTAAAGCAGGATTGTTCAAGTTGGTTGGACAGATGAAGAACGGGATCATCGTTGAGTCGCTCGATGATGGCAAACGTTTTCCGGTCCACGGTTCTGCCAAGGTTTCTGCACTCGAGGAAATCAGCATCTACACAGATTCGGATGAGGTTCCCCTGAAGGAAGTCTTCACCAAAATGTTCGAAAAAGAAGGTGGCAAGCAGGCCATCAGCCATAAGGAAGACATTGGAAAAGTGGTCAAGTATTTCGAGTCGATTCTTCCAGACTATGACCGCGATCGCGTTTACACGAGCGACATGGTCAAGGTGGTGCGCTGGTACAACATCCTGATCGAGCAGAAGGCGTTTGATCCAAACGAGGAAAAAGCTGAGGACGAGGCCAAAGAAGAAAAATCGGAAGAGAAGAAGGCTGCTCCCAAGAAGTCTGCGACGAAGAAGCCTTCGGCCAAATCAGCTGCTAAGCCTAAGGCGTCTACCAAATCTGCCACGCAGAATCGCACTACTGCCCCAAGAAAGGCGGGAGGATCGCAACGCGGCAGCTAGGCTATTTCAAGAAACGCACCTCTGAGTTGGTCCGTGTGGCCAACCCCGACTTGACCTCACCTTCTTTGGTGAAGTGCAGGATGTTTTGTTGTTCGGGATAGACGTCCATCAACAGGCGGTTTCGCACAAATACGATCGACTGATCTTTTGGAATCGCGACCTCTCCATAGATCCAACACACATCGTCTTCAAATTCGTGGCCGAGCCAATGGATCGATAGGTTCTTGGAGCCGTTGCCTACTTCGTAGTTTTTGTTGAGATAGTCTCGGATGTGTACAAAGTTTTGGCGCTCCATTCCGTGGTCTTCCAAGAAGATCTTTTTGTCAGAATGCTCGTTCAATGCATATTCCAGATCATCCGTAAAGATCCTGAGCGACATCTGAAGCGTGTCGTTTTTGATCTCGAGTTGTGTGATCGAAACGTAGAATTCATGAGCGGCTTCCGAAGGGGCAAACAGCGCCAGCCATAGGGATAGAATCGGCATCATAGGTTGTCAAAGAATTCGAGCAGTTTGGAGGATTCTAGTTGCCAGTTGTTTTCTTCTTTCGCCCGGTCTGTATTGGAGCGCATCCGCTCGTGCAATGCCTCATCGCGGAGGAGTTGATTGATTGCAGAGGCGATTTGGTCGGGATCAAGCGTAGGTATCAACAGGGCGATGCCGTACTCCTCATTGAACGACCGGTATTCGGGGTAGTCCATGGCGATTTGAGGAATTCCAGCGTGGATGTAGTCAAAAAATCGATTGGCAAAGGAGTAAGCGTGGTGCAGGCCTATTTGAGAGAACAACGTAAAACCGGCAAATGCACCAGCCGTCTGCTTGCGGAGCTCTTCAGGGCGCACACCACCGCACAGCTCGACGCGGTCCTCCAGCCGCTCGCGTGCAATCAGTGCTTCCAACTGTGATCGGATCGGGCCTTCTCCGTAAATCTTGTAGCGCAGTCCTTCGATCTGGTGCATGGCGCGTATGGATGCTTCCAGACCACGGCCAATGTTGAGCGCCCCCTGATAGATGAGGTACCGTGCATTTAATTCCGATGGAGTGTCGGGCGCTCTTCGAATGGGTACGTTTCGTACAACCTTGAACGCTGTGCCATATGTATCCTTGAACAGCTTTGCGTAGCCCTCGCTGATGGTGATGGCGTGTTGAGCCCGTTTCATCGCTTTGCGTTCGGCCCATTTCCAAAAGCGGTGGATCACGGGTCGGCTGATCACTTCCTCGAGCTCAGAAAAATACTCGTGCGCGTCGAACACCCAGGTGCATTTCTTGAGATTGGATGCCCATATTCCCGGGAGTGCTGTATCAACATCCACGGAATAGATGATCTCGGACCGATTGCGCACTAGAAATAAAAACAGACGCACGTTGTATTCGATGTAGAACAGCTTACCCTTTGTAAACCAGCATCGTAACCGGCGTTGCGCGTAGGGTTTCTCTGCAAGGGGCATCGAATCAGGAAGCATCCGCCCAACAAGTGTGCACGGGTATCCGGCTTGCTGTAGCGTAGCGCATATCCGATCCATCCTCTGATCGAATGAAAGATCGTTGCTTACCGTAAAAACAATGGATTTCCTCGCTGCCATTAGTCAGGGTGCGAAAGTAGCTCAACCGCGCTTGAAGCGATCGAGGTTTCTGCGGTCGCGCTTGGTGGGGCGTCCAAAAATCCCTTCGATCCGACTCTGCTTGTTCATCAGGTGAAAGGTTTCCAGTTCCTTTAGATCGACCTCGGACGTCGTTTCGCGCATCAGGTCTGGCACCAGCTTCGCCCCAACGCGATTTTTGGGGAAGTCGATCACTTCAAACGACCGCCAGATCGGAGCAAAGCGAACCTCAACACGGTCGCCGGCCTTGACCTCCTTGCTGGCTTTGACTACTGCGCCGTTGAGTCTGACCTTTTCGCCATCTACAGCCTTCGATGCCATCGACCGCGTCTTGAACAATCGCACGCACCACAAGTATTTGTCGATCCGCATACTACAAAGCTACCAATCAAAGCAACGGTAGCGGTTGGACGCGTCTTTGGAATGAGAAATCCGTAGATTTGGTAGCTTGAATGATGGCCCCCCTGAACCTCTTTCGTAACCTCATTTTTATTGCTGGAATGCTGCTTCCGACCATCGGTTTGGCGCAGTTTACCGTAGGAGGCTCTGCTTCGACATTTGGTTCGAATTGCTACCAGCTTACGTCAGCCACCAACAACCAAGGCGGATATGTTTACCAGAACGCTGCCCTCAACCTGCACGAAGCGTTCAACTACAAGTACAGCGTCTATCTCGGCACCAACAATGGCGGCGCCGACGGCATTGTATGGGTGCTTCGAGGCTCTATTGGTGCGCCGTACATCGGCTCCTTTGGAGGCGCGATCGGCTACGGGGGCAATTTCGTTTCGGCCAGCGTGGGGATTGAGGTAGATACGTGGTACAACGCCGGAAACAGCGATTTGACCGCTGACCACATCGGTATGTTCACGGGTGGCACCGTAGATCACGGCTCGGCGAATTCTCTCGCAGCGCCGGTGCAAGCTTCTTCTACAACCAACAACGTTGAAGACGGAAACTGGCACACCCTCAACATCCGTTGGGACCCGGTTTCAACCACCCTCGAAGTCTACCTCGATTGTGATTTTCGGCTGCAGTATGTCGGCGACCTGATCGACAGTATTTTCAATGGAGACTCGCTCGTGCATTGGGGCTTTCTGGGCACAACCGGAGGCGCAAACAACATCCAGCGTTTTTGTTTTACTCAAGTGATCGACAGTTTGGTCAATCCCCTCAGCGATGCAGACATCTGTTTGGGTGATACGGTTCAACTCGACGCCGGTGACAATGCCATCAGTTATTCCTGGACGCCTTCATCCGGATTGAGTTCCAATACGGCCAATGATCCGTTCGCGTATCCGACCGTCACGACAACCTACTACGTGCAGCAAGTTTATCAATGCGACACGCTGAACGATACGGCTACGGTCAATGTCATCACGCCCACCTTCAATACGGTCGTTGTGCTCAGCGATGCGTTGTGCGATCAGAGTTGCGATGGAGAAATCGACCTGGAAGTGGTGAATGGCTCGGGGATTTTTAGCTACCAATGGAGCACAGGTGATACCACCGAAGACGTCACAGGATTGTGTGCAGGTTCCTACACGGTGACCATTCAGGACATGGATACGAATTCCAATACGTATTTGTGCAAGATCGTCGAGACCTACGACATCGATGAACCGGCGCCGCTTGTAGCGGGCATTGTCAATCCGTCGATGACGCTTTGTCCCGGTGGAACGACGTGCGATGCCAGCGCCACGGCCACCGTGAGTGGAGGAACGTTTCCGTATACCTATTTGTGGACCAGCGGTGAAGTAACGCCCATTGCCAATGATCTGTGCGCGGACACCAATTGGGTCACCATCACGGACGCAAACGGTTGCACCGACAATGCCTACGTGATCATCGACGTGCCGGATCCCATTGTCACCACCGCCAGTGGAGATACGATGATCTGTATCTCGAACACAACGCCTATGGTTGCAGCGAGCACCGGCGGCACCAATCCATTCAGCTACATCTGGTATAAGGATGCTTTGTATGGAACCGTGATCAGCACCAATGTCATCGCCAACGTTTCTCCTGAGGTGACGACCACCTACTACGTTCAATCCACCGATGCCAATGGTTGCGGCGGAGATACGGCGCAGGTAACCGTGAAGGTTCGACCACCGCTAACAGCGCTCACGGAAGGCAAAGACACGATTTGTCCCTACGACACGATTCCTCTGACCACGCAAGGCTTTGGTGGTGACTCGGTCTACACGTTCAGCTGGAGCTCAGGTGTTTTTGGTCCCCAGGCTTTGGTCAGCCCGGATGAGCCAGCGTGGTTCTTCGTTACAGTCAGTGACGTTTGCGGCACACCGAGTTTCGTTGACAGCATTTTTGTGCAAGTGGGTGGTTATTCACCGATCGATGTGACCATTCGCGTGGAGGACGATTCTATCTGTCCGGGAGACGTGGTCTATCTGATTGCCGATGGACGGGGTGGCAGGCGTGGTCCGAAGGAATACCGCTTCAGTTGGGAACACGATCAAACCGAAAAGAGCAATTTCTTGTTCGTCAAGCCGGATCGTACTACGACGTACACCGCCAAAATATCAGACTTATGCCTGAGCGAGCCTGGCAAAGCTTCGGCGACGGTCTATGTCGGCCGTCCGGACGTTCCTGAATTCACGCCCGAACCGGCTGAGGCATGTGCCGAAAGCGACGTCCTGCTTCGGATCGACGATTACGACTTTGACAACAAATACACTTGGGAATTCGGCGACGGAACGATTTACTATGAAATGGACGTCGACAGCGTTTATTACAAGTACGCCGAGCCTGGTTGTTACAATGTGACTTTGAAAACGCTCAATAAGTTTGGGTGTGTGGGCGAACGCGTGGAGGCATGCGCCGTGAAGATCCTCGAGCAACCAGTCGCCAATTTTGGGAGCGTTCCTGAGCATCCGACAAACATCAAACCCATCGTCACCTTCATCGATCAATCTGCAGGAGCGGAGCAGATCCGATGGTACGTAGAAGGCGATACACTGATTGACGTGAAGACCTTCCAGAAGGAGTACTACGAATCCACCATCGAGCGTCCAGTGATGCAAGTTGTTACGAACAGCGATGGCTGCACCGACACCCTGGTCAAATACATGCTTTGGGACAACAAGACAACGATTTATTACCCATCGGCGTTCTCACCCAATGGCGACAACCTCAACGACGAGTGGGGTATTTATGGCGAAACGATCAGCGAGGTTGATTTCAGTTTGAAGATTTACGACCGGTGGGGAAGTCAGGTCTTTGGGTCCAACAGGATCGAGCGGCGATGGAACGGTCGCACCCCTGATGGTACACGGGTTCCAAACGGAGTTTATTCCTTTACGCTTCAGTATCGCGATCATACAGGTGAAGCCTACCGCATAGCAGACAAAGTCATCGTAAGCAATGGCGGTGTAAACAAAGGACTGCGCTAAACAACGCCTTGCGTGGGCGGTAAGCGCTTATTCAAATTCTTTACGAAGGCGTTCAGGATAACTCCCAAAAGTACCAGCGCGATTCCTCCGATGCTCAACCACGGCAGATGTTCGTCGAAAAAGAAGAACCCGATGCCAATCGCGTAGAGCACCCCGAAGTATTTAAACGGCATGATGCGGCTGCTGTGATCCGCGTGCAGCGCTTTGGTCATGTAGATCTGTGCGATTTGGGTGAACACGCCCATAACCAGGAGCAACGCCCATTGAATCCCCTGTGGCATCACCCATTCTACGGTTACACAAGCCGTACCCATCACCGGCGTGGCGATGAGCGGGAAGTAGAGCACAACCGTTACCGGATGGTCGGTCATGCGGCATTTCATAATGGCGTTGTACGCAATACCGGAGATCAAAGCCGAGAGAATGCCGACGCCTAAATAGAAGTACGAAATGCGCTCGTCAAAACCCTTGATCATCAGTACGCCGATGAAGGCCAGTCCAAACAGTGCCCATTGAATCGGTCGCACGCGTTCGCCCATCATTTGCGTGGCGAGGAGCACGGTAAAGACCGGAGAGATGTATTGGATGGTCGTGGCGCTGGCCAGCGGCATATGCTTGATCGTCACGAAAAAGAGGAAGAGAGCAGACATGCCCGCGATGCCTCGAACGATCAACCATTTTTTGTTTTTTCCGAAGAAGGGGATGCCCAGATTTCGAATCCAGACGACGCAGATGATCAAGGATATCAGCGATCTGAAAAAGACGATTTCGTGGGTCGGGATGTCTTGGAGGAACTTTACGCAGAAGTTGACTACAGCGTACGTCAGCGACGAGAGGAGGATGTATGCAATGCCTCTGAAGTTCAAGCCACGAAGCTACTTGTTTCTTTACGAATAGTATCCTTGCACAAGAATGGCAAAAGGCAGTGCACAACCGACCGGCGGACCTTTGAGATACATCCGAATGGGGATGCCTATCCTGGAACTCATCGCACCGAAATTGGCGGTGAACGTGGCGACGTATCTATTCCTTACGCCGTTCAAATTCAAACTGACGGCTGCCCAGCGCGCTGAATTGCCTTCGTACGAACGATTTGAGTTTGAAGTGTCCGGAAAGCATTGTGTCGGATATGCGAAAGGTTCCGGCCCGGAAATATTGATGATGCATGGCTGGATGGGCAAGGCGCTTCAATTCCGCGTCTTGGTCGACGCATTGGTCGCAGCTGGATATCGCTGTGTGCTGGTCGATGCGCCAGGACACGGAGCCAGCGAATCCGGCAAAACCAACATTTTTGAATTCTTAGAAGCCTTGCTCTTGGCGGAAAAGCACTGTTCCAATTTGAAGGCAGTGATGGGACATTCATTTGGTGCGGCGACCATATCCTTGGCCATGAGTGAAGGACATCGGTTTCCCGCGTTCATTTCCTTAGCTGCTCCGGTCATCTCCAAGGATATTTTGGATGAGTTTGCATCACGTATCAATGTTTCCGAAAAAGTCATCGATGGCATCCGGGGGAAAGCCGTGTCCTATTTCAATCGCACCTTTGATTCGGTCACCATGCAGGAAACGTTTCATGCGGTGGATTGTCCCGTGTTGGCCATTCATGGAACCACCGACCTCGATGTGCCCCATGATCATCTGGACGTTCTCAAGGAGATGAAACCGCACATCTCCACGTGCAAAATCGAGGGGATCGGACATCGTCGGGTTTTGAAAGACGAACGCGTTTTGAAACGCGTGATTGAATGGCTCGATGGCTTAGAGTAAGGCCTTGACGTTTTCAGGCGGCCTTCCGAGCACTGCTTTTTTTCCATCAACGACGATGGGCCGTTCGATCAATTTCGGGTGGCTGACCATCGCTTCGATCCACTTCGCGTCGGTGAGGGACTTTCCTTTAAAAAGTTGCTTGTATTCGTCTTCCCCTTTTCGAATCAATTCCTCCGGCTTGATGCTCAGCTTTTGGATAACGTCTGTCAATTCGCGTTGAGTTGGAGGCGTTTTGAGGTACTCGATGACCTCTGGTGATTTGCCCGCATCATGAATGAGTTGAAGGGTTTCCCGGCTTTTACTGCAGCGTGGATTGTGGTAGATCTTCATGCTACCAAAGGTACAAGGCTTATTTCAGGACGACGACCGTTCCGCTCACTTTACGTGCGATGCGGATTTCGTTTTCTATGCCTTTGTATTCACAGATGTAGCCGAAGGTGCCGTTCTGAACGGCTTTTGCCTTGAATTTACCATCCCACTTTTCATCTGGATTTTCGCTCATGAACACCACTTCGCCCCAACGGTCGAAGATGGTCAACTTGTACTCGTCGATCTCACAGTCGTACACCGGTCCGAAGGTCTTGTTGACGCCGGAAGGGGTAGGGCGGAAGGCCGATGGGAAGCGCACAAAGCATTCGCAGTCTTCTACGGTAATCGTGTCACGCGCGATGCCGCAAGCGTGGTAAATCTCAACGCTGTAGTCTCCTGGTTCAGTGATTTCAACCACAGGGGTGTCATCGCCGTTGTTCCAGCGGTAATACTTGGCATTTTCAACCGATGCGTTCAATTCTTGTACATCGCCGATGCAGATCACATTGGGTCCGAAAATGTCGATTTGTGGGTCTGTGAAATCGTGGACGGTCACCTCGTCGATCGTCTCGCACGTACCATCATCAACGGTTACGAAGTATTCACCTGCAACCTCCGTGCTCATCGTTTGGGTGGTGTCGCCGGTCGACCAGCGGTAGTCCCAATTCGAGTTGCCATTGGCTTTGACCGTCGCAATGCGGTCGGTGCAGATCAAGGTGTCGTCGATCAGCTCTACAAATGGTCGTTCGGCGAGCGTAATCCGCAGGGAGTCAACGGTTGAACACACTTCATGCTTAGCACGTACCCAAATCGTCATCGATTCATCGACATACATGTAGTGATCCGGTGTCGTTGTTTCATCGTACCAATAGAACTCCACGAATTCGTTGTCAGGAGTGATGTTGAAATTCAGTTGCGCTTCATCGCACAGGATGGTATCCTCGCCGAGGTCGACGGTAGGATACTCGTATTTGTAAAGGCGAATCTTGTCGGTCTCATTGCAATTGCCGTCGCTCACCGTTACGCGGTAGATGCCCGCTTGCGACACCGTAATGGAGTGCGTTGAAGCACCGTTGCTCCAGTTGTAGTCGAGGTTGGCGGCACTGCTTGGCGTGATCGTGACAATTTCTCCAACACAGGCCTTGATGTCTGGCCCAAGCTCGAGGTCCATCGGCTCGTACATGCCAACGTACACGGTATCCCGCATGGTGCAGTTGCCGTCGGTAACCTGCAGCCAGTAATTTCCTTGGCTGCCTCCATAGATGTTGATGCTTGGATTGGTTGCGCCTACGTTCCACAGGAAGGTGTGGAGGCTAGGCTCCAATCCTGATGTTAGGGTAACAGTATCGTCCTGGCAATACATCAACGTTTCAGGGAATTCGAAATAAGGATCGTAGTAGAAAGTGTACGTTACCGAATCGTGCGCAACGCAACCATTGCCCTCAGCGGTTACGAAATACGTTCCAGACTGGGTCACGGTGATCGAAGGAGAAGATGCTCCCGTAGACCACGTAAAATTGGATGCGTTTTGTGCCGAAGGAACGATCGGCTCGAACGGTGAGTAGCAGAATTCCATGTCAGGACCCAAATCAACCGCAACGTCTGGATGGTGCGATACGTCGATCGAGTCGCGCATCGTACAATCAGAATTGGTCAGGTCAACCCAATAGGTTCCCGGGTTGGAGATCGTGATGGTGGGTTGGGTACTGCCCGTGCTCCACGTGTAGGTTACGGTTCCCCCAACCACGTTCGGATCGAGGGTGATCTGATCGTAAGAACAGATCGCTGTGTCTGGGCCGAGGCCGTAATCAGGGAAGTAGTATACGTCGACGTTGAATGAATCGGTCGAACTACACCCATGGAAGGTTACCGTGACCGAATGCAAGCCACTGTCTTGCGTGGTAAACGTAGAGTCGGTGGTATTGTCGGACCATAAATAGGAGTAACCCGTGAGATGCAGTTCTTTGGTGACCGTCTCACCTTCGCAGATGGTGGTGTCGTTGCCCAGGAAATTGAAGATCGAGTCGATGACGTTTACCGTCCATTCCATGGTATCGGTAGGCGTCACAAGAATGTAAGTCGTAGTTTGGGTTGGCCAAACGTAGATGGTATCGGCTGTGTCGATCGGCGTCCAGGACCCTTGTTGGTACCACGAAAACGTATCGAGTTCGATCGCATAAATCTGGGCCGTGTCACCGTTGCAAATGAAGGTATCTCCGCCGATGCCCTGGTGTAATTCCACGTGCACGTCATCCCAGTACATGTATGCACCTCCGATCCACCCTCCGGTTACGGCGGTGGTGTTGGGGTTGGTGTTGAACGCACCGATGGTGATGTATTGCTCGCCGCCCGAAGCGGTGATGGTGTCAGCATAAAGATTCCACGATGTGTCGGTCAAGTAGTTTCCCGATGGATTTTGAGACGTCGGTGTTACACCCAATGCGCCGGTTCCAGTTCCGGTTGGCACCGTTGAACTGAGGTAGAATCCCATGTCATCACCGGCGTACGAAGCATTGCTTGCGCGCTTGTAATGAAATGAAACCACGTATTGCTGGCCTGCAACGAGTACTTGCGAAAGCGTATCAAAGATGTATTCACGGTAGGTTCCGCTTGCCAGTCCGATGTATCCGCCTGAGTAGGCTACTCCTTGTGCGGCGTTTGAGGTTCCAAACGTATTCGTCGGGACGTCACATGCCGCAACGGTTGCGCAGGCATTGAAATAATCACTGGATCCTGTGTGGAACGGGGCTTTATCCCAGTACGCTTCGGCGATGTCACTGAGTCCGTTTGGACAGGTAATGTACGCTTCGAAGCTCGGCTGCGGTAGCAGGTTGGTCGACTGAGACCAGGCACCAAGGCTGAACGCGAGCAACGCAAGGGATAGGAGTGTGGTTCGAATATGCTGCATCAGTAAAAAGTCGGACTAATTTACAATAAGATAGTCGTTCCAAATCCCAAAGGGTTGTTTGTTTGGGGCTTAAATCTCAAATCCATTGAATTTTCAGGGCTTACAGACCTAAGAATGCCAAAGGTAATAGAGGCTTGATACGAACAATAAAATCAAAGATTGCTCGGATAGCCCAACCTATTTATGTGTTTCAACATCTATATTCGCAACCAAGTGTTCATCAGATTGAAATCAGCTTCGAATCGCCTCCTTCACCTATCCATCATCGTGGTATTGATGCTGACGCATGCGTGCACGCATGACCCATTCCCGCCCAAGATTGAACCGATACAGTCCAACGACTCCATCGATATCCAGGATCCAGCGGATACGAATACCGTTGACACCACCAGCGTGGATACGACGATTAGCGATACCACCATCAACGACACGACAGATACGCTCGATGTATGCGGACACGTGAGTGTTTCACTTTCTGCGGACGTCATTCCGCTCATCTCCGGCGCGCCTTATTTCTGCTCAAGTTGTCACGGGAGTGGAAGCAATACAGGGGTCGTACTCATCAACTATGCTGGAATCAAATCGGCCGCTGAGAGCGGCGCGTTGATGGGATCCATTCGAAGAGAAATCGGGTTTCAACCCATGCCGCAAGGTGCTGCGAAAATGGATTCCTGTGACATCGAGCTCATTCAGGTTTGGATTGATGAGGGCATGCTCGACAATTAGAGCAGCCGATTCAGAGCACCTTCATTTCAGTAAACAACATTCATCGCCATTCAATACCTAACTACATGAAGCACCTTCTTCTCAAAACGCTGGCAATCCTTCTGCTCCTACCTGTTGCGTGTGTGCATGAGCCGTTTACCGTTGAAGAGGCCCCTCAGCCCGAACCGACGGGTACGCCCTGTGACTCCGAGCAGATCTATTTCAATCGGGATGTTTTAACCATCCTGCACAACAATTGCTACACCGGGTGCCATGACCCAGAGAACGGTCCTGAAAACAAGGGCGTGATTCTCGAGGATTACAACAGCATCATGAATACAGCGGATGTTCGACCTGGCGACGCAGAAGGAAGCGATTTGTATGAGATGATCACCGAGGAGGACGAGGAAGACCGCATGCCCCCAGATGGTCTACCGGCTTTGTCTGCCGAGGAGATCGCCTTGATCCGTCTGTGGATCAACTCGGGTGCTCCGAATTCCCAATGCGATTTTGACGAGGGCAACGATACCGCCAATTGTAATCCTACGAACATTTCATTTTCCAACGATGTTCGTCCATTACTCAATGGTTCCCCGTATAATTGCCAAAGCTGTCATGTTGCATCGCATTCTTCGGGCATCGTTCTAACCGATTATTCGGGTGTAAAATCAGCCGTCGAAAGCGGAAGATTGATGGGAGCGATACGACATGAAAGCGGATATACAGCTATGCCGCAAGGCGGATCGATGATGAAACTTTGCGACATCAAGATGATACAAATTTGGATCGATGAAGGCATGCAAGACAACTGAGTTGAACGCGTATAAAACCCTGCTTATGTTCGTTGGGGTAGTGGTTCTTACCGCCTTTTTGGGTGGATGCTATTACGACAATGCAGAAGAGCTTTATCCGAGCGAAGAAGGCTGCGATTCGAGCATAGAGTACTCTTATGCGGATGACGTTGCACCGATCATCTCGGGCAGTTGTTCCCTGGATGGATCCTGCCACCCTGCGGCACCCCGGGTTGATTTATCGACGTACGATGGGATGAAGCACGCCATCGAGAATGAGCAATTGCGCGAGCGCATTGAATCCGGAAACATGCCTCAAGGGAGCACATTGGCCGAAAGCGACAAGTGTGCCATATTGGGGTGGATTGACGCAAACTATCCAAATAATTAATTTTCCACCATGAAGATGACCTTCCTCCCATTGATGCTTTTATTCGCCGTGATTTCGGCGGGCATCACCAGTTGCGGCCACACTGAGACGGCCGATGAAAAACCCGCCTTCACCACCACAAGCGATGCCATCGTGCAAGAGTTTTTGGACGATGAACAGGCAGCCAATGCGAAATACAACGACCAAATAGTACAGGTCAGCGGACCCGTCATGGAGCTCTCGAAAGACAATGGCAAGGTTACTGCCATCAAGCTATCGTCTGACGAGTTCAACATCGTGAATGCCACCTTCCAAGAGCCGATGGATCCTTCAGCGATCTCCGGCGAGAGCGTGACGATCAAAGGCGTTTGTTCAGGTTTTCTGGGCGATGCCACATCGATGTTGCCCGGCGGAACCGTTGAATTGAAACGCTCAGCAATCGTAACCGAATAATAAACACAAACATGAAACGCATTTTTACACTCCTCTTGATGGCCGGCCTGATGGGACAGGTGGCCGTAGCACAGAAATTTTTCACCCGTGACGGGCACATCTCTTTCTTCTCCAAAACGCCCGTCGAAGACATCGAAGCGCACAACGAAAAGGTTACGGCGGTTTTCGACGAAGCCACCGGGGCTATTGAATTCGCTGTATTGATCAAGTCGTTTGAATTTGAGAAGGCGCTGATGGAAGAGCACTTCAACGAAAACTATATGGAGAGCAACGAGCTCCCAAAAGCAACGTTTAAGGGTACAATCGAGGATTTCCAAGGCTACAAGGATTCTGGTTTTCCTCCAGGTGTTGAGAGCGCCGCGCACGGCAAGCTGACCATTCATGGTGTAACCAAGGATGTGGTTATCGGTGGCGTCATTCTTCCAACAGATGATGGCGGCTACCACATGACCGCGAAGTTTACCGTGCAGCCAGAGGATTACGACATTGAAATTCCCAATGCTGTTAGAGACAACATTGCCAAGACGATTACGGTAACCGTTGATTGCGAACTCAAGCCGATGAACAAATGATGCGAAACCCGATTTGGGTCCTCGTATTCCTCCTGCTTGCGGGCAGCGCAATCGCCCAGGAGGACAGCATGCTTGACCTACTACCTGAAGAAGAGCCCACGCAGCAATTTGCCACGGCAGGGTTCAAAACCACACGCATCATCAACGGGCACAGCTTCGAGCTGAATGCCCATGGCGTGTTGGATTTTAAAATTTCCCACCGTTTCGGTCGCATCAACGGCGGCGCGTACGAACTTTTTGGATTAGACAACGCTTCCATCCGTTTGGGGCTCGACTATGGCGTTGCGCCTTGGCTGAACGTCGGAGTCGGTCGAAGCAGCGTTGGCAAGGCGTTTGACGGATTCATCAAGATGCGGTTGCTGCGTCAACAAACCGGAAAGCGCAACATTCCTCTGCACGTTGTGTGGGTGAGCGACATGGCGTATACAACGCTCAAAAACACAAATACGGACTGGGATCCCTATTTGAATACGCATCGATTGGCCTACACCCACGAACTGATCATCGGAAGGAAGTTTACCGATGGCTTTTCGCTCCAGTTGATGCCGACGATGGTGCATCGAAATTTTGTCCCAACCGCGGCCGAAGCCAACGATGTATTTCTGTTGGGCGCAGGCGGTCGCATCAAGCTGACAAAACGCGTAGCCATCAATATTGAATATTACTACGCATTCCCAGACCAATTGGCCCCCCAATACACGAACTCGCTTTCTGTCGGTTTTGATATTGAGACAGGCGGTCACGTATTCCAATTGCATTTCACCAATTCAACCGGCATGGTGGAGAACGCCTTCATGACAGAAACAACCGGTGATTGGCTCAACGGCGATATCCATTTTGGATTCAATGTGAGCAGGGTGTTTACGGTTTATCGTCCTAAGAAGTAAGAAGTGCGTGAGTGCAGAAGTGCAAGAGTGGGGTTCCAACTCTGCACTTCTGCACGTAGGCACTTTGCACTAAATCCCCATCCAATATCTCCGGAGATGCGTCGTTGATTAGTTTTACGCATCATGCCCCGAACCCTATTCGTCCTCTTTTTTCTGCTGACGCTCTTCGGTTGTAAGCGCGAATTCCAGAGCTACGAGCGTCCGATCTTTTGTACCGATGATTTTAGCCAAATCGTAGCGACCATCCGTGTTGCCGGTGATGACAAGCGCATGCCTGTACTCATTTCGGAGTGGGGACAGCTGCAGATGCGCGATTTGGAGTCTGAACGCTACCGTTTGGATGTGCGCCGGCTTTCGAATGAGGTCGTCTATCCCATCGCCCAGTTTCAAACCGATTTTAGGGATAGTCCATCGTTCAGCGATGCGCCCATGCCGGGACCGGGTTTCGTTCAACTCAACGGCCTCGTCGATTCTTCCGGTTCAAGGTTTCTAGAAGTAGGAGCGTTGCGTGAAACCTGCTTTGAAGTCGACAGTTTCCGCGTTTATCTGGCTTCAGAGCGCATCGTGGAATTGGGCCCACAGAACATTCGTTGGGCAGGTTCCGCCCAGCAGGAGGTTGCTCATGTGCCGATGGAAGAAGACGATGCTTGGGTTGTCGTGGAGCGCGTGCGTAACTGGACATCGTGGGCAAGTGACGGGGAAGCCTTTGTGACGCGTACCGTTGCCAGATCGCTGCCGCAAGCATTTGATGCGGATGGGTTGATGCTGTTGAGCGACACCAACCTGCATAAGCCCGGCGAAAAGGAGACCTACACCACGATTTTCAATGCAGCGTTCAGCATCGATCTCCAGGTGAAGGAAGGCTTTGCCTATGAGCTGGAAATCTTCGACAACCACAACGACCCCACGCTCACGGCCCGAGACATCGTTGCAAGCGTTCCGAAGATGTTCGAAGAAGCGCGCACCGCCGGAGCGCGGGCATATCCCAGACATTTTGTTGCCGACAAATCCGGCCGGTTGGAGCTTAATGTTCAGGTGGCTGCAGAAGGCACCCACGGCACCTTTGCCATTCGATTAACCGAAGTTGATCCCTCCACGTTTGGCGCCTGCGGCAACTCGATTTCCTTCGAAGAAAACGGCGAGACCAAGTACTGCATCCTTGCGCTCGATGCAGGTGAGTACGACTTTTCATGGTCGCAAGGCGGCGGCGATGGCGAAATGCGCATCTACACCAGCTTCTTCGACCGCGCCGACAACTACATCCTTGACGGCGGACCGGGGATGTATTCCTATTTCCGTTTCGTAGGCCCATGGGATCAAAACGGTCCGTTCACGGGCTTCTCAAGCTTCACATTAGATGAACCCAAGGAAGTGCTCGTGATCAGCACCTCCACCCTCGACGGTGGACCGAATACCTGGGAGATGGAGTTTGATTGAATGAGGTCTTATCTTCCCCATTCCTTGAGGGCAAGCATATATGCTGTCAGTTCGAGCCCGCCTGTACCATTCGGGCAGGTGACCACGCCATCGGCGGGGTTGTATCGAGAACGACAGCCACCCGGAACCACTTCTGCCGCATCTCGATACATTCCGCTTTCAGCGGAACACTCGATGTGACAGAAGTGATGGACTTCAGCCTGACCGACAGGGAGTAAGACCCTGACCAACAGTTGTGTATAACGTACAGAATAATCGAGTCATTAAATAAGGACAACCTCATGTCCACTTCCGTTAAGACCAATTGAGGAAAACCTCAAAAGGACGGCCTTGGATTGAATGTGCGTTCTGATCAAAGCGAAGCGCTAGAGAGACCGAGAAGCTCCGCAACGGAGTGGAGGAGATCACTCGGCCGAACTTGCGCTTTGGGAAGAGCAGGTTGCACTTTCAATCCAAAGCCTTGAACTTTTCCCTGCCTGCCGGCAGGCAGGTTTAGTTCTTTCTTTTGTTTCCCCGCCTGTACCATTCGGGCAGGAAGACAAAAGAAAGAACAAGCCTGATACTTGACTTCACCAAAGACCTTCATTTATTCAACAATAAGCCAAATCGAATCTGAACCAAAACGCTTTAAACACCCCTATCGAAGAAGAATGTAAGGAAACATCACAATCCTTCAATCCCCCTCAATCCCCGAACATCAAGCGGCTTCAGAACCGCCTCCATGACCGTCTCTTTCTCCGTCAGAACAATCTCCTGAAAGAACGAAAATGCCTCGCCACCACGCAAATCAAGCACAACAAGATGCAACGGCTTGTTGAGTGGCAGCCGCTCAAACGTGAACTGCTTGGCGTCGGGATCCAGTTCCGTGCGGACGATCACTTTGCCTTTTTCGGCAACAATCACCGCCTCGGTGGGGATGTTGACTTCGTCGGGGAGTTGGACTAAAAGACTGCCGACGTCCTTGACTTCGATGCCGCGCGCGAAAATGTGGTAGCCCGAATCATAGATGCGGCCTTCATAGAGCGGTACGGCGTTTCGGTAGACGGTGCGTGGACGGTCGATGCCCATGGTGATGAACGCGTCGCGCTTGGAGGCGGATTGTTTGTAGACGCGTCCCTCGGCGGTTTCAATGGACTCGCGCGAGCGGCGCTGGCGCTTGGCCATGTTGCCGAAATGGTCTGTTTTGGCCACAAAAATTTCCATGTCGTCTTTGAGCGTATCGGTGGGGAAGGCGACGAGGACGCTTTTGCCGTCGCGGATTTCGATGGGTTCGCCTTCGGGTGTGTGGAAGGCGATGAACGCCATGCCGCCGACTTCGAGGAGATCACCGCCCAAATTGGTAGCGATGCCCGAGTTGAGGAGGTGGGTGGTTTTGGAGAACTCGCGCATTTCCATGACGACCTCACTGCGGTAGGGATCCTGGTTTTTGGTTTTAAGGGCGAGCTTCTCCAGCGTGACGACGGTGCCGTCTTTGCCCGACACTTTGCGCGGGAAGCGGTTGTCGAAGGTGATGTATTGCAGCCTGGGCGCCAGGAGTTCTTCCACCAGATCGCTGCGGATGCCCGGAACATCTTCGGCGTAGTTGACCTCGGCGGGCACGAACTTCACGTCCACGCGGCGCTGGATTTCCAATTTGGAGCCCGGCGGGTCGTCGCGTTCCCCGAAAAACGAGGTGCGGATGCGCTTGCTCGGGTAGCCGTGCAAAATGATGGCCGACTCCACCGCCCGCGCCCGTTCGCGCGAGAGCTTGAGGTTGTACACCGTATTGCCCGTCGTATCCGCAAACCCCTCGATGACAACTATGCCGTCCGCGCCACCAATGGCCTCGACGAATTCCTTGAGCTGCGCGCGGTCTTCCTTTTTTAGTTCGGAATGATCGCTCTCAAAATAGATCTGGGATTGCTGGGCGGCGAGATAGGAGGGAAGGAGGATGAAAGCCAGTACGAAGTGACGAAGCATGCAGCGGGTTTGAAGCTAAACGTGTGTTTCGAATGTATGGTATTGCTCGTTGAGTAGTGTGAAGTTGAGTAGTGAGAGGTTAAGAAGTTAAGGAGGTGGCTTTCCCCTCTTGAGACCTGTCCTGAGCTGCGTCGAAGGAGGGGTGCCCGCAGGGCGGGGTGTGTAACCTTCAATGGCCGCGAGCTTCGAGCTTTTTTCTTGCGATTTCCAGAATGGCTGCTCCTTTCTTAACCAATCAACTGGCTGCTCCCTTCTCAACTAAGATTGGTGGTTTTCCGCTAGTGGGTGCTTGATGGAATCGTTGGATGTTTGGTGTAAACTAAAACACGATTGCTATGAAAAAGAAGGTCAAAGTAGAGATGAAAGGCACGTTTCGACGATCCGGAGTGGTGGTCGAAAACGTCGGATTTGGATTTGATAATCCAGACAAACCGATTACCAAACTGGTCGAGATTTCGGGTCCTATTGTAGTGGTTTATGGCGTAAAAGGAGCCAAACACGACAACTTCAAAATTGAGATCACCATCAACAAGGTGAAGAAAACCATCACGGGTAAAATCCCATCCGATGGTAAGGCGGCTGGAGATACCGTCGAATATGCACAATCAGACTTTAATCTATAAGATCATGAAATCACGCATCATTTTTCTTTTGAGTTGTTTTTTGCTCTCCACCATAGGAGTTGAGGCACAAACCACGGTCAGCAAGTTCTCTGAAAAAAGCGGGCTCTTCTTCAAGGGTTCAAGCAGCATCAATTACAATGTCAGCGACAAGCGCTTTTCATTGACGTTGAACAATCGAGAAGGCGGAGAGGTCACAACCGATAACCTATTTCCAAATCGCTGGGTCCTTGAAAGCGATTTTGGTGTTTCCGTTTCCGAAAACGCATATGCGGTATTTACGAAGGGAAAATTCAATCCTGGAATGGATGCAAGCGTTCTCATAGGTCGAGAGATTGAGTTGTCAGACGCGAGCAACGGTTACTTCATGCCATTCGCAAGAATCGGGTATGAAAACTCTCAGAATAAGTATGCATATGCATTCAGCGAAACCGTAGATTCTTTGATCATCGAGGATGTGTGGAAGCATACCGGTGGCGCGCATGTAGGTGTCAACATGTACTATTCACGTCTGTCGGCATTGTCATTCACCGGTACCTACCTTTCGACGTGGAAAGGGGAAGATGATCTAAAGAAAAGGACGATCTTTTCAAACGTCTTCCAAGGCGTTGATACGACTGGTGCTCCTGTGGTGGTTTCTTCATCGGATGAACGCTACTTCGGTCGACCCAATTCAAGGAGTGAAGTCCTAAAGGCAAGGTTTGACTTTTTCATCCTTCCTTTTCGTTTTAAAGGTGCTCCGAACATACCATCCATAGGGTTTTTAGTTTCTGGTGAAACCAAATACCGCGAAGGCGTCCGACCTCGCTATAGCATCTCCGTAGGTCCAACGGTTCATTTGCCAACCAAGGTTTCAGATGACGATGAGTCCTTTGCTACGGGTAAGCGCGAGCTCTTGTTGGCGATACTCTTTCAACTCAACGACCTCGAGACGGGCATGCCGCACGATGAGATATGGGGACAGCAATTCCGAGCCAATGTGGCCATTGGAGTTCCGTTCAGTGTATTAACATTGAAATAAATCTGTGGACTCATGGGAAAATCAAAGTCGACCATTTGGGAATACCTGGCAGTTGGATTCAATTGTTTGGTACTGGTGATTTCCTTGCTCTGGATCTTCACCAACCGGTTCTCGAGTTACAAAAAGGACCTAGGCGAAATCGAATTCCTCGGAATTTCTGAGCTCGTAACATACACCTTGTTTTTGTCAGGCGCCCTGGGCGGTGCGTTCTATTGCCTGCGTTCTTACTATACATGGAAAGCACACATGGGAAACATCGAATACGATGAGAACAACGAACCCATAGGTCCCGTGATGAATATGAAGCTCTGGGCGTTCTGGTATGTGTTTCGGCCGATTCAAGGAGGTGTGCTTGCCTTGATTCTCGTTTTTCTGGCCAAGGCGAATCTGACTGAGATCAGTGGGGATTCCGGAGAAGTCGACTTTGAGTCGTTCTACTTATTCATCGGGTTAGGCTTCATCGCCGGTTTCGGCGCCCACGAGGCCATGCAAAAAATCGAGGAGGTGATCCGCGTGGTGTTTGCCAAGTCGGAGGGTACAACGGGTAAAAACCCAACGCCTGAGCAACCTACGCCCAAACAACCAACGCCGGATCCAACCAAAAAGGATGATCCCGCAAAAGAGGAACAAGAAGGACAAGAGGAAGAAAAGAAAGAAGATAAAGATCCGAAGAAGGACGACCAGGCAGACACGTAGCACATCAACCCCAAACCAACAACCCCAAACCAAAAACCAAAAACATCCAACCAAAAACCACCAACCATGCCCAATTCAGACAACATACGTTTCATCGCCTATCCGGGTGCAACGATGCACGCAGATGCCAGCGACAGATCCAAAAAGCTCAAGGGCCTTCTTTGGGGCGATTGGGCCGCCATGAGGCCTCAAAAGCGCAATGGATACCAAAAGATTTCTTGCCGGGGCGCCTCTGGGTGGGTCAAGGAGGAAGAACTCCAGACCAATCGCATCCTCGAAGTCAATTTCATCGATGTCGGTCAGGGCGATGGCTGCTTCATCGTGACGCCCGACGATAAGTTCATCCTGATCGACGCCGGCGACGGCGACAACATGTACCGCTTCCTGCGGTGGAGGTTCAATTTGAAGCACAATCAATTCACTGTGCCCATTGATCATCTGATCATCTCGCATCCCGACAAGGATCATTACTATGGCTTTCGTGACATCATCGATAGTCCAAGATTTGACGTGAAGCGGATCTGGCACAACGGATTGATCGAACGCAAAGGGAAAGACCGACTCGGGCCCGTGGATTCAAGCAAAGAGTACCACACAGACGTGATTCAGACCATCGACCAGCTCAAGGCCTTGGTAGGAAATAAGCAGAATCGCGGCGGTATGCTGTACCCCAACATGCTTTACCGCGCTGCCTTCAGGCAGGGCATCGGCGAGATTCGCATGCTGCAGAAAGGCGATGTCATTGAAGGATTAAGCGCCAACGACGACCTGCACTTTGAGATTCTTGGTCCCGTGGTCAAGCAGGATGCCACCACCCAGAACAAGCCTTGGTTGAAGAGTTTCGGAAAGGATGACAAGACCAAAAATGGTCAGTCGGTCATCATCAAGCTGCAGATCGGCGACGTCAGCATGATGCTCGGCGGCGATTTGAACGAGGAATCTGAGGAGTATCTGGCCGAGCATTACACCGGTTACCACATCAAGGGCATTGAAGGCGCCGACCGCGATGACATGATCAAGAAAGGACGCGAAGTGTTCCAGGTCGACATCGCGAAAAGCTGCCACCACGGAAGTCCCTATTTCAACGATGACTTCTTGCGCTTTTTCAATCCGGTGGCCACGGTGATATCCAGCGGCGACAATGAAACGCACACCCACCCGCGACCCGACACCTTAGGCGCGATCGGTAAGGCAAGCCGGGGCAAGCGCCCCTTGATCTTCAGCACCGAGCTGGCCCGATCAGCGGAAGAAAAGATCGAGTTTGACAAGTCCATCAAGGCCACCATCAAGGAGATCCGACGGTCCATTTCAGACGCGAGCACCCGCGAGGAAAAGGAAGCACTCGTCACAAAACTCGAAGCCGCCTTGAAAAAAGAAGAGCGCAACGTCACCGTCTACGGCATGATCAACGTGCGCACCGACGGCAAAAAGATCCAGTTCGCGCAAAAGAAGGAGCAATCGGGCGCGGGATTTATTACGTGGGAGCTGGAGAAGAATGCGGATGGGGATTTTGAGTTGGTGCCGAAGAGGAAGCGGCATTGAGTTACGCGCGATCTTCCTTTTTTAGTTTGGATTGATCGCTCTCGAATTAGATTTGGGATTGCTAGGCGGCAGGTAGGGTAATCCGCAGGAGTACTCTGGGCGCGATTAGGGGAGAATGGTATGTGGGGGAGTTGTGTCTTTTGCCGCTGAGTCTATGTGATGTAGATTTCTTTGATTGTGAGATTTTCTGAACCTAATCTCCAAAGGATTTTATCCGTGAATCTATTAAGACGAATCGTGCTCATTTCTTTGGATTTGTATTGAGAAGTAGATTCAAGTAGCTGAATTTCTCGCTCATATTTTTGGAGGATCAATTCAAATCGGGAGCTATTTGCATCCCTGAAATTTTTAAACTCTTCAAAGAACTTCACATAATCGTTTGCTCTTCTTCTCAGTGCTTTTTTGGCTAGCGAGTCCAAAGGTGTTATCGTCTCGGGAAATGCAAGCATCATGATCTTGGATATTAACGACACAGCTTTCTGTCCACGCGTTAACGAGTTTAAATCTGTAGAGATTTGGTTGATCAAGGTGGGATCGGGTGTCGTAGACTGATCCAAAAACCGATTCAGCAGATCATGGTATTTGTTGCGACTGACATTTCTGGCAACCTTGAACTCACGAATAAAGGAGGTAAACGAGTGAGGGTTCTTCGCATTGCAGTAGTCTTTTCTACTGAGCATATCGCCCACGCATAGTTGATACTCATGAAAGTAGTTCAGGTTCTTACGATAAGTTCCAAGAAAATCTCCGAGAGCCTCAACTTCAATTCTATGATACTCTTCTACACTCAATGTGGACACACCTCCTTTATCTCGACGAATACAAGCTCAGAGTTCCCTAAAGTGCCTCTAACATCTTTCTCAAATATATCCAAGAGCTCAGCTGAAACCGAATTTCTTGGAAAGCAATAATCCACTTCTCCTTCACGACCCCAGGGCTTAATCTCGAAGTTCAGTTGGGCCCCATGCTCTTGTTCAAAGCCAGAAATCAAAGCTTCAAGTCCAATGATTAATTCTTGCTTCACGCCGCCTCCTTTGCTGATGAATGAGACCACTAAAAAGTCCTCTGACTTTGTGGTTGAAGGTGGTATTGGTTTGGCTGACTTTTCTTCGGCTCCTTTGGGGACCGACTCAGATTGCGCCTGTTCATCAGGTTTGGCAGAATCGTCAGAAACGTTACCTGATTGGCATCCTGAAATTCCCGTCAATATGCCTATCAAAAGAATTAAGCTTTTCATCGTTGAATAATGAGTTTACGCGTCATTGATTGATCGCCTCCACCAACTTGAATGGTATAAAAGCCCGAATCCAGATGTTTAAGGTCTATGTCCAGCCTTGATTGACCTTCGAGTGCTTGTTCAAAGACTTGTCTTCCAAGATGATCAATCACTTTGACCTTGGACTCGGTAAGCTCTGCTGAATTTAGAATCAATGTGAATTGTCCTGGGTTGGGATTAGGATACACTTCAAATTGAATATCGTCGGAAAGATTTTCAGCAGCCGTCGGAAAGTCAACTTCGATGTATTCGGCTTTTGTGACTGTTGAGCTTCCAAAGGCATTGTATGCCGTGAGTGTAGCGCTGTACAATCCAGCCGTCGAATAGGTAATTCCTGTAGGGTTTTGAGTCGTTGAATTCGAAGGACTCGCTCCTGGGAATGACCAATTCCATGACGTCGCGTTGTTGATTGTCAAGTCCGTGAAATTCACCGAATGTGGTGCTGGACCAAAGACAACATCCGCTTCAAAGTCGGCTTCAGGCGGATCTCCCACAGTGATGTACCCGGTCTTGATTTCTGTGTCCGTGCCCCAGCCGTTCGAAACTTCCAGTGTCACGCTGTACGTTCCGGGTGTATTGTAGGTAATGGAGGGAGGTGATTGCGCATTTGATGTCGAAGGGCTGCCCCCTTGAAACGTCCACAACCACGTTTGAGGATTACTGGTCGATTGGTCGGTGAAAGTAATGGAGGAGCCAGTCGAGGTCTGGGTAGTGCTGGCGGTAAATGCAGCAACCGGTGGGTTTCCCGATTCGCAGCCAACAGAAGACAAAAGAGAAACTCTGTCAGAATAAAGTGTCGCTTCCATCCTTCGGTATTGCCAATACGTGAACATGTGTAGACATTCATCATTTGAATAGTCCATGTAGTTGACATACATATCACCGCCGAGGTAGGCGTTGCTACAAGAAACTGGAGGGCTCGAAGGACAGCCGTAGCTCGACCCTCCTTGGTTCGGTGTGTCTTGAATCTCATCGCTGCCTGAGCACGCGCCGTTGTCATCGCCCCAGATGTGAAACAAGTCAAGCCAGTGACCAACTTCGTGCGTTGCTGTTCTTCCGAGGTCGAAAGGTGATGTCGCCGTCCCCGTAGTTCCAAAGTATTGGTAGTCGATAACCACCCCATCTGTTGAAGCGCTTCCGGTTCCTGGGAATTGCGCGTAGCCGAGGGTACTACCAGCAAGGTCACATACCCAAATATTCAGATAATCATCTCGGTCCCAAGCATCCTTACCTCCAGAATTAGTGAATTTCATCGCGTCATCTTGGACAAATGAAGTTGACGTTGTCGAAGTGCGTGTAATTCCATCGGTTGGATTACCATCTGGATCTTGAGTCGCTAGGCAAAACTCAATACGAACGTCCTTGGAATACCCCCTGAACCTGCTCGGAGCATTGGCAATGTCGCTGTTCAGACGACGGAAATCCTCGTTCAGAACATCTATTTGTGATTGGATTTGACTGGTTGAAATATTCTCGGTCGAGTTATTATAAACTACATGCACTACCGTAGGGATTGTCACGACCGGATAAATGCTGTCGTACTTTCTGATTTCAACTTCGATGTAATCTGAACTGACGTCGCAATTATATTCGTCCAGAACGATGTTGTAGCTACCGCTCACGAATGGAGAGAAGAAGATGCGCGATTGAGGAGTGCAAGTTGAGTAGTCGTCGTTGAATGCCTCTAAGGTTCCATTGCTTGCTCGATAGATCGTGATTTGCGAATCGAACGCGTTGTCACCACAGGTAGTGATTTCATAGACATAGCCGGCTTGCATGCCAGTAACTGTGGTGTATTCGCCACCGTACAGCAACGTTGAAACTGAATTTCCAACATACGAGGGAGCAGCGACAGTTTCCCAGTAAGTGTTGTTGTTTGGGCATTGAGCCAAAGCGAACTGAACTGCAAGCACGCTCACGAAAAGAAGGGCTAGTGTTCTCATTTTCGTTCGCCTTTTGATGGTGAGCTATTCCGAGTGAGCTCCAAGTAGAGATCAGGGTCTCTGGCGTATAGTTCTTCCTTGATAGCGAGCCAGGTAGGCAGATCCACATTTCGATCTCCTGTTGGGACGAATCCAGGTAAGGGCGGAAGCTGTGTTTCAACCTCTTCGAAGTATCTGCCACTATTGACGATGACGGAATCTCGTCTCGCTCGCGATTCCTCGAGTCGATTTGATAATTGGGGATCGGCTTGCATTTGCGCTTCCAGAACCATCATAGTGGCGCATTGTTCTTGTGCGGAAATCGCTGTAATTGAAAGGCACAAGCCTATGGAAGCGCCAAGGGTTTTGAGTTGCATGTTTGTAGGTTTAAAAGTCCGTAGTCAGACCAAAGTAGTCAAGTCGACGGATTCACAAAACGATTTGCGTAAATCGCAAATGGGAGGCACATAGTTCAGGTAAGTATTGAGTCCATTATGCGAGCCTCAAACCATCCCAATTGGACTCTATCCTTGGTAGGTTTCTCGGATCTTCCAGTCCTAGCTCTTCCAAGGTATACTCCATCTTTCCAAAATTGCATGGTGCACATGTAATGACCATGTTTTGTAAGTCACTGGTTCCTCCCCGTGAATGCGGTAGAATGTGATCAAACTGCATCCACATCGCTTGAAACGCTGCGTGTTGACCGATGTTTCGGTTTCCCCATGGGATTGCTTCGGGATAGAGCTTGTGCCACTTCTTTCGTGTTTCCGGGGCAATGACTGGGATTCCACAAAAGGTGCAATGGTATCCATCACGCTCAAGGATCTTCATCTTAGTGGCAGCATCTGGCATTCGGCTCCCATGTCGCTTATCCTTTGGAACGGTTGGAGGAGCGTTCGGGATCTTCATAGGATTGACATAAGGACTCTGAGCTCCCCAGATCGATTCGGTCCAAGCCCTGACTTCATCCAAATTGGTGGACCGAAACAAGTCAGCTGCTGCAGATGAATTTCCTTTCAGGTGTTCCTTCGATGCTTCCGATAAGGTCTTTGCCGCTTGAAAAATTGATTCAATCGGCTCTCGTAGACATCGTTTCGTCATAGGTAGAAGCACCACTGTTGGGCTGCTTTAGGTTGCGTGTAGATTTGGTAGAATTTGTCGAAGCCACTCACGCTGGAAAGCTGATGATAGCTCGTAGTCAAATGCATTAAGAATTCGATTAGCTAATTACTCGTTCAAAAACACCTATGACTTGAAATTGGCTTGTTTGATCGCCATGAATTACGATATCCTCGTAGGAATTATCAGTTGACCGCGCCTTAAGAACAATAGATTCGTGATGCCAATTATCTGCGTTGCCCTGTTTGATGCTAGAGTATTCCTTTACAGTATAACAAGATCCGAAATCTGGATCTTGGAGATCAGAGTATTCGACTAGAACAATCCTGCCGTTTCTTGTGCCACCGTGATACTTTCTGAAAAGAACGTAAGAGCCATTTGGAATGATTTTGTTCATTGATTCTCCAACAACACGACAGGCGAAGAAATCGTCATTGATTTGTACCCCATATGGAATCTTAATCCAATCCATTTCTTCAACTATTTGTCGTTCGCTGAATTGCCCGGCTGCTGCGTCTAAGTGATAAATTGGAATAGCATCTTTGAATGGCCTAACGTCTTGAACACGAAAGGTTTTTACAACGGGTTTATGCCTGGCACTTATTATAGGAATGTATTTGGCCAAGTATTCTTGTAGTCCTTTGTCACATGCATAAACGTAGGTTCCACGAATTCCGCGGAGCATCATGGTTTTATAAATGTTGATGATGTAGGCTCTCAATTCATCAATTGAATTGGTTTGCCGGCCCGTAGGGTCCTTGTAGTGTTCTTTAAGGATAATAATCTTCCCTAACTCTTTGTTGTAGGTAATCTCGTTCCCGAATATGATTCCGGTAAAGTTTAGATCGTAACCTTGAGTTGTGTGAATACATCCTACTTCATTTGATGCATTTTTTGAGTTGATCCAATCCTCTGTCACCGCATTCCATTTGAGTTCAATTTCTCCAATTTGAATGTCGTTGAGGTGCTCGCTTCCTTCTTTGTTCGAAATCCATGGCCATGAAAATCCAGCGACGGTTCTTGAAAGGCCGCATTCAGAATCTCGTTTTTTTATTTCCTCTACCATTTCACCAACAGACTCGTAAAGGGCCAATTCGTAGGATCTGGAGTTGAATTGTGGCGTGTTTTGTTCCAAAGTACAATTCAAGAGTCCATCGATAAATTCAACGTAATCATTTCCTCCCTGGACTCGAAATTGCGATTTGAGATTTTGCATCTTGGTCGAACGTCTCCTCTTTAACAAGTCAAATTCTCTCTTGTCTACATCTGAAGGTTTGATAGATTGGTTCTCATCGTAGAACAGGATTGTTTTTTTTGATTGCAACGTCATCCACTCCAGTTCATTTGTCTCATCAGCATTCAGGCCAAGCCGCTCAGCTGCCTTATTGAAAGCACCAATATATGCGCCAAGACTTTTGCGTTTTCGCAGCCTGTGAGCTTCATCAACCAAAAGGATATCAAATTTTTCGCGACTCACCGCCGCAGGACTTATTACCATATTTGCCTTTAGTCCTTTGATATTCTTGAAAATTTGCTGAACGGTGCCTCGAAATGATGACATAGGCACTACTAACGCCATTTTTGGTTTTTTGAACTTGACTTTCACTTCCTTCACAAGCTCCAGCATTTCTAATTCTTGGTCGCCAAAGCTCTTGAAGCTGAAGTCTTCAGCTTCAGTTGCTAATAGTTTAAAAATAAAGGTTGCTAATATGGATTTGCCCGTTCCAGCGCCTCCTTCCATGATCATGACTTCGGACTCATCGCTTACTAAGCTTCTGAGCATAGAAATCATGGCACTGATTTGATCTTCCCTTAGACTCTTATATGGCGAATACTTAAATAAATCCGAATTATCAATGTGCGACAGCGAATGCTGAGCGATTCCTTCACTTCGGAGACCATCCCAAATCGACTTGAACAAACTCCAATAAACCTCAGGTTTTTGGTAGTAGTTGTGATTGGCCAGACCAAGATTGCTATTGATTAACTTGAAATGTCCATCTCCAGACATATACTTTATCAAGTTTGATTCGATGTCCAGTGTAGCTGATTTGTTGAATTTTGGACTGCCTATGAGATGCACAGTCGTCAAGCGTTTCTTCGAACTGTTCTTCAAATGAGTGCTCATGCGAGCGAACGTGTCCGTTGTCTCACCGACATAGGCTTCACGTAAATTCTGATCGGATAATATGTAGACAATCGGCCAGAGGTCCTTAGCGAAGTGATTAGTCTGGAGCGATTCAAAAAGTTCAGCGTTGAATTCGTGATTTTCAATCGAGAATCCATTCATAGCTCATTGTACTTTTTAGCGGTGCCTTTGGACTTGGTCACCGGATACTTCTCACCATTTTTCTGGATTTTCTCCAGAACAGTTTCGTAGATATCAAGATCATATTTGTCGGCAAGAAGGAAGCAATAGGCAAGGATGTCCGCAAGCTCTTCCTTAACTTTCTCTTTTCTTCCAGCCTCGGCATCTTTCCACAGAAATTCTTCGAGTAATTCCCCGGCTTCAATGCTAATGGCAAGAGCCAAATCCTTTGGATTGTGAAATTGTTCCCAATCCCTCTCGTTTCTGAATTTAATTAGCGCGTCGAGAACTTCTTTGTGGTCGGCCATAGTGAAATCGAATGTCTCGAAACTACAATATTGGGATGAGCTACAAGCCGACTACAGCGATCGTTGATGACTAAACCCAACTTGGCTTCCGGTGAATTAGAAAATCTATCTTGGACAAATAACACAGAAATCCTATGAGGCAATATTATCGGATTATGCCAGGCCCAAAAAGCATCTATGCAAAAGACTGTAAGGATGACAATTTTATTGGTGTAGACTGGTTTGCCGACATTGATCTATCTAAAAAACTTCCAGAAGATTGGAAGACATTTAACAAAGAGTTTGTGCCTATTTACTTAGATCAGTTTCCTGAGAAAACAAAGATTACCGCAGGCCTCGCATCTGGTATGACTCATACGGTCTGTAAGGGAATGGTTGCGGGCTCTATCATTTTAGTACCAGATGGCAACAATCACTATCATGTAGGAGAAGTAACAAGCGAGTATAGTTACGCTAAAGGTGAGATTCTGCCACACCGCAGAAATGTTAGTTGGTATCCAAATTCACTTGATCGTTCAGAGATGAGCCAAGAACTCCAAAACTCCACAGGCTCAATTGGTACGGTGAGTAACATCACAAAGCATGCTGAGGAAATCGAGGCACTTCTTCATGGAAAACGTCCGGCAACGCTTCTTTCTAGCGATGAGACTGTTGAGAATCCTTCGGCCTTCGCTCTGGAACAACACCTTGAGGAGTTCTTAGTTCGAAACTGGGAAAACACACCACTTTCGTCAGAGTTTGACATCTATGAGGATGAAGGGAATATTGTTGGCCAGCAATATCCTACAGATACTGGTTTCATTGATATTCTGGCGATTAGCAAAGACAAAAAGAATCTTCTTGTCATAGAACTTAAGAAAGGAAGAGCAAGTGATAACGTTGTTGGTCAAATCCAACGTTATATGGGATTTGTTATCGAGGAATTGGCTGAGAAGAATCAAAAAGTTAGAGGGATTATCATCGGTTTCGAGGATGATTTACGTATTCAACGTGCCTTGAAAGTTGCTAGAGATATTGAATTCTATCGCTACGAGGTGAATTTTAAGTTGAGCAGAGCATAGCAAATGGCGACGGTCGTTTTAAATAAGAAGTCGAAGAAAGTGGTTGCATGGCTTGGCTTGTTCTTGGTGATTGGTTCAGCATCCGCCCAACCCATCTTCAAACTCGAAGGCACGGTGTTCGCCCAGCACGATTCCTCAGTGATTGAGAACCTTCCAATAGAGTTGATCGACCTTGAAACTCGGGATACGTTAACTACGCTAACGGATAACGACGGCTATTACTATTTTGAAACAGGGGTCAAAGGCGAACGGCTTGTGTTGCAGGATAAGGAGTATAACGTAGCGTTTTCAGACCGCAACTTTAAGCGGCATGATGGCTGTAAATTTATGGGCTCTTCGAGCACGGAATCGACAAAGGGCATCGATGAGTCCACCTTGTTCATCAAGGATTTCTACTTGAGAAGTTTTAATTGTCCAGATCATGTAGACAGAATTCCAAAACTCTATTTCGTGGGTTGTGATTCATTGGAACAACGTGAGAATTATCACCCTCGCGATTCTTTGAGCTATCTGATCAAGTCGCTGCAGGATAACCCTAAGGTCGTTCTAGAGATTTCAGCCCATGCAAGTGATCTAGGCGGTGATGAAGCTGCCCAAGAGTGTGCTTCTAAGCGTGCAGAACTCGTTCGGAATTATTTGATCGAGCAAGCCATTGCCGAAGATCGGCTCGTGCCGAAGATTTATGGCCCTTCCTATCCAGTGGTTCCGCGAAAAGATATGCACGGGATGAGTGATATCGACCGTATGCGTGCTGCTCACAAGAATAACATCGTTGAGTTCAAGGTCCTCAGCTTTGACTACACACCCAAGTAACCCGCGTTAGGGATTGAAGCGGTTACCCCACAGCAGAGCGCAGCGAGGCGAGGAGTAAAAGCGAAAAGCCCGCCGCGCCGGAACGCAGTGGAGGCGGGGAACGCTCAAAAAGGCTGCGAGCCTCGAGCCACTAGCTACGAGCGGCTGCTAGCTAGAAGCTAGAGGCTAGAAGCTAGAAGCCAAAGCTCAAAGCTCAATGTTCAAGGCCACGAGCCACTTAAGTGACCCTTACTTCTCAACTTCTCACTTCCTTCCACTCCTAGTTTTCCTTCTCATAGTGAATGAAAAAGTATACATTAAGTGATATACACCGCTTTAACGCATGAAAGTTCATTCATGGAATTGTATTCTATGTACATATTTTCCTATTTTTGAATGAAATGTCACGCATAAACTACCTAAATGCCGTACTATGAATGAAAATTCATACAAAAACTGGAGTGAGATGTCGGACCAAGCATTGCTTGAAACGATGGGGAAGTTTTTCAAACAGCACCGTATCAAGCAACAGAAGACGCAAGACGAAGTGTCTGCAGCTGCTGGACTCAGTCGTTCGACCGTTAGCCTGATCGAGCGCGGTGGGTCGGTGGCGCTGAGTTCGGTGATCCGCGTGATGCGTGTGCTGGATCTGCTCTACATCATGGAGAATTTCAATATCGACGATGGGCCAAGCCCGATCGAGTATGCGAGGCTTCAATCCAAAAAGAGGAAACGGGTACGGAAGTAAAACCATAAGTGATGCAGGACTACGCGGAGGTACACATATGGGATAAAAAGGTGGGCGTATTGCGCTGGAATGAGCGTCAGCGCCTCGGCGAGTTCGAATACTTTCCAGAATTTGTCGAGACGGGCTATGCGCTTGCACCCTTCATGATGCCTCTGAAAAAAGGCGAATCCTACAGCTTCCAAAATTTAAGGGCCCGCCCCAATGTGCCGGATACGTTTTCCGGCCTTCCCGGTATGATCGCGGATTCGTTGCCCGATGCATATGGGAATCGCCTATTCGATTCTTGGATCGTGCAACAGGGACGTCCATCCGGCAGTATGACTCCTGTGGAAAAGCTGCTGTTTATTCACACGCGGGGTGTTGGTGCGCTCACTTTTCATCCCGCAGAGGAAGGCGCCGTTGCTCCTTCGACGAGCATCGAACTGCAAAGTTTGATCGAAGTGGCGAAGCGTGTGCTTGCCGAGCGGGCAGACGTCAAGATCAATCTGAAACAAGAAGAAGAACTTGCGATGAAGCAGCTTCTCACCATCGGCACATCTGCAGGCGGCGCGCGACCGAAGGCGGTAATCGCCTTCAACCCTGAGACCTTTGATGTGCGTTCGGGTCAGCTTGCACTGGAACCCGGATATGAGCATTGGATCCTCAAATTGGATGGGGTGAGCGGCGCGCAGTTTGGCTCAAGCCACGGATGGGGAAGGGTGGAGATGGCGTACCACTTGATGGCCAAGGATTGCGGCATCCAGATGTCGGAGTGCCGAATGTTTGAAGAGCAGGGTCGCGCGCATTTTATGACCAAACGGTTCGATCGAGACGACCACGACCAGCGACATCACCTCCAAACGTTCTGCGCACTCCGGCACTTCGACTATAACTTGATCGGCGCCTACAGCTACGAGCAGTTGTTTGCCACCATGCGGATGCTGGGCTTGGATTATAGAGCTATGGAGGAGATGTTCCGGAGAATGGTATTCAACGCCCTTGCCACCAATTTTGACGACCACACGAAAAACTTCAGTTTCTTATTGAAGCAAGGCGGAACATGGGAGCTTTCGCCGGCCTACGATGTTTGCTTCTCCTATGATCCGCACAACATTTGGGTAGACTCGCACACGATGATGATCAACGGGAAACGAAGCGCCCTTGCACACGATGATTTGATGGACGTTGCAAAGCGCGTCGGCGTAAAAAAGGCACGTGCAAAGGCGATCATCGAACAGGTATTGAGCGTAGTAAAAGCATGGGATACCTATGCCGAACAAACCCACGTAGACGCTGCCCGAAGCCAGGACATACGCGGACATTTGGTGGGGATGAAGTGGTGAGGTTTGGTGTGGAGTTTAGAGTTGAGAGTTTAGAGTTAAGGGTTAAGAGTTCAGAGTGACTCGCACGCATCCACTCTTAACTCTTAACTTTTAACTGGCCTGCCCGAATGGTACAGGCGGGCTGTTCCTTCTCAACTTCTCAACCAGCTGATTAAGTCAGGCATCTAGTGGTTGGCATTGTACCCCAATCGAAGCTGCGTGTAGTCTGTGATTTGGTGTATGAGTTTTGACTTGAGATCATCGTTTAGAAAGCTTTTTGACACCAGCGTGGTGGATTCATTTAAGCGGTCGACGACGTATTGGATTTCCTTTTGAATCCGTTTGGGCTTCATGCCGATCCGCATTCCGAAGGCCTTGAAATCGGCTTGGGTGCGAAAGCCGTTGGCTTCATAGGCCTCGGTTGTGAAGTCGTCTTCGAAGAGATCGAGCGCCATGTCGCTGTCGTCTTCGATGTGAAGTTTGGTGCACAGTAGATCGTAGGTAGGCGAGAGCAAATGATCGCCGATGCTGGATTCTGATACGGAGAAATTTTTCAAATGCGCGTCGCCGTTTCCGATGATGTAGTTGAAGAGCACGAGCCGATAGAATTTCTCCACTTCCACGGCATAGGCAGGGAGATGCATCTTCATCAGTCGGGCGATGCCTTCATAGCTTGCATCGTACTTGAATCTGCCGGCTCTGTCGGGAGTTTTACCGGCCAACGCGGCGAAATCTTCTTGCCTGCGCTTGGTTCCATCGTCCAACACATCGAAGCGTTTGACCAGATAAGCCGGACTCCCATCTCTAAAATGCAGCAAGGCGTTCGGTGGACTGTCGAGTTTGTAGACCTGCTTTGCGAGCTGCATACAAATGTGTTCGTTGGCCGGTGTTTGATCGAGATGCTTGAATGTGCCCACAGGTATGGGCTTCAGTATATATTGGCCACCTTGGTCGGTCAATTTGAGCACCTTGCCATCGAGCCGCAAGCTGTATTTGAGTTGCACGCCTGATATGGAAAGGCGTTTGGTGTGCTTCTGAAATTTTCGCAGATGTTCGTCCTTGGGTGAGCTGAACGGCAATACATAATCAACCGCCACTCCACCGAAAAGTGCAGTTCGGCAAGGCGGACAGAATGTCTCATGACCATCTTTTAAACAACTGGGGCAACTCATCCTTTCGTTTGTTTAGGCCGTACGGTTACCGCGCCGATGGTATCCTTGTCGGCCGTCTGGAGCAGTATACCAAAGAGGTCGTTTTCATCGATCTTGAGCAGGCGGCATTGCATTTCCTTGTTGACACCTTCCGCCATGAGTCCGCAGAAGAATGGAAAAAGCGTCGGCGCCTTGAACGGCTCCGTTTGGAGCGGTAAGGTGAGGCTGATGGCTTTTGAGTCTTCTTGTCCAACGTACTTCGGATCGTATTGAAACACAAAGCCCTCTTGCTCTTCCAGCAATACACCTACCCGGTGATTGTTGAGGTATACATTAGCGCTTCTTGCCATGATCGACGCGTGTTGCAATCAGAAAGACGAGTCCGAGCACACCTAGAATGGCGAGCAGCGTATTCAAACGCGGATTGCCTTGGCCGCGCTCAATTTCCCTGACGGTTTTGTCAGACGTCTCGCTCAGGTCGGCGAGGTCTTCCTGCGTTATACCGAGCTCCTGGCGCCTTTCTCTGATTCTATCTCCTAGATCCTTTTTATTCATTCGGAATTATATTACCGATTCAACAAAGTTACCTCAATTTCTGATGCGGAGCATGGGAGAATCGGAATTATGTTACCGAATTGATGGTAGACAACAGTGGAATTTCTTTGCGGAAAGGTTTCGGAGAGACTTTCGTTGAGAAGTTGAGATGGGTTTTTGGTTTAGTGTTTATAGTTTACAGTTGAGAGTTAAGCGTTAAGAGTTAAGAGTTAAGAGTTTAGCGTTAAGCGTTAAGCGTTAAGCGTTAAGCGTTAAGCGTTAAGCGTTAAGCGTTATGAGGGGCTCGTATCCACTCTTAACGCTTCACTCTTTACTGGCTGTTCAATCTGGTTTTCCTTCTTAACTTCTCAACTTCTCAACTTCTCAACTCCTCAACCGGCTGCTCACCAAAGATCGGCTGACTTCGCCTCGCCTGAACGGGTTGGGCGTTCTTGCCTTGCTGTTGGATAAGTCTGTCAGCCTTGATTTACAATCCATCTAGGAAGCGTTCGATGGCCTTGAAATAGGCTGCTTCCTGATCGAGCCAGCCGTAGTGGCCGCACGCCTCCAGGAGGTATAGTTGTGATCGTTGGAAGAGGCTATCGGCTTGTTGTGCGATGGCTACGGGAACTACGTCTTGTTGGCCGTGGAGGATCAATACGGGGCGGTCAAATGACGCCAGGGCTGGCTTGCAGTCGTATCCGGATCGGATCATGCTTTGCCACACCATGCTGTTGAGCGCCAAATCTCCTTCCATCAGTCGCTGTGCGATGGTTTCTACGTGCGCGTCTTCAACGACGTAGGCCCGCGCCAGATAGCGGTTGTGCATCAAGCGGTCCTCCGGAAGATTGCTCTCGTGCCAAAGCGCTCGCCAGAATTGAAGGGAATCGATCTCGGATTCGGTGAGCTGCGCAAACAAGGTGCTTTGGCCTCCATCCAAAAGCGATAAATCCACACCGCCGGAAGAGGAAAGGATCAAGCCACGAACGCGGTCAGGATGTTTTCCGGCATAGTAACTTCCTAGCATGCCGCCGAAAGAATGGCCAACGACGATCCAATCTTCAAAGCCCAGATGTGCGCGCAAGGCCTCGAGGTCACCCGCCATGTGTTGCAGTGAAATGGTCGATGAATCAACGGGGTCGATGCGCGATTTTCCCGTTCCACGCTGGTCGAACAAAATGCTCTGATAGCCCATCGCCGCTATGCGCCGGGCCAATGGCTCAAATCCCTTGCTGTTGAATCCAGGTCCGCCGTTGATGATGACCACGGGTTCGCCCTGACCGTAGGTTTCAAAGTGCAGCACACCGTCTTGGATGGGAATGGTAGCAGCGCGTTCAGTCTGTCCGTGAACACCACCACTGAAGACGCAACCAAGCAACAGCAACAAGCACACGCGCGCGGAAAGCATTCGGATGAGCATGCGCCAAAGGTCAATAGAATGAGTGAATTGATTGGGGCAATTGGGGTTAGTTGTTGAATTGGGGTTGGGTGATTGGTTGGGTTGGGAGTTTTTAGTTTTGAGTTGGGAGTTTAGAGTTAACAGTTAAGAGTTTTGAGTTGGGAGTTTAGAGTTAAGAGTTAAGAGTTAAGAGGGGCACGTGGCCATCTACTCTTAACTAGCTGTTCCTGTTTGACTCCTCCCTTCTCAACTTATCCCTTCTGAACTTCTAAACTTTTCCACTAAACGTAAATAGGTTACAATTCACCGCTGCAACCTTGGTCGGAAAAAACCATGTACCAACCCCCAGAACCTTACATTCGGGAGCCGATGTTGGAGCCCCTTGATATTCTTAAAAACACCTTTGGCTATGCTACGTTTCGCGGGCAGCAGGAAGACATCATCGGCAGCGTGTGCAGCGGGAACGATGTGCTTGTGTTGATGCCTACGGGCGGCGGGAAGTCGCTTTGCTACCAGATACCTGCCCTCGCGATGGATGGGATGTGCATCGTGATTTCGCCGCTCATCGCCTTGATGAAAGACCAAGTGGATGCGCTACGACTCAACGGTGTGGAGGCGGCGTTTTTGAATTCGACCTTGACGGCTGAGCAGAGCAAGGAAACTTACCGCATGATGCGGCTTGGGCATCTCAAGCTTTTGTACGTTGCGCCGGAGCGGATTCTGTCGGATGCCTACTTTCTTGAGTTTTTGAAGGGCTGCAATGTCAATCTGATCGCGGTGGATGAGGCGCATTGCATTTCGCAATGGGGACATGATTTTCGTCCGGAGTACACCCAACTTTCGCGATTGCGGGAAGCCTTGCCCGAGGTGCCGATGATGGCCCTCACGGCCACGGCGGATGAATTGACGCGCAACGACATCCTCGAAAAGCTCGAGCTGCACGAACCCGATGTTTTCGTTTCGAGTTTCAATCGCGCCAACATCGAATACCACGTGGAGCCCAAGCGCGACAGTTTCGATCGCCTGTTGGCATTTTTACGCGATCGGAAAGGGGAGAGCGGCATCGTTTATACGCTTAGTCGAAAGCAGACAGAGCAACTCAGCGCCAAACTCAACAATTCAGGGTTCCGATCGCGGCCCTACCACGCAGGGCTATCACGCGACGTGCGCGAGAAGAACCAAGACCTCTTTCTGCGCGACGATGTGCAGATCGTTGTGGCCACGATCGCCTTCGGTATGGGCATCGACAAGAGCAACGTGCGCTTTGTGGTGCACATGAACATGCCGAAAAACATCGAAGGCTACTACCAGGAAACGGGCAGGGCTGGGAGAGATGGCTTGCCGAGTACGGCCTTACTCTTTTATTCTGCCGGTGATTTGTTTCAACTGCGCGGTTTCGCGGAGGTGGAAGGGAATGAGGAGCAGTCGCGTGTCATGCTCAAAAAGCTCGACGAGATGGCGCGGTGTTGCGAGTTGCACACGTGTAGAAGGAAATACCTGCTCAACTATTTCGACGAGCCCGCAGCTGATGAATGCGGCGGTTGCGACAATTGCTTAAAGGAACCCGAGCCGCTCGCCGACGTGACCCGCGAAGCGCAGATGGCCTTGTCGGCAGTGTCGAGATTGAAAGAGCGTTTCGGAGCTGGTTACTTGGCCTTGCTGCTCACGGGAAGCGATTCCCAAAAACTGCAGGAGTGGCACAAGTCGCTGCCTACATACGGTGTCGGCAAGGAGCACGGTCAATCGACGTGGCGCAAGCTCATCAAGGGTTTTGAACAGGAAGGCATCCTAGCCTCTGAAGGCGCCCAATACCCTGTCTTGAAACTAACCGTGTCGAGCGCCGAAGTACTGAGTGGAAGCAAAGCGGTTCGGCTACCGGTGCGCCTGCTCGAACGCGTGGAACCCAAGAAGAAAAAGCAAGCCAAGGCACCGCTTGCAGATATCGAATACGATCAAGCGCTCTTCGAAAAACTCCGCGGCCTCCGAAGAAGCATCGCCGATTCGGAAGGCGTTCCGGCCTTCGTGGTGTTCAGCGATGCGGCCTTGATCGATATGTGCGTCAAACACCCGCGCAGCGAGGAAGAAATGCTCGAGGTCTCCGGCGTGGGCAAAGTGAAGTTGGCGCGTTATGGAGCTGAGTTTTTGGAGGCGTTGAAGGGTTAGGCCTCATCACTTCTTTTGCATCCCCGAGCGTAGCGAATCGGGCGGGGAAATGACATCATGGAGTGCAGCCTCATCACTTCTGTCACATCCCCGCCCGTACCGTTCGGGCGGGGAGTGATTGCTAGAAAGCGGTTCAATGGATATCGAGAAGCTGTGCAATCGTATCGAGATGCGGCAGAAGTGGTTCCTAAAGACATTTTAAAAAGGAGTATAGGGTGGATGTCTTTCTCGATACGATTCCATTCGCTTTATCCAAAACATGAAGTGTTCGTCCGGAATCACTCCCCGCCCTATCCGGTACGGGCGGGGAAATGACATCATGGACTTGGCGCCGTCACTTCTGTCACATCGAGTGATTACCACCTTGGAATTTTCGTGCTCCTGAACTTCATGTAATCGTATCGAGATGCGGCAGAAGTGGTTCCAAAAGACATTCTTAAAAGGAGTATAGGGTGGATGTCTTTCTCGATACAATTCCATTCGCTTTTTCCAAAACATGAAGTGTTCGTCCGGAATCACTCCCCGCCCTATCCGGTACGGGCGGGGAAATGACATCATGGAGTGCAGCCTCATCACTTCTGTCACATTCCCGCCCGTACCGGATCGGGCGGGGAAATGACATCAAGGGGAAGTGCGCCTCAGAGTGAACGGCTAGCTACATTCTTTCTAATCACTACCTCAGCCACCCAAAAATCCCCATCTAGATACTATACTTGAAACAACCAACCACGTATGACATGGGTACACCAGACGACGAATACGAAGACCTCGATGCACACAGAAGTCATAAAATCTTCTTGAAAGGACAAGAAATCGTAGACGTAGTTCACAAGCTGGTCGAGCTCATTTCGGAGGAAGATGAGCAGCAACAGGACGTTGGTCAACAGATGATGGGTGATGCATTTACGCTGTGTTCCAAATACGCTTACGCTTCCGGTGAACATGCTCCTTACGAGATGAAGATGGAGGCGGCAACCCTTATCCGAAAGGCGGCGCGCGAGCTGGTCGTCGCCACCAACGGATTGGAGATGTTCGGCTTTGAGCGTACCGAGTACTTTCAGTTGGTGCGCGACTTGGTGGAAGAGTACCGCCTTCTGTTTCTGGACTGGATTGGGACCTTCGATCCTTGGGACTACATCGTCATCGATCGATGGGGGATGTTCAATCCGCCCGGCGTGGGCCCGAATGACCCCGACCCCGATGATTTGTTGTGATGTAACCATGCCGGGTTATTTGCGTAAGTCAACCACTGAACAACCTACCTCAACTACGCAACGATCAGAACATTACGTGCTCAAACTCTTTAATCCTATACATTTACGACACTTAATGCTGCTGGAACGTATGAAGCTCACCTCGAGCATTCTTCTTTTTTTATCCCTTGTCTTCAGCGCGATGACACACGCGCAGGGCACGGCCATGCTCGTTTCGGGAACGAATGCGCACGTGGTCATCGATGGAAGCATGGAGCTCGATTTGGAGCCGTTTGCCACCAAAAAGATCGAGTTGGCGCAAGGTGAACACAGGATGGTTGCTACCTCATTCATCAACCAGGAGCTCAAGCAGACGTTCTTCATCCAGAACGGCAAGCAAACCCTCGTGCAGGTGGATTTCACGGACGTGCCCGTCAAGAAGGAAATTCCACCACCCGTATTGGTGGATGAACGTTCCTTACCCATCAGCAAGTTCAAGCCAAGTCACAAAGAGCCTTCAAAAACCTTCCGCGACGATTCAGAAGCCTACTATGCCTTCGCCGCGGGCGATACAGTCTTGGTACATGTGCAAGGCGTGCAATCCTTTTTTGCGGAGTTGATCAAATATCCGGAATGGACACAAGTGGCCTACGCGGATGTCAAGGATGGCACGTCGCCAAAACTCGTGGCTGGCGGAACCGGGTTGTATGTTCTGCGCATCGGGTTGAGCAATGGAGATCAAACCGCTGTAAAACTCAAGGTCGAGCGTATTCCTGTCATTGAAGGAAGTCGAGACATGAGCTGTGAGGTCGATCAATACGTGCATTTCGAAGTCGTCAAGCTTATAGAGCCGAGCGTTGTGTACGCCGGCAACTCCATGAAAAAAGATGGAGCCAATCAGGTTTCATTGCCCGTCGAAGTAGGCGCCGAAATCCAGGAATGGTTTTACACCGCGGCCTCCAAAAGGGTAGAGGCAGACCTCGAGCCACTCAAGTCTCAGTACAACTTATATGAAGATGTGTCTGCCATGGTCTCCAAGCTGCCACCGATGACAGCCAAGTCAGCGCAGGCATTCAAATTTGGCCTCGGCGGGGTAGACGAACCACCGGGCGAGGCGCGATTTGATGCCTTTCTCTTGAACGAGCGCAACAACGAGCGGTTCACATCGGATAGCCTCTATGTCTACGTAAAAGACGGCACGGAGGACCACGTCGAATCCGTCAAGATGAAAGTCACTTCGGCCATCGGGAACACCTATTACCTCGGGGTTCGAAACAAAGACGTCTACAAGGGCGTGTACGTGCTTTTTCAGGCGGTTGGCATTCGGAAGGGCGTCTATTTGGCGCGGGTTGTTGACATGGAGAAGTGATCCACATTATTCTTTTAGGTTTTTTGGTTTGCTTTGGATTTCGCCCTTAGTCGAAGGTCTGTGGTAGGCTCATCTTTTCTCCTACTTTCTTTTGATTGCCCAAAAGAAAGTAGCAAAGAAAAGGCCACCGCTGGGATTGATGAGGCACATCAGTCTCGTCTAAGCTAAGTTCGGCCGGGTGATCTCCTGCGGAGCTTCCCGGTCTCACTAAGCTTAGCCTTCGAGTGCTGCACCTCCTCAATCCAAGGCGGAATTGAACAGCCTTTTGAGTTTTTCCTTGACCTTCGGCCAAGAAAAAGCCCCTGCACTTGCAGAGGCTCTTGTTCACCTGCGGTGCCCAAGACTGGACTCCCCGCCATTGGCGGGATAAACTTCTCGTCCTGTTCCTTGACCTACGGCCAAGAAAAAGCCCCTGCACTTGCAGAGGCTCTTGTTCACCTGCGGTGCCCAAGACTGGACTCGAACCAGCACGTTCGTAATGAACACTAGAACCTGAATCTAGCTTGTCTACCAATTTCAACACTTGGGCAGGGCGCAAAGATATTGAGGATTGAATCTCTCATATAGCACTTCGTTCATTCAACTCCACATTCTTGATGCATAAGGTTCCAGAAAAAAAAAGCAACCAAAAAGTTGCATAACCAAAACGATGCGCTATATTTGCAACCAAATAGTTGCATAAAATCAATCGCATTATGAAACGCAAATACATCATTCTCATTTCAATTCTACCAGCATTGATCATCATTGTTGGAGCTATAGCGCTTGCCAACGGAATCCATCCGATCGGATTTGGTATGCACGACAACATCGCTCAAGTCGACGGTTTGGCACTCAGCGGCTACGACCCGATCTCATTTCGATCAGGGGAGCCCGCAAAAGGAGATGCCGGCATCAGCATGGAGTGGAAAGGCGCCAAGTGGCAGTTCACCTCAGAAGAAAACAAGGCCACCTTTATGGAAAACCCCGATGCCTATTGTCCTGCCTTTGGGGGTCACTGCGCCCTAGCCGTGAGCACCGGATTCGCTGTCGACGGCGACCCAACTTCTTATTCCATCATCAATGACACGCTTTACATCTTCTCCGAAGAAGCAGTGAAAGAGTCGTACATGAGCGATTTTGACAATAACCTCAAAGCATCCAATCAAAAATGGAAGTAATCAACCGCGACGTCATCGTCAAACGAAAAACCATCAATGCGGGAATAAATCGCGTGTGGAAGGCCATCAGCGAGCAGGAAGAAATCTCTGCATGGTTCATTCAAGCTGATTTCCAAGCCGAAGTCGGCTACAAGTACACCTTTACCCACGAGAACACACAAATCATCGGGGAAGTCCTCGAGGTTCGGCCGGTTACCAAATTGGTTTATACCTGGGAAGTCAAGGGTACGCAAGTCGCTACAACCGTGACTTGGACATTGAAGGAAGAAGGGGACTCTACAACGCTCGAAATCGAACACAAAGGCATAGCCAGCTACCCAAGCGAGGAGATAACCATCAAAATGTTTGAGAACTACAATGGAGGTTGGGATGAGTGCATTCTAGGACTCGAAAATCATCTGGCGTGAACAGTAAGCGACTTGACAGAATCCTTAAGGCGATATCTGATTCGAAGCGTCGAGAGATATTCAACGTCTTGGTGCTCGCAACCACGGCGTTGAGCATTACTCAAATCAGCGAGCGTTTTGATATATCGAGGCAAGGGGTCACGAAGCACATTCGAATGCTCGAAGAGGCCGGTTTGATTCGCATCGAGGCGCATGGAAGAGAACGCTATTGCAGCGCGATTCCCAACAGCTTGAGCGACGTCAAGGATTGGGCGGCCTTCTACGACCAGTTCTGGGATGCGAAGCTCGATGCACTTGACAAGCACCTGTCCTAAAAGCTCGGTTGCGTCTTTTTAGACGATGTTCAGTCTATAGGGGTGAACATTAAAATTTAGAAACCATGAGAAACAATCAATCATGTTGCAACTGTTGCGGCGGCGGATGCTGCGGTGGAAATTCCAACTGTTGCGGAGATTAAACTCGAGCCCCGCCCGAAAGGGTCGGGGCTTTTCTAATTTTACACGTTGATGAGCACGGAAGAAGCATGGAATGCCTACGCAGATGAACTGTTGGACTACCTCCAATCAAAAGTTCGCACGCAGGACGAGGCCGAGGATCTACGCCAGGAGATCTTTTTAAAAGCACACGCGCATCTGCCCGAATTGCGCGAGCAAAACAAGGTGTTGCATTGGCTACGCACCGTGGCGCGCAACGTCGTCATCGACCATTGGAAGGCACAAAACCGCCGTATGGATCCGGTAGAATTGAAAGCCATTGAGGAAGATCTGAGCATCGGACAATTCGCCGACCGATGCGTGCGGAATATGATCGGCTCGTTGCCCGAAACGTACCGTGTGCCGCTCAAGCTGAGTGATATCGATGGCGTTTCTCAAAAGCAGATCGCGCAACAACTCGACCTGTCGTACTCTGGCGCCAAATCAAGAGTACAGCGTGGAAGAGAAATGCTCCGAGAGGCCATAGAGGCTTGTTGCAAGCCAGTATTGAATGCCCGAAATGAGATCGTGGATGCGGCGTGCATGAGAGAGGGCTGCTAGCCGCGAAATCAGCAGCAAATTCTCTTACATTTCCACCACATCTCAATGCAATGAAAAAACGCGATAAAATCATCTATTGGATCTCCACGGTTTGGCTTTCGTTGGCCATGCTGTCGAGCGGTATTGTACAAATCATCGGACTTGAAGAAGAAGTCGAAATGATGAACCGCCTTGGTTATCCGGGTTACTTTCCGGTGATCCTGGGCGTATGGAAAATGTTTGGCGTTGTAGCCATCCTCGTTCCGGGTTTCAAAGTGGTCAAGGAATGGGCGTATGCCGGCATGTTCTTCACGATGTCCGGAGCCGTGCTGTCACACGCCATAGTGAGTGATCCGCCTATGGAATACTTTGGTCCATCTCTCACCTTGGTGCTAGTGGTCGTGTCGTATTTGTTTCGTCCGGCGAATAGGAAGATTTAAGTGCAAAGTGCATAAGTTGGAAGTGCAACAGTGCGGAGGCACTCCTGCACTTTTGCACTTTTCCACTCTGACCAAAGTCACTCGCGCGATTCGCCTCGATCAGATTCCTAGTTGGCAATTCTGACTAATTTGTCCACTCAATCCTACACCTATGGGCGATCACCAAGTCAAAAGTCTATCCACCAGTGAAGCTCGGGCGGCCTTGATTCGTCATTTGCTCGACGACATTGAAGCCCTCCAACGCATGCTCGACGCCGACACCATTGAAAGCGACATCACCCGCATAGGCGCCGAACAGGAATTCTGCCTGGTTACCAAGAATTGGCGGCCTTCCAAGCAATCGGGAGAAATCCTCGAGGCACTGAACGACGATCACTACACCACCGAGCTCGCGCGCTACAACCTTGAGATCAACCTGGATCCGATCGAACTCGAAGGGAACTGCTTCAGCGAATACGAGGCAACGCTCAAGGAAATGCTGAACCGGGCCGGAGATGTAGCGGAACGCTTCGACAACCGGGTTGTCCTAGCAGGCATCCTTCCAACGATTTCGAAGAACCAACTGGACCTTGAATACATGACGCCCAATCCGCGTTACTATGCCCTCAACGACATGATGAAGGAGTTGAAGGGCGGTGATTTCGAACTCTATATCCGCGGCATCGAAGAACTGTCCATTCGCCACGACTCGGTGCTGTTTGAGGCATGCAATACAAGCTTCCAGATGCACCTGCAAATCGCGCCCGACGATTTTATCTCCAGTTACAACTGGGCACAGGCAATTTCAGGACCTGTGCTCGGGGTGTGTTGCAATTCTCCGCTTTTACTCGGACGCGAACTGTGGAGCGAAACGCGCATCGCTCTGTTCCAGCAAAGCATAGATACGCGGAGTTCGTCCTATGCGCTCAAAGAGCAACAGGCGCGCGTGACATTTGGAACAGCCTGGGCCTACGGCTCGATCGCGGAAATATTTCAGCACGACATCGCGAAGTTCAAGATCATCCTCTCCAAGGAGATCGAGCAGGATGCATTGTACGAATTGGAAGCGGGTCGCGTACCGAAACTTCAAGCGCTCTCGTTGCATAATAGCACGATTTACCGTTGGAATCGGCCGTGTTATGGCGTAGGAAATGGGAAGGCACATCTCCGCATTGAGAACCGCTACATTCCTTCTGGACCGACCGTCATGGACGAGGTTGCCAATTTCGCATTCTGGGTCGGGTTGATGAAAGGTCGACCCGCAACATTTGATGACCTGCCTGCCATCATGGACTTCCGCGATGCGCGATCGAATTTCATCAAAGCTGCGCGCACCGGTAGAGAATCGGTTATGCGCTGGATGGGCGAACAACTGTCGGTGCGCGAATTGGTTATTGATCGACTTCTACCCATCGCCCGCGAAGGATTGCGAAAGATGCACATCGACGAAACCGACATCGACCTCTACCTCGGGATCATCGAGCAACGCACCACCAAAATGACGGGGGCACAATGGAGTATCAAGAATTACCGTGAACTCAAAGCCAACCACAAGCGCGACGATGCACTGCTCTTGCTGACGAAGTCGATCTATAAATTCCAACGATTGGGTATTCCAGTGCACGAATGGCCGAGCGTCGACCCCGAATTGGAAGCACATGAAGCGTCGCATCTGGTTGGTCACATTATGAGTACCGAGCTCTTTACCGTTTCAGAGAACGATCTCGCAGAACTCGCCACGCGGGTGATGCAATGGAAGGGCATCCACCATCTGCCCGTTGAGAACAAGGCCGGTGACTTGAGTGGATTGCTTACGTGGACACACATGAAACGCTATCAAGAGAACGGCGGTGCCACGGATGATCTGCTTGTGTCAGACATCATGGTCAAAGACGTGATCACCGTCCGGCCTGATACCGAAATCAAGAAGGCCATTCTTTTGATGAAACGCAATGAAATCGGATGTGTTCCTGTGGTGCATGAGCGCCACCTCGTGGGAATCATCACGATCGACGACGTATTGCCCTATGACCATGACTAAGGTTCACAGCACGGCCTTGGATCAGACGATCGAGGTAGGACGTGTCATCAGACACCTCAAGGGTCGGGAAGCCGGCCCAACGCTCATCTTCATCGGCGGAATGCACGGGAATGAACCCTCCGGAGTATTTGCGCTGCAGAAGGCGATGGAGGTGCTCGAAGAAAAAGCCATGGTGCGGCGGGGAAGCGTATACGCGCTCGCTGGAAATCTTTGGGCGTTGGAGCGGGGAGAACGCTTTCATAAGGCCGACCTAAATCGCCTCTGGACCCCGGATCGAATGCCCGACTTACTCTCTGGAAATTTCCAACCCGACCACGAAGATGCCCAACAGCAAAAAGAACTTTGTGCGGTCATTCAGGACATTTTGCGCGAGGAGGATGGACCGTTTTACTTCATGGACTTGCACACAACGTCCAGCGAAACGGTGCCGTTCATCGTTGTCAACGATAGCCTGCTCAACCGAAAGTTTACCGAGCAATATCCGCTGCCCATCATCCTCGGCATTGAAGAGTATTTGGACGGCCCGCTGTTGAGCTACATCAATGAACGCGGCTATGTAGCCTTTGGGTATGAGGCCGGCCAACACAACGACATGAGCTCGATTGAGAATCATTACGCGTTCATCATGCTGACCTTGGAGTTCACAAGCGTTGTCGATCGGGCCGACATGGATTATAACCGATACTACAACCAGTTGGCGAAGCATTCGGTCGACGCCCAGGCATTTTTCGAGATCTTCTACCGCTACAAGATACGCGAAGGTGAAAACTTCATGATGGAACCCGGATTTGTAAACTTTCAGAATATCAAGGTAGGGCAGAAGCTCGCAATGAGTGACGGACAAGAGATCAAGGCGAACCGGAGCGCAAAAGTGTTTATGCCCTTATACCAAAGCCAAGGCACCGAAGGCTTTTTCGCGATCCGAAAGGTGCCCCGGATCTTCCTCGACCTCTCAAAATTTGCACGGAAGGCGAAGTTGGATCGTATACTGGCGTGGTTGCCCGGCGTGCGCTGGCAGGATGAAACAAAGGAAACGCTGCTCGTCGACCGTCGAGTCGCGCGGTTTTTCACAAAGCAGGTATTTCACTTGCTGGGTTATCGAAGCAGAACAAAAGACCGAAACCATTACATCATGCGGAATCGGGAAGCGGCCTCGCGGGAATATGAATATGCCCGAGAGGCGTGGATGGGGTGAGGGAGTTAGGAGCTAAGAGCTAAGAGCTAAGAGCTAAGAGTTAAGCGTTAAGAGTTAAGAGTGGGTCCATTTAAAGGACACTCTTAACTCAAAGTCTACTCCTGAAAATACCCAGCCCCCGCAGCCTTCAACTTCTCACTGAGCTGCTTCAGGTCCTGCTCGGCTTTCTTAAATGCTGGTTCAGACTCCTTGAATTCTTCCTGTGCGATCTCGAGGATGCGTTGTTCGCTGGTCGTCGGGGCCTCGGTGTGGGCCTTGATGTTGTACACGATGGTTTCGATGCGTCCGAGCAGGCTTGGATAGCTCTCTACTTCGCGCGATGAGCGGGTCCGGTCTCCGAAGTAGATGACTTTCAACGCCTCGATTTGCTTCCGTGCAGCGTCTATTTCTTGCAGCCAAGCTGGATCGGCGTTGGGAGTATTGATTACTGCTTTTTCCATGTATTCCAACTGCTTGCCCATTTCGTTCAATCGATTGCCGTTGCTGCGAATGTCCTTGCGCGATGCGTTGACCTCAGCAAGAAACTTTTCCCATGTAGCCTCATCGATCGGCGAGACTTGATCGCTGTGCAAGCGCTTCACCTCGAAGTTCTCTGGCCCCGCGATGTGCTCGAGCTTTCCATCCTTAAACGCATGAATGCTCACGCTGTATTTTCCCGGCAAGGCGAGGGGACCGTAGTCAGGTGAGCCGTAGCGTCCACCGTCATCGTCTTTTAAATCGACTGGACTGGTCACTTCGAGGCGGAAGTCCCACACGCTCTGGTTCATGCCTTTGTTTACTTTTTCTTCGGTATACCGGGCGACTACTTCACCGTCGGAATCCTTAATCTCAAAAAGCAGAAAGGGCTTGGCTTCCAAGTCTTCTGCGCGCAGTGATTCCAGGTCAGGATACACAACCCCGCCGCCATCTTTGCGCGCTTTTTTCTCTTGAGCCCGCCGTTGATCGGCAATGCTCATCGGCTTCGCATCGAGGTAGTAACGGAATACCGCTCCGATAGGTGGATTGGGCGTAGTGTAAAAGTTTTCGCCCTGAGATGCTTTTCCCTTGGTTCCCAGCGGGTTGGTTTCGTTGAACGTAAGTGCCGCTTTGATTGGGAAGATATGGGCCGACTTGCCCGCAGTGTCGGAAATTGTTCGCAGCGGGGAATAGTCGTCGAGGACATAAAACCCACGCCCAAACGATGCCAGTACCAGGTCGTTCTCACGGCGTTGAATCTCCATATCCCGGATGCCAATGGTCGGCAATCCTCCACCGATTTTGATCCACTTGGTGCCTCCGTCTCGCGAGAAGAATGCACCAAATTCGGTTCCGGCAAAAAGCAGGTTCTTTTCCTTGTGGTCTTGCTCCAATGTGTAGACTGATCCACGCTCTGGAAGATCTCCAGCAACCGACTTCCACGTTTTCCCTTTGTCGGTGCTTTTCAAAATGTAGGGCTTGAAATCGCCGTTTTTGTGGTTGTTGAACGCGACATACACCGTGTTGGCGTCGTAGCGATCGCACATGATGTCGTTGACGTAGGTGCCCTTTGGGACGCTTCCGAAAGATTCCATTTTTCGCCAGGTCTTCCCATTGTCTTCGGTTAAGTGCATGATGCCATCGTCGGTGCCAACGTAGAGCAGACCTTCCTGCACGGGCGACTCATCCATGGCAACAAGGTTTCCATAGATCGAAGTGCTTTGGTGATACGCAACCGCATCCGGACCCCAGGTTGTGCCCATGACCTTCAATTTGTTGCGATCGATCTTCTGTGATAAGTCGTCCGAAATGACTTCCCAGGTATTTCCGCGGTCATCGCTTCTGAATACCTTGTTGGCGGCAAAGTAGAGCCGGGCAGGGTTGTGCGGACTGATCAACAGCGGCGCGTCCCAGTTCCATCGATAAGGGTCTTCACCCTTTCGCTCCATCGGTTTGATGTTGACGCGTTCGCCGGTTTTGCGATTGAAGCGGACGAGCCAGCCGTACTGTGCCTGGCTGTACACAATGTCTGGGTTGGTCGGATCGACTGCTGGTTCGAACCCATCGCCGCCGCGCGTGATGTACCAATCAAAATTGCTGATGCCGTGGGCATTCGTCGTGCGCGAAGGGCCTCCGATGGTATTGTTGTCTTGCGTTCCACCGTAGATGTTGTAGAACGGCTCATCGTAGTCTACGGCAACCCGATAGAACTGCGTGAGATTCAGATTTTGGAAGAACTTCCATGTGTTTGCAGCGTCCCAAGTTTCGTAGAGTCCGCCGTCACATCCAACGAGCCAATGGTTGGTGTTATTCGGGTCGATCCACATGGCATGGTTATCCACGTGCTTGCTTTCCTCTCCGGTCTTCTCGAATTTCTTTCCGCCGTTATCCGTGTGGTGGAGCCATGTGTCCATGGAAAATACCTTATCCTCGTCGGCGGGATCCGGAATGAGTTCTACGTAGTAATTGCCGCTGGTGAAATAGTCGCTTTGCCGGTTCCAGCTCTCACCTTTATTGGTTGATTTATAGAATCCGCCATGATCCTTGTCGTAGCCTTCGACCATGGCATACACCACGTCTGTATTTGCCGGTGAAACCGCCAATGCGATCCGTCCCAGATCAGACTTGGGAAATCCGTTGGTAATCTTACGCCAGTTTTGACCTCCGTCGGTGGTCTTATAAACTGCGGATTCTGGTCCTCCGCTGAGGTAGGTCCAAACGTGTCGCCTGCGCTGGTGTGCCGCAGCGTACATCGTTTGCGGGTCGCTCGGATCCATCCATAGATCTGAAAATCCTGTGTGCACGCTGACATCCAAAATGCGCTCCCACGTTTCTCCGCCATCGTTGGTCATATAGATTCCACGATCGCCGCCTTCGCTCCACAGCGGGCCGTAGGCAGCAACGTACACCTTGTTGGAATTGCCTGGATGAACGATGATTTTAGCGATGTGCTCCGAATGCTTGAGCCCCATGTTCTTCCACGTTTTTCCGTCGTCGAGCGATCGATAGATACCGTCGCCATAGGCTACGCTGCGTTGGTTGTTGTTTTCACCTGTTCCCACCCAAATGGTGTGTGGGTTGTTTGGGTCGATGGTCACGCAGCCGATGGAGTAGGAGCCTTGACCGTCGAAGATGGGATGAAAGGTGGTGCCGTGATTTTCGGTCTTCCACACGCCTCCTGACGCCGCAGCGACATAAAAGAGGTCATGGTTTTCAGGGTGTACGGCAAGGTCGATGATGCGTCCCGATACCAAGGCCGGACCGAGTGCGCGAAAACTCATGCCTTTGAGCGCGGCTTGCTTGGGTGCTTTCTCAGAATCTTTTTGTGCAAAGGATGGTAGGGCGAGCAGTGTCGCCACTACAAAGAGTGAAGTTCGAATCATGGCTAAGGTTTGTGACAGGCAAATATAACAGCGCGGTAGTCGGATGGTTGCTGTGTGGGTTGAACTAAGATTTTCGTGACGAAAACTGAACCCGCAGTCTGCGCGCTTGTTGTTATACTTGAACTAAATCAGAAAAGACATTATGGCATCAATCACACTGGGGGGAACCCCAACAAAGACGGCAGGCGAACTTCCTGCTATTGGTTCAACGGCGCATGACTTCACATTGACCGGCACCGATATGGGCAATATCAGCCTATCGGATTTTACAGGAAAGAAGGTGGTGTTGAACATATTTCCCAGCATCAATACCAGCATCTGCGCGGCGAGCGCTCGCAAGTTCAATGAAGTGTTGAACAACCTCGAAAATACGGTTGTGATCAATGTTTCGAAGGATCTTCCGTTCTCATTGAAGGCGTATTGCGCATCGGAAGGATTGGAAAACATCAAGAACGCATCGGAGTATAAAAACGAGAGCTTTTCGTCAAACTATAAAGTCAAAATCCTCGACGGGAAGTTTGAGGGATTGTTCAGTCGTTGCGTCATCGTAATCGGAGAAGACGGAAAGGTGAAATACACCGAGCAAGTTCCGGAAATTGGACAGGAACCGAACTACGAGGCCGCTCTTGCTGCGTTGTAGTTTTCAAAACTGATATTGGATAATGACCGATCATCCTCGTTTGAGGATTTCGGTCATTTCTTTTTGCTGGAAATGCGATCCCTGTTTCATTTTTGGAAGACAAAATCAAAATCATGATCGCACAGGAAATCGACTATACCATCATCGGAGAGGAAATGCAATGCGTTGAAATCGGGCTCGACCCTTCCGAAACCGTAATTGCAGAAGCGGGAAGCCTGATGATGATGGACGAACACATTAAAATGCAAACCATCTTCGGCGATGGCAATGGAGAGCAGAGCTTTATGGGCAAGGTGTTCTCGGCAGGGAAACGCGTGCTGACTGGCGAGAGTCTTTTCATGACTGCCTACACGAATGAATCCAACGAGAAGAGACACCTACACTTTGCGTCGCCCTATCCTGGTAAGGTCGTTCCGCTCAACGTTGCAGAACTGGGCGGCAAGGTAATTTGTCAGAAAGATGCCTTTCTGTGCGCTGCAAAGGGAACGCGCATTGGCATTGAATTCCGAAAGCGCATTGGCGTTGGCCTATTCGGTGGGGAAGGATTCATCATGCAAAAGATCGAAGGCGATGGCATGGCGTTTTTGCACGCTGGCGGCACCATCATCGAGCGCACATTGAAACCGGGTGAAAAGCTTCGCATCGATACCGGGTGCATCGTTGGATTTACACAGGAAATCGATTACAACATCGAGTTTGTGGGAGGAATTCGTAACACCTTGTTTGGAGGTGAAGGCTTCTTTTTTGCGTCGCTTCGTGGACCCGGTAAAGTATGGATCCAATCGCTGCCATTTTCCAGGTTGGCAGATCGAATCATCAGCTCTGCGCCTAAAATGGGCGGAAGAAGGAAGGGGGAAGGAAGTATACTTGGGGGAATCGGAGACCTCCTTGACGGCGACAATTAGCGCTCACCCGACGCGATCAGGTTGCCGGAAACATCGTATTCCCGATAACTAACTGCCTGGCCATTAAGGTAGGAGACCTTGAGCGTGTTGCTGTTCCATTGGTTGTAATGGTTCCAGCTTCCGATCTTGACATTGTTGCGGTAGAACGCCGTCGCGATGAGGTCTCCCTCGTCGTTGTAACGTGTCCACTGCCCTTGATACATACCGTTTTTGCTGTATCCGGTTTCGAACAATTGACCACTGGGGAAATAACGATTGATCTGATGCACACCACGTTTCATTTTGATGATCTCCATCTTTGTGGTGCCGTTAGGATAATACTCCACATATATCACCTTTGCACTCACGGAAAGACTAAAGAGTACCATGAGCAAGAGTGCGCTATATGTCTTTAATGTAAACATAGTGCTAATGTAGATAAAATTCACGTAACTCATGCTTAACATTAACATAACATTGAGAACCTGGGCGTGTTCGCTTGCTACTTCCGCTGGTTTCTTGCTGCTCTCAAGTGTGCAAGGCGTCGCACAGTCTGATTTCAAGGCCTATCAGATCTACGATGCAAAAGGCAAGATGGTCAGCCTGAGCGATGTAGTAAAGAAGGCCACTGAGGTTCAAGTGGTACTGTTTGGTGAGTTGCACAATGATCCGATCGTGCACTGGCTGCAGCTCAAATTCATTCAGGAGCTCGATCAGTCAGACTCACTGGTGTTAGCAGCAGAGATGTTCGAATCCGACGATCAGGTGGTGCTCGACGAGTACCTCGCAGGCAGGATTACGGAAGATCATTTCAAGAAAGAGGCAAAGCTGTGGAACAATTACAGCACAGACTATAAGCCACTTGTAGAGTACGCCAAAGCGAATAATCTGAAGTTTATTGCTTCGAACGTCCCTAGACGATATGCTTCCATTGTTTCAAGAGAAGGTCAGCAAGCCTTGTTGACCATGGACGGTGCCATGCGCTTCTTGCCCGCTCTTCCGTTTGAGGTAACGCCCGATGACAAAGGGTACGAAGAAATGAAATCGATGATGGGCCATGGGCATGGAGCAGGAATGGACATTGATAAAATGATTGAAGCGCAGGCATTGAAGGACTATACGATGGCCGCTAATGTTGGAAAGTTCATTGACCCATCGGTGGTTGTTGTGCATTTCAATGGTTCGTTTCACAGCAATTACCGAGCGGGCATCTGCAACTACCTCAAGGCGCAACACAAGGAAGCAAAGCTGTTGGTCATCGCGTCGACGATGGCTGAAGAAGTGGATTTTAAAGATGAATGGAAGGGGCTCGCAGACTACATCATTGTGAGCCCTGAGGATATGACTAAAACGTATTGATATGCAGTTGATTTCGCAGCGATTGTGCATGGAAAAGGACTTAGGGATTCATGGAAACCTCTTTGGAGGTATTATGCTCTCCTGGATTGATGAAGCCGCCGCAACAATGGCCTATGAGATATGCCACTCGCCCAACATGGTGACCCTTAAAATCGATGAGGTATTGTTTAAAAAGCCGGTCAAGATTGGCTTTCACCTAAAGATTTACGGAGCCGTGATCAAGATGGGTCGAACCTCTCTAACGTTGAAGATTGAGGCGCGCAAACACAATGTATATAGCGGAGAAGAAACCGTTGTGTGTTCAACCAACGTCACCTTTGTACGCATCGATGAACAAGGGGACGCCATTCCAATTTCGGACCGCGTGCGCCAACAGTACGCAGAGCTTGGATCACCGGAATGATCGAAGAACATCATCTGGAAATACGCAAAACGGCGCGCTACTGCCTCGCTCGTCCTAAAGATGAGGTGAAGCATGTGCTTTTCGTGATTCATGGATACAGACAACTCGCGTCCTATTTCATCCGACGATTTGAGGAGTTGACGAAGGATGGAATTTTGGTCGTAGCTCCGGAAGGCTTGCATCGGTTTTACATCGAAGGCTACAGCGGAAGGGTAGGCGCAAGTTGGATGACCAAGGAAGATCGGCTCACCGATATCCACGACTACGTGCATTACCTCAATCACTTGAGATCTTCTCTGGATTTGCCGAAAGTGCCCGTGAGTTTACTTGGATTCAGCCAGGGAGGTCCAACCGCATGCCGGTGGCTGGCGAAGTGCCCAGAGCCTTTTCATCGCTTGATTTTGCATTCGACCGTATTTCCAAACGATTTCGACTTCGACTCAGAGCGTGACCGCCTGGCCCAAATGAAATGCGTCGCCATTTTTGGAGACGAAGATCAGTTTGCTGATGAAGCCACCATCTCAGCCAAGATGAAGTGGATGAACGATCGAGGCGTTGAGCCTGAACTGCTTCGGTTTACTGGAGGTCACGAGGTGCATCTTGCTTCCGTTCGAGATGCATTATCGAACTAATTTACCGGGTGTTGAACCTTTTGCTAGCGGACGTGTTTTACTTATACCTCACAGATACGAGGTACATAGGTTGATAGGGTTAAAAAGTGCGTCCTCCAAAAGGCGCACTTTTTTGTGTTTTCAGGTCTAAACAGCTGACAATCAGTCGTATTGATCATTTTCAAGTATCTAGTGTTGATTTCCTCCTCCTGAAGCCCTTATCTGAGGCCCGTTTCCCGCGATTTTTATGTACCAAAGACAGAGGCTCTTGATTCTATCCTTATCGGACCTAAATCGCACCATGGCTGTTCGGGCCATTCCTATGCTGCTATTGGCCTGCGTGCTGATCGAGCCCCTTTCGGCTGAGCCGCCGGATACGAAGAAAAAAGCGCCACTTGAAGAAGCCTATACTTCACTTTTCGTCGATTACTTAAAGCTTCGTTCTTCGGCACGCGCCGTAATTGAGTGTGATGATCAGGAATTTCCTGTGTTTGGCGTTGACGTGAAAGTCTACAATCTTGGCCCAAACATCAACTCAAGTTATTCAGATTACAATCCCGTTTTGGATCGCAAGGAGTCGTTCATGCTCTTCACATCACGCCGCCAGGTAGACATGAAGGAGCCGAAAGACATCGATGGACAGTATTACGAGAAGATGATGATTTCGCACCGCGAAAACGGTATGTTTCAAGAGGCGCATCCTGTCGATCAAAACGATAGCATCTTCGGACGACTCCCGACTTCCGATCGCCATGAGTCGCTGATCTTTCTATCGTACTCAGAAGATTTACTCATTACCTACACCGACGAAAAGCTGTACTATTCCAACCGTATAGGTGATTTTTACACTGAGCCGGTTGAGTTCCCAAAGGTCATTAACAAGGGTAAATGGAAGCGCCATGCATCCATCACCGAAGATGGCCGTAAGCTCTATTTTACTACCGAGGCCGTTAGTCAGTACAACAAGAATCTCAACCTCGACATCTGGGAAATCGAACGCAACGATGACGGAACTTGGCAAAAGCCGATCAAGCTTCCGGATGTGATCAATTCTCCCTACAACGAGGATAGCCCCGAGATTTCTCCGGATGGTCGGTTCTTGTTCTTCTCCAGCAATCGATTTGGAGGGTTGGGAGGGTATGACGTCTACATATCCGAAAAGGTAAACGGAGTTTGGAAGACACCGTCCAATCTGTGCGCGCCCATCAACACCGCCGGAGACGACATCTATTTCAAGCTTTCAAGAAATGGCAACTACGCCTATTATTCCAGCAATGTACTCGGTGGAGAAGGCAATATGGACATCTACAAAGTGGTGCTCGACGTGCCGAGTATAGCCGCCTGCGGGAGCTATGCTTATGGCAGGCGAAGCATCACGTTCACCTCGCCATTTGAGATCGACTTCTATGGCCAGGGCAAGGAGTTTATGTGGGTGTTTGGCGATGGTCAGCAAGCATTCGGAAGCGAAGTAACCCACGAATACCAAGCGGATGGGGACTATCGCGTCGTGCTCTATGTCCGCGATAAATCGAGCCAGCGGATTGTAAATACGGTGTTCTCAAAGTTGGTTCGCGTTGACACGGAGAACTCTGCGGTTGACATTTTTGGGCCTGATACGGTAGAGATTGGACACGAGATTCGGTTCGATGGCTCGCAGTCGTTTGTTGAGGGAACGCCGGCCACAGCCTATTACTGGAAGGTTGATGGTCAGCTGGTCTCCAGAGAACCAGCCATCAGTTACTCTTTTTCCAGAGTCGGCGTGCACAAGGTTGAATTGGAAGTTGGTGTGCTGGATGAGCGCGTGATGGAATTGAGCAATGCATGCATTGCCCGCGAAATCGAGGTGGTAACGCCGGTTGTGTATCAAAGCCTCGTAGGCGCCCAAGACGGCAGCGAGTCGTTCTCCTACACAGATCTCATCCCAGATCAAGTACTCGCCGAAATGGGTGTGATGCAAAAGTCCAACATGCTCGAACTTCAGAACGACTACATCAGCACTTGGGAAGACGAGCCAAAGGCCTTTTCGGTTTTTGAAAACGATCGTACCCCCGGCATCGATCTCGATAAGGTTGTCGCGGTCAGCAGTCCGAAGTACGGAACGATCAAGGTCAAGAATGAGAATTATGGCTTGCTTGTCTACGAACCGTTCAAAGGTTTCTCCGGGTACGATCAATTCGAGTACACGGCTCGGTCAAAAGACGGAAAGACTTCCAAGGCCACCGTGGTCGTGAGCGTAAAAGACTGGGTAGAACAGATGATCGGTCAAAACGTCACCAACGATGCGTATGTGATCGACGGTGAAGCGTCGATCACAGTATTCCCGCTTCAGAACGATGAACACGCTTATGGGGCCGATCAACGCATCGTTGACGTGTCGCAACCGAGCTTCGGCAGCGTTGAACAAATCGGACTCCATGGATTAATCGAGTATACCCCAAATGCCAGTTTCCAGGGCAGCGACGCCTTTACCTATACATTGGAAGACGCCACCGGAAGCCAGAACACAGCGAGTGTGATCATTCGTTCAAAAGATGTCACCAAAGTAGAGACCTACGCCAACCCGGATTACGTCGAACTGGATATGGATGACAAGGCGCGGATCAAGGTATTGGACAACGACGTATTCAGCGGCCCAGTTACGGTGGTGGAGGTTTCGGGTGCAAAGCACGGAAATTGCCAAGTGATCAATCCGAAGTCGGGTGACATCTTTTATGGTCCCAATCCAGGATTCGTTGGGACCGACGCCTTCACTTATACCATAGAAGATCAGAACGGAAAGCGATCGGTTTCGAGCGTTACCGCAGTCGTGAAAGAAAAGCTGAGGATCAATAAGCCCTTGGTGGTCGAGACCTACCAATTCAATCCGGCGATTGCGTTTGTGTTTAAGGAATTGAACGTTCCCAGAGGCTACGAGATTTACAGCAATCCAGAACCCAAGAACGGTGTCGCTGAAATCGCAGACAGCAAGGAAGGCATCATCACCTATACTCCCAACGATGAGTTCACCGGCTTCGATATGTTCTTCATTAAGATTCGGAACGACAAGGGCGACGAATTGCAGGTGGGAATCATCGCCAAAGTGCTCGATCAGTCTGGATTGATGGCCAAGTATGGTTTATACAACAACAAATTGCTGGCGAATGTCAAAGGCATCACGCTCATCGATCCATACAAATTCGGCTATGCCAAGCTCAAGCAGAATGAGAAAATCATCGAGATTCTTGACGAGAACGATGCTGTCTCCATCGTGGATGGCAAAATCGCATTTGACTATTCGAAGCTCGATAAAGAGCAACAGGCCATCACCTTCCTCACGCAAGATGACGAAGGGAATTTCAACGTACACACCGTTTTCATCAACCCTGTAGATGAGTTGGGTATCCCGATCATCACCAAAATGAAGCTCACGGCCGATGTAGCCAACACAACGGTCAACAAGCCCGTGACCGTTGCACCCTTGCTCAACGACGTCCATCTCTACGATCGCAGCATCAAGATAACCTCGGTGAGTAAGCCAGCCAATGGAACCGTTGTGTTTGAGAAAGAAAAAGGAACGGTGCTATACGTGCCAAATCTTGATTTTAATGGAACCGATGCCTTCACCTACACCGTGCAGGACGAAGACGGTGTCAATTCCGCATCAGCTGTTAGCGTGGTCGTGATGACGGAAAGAGAATACGCGTTGGAGGAGAAAGGTTTCAACCCAAAACTTTCCGCTTTCGACTACGTGGCACTTCAGCCGGATCAGCAGGAATTAGATCCGGAAATGGTCGTTGACGTTGCGGGCCCGATGTTCGGAATGGTAGAATTGGTCAATGCCAACACCGGCGAAATGAAATACACGCCCGAAGAAGGTTTCTCAGGCGTTGATCGATTTACCTTCAGCATGCGTCACACCGATGGGAGCAATACAAGCCACATGGGCATGGCAGTGGTTGATAGCAGGCATGAATTCATTGAAGGAACACGCCAAAGTTCGGTTCGATCTCAGGCACAGCGCGATGAATTGATCATGTTCTATCCGTTGATCAACAAGATCCATCCCTATGGCAAAGACATGCGCATCGTCTCGGTTGAGTCTGGTCAAGGCGGAGTTATTACAGAGATGGATGAAAGGGCCTTCGCCTATCGTCCACCGACCGATTTCACCGGTTTGGATCGGATTGATTATGTGGTGATGGACGAATCCGGAACGCTGCAGCGCAATTCGGCATTCATTGAAATCCTCGACGATGCGGCACAACCTGCTCAAGAGATCGTTAAACTGAAGACGCCGGTCAACATTCCATTGACCATTGCACTGCGCGACCTTGCGCCCGGTACGGAGTACTTTGATCATACCAACCCCTTCAGCGGTACGGTAGATGTGCTTTCTGAGGACAATCTGGTCTTCGAATACGAAGCCGCGAAACAAGGAATCAAGGATCAGTTTACCGTAGCTGTGCGCTCAACATCTTCCAAGCTTTCGGTCATCGTGGTTGAAGTCGAAGTGACCGCGGCCGTTGACGTGTCAACGTTGAGCAAAACGTATTCTGAGGTTTCCGTTGCGTCTGTTCCAGAGAGCGAGAAACTCCTTTCAAAGAGCACACCGAAGCAAGGTCTCGTCAGCGTTGAGAATGGCTCGATATCCTATGCTCCTTATAATAACGCAAGCGGCAAAGACAAGTTTGTGTATCTCGTTGAGACCGGCGACAAGATGGAGCAGCGGGGCATCACATTCGTGCATGCCAAGCACGATCGGTTCATTCCGAAGACGCAACACATCTTGACCATTCGTCACGACCCAAGCACGCCGATGATGCTCTATGCCTTCAGCGCCATCAACAATGCTTCTCAAAAGGGACTCAGCATTTCAAAGTTGAAATCGGCGAAAGAAGGAGAAGTAGAATTGGTGGACCAAGAGCTCGGCATCATCCGCTACATCGCTAACCCCGATGAGCCGCAGGATGAATTCACCTACGTCATCGAAGATGCGGCTAAGAACAAGCAAGACGTCATTGTGTACATCAACCTCGACGAACCTCAGACATTGCAAACTCCTGCGATGGCATTGAACGCCGCGCCGTCCTTTTCGGCGTTCGACTACGACCTCGTAAAGTACCTCGAAGAACGCGATGCACAATTTATTGGCGTCAGTGGTTATGCGAATGGTGGGGTAGAAGTGCTTGATCCAGAGCGTGGGTTGTTTAGCTACACTCCCGAGGCCGGCTACACCGGTAAAGAGTACCTCTTGGTGGAGTACCAAGACGCAGATGGATCAAGGTACATTGCGCCTATGACGGTGAACGTTTCGACCGACGATCAGCTTTCAGCATCGAACATCACGTACAAGAACATCGCGAGCGTGCAATCGAACCAAACCAGTTATCATACTGTACTTGAAGGTGTTGGAGATGCATCGCATCTGGTTTCAACGGGAGGCGCCAAGGCAGGAACCGTTGAGGTGTTGGATCCCGATCAAGGCATCATCGCCTATGCTCCATATCCTGGGTTTGTTGGCGAAGACAGCTATTTCTTCGAATACAGCAATGCCAACAACGAAATCATCCAGCGCGAGATGAATGTGGTCGTTCGCGATGAAAGCGTTGAATTGATTTCGGTGAGCGAAATCAAAATGCAAAGCGCAAACATCGAGGAGCGTTCGAGCAATGTTTCGAAGAACCTCGCACTCGCACAGCAGGAATCGATCGCGCGAGGTGATGCCTCCTCGGTCGCTGTGGTGCCCGCCACGCCTGTGAAACGCAAGCCGCTAGCGGTCGAAGAGAAACCTATAGATTACGTAGCCGCTGTGCAGGAGCAGCAAGATTCTGAGGAAGCGGCTGCTCGCACGCGCGCGGAGCAAGAAGCGGCCGAGGCCAAGAAGGCAGAAGAACAACGTCTCGCTCAAGCTGCTGCAGAACAAAGGGCGAAAGAGGAACGCGAACGCAAGCTTGCGGTCGAACAAGCGGAACAGGAGCGCCAAATGACACTGGAAGCCGAGCGAAAGGCCGAGGAAGAGCGATTGGCTCAGGTGGAAGCACAGAAGAAACGCACCGCGGCAGAAAAATCGTCATCCTCCGATGGTGAGATGGTGGTGTTCAGAAACATCCTTTTCGACTTCGATAAAAGCGATTTGCGTCCACTCAGCGAAGAGGAACTGATGAAGATCTACGACTATCTGAACACCCATCCGGAGATGGTTCTACAGGTCGACGGCCACGCCGACTGGATTGGCACCGTAGAGTACAACCTCGGATTGTCAGAGCGTCGTGCGAAGCAGGCACACGACTTCCTCATCGCGAAGGGACTTTCTGAGGAGCGCATCAACTACCAGTTTTACGGGGAGGCCGTGCCGGTTGCTCCCAACGCCAATGCTGATGGCAGCGACAATCCGGCGGGACGACAGCTGAACCGTCGCTGTGAATTTGAAGTCAAGACCGAAGGCTCGGCGGACATCATCTTGAAATTCTAGACTACTTCACGTTGAGTTTGAGCAAGGCTTCATCTCCGATGAAGGCTTCCAACTTATCGCCGGGTTGCACCGGACCAACGCCTTCGGGCGTTCCGGTGAAGAGAAGATCTCCGATCTTGAGGGTCATGAATTGCGAAACATAGCTGATCAGTTGATCTACGGTGAACAGCATATCTGCCGTTGTGCCTGATTGAACCACTGCTCCGTTCTTCAGAAGTTTGATCGGAAGATTTTGGATGTCTTCTCCATCTCTCAATTTTCGAAATGTGCCTACCGGTCCGCTTCCGTCGAATGCCTTTGCCTTCTCCCAGGGGTGACCCTTCTCTTTGCATTTGGCTTGCACGTCGCGGGCGGTGAAGTCTATACCAACGGTGATTTCATCGTAGTAACGATGCGCAAACCGCTCCTCGATGCTTTTTCCGATTTTGTTGATGCGTACCACCAATTCCAGTTCGTGATGTACATCGTTGGAGAACATTGGAACGACAAAGGGGTTGCGCGGCGGAATGAGGGACGTGTCCGGCTTTAGAAAGAAGATTGGCTCAGTGGGTACTTCGCTCTTCATTTCCTTGGCGTGGAGGGCGTAATTCCGTCCGATGCAAATAATCTTCATGTACCTGCTTCCTGCTTTTTGTTGCGCTTGCGCTCCATGATGTCTTTGAATACCTTTTTCGTCGATTGTGGAAAGTCGCCTTGCATCAGCCAACCATAGTAACCCGGTTCTTCTTCATATACCTCTTCGACAGGCTTTCCCTTAAACTTTCCGAAGTTGATGCATTCGCGGCCTTCTTCGTCGTAGATAATGCGACCCATGATGTCTGCCGTGTTGTGGAACTTCGAGAACTTTTCAAGAAAGTCTACGTCGGTCTGAAGCGCATCGCCGTAACGTTCTAGTTGGGCTTCGAGGACTTCATACGTGGCTTGGATGTCTGCAAGGGCGCTGTGCGCATTTTCGAGCTCCTTGTTCAGGTAGAATTGTACGGCGGCTGCGAGCGTTCGTTGCTCCATCTTGTGAAAGATATTCTGTACATCCACCAACTTGCGTTCTTGAAAATCGAACTCAATACCGGCGCGGTAAAACTCTTCGACGAGCATGGGTACGTCAAATTTGTTGCTGTTGTATCCCGCTAGATCGCAATCAAACAAGAATTTGAAGAGGGAAGGAGCAAGGTCTTTGAACGTAGGCTCGTTAGCGACATCCTCATTGGTGATTCCGTGGATCGAAGTAGATTCTTCGCTGATCGGCATCTCCGGATTCACGCGATGAACGCGGTTGGTTTTGCTTCCATCCGGATTGACCTTAATGATGGCGATCTCAACGATTCGATCTGCCCCGACCGAGACGCCCGTGGTCTCGAGATCGATGAATGCAAGGGGCCGTTTGAGGTGCAAGCGCGTCATGCGGCCCAAAGGTAAAAGGGCTTTCGAGATTTAGAACTTCAAGACCACATTGTCTGCCGTTCCAGTCTTATCAAATTTGAACTCACACCTGCGGTTCAACTGGCGGCCTTCTGGGTTGTCCGAACCATCGGCATTGGCATTCGGCGCGATAGGAACTGCTTCACCAAAGAATTGATAATTCATACGGCCTTCATTGACGCCTTTATCGACCAGGAAGTCATAGGCAGTTTTGGCGCGTCGTTCTGAGAGCGCTAAATTGTATTCTACGCTGCCAATCCAATCCGCATGGCCATCAATTCTTAGCTCTACTGCCTTTTTGTTGGCCATGTAATTGCTGATTTTGTTGAGTTCAACCTTGCTCTCTTCTCGTAGGAAGGACTTGTCAAAATCAAATAGAATGTTTCGGAAAACGACGGTCTCTTCGCCGGCAACTGCTCCTGAACGTTCCTTCTCTTGCGTAACGGCGCCAGATCGCTCTTTTTCCTGAACGATGTTTCCTTGTTCAACGGCTCCGCTGCGCGCCTTCTGTTCCTCAACTGTTTTCGGCTCCACCGCAGCGGTTGGCTCATCCTCTACTGGTGCATTGCTCGCGGCCTCCATTGGCTTTGTAGGAGCTTCTTCCTCTGGTACCGCAGCGGCTAAGGTCTTCGGGGCTTCTTCCTCTTCGGCAGAAGCCGGTAGGGTAGCCGTCGCCAATTCTTCTGGAATGATGATGGAGCTTTCGTCCTTAATAGCGATTTCTTCTTCATCCGCGATCAACATGCTTTCATCCTTAATCTCGAGTTCCTCTTCGTCTACGATGAGTTCGGATTCATCCACTTCAGGTAGTGTCGCAAGCAGCGATTCAAAAGGTGCGTCTTTCAGCCGATGGTCGATGACCTTGACTTGCTGCTTCGGATACATCTGGGTGCTGTCTATGGCGCTTGCAACGATGTAGTTGGCCCTTGCCTCAGGAAGTAAGTCGCTGTAAAAGAATTCATCTGCTGTGATGATGGAGCGGTTGTAGTCTGTTTTAAGCTGATCGCGCGTCTGAATGGTTGCGACGTCCTGATCTCCAATGATCTCCGAACCCAGTCTGTTGCCCTGAGGATCGAGGATGTCGATCATTTTTACATAATTCGTCAATTCAAGCGGATTAAAGTTGGCTGCAATCATGGAACGCAGCGAATCTTTGGTGTTTTCATCCGCTTGTTTGAGATCCAATTTTTCTGCGTATTCCTGTTCGACTTTGTGGTCGATGTTGAAAAAGGCATTGTTGATGAATGCACGTTGTGCCACGATTCGACCAGCGCTGTCGGTCATGTTGTCGATCTTGATCTCCTGAAACAGCGAATAGTAGTCGCATTGTTTTGGAACGGTAAATTCACCGGAGTGTGGCATGTAACCATCTGCTGCGATTCTGAACCGGTATTGCGTTTCGGTCTTTAGGCGCATTTCGTATTTCCCGGTTATGCTGTCTGCGATGTAATTGTTGATGAGGTTGCCAGTAGCGGATTCATAGATGGCGATTTCTGCGCCAACCGGACCGTTTTTGTCTTCGCTGAATACAACACCGCGAATCATGGTCGCAGAAACGGCCTTGCAATCGAGAATGATGCGGTAAATGTCGGTTTCACCATAGCCTCCGTCACGGTCTGAGGTGTAGTAGCCGACCGCTCCGTTATCGGTCGTTACGAAGTAACTGTCGTGACCAGGAGTGTTGATGGGTGGTCCTAAGTTCTGTGGAGCTGACCATTCACCATTCTCGCCTAGGACGCACTTGAAAATGTCGTATCCACCCATGGAGTTGTGACCGGTCGATGCGAAATAGAGCGTGTTGCCGTCAGGGGTCAAAAACGGAGCGTCCTCGTCAAACTTTGTATTGATGACCTTCCCAAGGTTTTGAAGCGGTTTGAACTTGCCGTCGGCTCCCATATTGGTGACGTAAATGTCGCGCCCGCCATAGCCGGTTCCGATGTCGCTCACCACGAAGAGGGTTTTTTCATCTTGCGTGATGAAGATGGAAGACTCCGCGCCTTTGTCGCTGTTGATGTGCTCGCCGGCACGCACTGGCATGGTCCACACGCCGTCTTCCATGGCGCTGATCCAGACATCCTGTTCCCGGTAGATGTAGAGTTCTGAATTGTCTCCCGCGTAGGTGATGGTAGCATCATGGTCATCGGTGTTTATCTCGGAGAACATGTATCTACTCGTTGAGTCGTAATTCTCTGCCGGTGTCCACGTGCCATTGAGGTTCAATGAATAATAGATGTCTTCGTAGTACTTGCCGTCGTCGGCCAGTTCACCTCCTGTAGTATTCTCGCGTCGACTCGTGAAAAGGAGCTTGGTTTCGTCGTTGTCTACCAACGGCGAGTGTTCCGTGTAAACCGAGTTGATCGCCGTACCCAGGTTTTCGATGCGGACATAGTCTTTGTTGTTCTCAAATTGAACCTTTCCATTTTCGCACATCTCGATGTAGCGCAGCACGTCTTCTTCCATCATGTCGGGCGTCACACCTTCCTTGCGTTTCAACCCGATGTATTTCCGGAAGTATTGAACAGCGATTTCGAAGTTCCCACCGTATTGCTCCGCCTTTCCGGCAAAGAGGAACATATCGGCCAAGGTGTCTGTCTTGGTCTGGAGGATGGCTTTCTCAAAGTAAGGAGCGGCTTTCCCTCTATGGATGCCCTCTTCGAAAATGGCGATGCCCATCTCGTAGTTGTAGTCGGCGTTGGCCGGATCTAAGCGGAGCAAATCGTAGTAGATGTTCTGAGCCTCACTGTAATCTCCCCGGTTTAAGGCTTTTACTGCATCTACGCGCATTTTCTTTTCCTCTCGTGTTTGTCCAAAGGCGCTGATCGCAAAAAGCAGCGAAAGGAAGATGATGATAAAAAAGTACTTCCCGGGTGAAGAACTTTGTGTGATTCGCTCTGAATACCGCATAGAATCAGGGGTTTGAATGCTTGTCTTACAAAGCTACCCCCATATAAAGCGGAGCCGTTTCGGCTATTCGCTTATTACCAACAGAAATTTGTTAATTGAAATCAATCTTAAAGTATTGATATTCAATGAATACGGATTTGGATAAGCCGCGATTCTTTAGATAATCTGGACCAGAAACGATGGATTCTTCAGAAACTGTCGAAATCTTGTTTATATCTACGGAAGCCCCTTCCAGCAGTTCGAAGAGCATCTTTTTACCATTTTCCAATCGACGTTGACTTAGACGTTCGTTTCCTCCTTCCAAAGAGGTAGGAACGGTTGATGCACTTGAGCTCAATCGAAGGCTGCACGTGCCGGATGTTGCGATGTTCTCCTTGACGCGCGCAACGATCTGTCCGGCGTATTTCTCGAAGTCATTGGAAGTGACGGCGTTGTAGTCCATGATGATTTTGAAGGATACAGGTAAGGCCTGGCCTTCATCCACACCAACGATGCTTGGGGTAGTGCGATCCAACGCACGCGATTCCGCAATAGCAGCGGATCGAACTACCTCAACGAACAAGTCATCGCGATGGATCATTTCGATCTTCTCCACTTGCTGTCGGTCGTCGATCAAGTCGATTTGGAGGTCCTTGGCCTCGATGCCTTGGAGCATAGGTTTCAAAATGTAGGGTTTGCCGTCTGGGCTTGGTTTGTATTCGAAATATCCGTCCTTGCTCACGTAGGAGCTATCCATGACGGTTCCGGTTTCTGTCATGTAGTAAACCTTCGAGCGTATAGGAACCAATCCTTCCGCCTCATTCATGGCGAGTTTCCACCGGACCACATCTCCCAATACCACATCATCCAATGCAACCACTTCGAATGCTCCTCTTCTTTGAAAGAGGAAGATTTCGCGCTTGAGTTCTTGATAATCGGTGCCAGCTTTGATGTTGATCGTTTCATCGAAGAGCGAGACCGAATCCAATTGGTAGTCGATGCGGTAACTGGCGTCTGACGGCACAATGAACACAAAACTCCCGTTTCGAATGACGGGCTTGGCAACAGCGATGAACGCACCGCTTTTGCCATCGCTCAAAACAACCCTGAAGTTGTCGGGGATGACTTGATCATCGGTTAAGATCCAACCTTTTACAACCGCAAATGCGCTGAGGTCTAATTCGGGTTTGGCGCGTTCGTCCTCGAGGTATTCAATGAAGAATATATCCGACATGCCCTTGGTGTCATGACTTTTGCTCGCGTAGTAGCCCCGCTTTCCATCCAAGGTGGCGATGTAACTGTGGTCATCATCCGTGGTGTTGATCGGGTAACCCAGATTGACCGGCTCGCCCCACTTGCCGTCTCGACCAATCTGGGAATAAAAGACATCATAACCGCCCATAGACTTGTGGCCGTTCGATGCGAAGTACATCGTCTTGTCGTCTGGGTGAAAGTAGGGCAGGTCTTCGTCAAACTCTGTATTGATCGGGGCTCCTAGATTTTGAGATTTCGCCCAGGTCCCATTAGGCAGCTTCCGGGTGAAGTAGATGTCTTTTCCGCCAAACCCTCCTTCGCGATCGGAAGTGAAATAAAGGACTTGTTCATCGTAGGTTATACTTGCATAGTACTCGTTGTCTTCACTGTTTACGTCGGATCCGATCAGAACAGGAGTCGTCCATCCTTGGCCGATCTCAAATGCGCTCTGATAGATGTTGCCGTTTTCTTCTTCGCTCTGGTATACGTACAACGATTCGCCATTGGTGCTCATGCTGACCGCCGAAGTGTGCCGATCTGCAGCATTGATGTTGAGCAAGACAGGATCGAGCCAATTGCCCGCCGGATCCTTGTACGTCACGTAAATGTCTTCGTAATACAGACCAGTTGCCGCGTCAATTGCTCGAAGGTTTGTTTCGTCGGTGCGCTTCCTTCTCGACGTAAAGAACAAGACGTTCTCGTCGGCGCTGATGATCGGTGAGTATTCGGAGTAGGCTGTATTGATGGGGCCGTCGATGTTTACAATGCGAACGTTGAGTGGATGCTCCATCAGCTCACGCGCATTCGATAGCATGTCCAGCCCTCTTTCAGCGTTTGGCCTTAAATAATGCTTCTTGCTTGATTCGCCTAAGAAGCGTTCAAAGTATTTCTGCGCGCTGTCCAACGCATAGCTCAGGTGATACGCATGCGCCATATAGTACAGCGCGTCGATCGGGGCAGAGGTGATGTACGGATTGAAAGGATCGTAGGATTTGTCGATGCCCTTGACCGCTTGTTTCAGGTGATCAAGTGCGTCGCTTTTATCAACCCCCATCTCGAGGTAGGCCTTTCCAATTTTGTAGTGAATGTTGGCGTTATCGGGATCATCCCGGAGGATCCTTCCATACATCCGTATGGCGAGCGCGTACATCCCATCATCGTAGAGAATGTTGGCTTCTGTGAACTCTTTCTTGTAGGACTGAGCCTGAACAAGAAACGAACAGAAGCAGAGCAAAAGGCACAAGAACTGTCTCATCGTGATTGGGGTGTACCTATCAAAGCTACCCCAGAGCGCTCCTGCTTTAACCTTTTGGAAAAAACGAAATGAAGAAGTGGTCGTTTATATCTCTCGGTTCACATCCCACTGCTCGAGGTAGTCGGCTACTCGGCGAACAAACATGCCGCCCAATGCGCCATCTACTACACGGTGGTCATACGAGTGCGAAAGGAAAGTGAAATGTCGGATGCCAATGCTGTCGCCTTCCGGTGTCTCAATCACAGCTGGTTTCTTCTGAATGGCACCGACGGCCATGATGGCGACCTGCGGTTGGTTGATGATTGGCGTTCCAAACACGTTTCCGAACGTTCCAACATTCGTTAGGGTATAGGTACCACCTTGAATTTCATCTGGTTGCAGTTTATTCTGCCGAGCTCGATTCGCCAGATCGTTGACGGATTTAGTGATGCCCAAAAGATTTAGTCGATCGGCGTTTTTGATCACCGGTACGATGAGGTTGCCGCTCGGAAGTGCTGCAGCCATGCCGATGTTGATGTCCTTCTTTCGGATGATCTTATCGCCGTCAACAGAAATATTGATCATCGGGAAATCTTTAATGGCACGCACAATGGCGTCGATGAAGATCGGCGTGAAGGTGAGCTTTTCGCCTTCTTGCTGCTCGAACTTCTTCTTCATCTTGTTGCGCCAATTGACGATGTTCGTCACATCTGCTTCCACGAAACTTGTTACGTGAGGCGAGGTTTGCTTCGAACGCACCATATGCTCAGCAATCAACTTGCGCATGCGATCCATTTCGATCACTTCTACATTTCCTGAAACGGAAGTAGCAGGCGCTTGCTGCTCGACTCTTGGCTGAGATGGCTGGGGTGCTGATGCAGGTGTAGCGGCCGGTGCGGTAGGTTGAGCCCCGTTGCCACGATTCTCCACATAAGCGAGCATGTCTTTTTTCGTCACCCGACCATCTTTTCCGGAACCAGAAATCGCTTCGAGTTCTTGCATTCCAATGCCCTCGGTTTTGGCGATGCTCTTGACCAGCGGACTGTAAAAACGATCGGAAGAAGCAACGTCTGGTGCAGGAGCAGATTGTGCCGCTTGCACCGCCTCGGTCACCGTTGCTTCAGCTGCGGCCACGTGTTCAGGAGCGGCTGGTGCTGGCTCCGGTGCTGGTGCTTTTTCAGCTCCATTGGAAGCGCTTGGAGCTGCGGGCGCATCACCATCACCTCCAATGATGGCAATTGCTTGCCCTACTTGGGCAACTTCGCCTTCTTGAATGAGGATCTTAAGAATCTTACCTCCGGAGGGTGCTGGAACCTCGCTGTCGACTTTATCGGTAGCGATTTCAACGATCGGTTCTTCTGCATCAACGGTATCGCCTTCGCTCTTCAACCATGTTGTAATCGTAGCCTCTGCTACGCTCTCACCCATCTTTGGAAGGATCACTTCAATCTGCGCCATAATCTTGCTCTTTGGAGGGCTGCAAAAGTACACCAATCATAGGAAGGTCTCAAATCCATAGACTTGAACATTTTTGCATTCACTCTGTTTCTCGCCTTATGCAATCCACCATCTGCTCTACGCTCATCGCTTGTTTTGTCGCTCTTTCAGGCATAGCTCAAAATGCGGCGATCAAAGGAAAAGTGTTCAACCCGATCAACAACGAGCCCGTACCCTTTGCCAACGTCGTGATTCAGGGAACAACCATAGGTACGAGTACCGATTTGGATGGTAACTACGAGATTACAGGATTGGAACCGAAGCTCTACAACTTGGAGGTTACCTCTTTGGGCTTCAGGAAGGCGGTGGTTTACGAAATCCAGACATTCAACAACCGACCGGTCTTCATCGATGTTGAGCTAACCGAAGACGCTCAGCTGCTTGAGACAGTGGAGGTGACGGCATCACCTTTCAGCAAAAAAGAGGAGGCACCGGTTTCGATGCGCACGATTGGCGTTTCCGAAATTGAGCGCAATCCTGGGGGCAATCGGGACATCAGCAGGGTCATTCAAACGCTACCCGGCGTAGCGTCTCCACCTTCGTTTCGGAACGATATTATTATTCGCGGTGGTGCACCCAATGAAAATCGATTCTACCTGGACGGAATTGAGGTTCCGAACATCAATCACTTCGCGACGCAAGGTGCATCGGGAGGACCCGTTGGTCTCATCAATGTGCAATTCATTCAGGAAGTCGAATTCTATTCAGCGGCGTTTCCAGCCAATCGTGGCAATGCATTGAGTTCCGTTTTCGATTTCACCCAAAAGGATGGAAACCCGGAAGGTCTCAACGCCAACATTACCGTAGGCAGCAGCGACTACGGCTTGACGCTCGATGGGCCGATCGGTTCGAAAACCAGTTACATATTTTCGGTGCGTAGATCCTACTTGCAATTCTTGTTCTCTGCGTTGAAGCTTCCATTTCTTCCCATCTACAACGACGCTCAATTCAAGGTAAAGACGCAGCTCAATCAGAAGAATGAGCTTTCGTTCATCGGCCTTGGTGCGCTCGATCAATTTGAGATCAATGAAGCGGCAAATGATGGGGTGGAGGATGCAGAAACCCTCGAACGCAATCAGTACATCTTAGGGAATATTGCCGCCAACGACCAGTGGAATTATACCCTTGGTGTGAGCTACAAGCACTTTGAAGACAACAGTTTTCAGCAAGTGGTGGTAAGTCGGAATCACCTCAATAATACGGCGGTTAAATACCAAGACAACGACGAAAGCGACCCAAGCAAGAAGGTACTCGACTATCAAAGTGAGGAAATCGAGAACAAGGTTCGACTAGAACATACATGGCGTAGGAATGGATGGAAGTGGAATGTAGGCGCTGGTTATGAATACGCTACCTACACCAACAGTACGTTCAATCGTACGGTCGATCCGATGGGCAATGCGTTGATCATCGATTTCAATTCTGAGTTGAACCTGAGCAAGTTCTCTACGTTTACCCAACTTTCCAAGAGTGTGCTCAAGGATCGCCTCAAGCTCTCGGCCGGCCTCCGGACCGATTTCAGCGATTACAACGCAGAGATGAACAATCCACTCGATCAGCTTTCACCTCGATTTGCGGCTTCCTACACCTTCGCTCCAAAGTGGAGCATCAATGCGAGCGTCGGGCGATTCTTCCAATTGCCACCCTACACGGTGATGGGTTATCGTGACGGATTGGACAATCTTGTCAATAAGCAGAATGGCGTGCGCTACATCGCGTGTAACCACGCCGTACTGGGTTTGGAATACTTGCCATCCACCAACACAAAAATCACCGTAGAAGGCTTCTACAAGCTCTATGACAACTACCCGTTTTTGGTGCGCGACAGCATTTCCCTTGCAAACCTTGGCAGCGACTTTGGCGTGATCGGAAACGAGCCTGTGACTTCTATTTCGGAAGGTCGATCCTACGGCGTCGAGTTTCTTGCTCAACAAAAACTGTTTAAAGGCTTTTACGGAATCGTCGCCTACACATTGGTGCGCAGTGAATTCGAGAATAAGGAAGGAAAACTGGTACCTAGTGCATGGGACAACGGGAACATTGTGACATTGACCGGAGGGAAGAAATTCAAAGGAAATTGGGAACTGGGACTGCGCTTCAGATACTTGGGTGGCGCCCCATATACACCGTTTGACCAAAACCTTTCATCGCTGATAACCAATTGGGATATAAGAGGCGTTGGTATTCCAAACTACGATCGCCTAAATGCAGAAAGAAATGGGGCGGTACATCAGTTGGACATGCGCATCGACAAGCGCTTCTTCTTTGATAAATGGTCGCTCAACGTTTACCTCGACATCCAAAACCTCTACAACTACCAAGCACCGCTGGCACCTTTCATTACAGTAGAGCGCGACGCAAATGGTCAACCGATTGTCGATCCAAACGATCCCAATAGGTACGTGGTCAAGGAGGTCGAGAATTTTTCAGGGACGATCTTGCCGAGCATCGGCTTGATCATTGAGCTTTAAAAGCGCATACCAACGATCAATATATCATCGATCTGTTCTTCCTCGTCGCCCATCCATTCTTCGATGCGTGTATTGAGGATTTCACGTTGGATGTTCATCGGTTCTTCGTGGATTTGCAAGAGCAACTTCTTGAACTGACTGTACTTGAACTTCTTGCCATTGGGGCCGCCAAATTGGTCGGCATATCCATCTGAGAACATATAGACGCAGTCGCCTTTGGCAATCTTTACATCGTGGTTGGTGTATGGCACCTCCATGTTGTCTCCGAAGATTCCGACGGGTTGCTTATCGCCTTTGAATTCAATGATTTCCTTTTCACGGATCAACCAAAGCGGGTTGTTCGCGCCTGCGAATTGAATGCTATCGTCCTTTTTAGAAATGGAACACAAAGCGATGTCCATTCCATCCTTCGTTTGGTCAGACGATGGATGTTTGTTCAATGCTTTCACAACACCATGCTTGAGGGCATAGAGAATGTCATTCGGAGCAGTGATGTTCTTTTCGTTGACGATCTCGTTCAGAAGTGACGAACCAATCATCGACATGAGCGCGCCGGGAACACCGTGTCCGGTACAATCGGCGGCTGCAATGACCACGCGGTCTTTCTTTTCAGAGAACCAGTAAAAGTCACCACTTACAATGTCCTTTGGTCGGAAGAGTACCATCGCTTGACGGATGGCTTCATCGATTTCTTCTTTCGATGGGAGGATGGCTTCCTGGATGCGCTTCGCATAGAGGATACTGTCCTTCACTTGTTCGTACAGTTCGGCAATCTGCTCGCTCTGCTTCTCGATTTCTTCTTTCTGACGCACAACCTCGGCAGTACGTTCGCGCACTTTTTCCTCCATGTCTTCGGAGTACTCCTTGAGGTTTTTACGCATCACTAAAAGCGACTGACCCAATTCGTCCTGATCGCTCAGCGGCGTGTACTCGGCATTGTATCCGCCAGAACCCACAGCGATCGCAAAATCTTTCGTTCTCCTCAAACCGGTTACGACCGTTTCTAGTGCATTGGCCATCTCGCCGATTTCATCGCCCCGAGCGTTGATCCAGCTTTTTGGGAAGATTCCTTTGGAAAGGTCGAGGAGAATAAGGCGTAGTTTACGCACTGGGCTCACGATCGTGCGCGTTGTAAGAAAGGCGATGATGATGCCCGCAATCGTCAGGGCGATCCCAAGATTTTTGATCAGCATTCGTACACCCTGGAACGAATCGATCATCTTGGCGGTGATGATTTCGGTGGTTTTCTTTTTGTTGTCGATCAATCCATTCAGGATGGATAGGATCTCGTCCGTCAAGTTGTAAATCTCGCCGCCTTCTTCCACCATAGAGTTCGCGGTGAAGAGGTTGAAAGGATCGTTGTACGACTCCAGGGAATTCAGCTGCTGTTTGATGATCTCATGGTTGGACCACAGCATCTCAATATTCTCGAACAATGGGGTAAGCTCAGCTTGACTCGAGTCTTCCCATTGTTTTGCAAGGCCTTCAATTTCCAGTTTGAGTTTTGGGTACTCTGAAACGGTCAGCTTGTTTAATGCGACTTTGTCTTCATTCTCCGATGGGCTCGGAAGATAGACCCAGTTGTTGATGAGCATCTTCGAACGAACGATCATCAATTTTAGCTCCTCCAACTTGGCGATGGTAGGGGTGTGATTGTTCGTAATCTCCTCGTTGATCTCTTGGCTCTCGATGAAGGTCTTGTTCGTGATGTAGAACGCGACAATCGTCGATACGATGACCACGGCGAAGCCTAAGCTGATTTTACGACCAATGCTGAAGTGTGAAAACATCTCTCTTCTGGGCTTACTTTTTCTCCTCTAGTTTTTTCAACTCTGCTTGGTAGTACTCGCTCTTCTCAATATCGTTCAGACCGAAGTAAATACCAGATAAGCCCACCAAGGTTTCCTTACGGATCGGATTGAGCTTGTAAGCCTTAAGCATGTAGGGTAATGCCTGGCTGAACAGATCCATCACCTGTGCCTGAATTGCGAAGAGGGTTTCAAAGTCCTGTTCGTAGTCCATGCTGTCGATGATGCCGACGCCTTGGTTGTAATAATGGATCGCCATGTTGTAGTTGGCGGAGATGTTGTTGCTATCTAAGTCAAGGACTTCCTTGTAGATTTCTTCGATGTGTTTACCGAGTTCTTCCTTCGTGTCGCCCGGTCTTGGATTGTCAAAGAGGTAAGAATACTTGGATGCCTTGTAGAGGTTGAATTCGATCGTACGTTGGGTCAGATCCATGTCTGGATTGATCATTTTGATGATCTTCTTATAGCGATCGAACAATCCCTGTGCAGTCTCGAAGTTGTTGGAATCCAACGCGAAGGCTGCGTCATTGTAGAGTGTAGAAGACAAGTACTTCAAGCTGTTAAAGCAATCTTCCACTAGTTCACCTTGGGGCTCTAATTCAACGGCTTTGGTGTACGACTCGATTGCCACGAGGCGGTACTCAAAAGCCTGGTCAAGGTTCTTGGAATCTTTAGAACCCTTGTACAGGTCCTTATAGATGTATCCACGGAAATACCAAGTCTTGGTGATTCCATTGTAGTTGTCGTCGTTGACGGCAATTTCAATGAGCTCCCTGGCTTTGGGTAGATCCTTGTTCTGATAGGCACGAAGTGCCAGCGATACCGGGTCGAGTTGAGCCCATAACCCGAAGGGTATCATCATGAACAAGGTCACCGCTATGATTGCGAGTCGTTTCATGCGTTAATTGATCACTTTGGTAGCTAAGTTTTCTAAAGTGTTACTTACGATAAGGTCCTGTTGCCTGAACTGGGCCTTATTCATTTCATATTTTAATTGATTACCAACGACCACGAAGTTGATGGCGCTGGTTGCGTCTATTAGTCCACTTCCTTCTGTCACAATGAGACAGTTGTACTGCTTGGCTTTCGCCGCATAGGGCGCGACTGTAGCTGCGCTGCCGGCTACGTAAATGAGGTGACACTTGGTCACTTCGGCCGGACTAGCAAATTTTTTGATGACGATGGATTGGCTGTTGACCTTCTTGGTCTTTGCAATCACTTCGAGGTTGTTCGCGAGGTCATCGTCTCCGACTACTCCAATGACGAATTCGCCTTGTTTGTAGCTGGCAGGCCATTCCGTGTACTTCGTAAAGTTCAGGATGTACATCGACTTGAACTTCGCACGCGTATTCATAGACTTCATAGTCTGCGCGTTCGAGGTCAAGTAGAGACCCAGAAGGAGCGATATTAGTAGGAGTAGTTTCTTCACAGCGCTCTGCCCTGCAAAAGTAGGCGATACTTCGCTTGGTGTGTCGTCATGCTAAGCAGCCAATTTATGAATATTTTGAGTAGGCCAATAAAATTTGGTCAATGCGAGAAACTTTTATTGAAGACGTACCTCGGTTCTCCTGTTGTGGATGCGGCTTTCCTCTGAGCATGGGTCGTTTATGATGCACTCTCCTTCCGGCATCGATTCGCCATGGAAATACGTTTCGATTTGCGTTTCAGAGTACCCTTTAATGACCAAGAGGTTACGCAGGTTGGCTGCACGCAGTTCAGACATCCGCTTGTTGACCTCGAATGATCCAACCGCATCTGTATAGCCATCCAATCGAATCTTGGCCTCCGGCCGCGTTTTCAATTCCTGAAGAAGGCGATAGGCTTCAGCCTCGCCCTGGTCGTTCAATTTCCAATCGTTGAAGTCGTAGAGGATCACATAGTCTGGCTCCGGAAGAAGCGTCGATAAATCAACAACACGTATGACCGTTCTTCGATTTTTACCGTGCTCGGTCTCATTGCATCCTGAGCTGCATTCAATTGCAGGATCGTCGTATTCCTTGTTCTCAACGTGCATTTGAGTGAGGGTTACTCCTTTGCCGTTCAGGTATTTAGCTACGGATGCCGTTCGCCTTGCTGAATAGGATGTTTGACCCTGGCGCTCATCAATATCGATGTGTGACTCAATCACGACGGCGCGGTCCTGACCACCAACAGCGCTTTCGGCCAATCGATTGAGAATTTGTTTATGCTCTTGGCTCAGTTCATCGCTTCTGAAGTCAAAATAGAACACCTCTGCTCCCGACGGTACCGGTTTCACTGGTTTCTTGACAGTTGGCTGAGACTCCTCCTTGGGTTTTTGCTCTGGTTTGGACTCTTTCTTAGGCTCATCTTTCGGAAGGAACGATCCCGCATCCAGCTTTGAGTCACTGGCAGCCAAAGCCTGCATTTTGTAGTCATCCAGCTTGAGTTTGCTATACTCCCATTCCCCGTCAAATGCGCGCTCTTTATCGATGACGTTGCCGTCGGCATCAAGCAATGCCACGTTGAATTCTGTGTCTTCTTCGCTGAGTTTGAATACGTAATCCTGGTCTTTCGTGAGTTTTTTGAATTGGAACTTTCCGTCGTCGTCCATCTGTGCAACGTCGATCAAGTTGCCTTCTGCATCAAAGGCATACACGGCCACACCTTCCTTGTAATCTCCAGGAAGTTTCTTGTAAACCTGTCCAAAGAGCTGGCCTTGGCTCACGTCCATGGCATCTGCAGTTTCGAGTTCTGCAGCCGCCTCGAGGATGATTTTCGAGTACTTGAATGACTTGTCCTTTCCAAGAAAGAGCATTCCCTTGAATGTTCCATCGTAGTTGAAAAGAGCCACCTTCAACTCATCGTCCGTTTCATCTTCCACCTTGATCGAGAAGTCTTCATAGCTGCCCAATTGTTTGAAGGTGAAACCTCCTTTTCCATCGGTCAATGTGGAATCGATGATGTTCCCATTATCGTCGAAGGCATATACCTTAATGCCTTGTTTGTAGTCGCCCGGAAGTTGGTAGTAAATCTGTCCAGTCACAAACTGATCTAAAAGCGGTGAACTGAAATCTTCAGACGCGATGGCTTCCAATCGCGCAGATTTTTCTGCTTCTAAGCGCTGGTAAGCATACTTGTCGAACTCTACCAGTAGAATGGTATCCGTTGTGTTTCCAGCATCATCGAACAGCAACAGACTCAATGACCCAGCATCCAAAACGGAGTTATCGGCGATTTCATGTCGGAAGGTGTACACCTCGTCCGGACGAAGTTTGGTGAATTTGAAATTTCCATCCTCATCGGTGGAGGCTTGCTCGATGAGGTTACCATCGGCGTCGTAGGCGAACAGCGTCATGCCATCGTGATAATCGCCCGGCAGCTTTTCATATACCTGCCCTTCGATCCTCAGAGGTTGTTGAAGGTATGCGAGTTCGTTTTGATCATATTGATCGCCAATAGGTGGCAAACTGGTAAACGCAAAGGTCCTGAAGTCAGCCAGGCGTTCAGCATTGATAATTTTATTGGTTGAATTCTGGATAAGGTAAACCTCTGGTGCCACAACTTTTTCCTTAAACGTATCCGGCAACATCACGCGATAGCTCATATTGGCGCTGGTTCCCCTCAATTCAAAGCCACCACGCTCATTGGTTTTAACCACATCCACGATGCGCTTGTTGGAGTCGAAAACCACGATGGGTATGTTCGGAATGGCAATGTCCTTGTGCATGACAAAGCCTCGATAGTCTAACGCATTGCTTCGAGCGCGAGACAATTCTTCCGGCTTCACACCGCTTCCTACTTCAAAAAAGGTATGCCGAAGATCATCGACGTGTTCGATGTTTTGATCATCTGCATAGAATACGCTGGATCGATAAATCGTTGAGTCTTCCTCATCGCTCAACCGGATCTTGAGGTAGTGATCCTTCGGGAGCCCTGTAAATTCGTAATAGCCTTTTTCATCGGGGTTGACGGAGGCGATCAAGCTTCCTTCCTCGTCGTACGCGAGCAACTCCAAATCTGTAAAATCCTGACTCAAGGCATCGAACAGTTGTCCGAAGATGTCGTAGGTGCCCAGCAAGGATTGATCACGCGCATCGAGTGCGGCAAGCGAGGAAATTTCATCGGCCGGAAGGGTCTGATACACAAAGCTCTTGGTGCCTTCCTTGCTCAGTACTTTCACCTTCTCGCCATCTTTGTTGAGGACGAAAATGTTTGCATTGAGCATCATGTCATCCGTGGCGTCCTGCACTCGGATGCTGTATTCCTCGCCGACTGGTAATCGTTTGAAGTTGAACATTCCATTCGAGTCGGTTTGTACAGATCCGATGATGTTGTCGTTGTCGTCCAATAAAACGAGGTTCACTCCATCCGAAGGCAAGTCGTCATACTCAAACACACCACTGATTTCGGTGCGAGCAGTATCGCCGATTTCCGAGAGTTGCACAAATCCATAGATGTCATCATTCCCCAGGCCATTGCCGCGTGAAGACGAGAAGAAGCCCTTGTTCTCGTTGATAAAGCAGATGCCAAAATCGTCAACCGTGCTGTTTACAGGTGATTTGAGATTTTCCGGTACGCTCCACTGACCGTTTCTCAATTTCGAGACAAAAATGTCGAGTCCTCCAAACCCCGCGTGACCATCCGAAGAAAAGTAGAGCGTAGTGTCGTTTTTCAGATACGGAAAGACTTCATTCAGCGGCGTGTTGATCGTCGATGACAAATTCTGGGGAGACGACCATCCATCTCCTTGTTTGCTCATGTAATACAAGTCCATCGCTCCGGTGCTGCCGACCATATTGCTCGAGAAGATGAGCATGTTTCCATCACGGGAAACCGTTGGGTGAGCCACGGCAAACGTATCGGCATCGAACAGCTGTCTTGCCTTTCGAACGCGCTTTCCTTTGATCAAGTCTGCCTCGTAAACCGTAGGGTGTGGACGTTCAGAATGCTTGTAGGACGTCACGGCAACCGTGTAGTACAGCTTGTCTTGCACCGTGTCGATCGCAACAGGGCCAACGTGTCCTTCATGGTTCAAATTGCTCAACCAAGGCCGCGCACGCTTGAACGAAAAACCTGAACTCGTTTCGCTTTCAAATGGCGCATAGTACGTAGAGTAGAGTGCCTCGTTCGTATTGACGGTCTTCGATTCGTTGATGTGATCGATGTTTCGCGTGGTTGTGAAAACAAGCCCTTCGCGCGTCGCCAGAGGCGCGAATTCACTGAAGCTCGTGTTCAGGTCTTCTACGGTCCTCAATTCGAAGGCGTCGCTCGTTCCGTGCCACTCGCCAATTTTGGATATCGACCGCAACATGAGCTGAGCGATGAAGCTGTCGGGATCCCGCTTTACGTACCGTTCGAGTATGCGCTGTGATTCTTGCCGCTTACCGTTTTTCAGAAGCACTTGGCCGTATTGCACGAGTCCAGCATCGGTTAACCCACCGATGAGGTCTGCGCGCTCGAAGTAGACCTCTGCGGTTTGATAGTCGCGCAACTTCATCGAAGCAAATCCCATCGCCTCCATCAGTTCGGTGTTCGTTTCATCCCGCTTGACTTTCCGCTCCAAAATGTTCTTGGCTTCCGTATATCGTTCTTGAGCAAGCAATTTCTGAACACGCTGAGGTAGCTGCCCCTGAGCAGCTCCGCAGCACAACAGCAGAAGGGCTAAAAAGAATCCTATATGTGATCGAAGTAGCTTCAAGCGTTAGAAGTAGCGCGGTGAAACCGCCTGTTTTGGAAGTCCGAATTCAAGACCTAGGAATATTTCGTGACTAGAGCCTTGTGAGATGCGCAAGCTATTGAATGGATAGTCGAAAGAATAGCCAATCCGCACGTAGTTATTCACGATGTATTCGAGAATGACCACGCCTCCATACATAGAGCGATACGTAACGCCGGCCCAGAATTTTTGGTCGATCAAAACGCTGAGGTTCACATCGGCCATACCAGCGAATAAACCTGCTTGTTTGTACAAGATGCTTGGACGCAATGTGATCTTTTCACTCAAAACGAATGCGCGCCCAACGGTCAGCGAATAATGACGAAACTGACGATAGGCATTGGAGCCGTTGACGGTAGAGTCTGTCACGGTGATGCGAGGCTCGGTCAGATGCGCCAATTCTAAACCGACATAGAATTTATTGGTGCTGTAGAACACTCCGAAGTCCGCATCGGGCACCCAAATGTTGCTCCGTCCGTAAGTCGGAACGGGGTCGCCACCGTCTTTGTAGTCGATTTTATTCCAATCAAACGACAGGTATTGAACGCCCAACCCAAGACCAAAACTCAAGTGTCCTCTAAGCAATGGGAAACGATAGGCGTAGTCTACCTCGGCTTGAATGGTGTTTCGAGGGCCGATGGCGTCGTTGGTCACTTGGAATCCGAGTCCCATGCGCTTATGTCGAAAAGGCCCGTGAATGGCGAAGGTCTGTGTCGTTGGAGCCCCGTCGAACCCAACCCATTGGTTACGATAGAGGAAGACCGTACTCACCGCATCGCGACTGCCCGCATACGCCGGATTGATGCCCAAGGGATTGAACATGTACTGATTGAACTTCGCGTCTTGCTGGGCGAAAAGTTCGGATGCAACCAGCAGTGCGAGTACGAGTATGATATGTGCTCGAGCCATACGCATCAGTCTGTTTTTGTTACGGTATAGGTGATTCGGCAATTGTATATACCCAAGCTGGAGGAAGCTTCCCTCGTGTTAAGCTGCAGGAAGTAGTGGTAGTTTTGGTTGTCGATGGTTGCAGCGGAGAAAGTAGAGGTGCTGACGGTGATTTGGCCGCTCGAGTAAGTTGCCGTAGAGAACGCCGACGCGATCTCTGTGCGCGCTGGACTGAGCGCTGTTTGGCGTACGATGCTCAAGTAAACACTATCCGTGGCAGATTGATCCCAAAGGCGCACTTCCAAGTTGGTCAGTACTGCTCCATCAGGCAGTTCCAAGGGAGCTACCATGTAGGTTGCATTTGTGCTCGTTCCACCTGTTGTTCGCGCCAAGTAGGCCGTTCCGCTCGCAACACTCGTTAGAATCTCAACACCCGCATCCGTTGTAGCAATTCTGAAGGAGGGGTGACCAATGACTTTATACCGCGTCTGCGTCGAGGTATAGGTGTATTCATTGGCGGCAGGAATGGCGACGTTACCATTGACTTCGAGCATTTCGGAAGGGGTAGTGGTACCGATTCCAACGTCACCTGTTTGAGTGACGGTCATTCTTACGCCGGACATATAAAGCTTCCACTTATTGGCGTCGCCACCGTCCGTGTAAGTCCAGGCGGTTGCGGTGCCGTTGGTAGAGTAACCATAAAATGGTTCTCCTCCCGTTCCCGAGTTCACATACATGCCAGTGTAACCAGTTGTGTTCTGATTGATGACCAATCGAGCCGCTCCAATCATCGATCGAGTTCCAATGCCTACCGGGCCACTGAAGCTCAGGGTGTTGGTGGAAAAGTCGCCCCAAATCAAAGGGTTTGCTGTATCAGACGAATTCTCAATGTATAGTCTGTTGTCGGCAGTATCCTGGTACCCTGCTCGATATCCGATCCGGATGTTGCCGCTCTTCGTATGGCTTGAACCACCATATCCGGCTTCATATCCTATCAAGACATTGTTTGCCCCAGCCGAATTCAGCCAATCCGTTCGATAGCCGAGAAGCGTGTTGGAACTCGAGGTGTTGAACAGCCCGGATTGATATCCAACGTTGGTATTTCCGGATCCGGTTCCATTGCTATAGAGGGCTTCACGCCCGATGGCCACGTTGCCAAAGCCTCCTGTACCATTTCGTGCGGCATAGTAGCCGATAGCCACACTACCTGTAGTTGTGCTCACGCTTTCCATGGCGCGATCTCCAATGGCGACGTTCGTCAATGATCCTGCGTTGTCATTGTTTCCTGCATTTTCTCCTATGTACACGCTTGCGCCGGTATTTGAAACGTGCAATCTTCGGCCATCCATCCGGTACGTTTCATTGCCCGCGATATCAAAGCGGATGATGTCGTCGTTGGCTGATTCTTCTGTCTGGACTTGGGTATTGCCATCGGTATCCCGTATTACAGAGCCCGTATCGCCAATATTCACGCTATTTCCACCAGAAATGGTAAGTGTTGGTGCTGAATAACTCAAGGTTTGCGTCAAAGCTCCCGACGCGCCGCCTGAAGCCGCAATCTCGCTGTTGTAGCAGATCACGAAATTTACGGCAGCATTTGTCGGACGGGTCTCTGAGCCACCAAAGGAGCCGGAAGTTGATCCACTTGTTCCACTGACCGCTATAGCTCCGATGCCGGCAAGAGAACTTCCTCCAGCGCCTACGGTATGTGAATGCGCTTCTACCGTATCACCTTGGTAGCTACCGACGACATCACCGACCACGGATCCACCATTATCAACCCTCAAGGCCGCATCCGGATCAGCACCTCCGCCTAAATTCGTTCCTCGAAGAAATTGTCCTCTGAGGTCCGGGAGCATAAATGTGGAACCGCTTCCTCCCCAAGCGTAGCCGATCATCTGAAATAAGGCGTTGAAAGAAGTAGTATCCAATCCAGAGCCATCGCAAATCAAATAGCCGGCGGGTACGTTGCTCGTGTCTCCCCCAAAGCTCAGTATTGTTCCTACCGGAACGCCTAAAACATTGACGGTCGTGTCATTGAGCAAATTCCAAGACGTCGCAGCCGAGTCATACTGATATACGCCCCGGCCGTTGTCGGTTTGAAAAATGAGAAGCGCGTCTGCCGGACTTACGATGGCATTTCGTTGCGCTTGTGTCATTCTTGGCATCAAGAACCCTTGAGTTGTGCTTCGAACATCAAGCATCGCACTGCTGTCAGGTTCTGCGCCGGTTTGGTTGATGCTCATGTTTTGAGCATAGCTGGTAAGGCACATCAATCCGAGCAACAAAAGGAGGGTACTATGTTTTAGAGTCTGTATCATCTTGATATTTCAATCCATCCACGGTAAGTGCTATCGTCAAAGCGTGCTATGAAAAAGTACGTCCCGTCTGGCAACTCATTCCCATTTCGGTGGGTTCCTGTGAAACGATCCTCGAAATTGTCATAGAGGTCCGATTCCCAAACCAACGCCCCATAACGGTTGAAAATTTGAACCTCGCGTTTCTCGAAAAACGCGTAGTTGTCTACGTGCCAGTAGTCATTCAAATTGTCGTTGTTCGGCGTAATACCTGTGTAGAAGCCAGGCGCACATTCGATGCTGTCGACCGCTGCGACCGCAACTACCTGGACTACCTGATTGTTGTTGGCGTCCGTTACGGTGACGTCATATACCCCGTAGGTCAACCCTGATATTGTATCGTTCGTACCTCCGTTGCTCCATGCGTAAGAGTAGGGAGGTGTCATGTTACTCGAGTAAAAGATGACACCCGCTGTTCCATCGTTTGCTCCGATACACGCAGCAGGAGTGGATGTTAGCTCAATGATGTAAGGATTGCTGAGGACGTAGTTTGATTGCTGGAATCCTTGAGAGACGATGTATCCTGTTGCGAGCGCCGTTCGAACCGAAACCTCACCAACCGATGCTGAAACGTTCAACCCGCCTGAAGCATACTCATGCGAGCCGCTGCCGACAAGCTGTCTTTCGAGAAGAACTTGGGCCCCAGCCGGAAGGCTAAGCATAAGGATGAGTGCTATGTAGACTACCTGCCGCATCAATTGGCTTTATAAACATTGTAAGTGATTCGTGCTCCAAATATTCTCAGGTTCATCGTATTCTCTTCGGTCACGAACTTCAAGAAATATGCATAGTTCTGGTTATCGATGACCGGGAAACCGATGGTGTTGTCATTCACACTCGTAGTTCCCGGAGTTGCAGCTGCTCCTGTGGTTCCGGTGGATGCCATGGTGCTCACGATTGTCGTGGTATTCGTTTTACGAATCATTTCTCCATAGCATTCATAGGTACCATCGTTGTCGTATACATAAAAGGTCACATCGGTCACGACCGCGCTATCTGGCAGGCTAACCGGGGCCAACATGTATGCATCGGTTCCCGATGTGCCTCCCGCAACCCAATACGAATTACCCGTGTTGAATCCTCCAAGCTCAATGTTTTGAATCGTTGTTGTGGATATGGCTTGAAGTAGATGAAAGGCGGGGGCTGCCACTGAGTGATATTCTGTCTTAGCAGCAGAGTATGCATAGTACCTCGAAGGTGGAATTTCAATATCACCGGCCACTTCGAGCATCGAAGTAGGATTGTTCGTGCCAATTCCAACTTCACCGGAGGTCTCCATGGTCATAATGTCGTTGGCACCCGAGTAATCTCTGAATACGAGCTTGTTTACTCCAGATCCAGCGCTTGAATTGGTCGCTGTAATGGTCCAGTCGCGCGTTGCACCATTTAAATAGATGCTGGCGCCGACCGTAGCGGAGGTTGTTGCGCTCACCCGCAACCCGTTCAGCAAGCTACCATCGGTGGCTACTTCCAAAGGCGCCGTTGTGGTATTGACACCGATACCAACATTACCGCTGAAGTAGTTGTAATCTTCATTATTGACGTAAATACCATACTTGGTTCCGGCACCAGCTGCACCAATGTTGAGCACTAGCCCGTATCGCGTACCTGAACCAGAACCCGCATGCTCTCCCATCATTAAGATCGACTGACCTGAAGACGCATGGTTGTTGAGATTATATATCCCATAAGATTGGCTCGTGCTTGCAGAGTTTACGTACTGATATGTACCGTATCGTACTCCTGTGCCACCATTTCCGAGAAAATTGTATGTTCCATAAGATGTTTCTGTGTTTCCAGGATAAACTTGATTGTATACACCATAGATTGAAGATGTCTGCGTAGCGCTACCATTAATTTCGTTTTCGACGCCATATTTTGAACCGGTTCCGGCATTGTCGATGTAATTGTAGACGCCTGTGGCCGGTCCTGTATTATCGGGTGATAATTGATTATTGACTCCGTAAAGCGCCCCTGTTTGAGAGGCACTGGCGTCGACTTCGTTGAATACGCCAGTCTTGCTTCCCGTGCCCGTATTTACCAGTCGGTTGTAGGTACCATATCCTGGCTCCGTGTTGCCTGCCTGAATTTGGTTGTAAGTGCCATGTATCGAATTTGTCTGGGATCCATTGCCTCGAACCAAGCTATACAACCCGTACTTAATACCTGTTCCAGAGTTGTCAATGTCTGTAATTACACCAAATGTCTGGGCTGCGCCGGTGTAGTTGTGGTCTACGGAAAGTCCGATGGCGTAGGTTCCACCGGCGGGACTCTCAAACTCAGAGAAGTAGGATCCTGGAACGGAATTCGTTCCGACCAAAAACCGCTCAGTGGTATTGTAGACGAATCCACCCGAAACGGTCCAGTCGCCATCGCTCGGAACGCTGGACCAAGTTACATTTCCAGAGCCATCCGTCACGAGCACATCGTTGGCGTTTCCATCTGAACTGGGGAATCCATAAGCGTTACGCAAGGAGATGCTGTCCGCGACGAAGTGACCACTTGCGTAAACGTTGTTCTCTGTGGCAGGGCTGCCCAGCGTAATCGTACTATCTCCCATTTGGATACGCGTAGCAGACACGCCAAAGTTCACCGCACTCCCTGATGCTTGGGGAGGATAGTGGTAAATGCCAGTAAACGTAGCTGTGCTTCCTGTGTCGACTTGGGCGTAGAAATCAACAGACTTCGAGTAGAGATGTCGGATCGTTCCAGCATCGTTGTATGCGTTGAAGCCCATGAAGTGTGTGGCACCCAGCCGTTCGAATACCGTGAATGAATCAATTTGAAGCGTAGCTACTGGGTTGGCATTCGAGATACCTACGTTGCTAAAGGTGTCGATGGTGAAAGGAGCTGGGCCTGGATTTGCATCGATAATTTTAAACCTTCCCGCCGCCCCAACTTGAAGCCGATAGGGTCTCGTGGCGTTGATCATGTTCAGTCGAACGCTCGAAGTGTCGGCGGTCTGAAGCAGTACGCCGAGGATACCGGTGCTATCAAAAACGTGCAGCTTGTTTGAAGGACTGTTCGTACCAATACCGACGTTTTTGTAGGTATACACTTCCGTCGCTGTCGTATCCCAATCGTTATCGGCCATGCTCCCCGGACTGGCCCAATAAGCTCTGCCGCTTGCATCCACAGCGGTTAAAACATCACCTGGTACGGGAGATGTAGAACCATCGTGAATGACCAAACTATCCGCGCGTACGTTTCCAAATACATCGAGGCGCTCACTTGGATTGGCTTGCCCAATTCCGAGATTATTGCTGTCCAAGATCAAGCTCACGTTTTGCACCCCATTCGCAATAGCACCTACACCCACAAGCAGTTTTCCGGGTCCTTCTCCATTCGCAGAGCCTGTTGAAATAAACTGGTAGTACTTTCCACCTGTCGATGTGTTTCCTAAACTCGACCATGTACCAACCGTGCTGCCGCTTTGGGCATTGATCATAAGAAGGGCGCTCGTGTCAACCACATGGAACTTTCCGAGTGGATTTGTGGTGCCGAGTCCCATATATCCATTGGGATGCGTCAATGTGAGGGCAGGGAAGGTGGCACCGTCGATCTTGATGAATTTTAATCCACTCCCGTCGTTTGCCAACGCCCAGCGATCGCCTGTATTCCTGAATTCTACCGAAGCGCCATATGAGCCCGTCCCTTCAATTAGCACTGGTGAACCACCAAAGGTGGAAGAACCAACACCGAGAGCACCTAGATTGAGGATACTATCTCCTGAAGCGTCGTTCCCGACATTCAAGACCGAATCCAACCCTTCCGTACCACTTGAAATCGTAACGCCACCAAACGCGGAGGTTGAAACAGCAACAAGTGAAAAATGCCAATCGTAGGTGTTCGTCAGTCCAGTATTGGTCACGCCAAATCGCATAGAGTCACCCGGAGCTAAAAAGTAGCTGCCACTCACCTGAGAAAAGGTTGTAATGCTCGCGATTTCAGTTCCTGAATAGCTCACGCCATTGACTTCAATGATCGACTTGTTTCCAATGGTGCCAGGAACGAGCGTGCTTGAAACATTGACAAGAACAGGGTGGAGGGCTCTGAAAACCGATATTGATCCACTGTTGTCGATTTGGATCAAGGAGTCTCCATTGATTGCCACGTTCGTTGAACGTACCCATGAGCCGCCACTAACAGTAAAGCTCGACGAATTCTGGGTCATGTCTTGAAAGCCATCACCGGACCCCATGGTCAGTCCATCGAACACACTCGCCCAAACAACACCGTCGTAGTAGTAGAAGCTCGAGCTGTCGGTATTATAAATCATCAAGCCAGCAGCCGGGTTGACAATGTTGTTCATCTGCGCGTTGGTCATCCTTGGCATCAAAAATCCTCGTGTGGTGTCACTGACATCCAGCATGGCGCTCGAGTCGGGTTTTGCGCCATTTGTGTTGATGCTCATGTTTTGAGCGAAAAGGGAAGTTCCACCCATGACGAGCACCAAGATGAGGAATGCTAATCGGAGGGATGTTGGCTTGACCTTCAAGCCGTTGAAAGAATCTATGTGAGCTGCTCTCATAATTTCTTAGGCTTTTAGGTTTAGTCTCTTAATCGATATACACAGCGATATTGAACGGTGTTGCTCGGTGAGTCAGGATCGTCGGCAGCCACCGTTTTACGCTCTTCGGCAGTCGATGCCCCTGATCCACCACCTACGATGGAAGCATTGTTTTGGCTGGCCTGATCGATCCATTCCCAAGCGTTTGTGCCGTCCCAGTCAACGCCGGTCACTTGAGTACCTGTGTACCATTCAGACCACGTAGGTAGTTTAGCATCGTAGAAAGCACAGGTGTCGGCGGCGTCAAACCAGTCATCGCCGGAACGTGCAGTCAGTTCGATGCAGAATTGATTGTTGACTTTTGTGAAGCCGGACGGGCAAGTGGTGTCAGTAACGCCCGCATTTCTCCACTCGAGTCTGCCTCGCGTGTCATTGTACGCCATTACCTGATTGTCGAGCGGCGCGGTATCGGGTAAAACCAATTTGTAATTGGCCAATAGCGTGTCCGCGGCTTGGAAACCAATTGATTCGCCACCATCTTCGTCTGTTAGCTCAATGACCGGAGCGCCCAGACTTCCGCTTCCATTGTAGATTGTGATCGCGAGGCTATCCGAGGTTGTATTGACCTCGAACGCACCGTCGGCATTGTCCCCGTTAATCGCTACCCCTGAAGGGTTGACGTTCAATCGTTGCGTTCCAGTTGCGGTAGGGTCGAAGAGCGTGCCAGCCAGCTCACTGGGTGACGAATAGACTTCAAATCCACTTTGAATCATCGTCATAACAGTGGCTGGTCCATCCAATGTGTATTGGAGCTGATCGTTGATGTTCATCGTATAAATCAATCCTGAATCCGATCCATCGTTGTACTGGAAAATATGGTTGAAATCCCCTACTTGAATTTCTGATTGTGCGGTGTCAGAGAAGAGCGCCAGACGCTTGTAGGTAGGCATATAGACCGTGTTGGAGATCGTATCCCAAATGTTGGAGCTTCCACCTGGCTGCCAAACGGCTTCTCCACTTTGGAGTGTCAGCACATCTCCATCGCTACCTGAGCTGCCTCGAATCGCAAATTGATTGGGGCCGTTTCCGATGACGAGTGAATCTGTCCAGATCGAGTCGATGAAGGCGTCTCCAACGACATCCAGCCTCCTGGCTGCCGCAGTCGATCCGCCAATTTTTACGCTATCTCGAATGAATACATCACCATTGTCAAAGAAGCCTGAATAACGCGCTCCGGATCCGCTTACACTGGCGTACACTGCGATAGAGGAGTCGGTTGGACCAAATGAGCTCGAGGTGGCCATCAAGGCGATGTTCGTGTCGGCGCCACCTGCTTCTGCGCGCACCCCAATATTATACGGATCGGTTACAACAGTGGCTACGCCATGAACACCGATGTTCATGGAGCCATTGTTCGCCGAACCGTAAACACCGATGTTTTGAGCACCCGACCCCCAAGATGCTGACCAAATTCCGTAACGTTGATCAGCAGCCGCTCCGTCTTGAAAGTTGAAAATCAGGTTTCCAAATGTTTGCGGACTGGCGGGAGCTCCGAATAAATAGGATGCTACGCCTATCGAGTCAGTGGCGTCGCCATAGGAAGTAATTTGCCCACCATATGTTCCGGCTTGCTCTACCGAATCACCGAGGTATAAGTTTTTGTTAAGTGAAAAGACTGTCGAACCTGTAGAGGTAGTATCCCAATCCGTGTCGCTGCTAGCTGCGCCGCCGGATGCCCAAACACCGTATCCATTCTGGTAAGTCAGCACATCACCGTTGGATGCAGGGCTGTTGCCGTCAATGCGCCAAGGATCCGACCCGGTCCAAGTCCCGAACTCGATTTGATCGGTGAAGATCGAGTCCGAATACAAACCATCGTTGTAGATCGCAGTAAGGATGGCTGTGTCCGACCAGAGTTCGTTCGAATAAATGGTGTCGATCTCAGCGACGTAGGATTGAAGCGTATCGATCCAGCCTCGTCCCCATACATCCAAGAGATAACCGGGAGTTGCGGTCGGATTCCCAAGTACGATTGTGTCGCCCTGCAAGAAAAGTAGGTTCAGGATGCTATCTCCACCTGCGTCGTTTCCAACCGCGAGTACTTCAGCTATGTTATAAGTGGCAGAAACGGCCGAATCCCACTCCAGCGCAGCTCCGTTGTAGGTGAGCACCTCACCAGGGTTCGCCGCTATAGGATCTGGAAATTTGTAACCCAAAACAAACAAGCTGTCAACGAGGATTGAATCTGAGACAACGCGCTGCGCGCTCACGGTAGTGATGCTGCCAAAGTTCATGTTCAAAGTATCACCATCCACACGTGCGATCTGACCATACTGCACGTCAACGGTATCGCCTTGAAGAAGTTGGAGGTTCATGATGCTGTCACCTCCAGCGTCGTTGCCAGCAGCTAGAACCGCAGCGATATCTGGGGTTGAGAGCAAAGCAGATAGATCTTGATTCACAGTATCACCTTCGCTCGAAACGATGATCAGTTCCGTTCCGACTAGGTCAAGCGAAGCGACCGAATCCACCAATGAAGAAAGATCAACAACCGTAGTTCCTCCTGCATCGGTGATTTGAAGATTGTTTCCATTCAAGGTCGCACCTGTGATCAATTCATTCGTCGCAGATGTATCGTTGTCGATGTTGTTGACAAACTGATTCAGGTCGACGAATACGGTGTCGTTGTCGCCCGAAGCAATGGCCAGCGAATCACCGATCATCAAGGCACTTGAAACCGTGTCAGCACTGGTGCTTGCTGGTCCCCAAATCACGTTCGTGCCGTCGTAGGTGATCACATCGCCAAGAGAGGGTGCGGTGTATGGAAGCAAATAAGCTCCGTTGATATTCAATGAATCAACATGTGCCTGTCCAACAACATCCAGTGAATTTCCTCCACCGGGAGAGTTAATGGTAACCACTCCAGTTGAAGAAATACTTACTCTGGTGGTGCTGCCTGTTCGAAGGTGCAACCCACCAAGGTTACCATCGTTTCCAGTCACATTGATGGCAGTATTGGAAAAGAAGATACCGGTACCTTGCCCTTGTGTTCGGATGTCTCCTCCTGTAAGAAGCGCAATGTTTCCGGCGCCTGTAGTCGCTGGAAAAGCACTGACCTGTCCATTAGCGGCAATTGACAACCCTTCCGAGTCTCCGTCATTGCTGATGTTGAATCCATTGGTGACAAGATTCTGCGACATCTGATGATTGCCCAAAGTGTCACCGGTGAGCAAGGCAGACAGATCTTGGTTGACCGTATCTCCCTCGCTTGAAACAATGATCAATTCCGTACCAATCAAATCGAGGGATGCGACCGAATCCACCAAGGAAGAGAGGTCAACAACGGTGGTTCCACCTGCATCCGTGATCTGAAGGATATTTCCGTTCAACGTCGCTCCTGAAATCAATTCATTGGTCGCAGAAGTATCGTTGTCTAGATTGTTGACGAATTGGTTGAGGTCGACGAAGACGGTGTCGTTGTCACCCGAGGCGATTGCCAAGGAGTCACCGATCATTACGGCGTTGGACACAGTATCGATGGATGGACTTCCTGTTGAGAGCTGATATCCCGTGAGCCCCGTGTTGGTCAATACGTAGACGGAGTCACCCGCCGCGTTCACATAGACCGAGTCGATGACGTCATTGGCCAGCGAGCTGAGGTCGACGGTTGTAGTACCACCCGCGTCGGTGATCTCCAAGTCGGTGCCGTTGAGCGCGCCGCCTGAAATGAGTTCGTTCGTAGCCGAGGTATCGTTGTCCAGATTGTTGACGAACTGGTTGAGGTCGACGAATACGGTGTCGTTGTCACCCGAAGCGATGGCCAAGGAGTCACCGATCATGACTGCGTTGGACACGGTATCGATAGAGGCGCTTCCAGTTGAGAGCTGATATCCCGTAAGCCCCGTGTTGGTCAGTACGTATACGGAGTCACCCGCCGCGTTCACATACACCGAGTCGATGACGTCGTTGGCCAGCGAGCTGAGGTCAACAGTAGTGGTGCCACCCGCATCCGTGATCTCCAAGTCGGTGCCATTGAGCGCGCCGCCTGAAATGAGTTCGTTCGTAGCCGAGGTATCGTTGTCCAGACTGTTGACGAATTGATTAAGGTCGACGAATACGGTGTCATTGTCGCCCGAAGCGATAGCAAGAGAGTCACCGATCATGACTGCGTTGGACACGGTATCGATGGATGCGCTTCCGGTTGAGAGTTGATACCCAGTCAGGCCGGTATTGGTCAAAACGTACACCGAGTCACCAGCAGCGTTCACATACACCGAATCGATGACGTCGTTGGCGAGCGAGCTGAGATCGACGGTTGTAGTACCACCCGCGTCTGTGATCTCTAGGTCGGTGCCGTTGAGCGCGCCGCCGGTGATCAATTCGTTTGTTGCATCAGCGTCGGCGTCGTTGATCAAGGCACTCAAGTCTTGGTTCACAGTGTCACCATCTGAAGAAGTTATAACCAGCTCAGTCCCAACAAGTGAGACGCTGACGACCGAATCGATCAAACTACTCAGGTTCTGGTTCACTGTATCAAGATCGCCAGAAGTGATGATCAGCGTTGTGCCACTCAACGTGAGAGACGCTACCGTGTCTACTGAGCCTGAAGCTGTGGGAGCCCAAAAGGCACTACCATCAGCGGCTGACGTCAAGACATACCCTAGGCTCGCCCCATCGGTTAAGCGGATGGCGTCAGCGTGGATGCCACCGGCAACGGTGAGCATCGAATCAGGGTTGTCGGTGCCGATTCCTACTTCATCTTGATTGAAGAGAACGCCATTTCGACCGTAGAAACTGTACTCGGTTGAACCATAATCCGCCGGCTCCGAAACAATGGCGAAGCTGGTATCTGTCGCGGCATTGTCGCTTTGAACGTATATGCCAATGTTTTTGCCCTCTGTGGCGCTTTGAACGTTAAGCTGTCCTTCTCCACTCGGAAATCCAATGTACGTCGTGTCCCAAATGTTCGCTATTCCGCTAACATCCAGAGGAAATGCCGGGTTGTTGTTTCCGATTCCAAGTCGACTTAGACTGTGAATGGTGTCGTTTCCGGCATCGCTACCAGCTGCCAAAACGAAATTCAAAGGAGGCACCGAGGAACTGCCGCTCACAGTATCCCAGACCAAGGACGTACCGTTGTAAATTATAACTTGACCAGGTAGGGTTGGTCCGACCGCAGGAAATTGATAGACACCGCTACCGATCTCCAATGTGTCTATTTGAGCTCTACCGTCTACATCCAGCAATGCTTGCGGGTCAGAATTTCCAATAGCAACACCAGAATCGGTCACCAAAAGCCGTGTGTTTGTGTTGATCTGGAGGTTGATGTTTCTGCTCGAATTGACATTCACGAAATCTTCCGCCTGTATTTGAAGGTCATTGTTGCCTACAAAGCGTATGTATTGATTTGGGAATCCGTCATGGTAAATGCTTTGAAGGTCGATTCGGTTGAACAATCCGTTCTGTGCGTACAAACTGTCATTGACTTGCAAGTACTGCAAATTGAAAATGGAGTCAGCATTGGCGTTGTTTCCCTTTTCCAGGACTTCGGAGAGTGCGTTGGTGTCTCCACCCGAAAGTGCGTATGCCGAAATCCCTGAATTGGTCTCGACGAATATCGTGTCACCTGCCGCGTTGGCATAAACGCTGTCGACAACATCGTCGGCAAGCGTGCTGAGATCCACGGTAGTTGTGCCCCCTGCATCGGTGATTTCCAAGTCGGTTCCATTCAATGCACCACTGGTGATCAATTCGTTTGTCGCACTGGTGTCGTTGGTCAAATCGCCAAGTGGGATAGTGACCGTGCCGCTGTTGTTGTCTGTTAATACCAGGTCGTTGCCTATGATGCTACCTCCGGTGATGAAGGTGTCGCCGACGATGGAGGAAAGGTCGATCGTAATGACATTACCGCCATCCATGGTCAGGTCCAGATCGGTACCGTTGAGTGCACCTGATACGATGTTGGAGTCGCTTTCCTCGAATTGCGAGAAGTCGATCGTCCAGGTGTTGCCGTTATCGGTAATCTCCAGCGATTGGCCGTTAAGCACCGCATTGGTGATCAATTCGTTGGTTGCGGTGGTGTCGTTGGTTAAGTCGCCAAGTGGGATGGTGACCGTGCCGCTGTTGTTGTCTGTCAAGACCAGGTCGCTGCCTATGATGCTACCTCCGGTGATGAAGGTGTCGCCGACGATGGATGAGAGGTCGATGGTAATGACATTGCCGCCGTCCATTGTAAGGTCTAGATCGGTACCGTTGAGTGCACCTGATACGATGTTGGAATCGCTTTCCTCGAACTGTGAGAAGTCGATTGTCCAGGTGTTGCCGTTATCGGTAATCTCCAGTGACTGGCCGTTGAGCACTGCGTTGGTGATCAATTCGTTGGTTGCGATGGTGTCGTTGGTCAAATCGCCGAGGCTTATGGTAACGGTACCGCCGTTGTTGTCTGTCAAAATCAGGTCGCTACCACTTATGCTACCTCCGGTGATGAAGGTGTCGCCGACGATGGATGAGAGGTCTATGGTAATGACATTACCGCCGTCCATGGTCAGGTCCAGATCGGTACCGTTGAGCGCACCTGACACGATGTTTGAATCGCTTTCTTCCAGTCCAGAAAGGTCGATGAAAATGGTTCCAGATTGGTTGTTCTGCAATTCCAGGACGGTTCCATTGAGCGCACCGGAAACAATATTTGTGTCGGAGAAGAGCGCATTCAAATCAACTTGAAAGAGCGTTCCACCTTCGATGATTTCTAAGTTGCTGCCGTTTACCTGAAACGAGCTGATACGTTCATTGCTATCGGAGGTGTCATTCACAAGTGCGCCGATGTCGATGTTGAACGACTGGCCTTGGTTGTTGAGTAGTTGAAGGTTGGTCCCGACGATCGAACCAGAAACTACCGCCGTATCCGTTCCAACCAAAGCAGAAAGATCCACCTGAGAACTGTCGCCACCGCTGTAAACCGTTAGCAGAAAACTCGTTTGATCAAAGGTGACACTATCAATGGCGGTGGTGGTGCCTGTGTCTCCGCTTGTTTCAGCGTATAACGCATAGGGCACACTCATCAACTGCGTCGTACCGAGTGAGATGGAACCAATTTCAACCGTGAGGTATTTGCTGCCTGAACCCCAACTGATGTTCGGAAATGATCCCTGCGTGGCGTTGCCACTTCCAATGACGAGCGTGAACAACCCCAAGTCGTTGGTGGTGACACTCGGGAATTCTTCTGAATAATCGATCACGGTAAGGCCGACGTCAGAGGAGATCGTGACCGTCACAGTAATCGTAGTGTCGTCGATTGGATTGCCTGTGTCGTCACGAAGCACAGCTTGATAATTAATCCCTTGAGGAGCCTGCGCGAACAGACTGCTAATGGAGCAGAGGGAAAGGACGAACAATGCAAAGATTGCTTTGCGTAGCGTAATGAACCGTTTCATAGGCAGCGAATTGGTCTGTTTGGTTCCAACGCACCCACAAAAGCTCGACTATAACATACAGGACAGTAGCAAATTCCTCAATCCGCTATCCACCATAATGTGTTAGCAAATCCTTCATAGGTTGGTCGGACTTCAAAAATATACTTTAAGAAATGAAAATCCGCCCTTTATCGAAGCTATTTGGCTACGAATTCATTGGAAAGATCGACGAAATAAAAAGCCGGCGAACCGGCTTTCTAATTTTATTGTTGATTTCCAGCGGGCTGGCCTTGACCTTGGCCGGTTCCTACCAACATCTGGTAATAGGTTTCGGCTTCGTCTAACAGTGGGTCCACATACTCAGCGAGCACTTTAACATCATACTGCTTTGAAAGGTTCTTCAACTGTTGGATTACGGCGAAGGCTTGGTTGATGTCTCGGTTGATCTTCACAACGAGACTTTTGTCAAGGGAAGCATAATAGCGAAGATGCTCCATATAGTTATCGCCCAGCATTTGCGCGATTTCCATCCCTTTCTCATCCTGATCAATCGCGAAGTAAGACTCGGTCACTTGAATAAGCGTTACGTCCTTCGGGGTGTTCACTGTAACGGTCTGCTCAACGCACTTGTCGAGGACAGCCTCAGCGCGTTCGTTGTCACCCTCCTTGATGAGCACGTCGGCCAATCGAGAGAAATTGAGACGAAGGTTCGTTACGAATCTGAGATTGTTCTCATCCAGGAAAATGCTTGGATCATTCATGTTTCCAAATGCGAATTCTTCCATCATGTTTTGATACATAATGTCAGTCTTGACTTCACCGAAGTAGCCAAACTGATTGCGATCGGCCTTCACCTTGTAAGGCACCAAACGGTACGCAAACCCTTCGTGCTGCATGTATTCTTCCAGTCCAAAGTAGCTGTCCTTCGGCATCGTATTGGCAAAGTAGATAGGACGTTCCCAATTGTTGTTGGCAAGGATGTCCAACATCACCAATTCGCTTTTCAGGATGTACTGTCCTTTGACTTTCCATTCGACGCCGTCAACCACCCGGTGGGCGTCTTGCGGTTGGACTGTCCCATTGCTCACCACTGTCGCAGAATCTACTGGAACACGAAAACGTCGGGTAGGGAAGTAGTTCATCTTCTGTCCGTTGCCGAACATTTCTTGCTTGCTTTCATCCAACACGAACTTCACGAGTTCATCCACATTCACAAAAGCATTCGACTTTTTGCGCTCTACAATAGGCACATAGTCACGGGTGCCTTGACGGTAGTCGTCTTTCTCCATGCTCAGCGGCACGGGTTTTCCTTCGTAGGCTTGTCTTCGAACCATATCGATGAACCATTCGGTACTCGCGAGGGTTAGGTTGACGATGCGCACATCTGTGCGGTATTCTTCTACTTCCTGGAGATACCACAATGGGAAGGTGTCGTTGTCGCCGTTGGTGAAAAGTATTGCATCTTTTTCACACGAATCGAGGTAGTTCTTGGCGATGTCTCTCGCCGTGTATCGATCGGATCGGTCGTGGTCATCCCATCCATCGGCGACCATGATGATCGGCGCAATCAGGCAAATGACCGAGGCGATGGCCGCTTGTAGTTTTTGGTCTTTTATCACCCGCCCTAAAGCATACATCGCAGCCAAAAGAACTGAGCCAACAACAGCAATGTATAGCATTAAATACGCGAAGGCTGAATTGTCGTTGAGCGATGAAAGCACCGTCAACACAATGGCGCCTCCAACAGCGTACCCGACGATCTGACCTAGATCCTTGACCGTCATATTCCGCGCGGCATCATACAGCGCAAGTACTCCGAATCCTATCCATATAGCGAACGCATAGAACGATCCGGCATATGCATAGTCACGTTCTCGAGGCTGAAAAGGATACTGGTTCAAGTAGACAACGATGGCCAGTCCTGTAAAGAAAAATAAGAGCAGAACGACCCATCCATTGTGGGGATCGGATCTGAATTGAAACAGCATGCCCAATAACCCTAAGATCAGCGGCAGCGCAAAGAAGAAATTACGGGCCTTTTGGTTCTCCACCAAACTCGGCAATTCATCCTGATTTCCAACGTGGGCTTCATCGATGAATTTCACGCCCGTCATCCAGTTTCCATCCAGGAAATTGCCATGGCCTTGGGTGTCGTTTTGTCTTCCCGAGAAATTCCACATAAAGTACCTGAAGTACATCCACCCAACCTGATACTTAAAGAAGAAGCGCATGTTCTCGACAAACGTTGGCTTATTGATCGTTGAAAGCTGACCACGGTTGTCCCGGTATTTGATCGGTTTGCCTTCAAAATTGCTCCACTCTTTGTAAGCGCGAACGTGGTTGTTTTTCGGGCTCCACATCCTTGGAAAGAGGGCCTTGAATTCGCTCGCATAATTAGGTTTCGATCCCTTGCGATCGTCCGCGATTTCATAGCGTCCGGTGCGCTCATCAGGATAGTACACAGGGTCGCCATCGAGGTATGGCTCTTCGCGGTCGAGCGGGGAGTTAAAGTATTGTCCGTATGCCAGCGGGAAATCCCCATATTGCTCGCGGTTGAGGTAGGCCAACAAGTTGACAAGGTTCTCTGGATTGTTCTCGTCGATGGGCGTATTCGCATTCGAGCGAATCATGATCAATACGAAAGAGGAATAACCGATGATCAAAACCAAGAAGGAAAGGAGTGCCGTATGCCAAACAGGCTGGTGCTTCTTGATCGTGTAACGAATCCCGAAGACAATGGCTCCAAGCAAGAGCAGAACGAACAGCACAGATCCCATGTGGAATGGGAACCCAATGCTGTTGACCATGAAAAATTCAAAGTTCGCAGCCCAGCTTACAATTCCAGGAATAATGAAGCTCTGAATACCACCAAGCGTCACCACGCCGATCACCCCGGCGATGATCATTCCGCGCAGGTTCGGCTTGAATTTCTTGAAGTAAATGACGTATGCCACGGCTGGAATCGCAAGAAGGTTCAAAAGGTGGATACCGATCGAAAGTCCCACCAAGTAAGCAATGAGAATGATCCAGCGATCTGCTTTGGGTTCATGCGCCTTTGACTCCCACTTCAGGATGGCCCAGAAGGTTATGGCGGTCATCATAGACGACATCGCATACACCTCACCTTCCACTGCCGAAAACCAGAAGGTGTCCGACCATGTATAGGCCAAGCTTCCAATCATGGCCGCACCAAAAACTGCGATTGTTTCGCCCATGGAGAGTTCTTCGCCGCTTCGGCTTGTGAAGATTTTCTTGGCTAAAGCGGTGATTGTCCAGAATAGGAAGAGTATGGTAAAGGCACTGCAAATCGCCGAGAGCATATTGATCGTAAACGCCACATTCTCTGGCGCGACGAACATCGAAAACAACCGTCCTACGAGCAAGAACGTAGGCGCGCCCGGAGGGTGACCAACTTCTAGTCGAAACGAAGTAGCAATGTATTCTCCGCAGTCCCAAAAACTAGTGGTAGGTTCAACGGTACTTGTATAGGTAATTGTGGCGATCGCAAACGCAAGCCAAGCCAACAGATTATTCAACCTCTGATACGTCATCATCTAATCTCAAATGTTTATTCCAGCAGAATGCCGCGAATTTAGAACTCTGACGCATAGACATTCGTGAACATGCCTTAGGTTTTCATATTAATTGCAAAAAGCTTCAGAAGTTTCGGTACTTGCGGGACTTGATTTACTTTGGCACGCAATTGGTAAATCAGGAAACCAAACATCGATTCAAGTGACTATGAAAAGCAAAACGACCCTCCGAATTATGACCGTCGCCATGGTATTATTGACCCTCGGCGCTTGCCAAAACAGAAAAGTTCAACGCGTAGATCCAAACGAAACCATCGACTTGAGTGGACGCTGGAACGACACCGACTCAAAGATGACGGCCAACGCCATGATCGAACAAATCCTTACAGGACCTTGGTTGGCAAATCATATGCGATCCAATGACAATGAGAAGCCAACCGTCATCGTTGGACTGATTCGCAACAAGTCACACGAACACATCAACCCAGAGACGTTTTGTAAAGACTTGGAACGTTCATTCATCACCTCTCAAAAAGTCCGCTTGGTTCAAGGTGGCGAGATGCGCGATGAATTGCGCAATGAACGCGCCGACCAGCAAGAGTACAGCAGCGTCAGTACCATGAAGAAGTGGGGCTTGGAAATCGGAGCAGACTATATGCTGCAAGGCGTGCTGAATTCAACCGTCGATGAGTACGGAAAAGAGAAGGTGGTTGAATACCAAATCGACCTTCAATTGACCAACATCGAAACCAATGAAGTGGTTTGGATTGGAGACAAGAAGATCAAAAAATACATCAAGGACTAGTTGAACCGCTTTTCAGAAATCGACCGCGTTGAATTCCCCCGACGCGGTCTTTTTTTACCATGAAACGAGCACTCACCATATTTTTAGTTGTTCTGTTGAGCGGATGCGCGACGTACTACCAGCGCAGCATCAAGTTCCATCAGGAAATCGCGAAAAACGACTTCGGCAAGGCGATCAAACTCCTTGAAGACGATAAGCGCATCCAACGCGATCGAAACCGATTCCTGTTTCTCGTCAACATGGGCTTCTTACACCACCTCCAGCAAGAGTTTGAAGCGAGCAACAAATATTTCAATGAAGCCGACTTGATGGCTGAGGACGCGAAGAAAAACCTCGCCAGCGAAGGCTTGGCACTCATTTCAAATCCTGAGGTCAGACCTTACACGCCAGAAGATTTTGAACCGGTAATGATCCATTACTATAAAGCATTGAACTACCTAAACCTCGGGAAATACGATGCGAGTCTGGTAGAAGCAAGAAGGATGAATCTTACCCTCAATCGACTGAACGATCGTTACAAGGATCACAAGAATCGCTACCAGGCAGATGCTTTTGCGCACATCATCATGGGCATTGCGTACGAGGCTTCCGGAGAGCTAAACGACGCCTTCATCGCTTACCGAAACGCCTACAATGTATACGAAGGAGAACACGGCTTCTTTGGCATCAAAGCGCCAGAGCAACTGAAAGAGGATCTGCTAAGAACGAGCTACTTACTTGGCTTCACCAATGACTTTCTCCGATATAAGGAAGAGTTCAAGCGAGAGCAATATGAACCACAGGCCTTGGAGGCAGGCGAACTGGTTTTCTTCTGGCATAACGGCATGGGGCCGATCAAGGACGAATGGAGCATCAATTTCTTCGTTGTTCCGGGTCAGGCAGGCTACGTTGTTTTTGAGAACGAGGAACTAGGATTGTCCTTCCCGTTCTACGTTGGTGATGACAAGCAAAAGAAGAACGACTTGATGGCGCTGAAGGTGGTGCGCGTTGCCTTTCCGAAATACTTAGAGCGGCCGGTCTATTATCAGAATGCCATGCTCGATGTGAATGGAAAAGAGTACAAGCTTGAAAAGGTAGAAGACATCAACGCCATCGCCTTCAAGACATTGCAGGATCGGTTTTTGCGAGAGATGAGCGCCTCTTTGCTTCGCTTGGCGGTTAAGAAAGCTGCAGAGATCAGTTTAGCTGAACAAAATGAGGCCCTCGGTGTCCTTGCGACGGTAACCAATGCCGTTACAGAAAAGGCGGACACGCGCCACTGGCAAACCCTGCCGCATTCGATTCACTATTCCAGAGTTCCGCTGAAGAAGGATCAAAACAACGTTGTACTCCATTTGGTAAGTCAGAAGGGTAGGCGGTATACACAGAGCTTCACTTTTAACGGAGAAAAGGGGAAACGCTACTTTTTTCCTTACCACAACATCGAGCATCTGGCAGCAGCAAGCTGGGATAAACCCGTACTTCCGAAGCACGAGTGATCAGCTAGTTGGCGCGAAAGAAATCAATGACGGACAGGTTAACCAGGTGCACATCCGTGTAATAGTAATGCAGGATATCGCGGTAGGAAAACCCTTGTTTGACCATGCTCATCGCACCTTCCTGACAAAGACCTACGCCATGGCCGTATCCATGACCTTCTAAAATGATCGAATCTTGAACGTGATCAATCGAGAAGAATGCGGACTGCAGCTTTAAATCTCCCCGGATGCGCTTGAACGGAACGCGATGTCCTTCTTCGTTAAGATAGTGTTCACGGTTGTCGGGACAATAACTCAAAGCCTTGTTGCGCGCCTCGTCTTCATATACGGGATAGGCATGTTTGGTGCTGAGATAATCGAGCCATTCCTGTTTGGTGAACGCAGCGCGCCAATACGAGTGATTTTCCTGCAAGCAGTGCTCGTCTTCACGGGCTCGTAAGTATTCAAGATATCCGCTCCAAACATCCTCACTGTTGCACGTATATCCTCCGCAGTTGCTATGAAAGGCAGCCGTAACAAGATTGATGTCGCTGTCTACAATGACAATCCCAATCGTCTCTTGGGTCGCTTTTACGATGTCTGGATTGTTGACGCTTTTGCGGTGGTAGACCTGGCAGTGGACCTTATCACACAACTGAAAACCTTCGCCTTCATGCCGGCGCCGATTGTTGAGTGCATAGGTTCGACAAATCACCGACTGTACCTTATAATACTCCTTCGGCTCTTGGCTCCCGGCTTCTGATTCTACCACACCTGAGACGTAATGCTCGATGTAAACCTGGTTGATGATTCGAAGTTTTCCCTGATACGGCTTGATGCTGAAATTGTCGTGGTATTCGTGGTATTCTTTCCGCTGATCCGGCTGGATTTTGAGAGAGCTTCCCCAAACTTTTCGTTGGATTTCTATGTGGTAAAACGACCCTAGATCCTGTGAAATGGTGCGCACATGCAGAAGCCCATTCTCATTCTTAATGCGCACGATGGTGGAAGCGTTCAAGTCCGTCAATTCGTTGCCGTTGCCGATCATAACGTAGCTTCCATCTCCTGTCTGCACCGTCATTTCGGTCGGCTCATTTCCCCAAAACAATCCAATGTCCAATACCTTGTTCGATGCAAACGAACATTGAAGTAGGATGAAGAAACTCAGGGATAGAACCAATCGCATGACACAAAAATACCGGCAGTAGGGCTGAGGTTTTTAAGCGGATGCTATGATTTTCAACAATCGATTTGCGACAAGACGAGAGGCTCCTTCAACGCCCAATTTCTCTTTGAGTTCGGTGTAGCCTGCCTCCAGTTCATTCCTCCTTGAACCGCCTTTCAAGATCGCGTTGAGTTCTTTTTCGAGGTTTTTTGCGGTGACTTCGCCCTGAATCAATTCTCTCAATATGGGTCGATCGAGGATGAGGTTGACAAGGCTGATGTATTTTACCTTGACGAGTTGGCGTGCAATCCATACCGTCAAGGCGTTTGCCTTGTAGACAACCACTTCCGGAGTGCCGATCAGTGCTGTTTCCAAGGTGGCTGTGCCCGAAGTGACGATGGCGGCCTCGGATGCATGGAGCAAGTTGTAGGTTTCACCTTCCAGGAGCTTCACCCGATCGGGAAGGCGGGCATATAGGCTTTCAGGTTGCCACGCCACCTTGGATACTACAAACTGAAATCGATCAAAGTGCCTGACCACGGTTGAAATGGGACCTAGGAGCTGGCTGATTTCCTGGGCTCGACTCCCCGGTAACAAAGCGATAATTGGTTTCGTCGCATCTAAACCATGTCGCTGTCGGAACCCCGCGTCGTCAAAATCACGCTGCTGGATTTCATCCAGGAGCGGATGTCCGACGTATTCTGAATGTACACCATGCTTGACGTAGAAGTCGTGTTCGAAGGGCAGCACTGTCAGAACGAGATCGATGTACTGCTTGATTTTATGAACCCTTGATTCTTTCCACGCCCATGCTTGCGGTGGAATGTAGTAGATGACCGGAATTCCAAGTCGATGGATGTGCTTGGCCATGCGCAAGTTGAACCCTGGGTAGTCGATCAGGACAACCACATCGGGTCGGAATGCTTCGATCTGCCTTTTGCACAAACGAAAATTGCTGAGGATGGTTCTGAGATTGGCGACCACTTCAACAAATCCCATAAACGCGAGCTCATCGATGTGCTTCATGACGCGCGCTCCTGCGGATTCCATTCGGTCTCCACCCCAGCATTGGATTTCCAAGTCAGGTGCTTGTTTAAGCAAGGCCTTGACCAGATTGGAGCCGTGTAAATCTCCGCTCGGTTCGCCAGCTAAAATGAAGAGCTTACGCGACATATTTAAAGTATACAATGAAGGGGGCGTAGACAAAGGAGGCCATGATAACCCCTTGAACGGTTTGGTAGTAATCTCGACGCAGCGCTATAAAGAAGAAAGGTAGGTTGGCAACGAGACCAACAGAGATCATCGCGCTAAGAGCATCAGGATTCTTATATATAAATCGCGCAAAATTTGCGATGGGTAAATGCGATGATGTCACAAGCCAGAAGATCAAAAATCCGATCCACGGACCGATCAATCCTACGATCAGCCCAATCCACAACTTGTCGAAATTACGACTCAAATTTCCAGTCATTTAGTTGATCAAGAACGGTGTAATTCGTCAGGTCGTATGAAACCGGCACCACGCTGACGAAGCCCTTTTGAAGCGCATAAAGATCCGTGTCTTCTTCATGTTCCTCAAACGGGACAAAGTGACCGGTAAGCCAATAATAATCGCGCCCCGAAGGATCCTTCCGCTTATCGAATTCCTCTTGCCATTTGGCGTGTGCCTGACGACAAAATTTGACACCCTGGACCATTTCGAGCGGAAGTTTTGGAACATTCACGTTGAGGCAGTAGTTGACGCCTTTCTGCTGGAGGGCTTCTCGAATGATGATTCTTGCAAAATGCTTCGCTGCCGAGAAATCTGCTTCTACACTGTGGTCGAGGAGAGAGAATCCAATCGAAGGCACACCTTCAATATACCCCTCCAATGCGGCGCTCATCGTGCCGGAGTAGATGACGTTGATGCTCGCATTGGAGCCGTGGTTCACACCAGAAACAATCAAGTCCGGAGTGTGGTCGAGGAGCACATCGAGCGCCATCTTCACACAATCAACTGGGGTTCCTGTACATTGGTATCCTGTGAACCCATCTTCGTTCGGCATTTTTTCGATTCGGAGTGTTGAGTTGATGGTGATGGCATGTCCCATACCGCTTTGCGGTTTATCGGGAGCAATTTTGAGTACATCACCAAATTCGAGCGCAACCTCTGTCAAAGCTCTGATGCCTGGGGCATGGTATCCGTCGTCGTTGGTCACTAAAATCAAAGGTCGCTTACCCATATCGCACTTTTCTCGTCTGTTCGCGAAGCTAAATGTTGCGATGTTTTATTTGTATTAATTTCACTTCCAAATTCTACAGGATCCTATGAAAAGACTTTACACCTCTGGCTTTGCCATCCTTTGTATATCACTTGTGTCATTGGCCCAATCGCCAAGAACGGTGTTGCTCGAGACCTCCACCTCTAATTGGCTGAAAGGCTCAGCGCATATCATATGTACGAAGGAAGCGATGAAATCAGCCTATGGAGACGATCTAGTAGTGTTGTCTTACCACCCAGACAACGTCATCAATGGCGGCGATCCTTTCTACACAGATGCCTCAAACAATTGGACAAGCGAGCTCGGGATCAGTCAACTCAGCAGAGGTGTAATCGATCGGGTCAGCTACAATGGCACAACGCTCACGAGCCTTGTAACCGACGTTTGGTCTGATACGATCGCTGCGCGAATCAATAGGCCAACCGGCGGGTTGGTAACACTGCCTGAAGTGCTGTATGATCCGACGACTCGAGAGATATTCGTTCGGATTCAATTCAATGTAACGGAGGACAACATCGAGCTTGCCGATTATCGATTCTTCCTTTATGTGGCTGAAGACAATCGCCTTGCGGAACAGTTGGTAGACACAAATGCGGGATTCTGTTCCATTTTACCAGACACGAACGACACGACGTATGATTTCAATCATATGGACATTGTTTTGGCCAATCCATCCTCCGTTACCGGTACGGACAACATCATTCCGAGCGAACTGACGGCTGGCGGGCAGTTTACTTGGTCGTACACATACAAGGTGCACGCAAGCAAGAACATCAACAACCTGAAGGTCGTAGGCTTCGTTGCAGCATGGGAAGGGGAAGACGACATCACAAGCAACTACGTCATCAATGCCGCTGGTTCGGGTGAATTCACCGAGTACGATTCTTCCGATGAAGACGATCCAAACCATCCAGACAATCCAGACAACCCGAACAGTGCTGCCAATCCCAATAACTGGCCGAATGCTGTAGGGGAGACCGTTAAGTTGGAGGATGCTTCATTTTTTCCGAATCCAATGCACGACTTAGGAGTGTTAGAATTCTCGGTTCCAAAAACACAGAATGTGCGCGTTACGCTGTGCGATATCAATGGTCGTGTGGTCAAGGAAATCTACGACCAAAAGCTAGCCTCAGGCCGCCAACGCGCGGCTGTTTCAGCCAATGGTCTTGATGCGGGCATATACCTGATTCAAGTTCAAGGAGCAGACTTTACCTTGGCTGAACGCATAGCAATACATTAACTGAGATTGCAAGAATGCTATTGATTCAAAGCGTAATGTGCACAACTCCGAAGGAGAACGCCCGTCTGATATGACAAATCTTGCTTAAATTCGACGTCAGTCTAACAGTAATCGACTATGAAACAAATTTACTCTGCACTTATTGCCACACTATTCGTGACTTCTGTCTTTGCTCAAGGCGAGGAGGAATGGACCGTTCCGGAAGAGAACGTTGGCATGATCACAAAAATTACAGCTACTTGGTGTGGTCCCTGCGGAGGCTGGGGATGGGAAGCCATGGAAGGCCTGATTGAATCTCATGGAGAAGACAACATTGTTGTTTCGCTATACACCCCAACCAGCAGCAAGCTCAACAATCCTGCTGCAGTCGATTTGGGAGAAGAGATCGGTTACGGAGGTACTCCAAATTTTGCTGGAAACGGTCTGGATCAAGGAACGACATCGGCAGCAGCAGCCGCCATTGCTGACTCCTTTGCTTCTGCACCTGTGATGGCAGTTCCAGCGTATGCGCTGGACTGGGTATTGAAGGATACCATCGCGATTGAAGTGCGTACCAAGTTTTTTGAACCGATGGATGGTGCTTTTCACCTAAAAGTATTTATGGTTGAAGATCACGTTATGGAGGAGCAGAACGGTCATACTGGTGATGTGCCACATCATGAAGTGGTTCGAAACTTCTTTACATCGTTTACGGATTCAACAACGTTGATCTTTAACGGCTCTGCCGAGAAGAACAAGGAGATTGTCAGAAAGTATTACATAGAAGTTGATCCAGAATGGGATTGGGAAGAGTTGACGATCGTAACCACCCTTTGGATCGAAAACCCAGAGGATCCAACAGATCTTTTGTATGTGAATGGCTCTAAGGAGTGGCAGGCTGGTGAGCTTGTAGTTGGATATGGTACGGACGCTCCGATCATCTACCCTCCGGGCGACTGGACAGTTGGTGTGGAAGAAGCAGAAGAACTGACGTTCGATGTGTATCCGAACCCAGCCAAAGACATTATGACGGTTCGTTTGTCTGAATCAAACGACTTCCGAGTGACGATGATCGACCTACTTGGAAAGCAAGTCTACAACGAACAATTCAACTCGGTTAGCAAGAGCGACATCGATGTTTCTGACCTTCCTGAAGGCGTGTACATGCTTCAGGTGAAGACAGATACAGAGACGTTCACCGATCGCATTGTGATCAAGTAGCGGTTCTAGAATTTAAAGCAAGCCCCTTGTTTGAAAGAGCAAGGGGCTTTTTTATTGGTGCGGTTGGAGCTGTGCTGGAGATATTTAATGATAAGTACAAGTCTACTTCGGCACGGCTAAGTCTGACCTGCTAAAATGCTTCCCGTCGGTCATGTTGAGCGCTTCCGATGGCTATCGGAACGAAGTACGACCGACCATATTTTCATCATGAACTCATCTCCATTTTCAACCGCATCATTTTGTTTACCTCTTGCTTTCGTTAAAAATCCGAAAGACACCCTGTCAGCTCAATCCAGCGGCACGCAACTTGATACCTTGCATCCAAATAAACATTAAACATGTATTGGATCATTTTGATTGGCTTCGGATTGCTGAGTTGGATGGTGAGCAGCACGCTCCGAAGGAGGTTTAGGGAATACTCAGAAATTCCTACATCCAGTGGCCTGTCAGGCGCTGAAGTCGCAGCGAAGATGCTGCGCGACAACAACATTCACGACGTCAAGGTCGTCACCGTAGAAGGTCAATTGACCGACCACTACAACCCCGCAAACAAGACCATCAACCTCAGCCGCGATGTCTATTATGGCAGAAACGTTTCAGCGGCTGCCGTTGCGGCGCACGAAACGGGTCACGCCGTACAACACGCAACCGCGTATACGATGCTTCAATTTCGAAGCGCGATGGTGCCCATTGTCAACATCAGTTCTCAGTTGATGAACATCATTTTCATTATGGCCATCCTTGGTGCCTTCGTCATGGGGTTGGCTCCCTGGATGATTCTCCTTGTTATCGCAGCACAAGGCGCGATCACCTTGTTTAGCTTGGTTACTCTTCCGGTTGAGTTTGACGCCTCTGCGCGTGCATTGCAGTGGTTGAATCAGAGCCGCATCACTACGGGAATCGAACACGAAAAGGCCAAGAGCGCTCTAAATTGGGCAGCGAGCACATACGTCGTTGCCACATTGGCGGCCATTGCGCAATTGTTATACTTTGTGATGGCCTTTACCGGCGATCGCGACTAATGCCAGAGACACATGATCAGATCAACCATTTCCACGCTGTTGGTTCTAACAGCCATTCCTAGTTTTTCTCAAACGCCTACCGAAGTTAGCTCAACAATTCAGGCGGTGACGGTATATCCACGGGGAGCCCAAATCGAGCGTCACGCAGAGCATCGTGTCAATTCGGGAAGGCATATTTTGACATTTACCGACTTGGCCACGGAGCTCGATCCCGCTACCATCAGCGTATCGGGTGGTTCAACGGTGACGGTGCTCAGCGTCTCAACGCAGCGCAATTACCTCAACGAGCAGGAGCGCCCCAAGCACATCAAGAACTTGGAAGACAGCCTTCGAACCTATGAATTCGATGCCAAGTTCAATCAGAACATGCTCGCCGTGTTCGGACACGAGCGTAGCATGATTCTCGCCAACAAGCAACTCGCAGGTGAGGAGGGAAGCTTCGTCATCGAAGACTTGGAAGATCTTTCTGATTTCTATCGCGACCGGTTGGCAGACATCATGCTCAAGGAAATGGAAATCCAAACGAAACAGGAAAAGATCTACGAAGAGATCAACCGATTGAACGCACAACTGGCTGAGTACAAAGTCAAGGCCGACAAGTCGACCGGTGAGATCCTCGTTGAAGTATATGCCAAGGCTGCAACCACAGCGAAGTTCACGATCAAGTACATGGTGCGCAACGCAGGTTGGTCGCCTACCTACAACGTGAATGTCAGCGACGTGAACAATCCGGTTGACCTTGTCTACAATGCCAACGTTTCGCAGTCTACGGGCATCGATTGGAGTAATGTGGATTTGATATTGACCAATGCCAATCCAAACCTAAGTGGCAGCAAACCTGAATTGCATCCATGGAGGTTGTACTTCGTGAACGTCCAAAACGAGATTTCTATGCTTTCGAATCGCCGTTATAAGATGGAGGAGGAAGTTCCTTCGGCAGCTGGAGCCTATTCGGCTGACTTTGAAAGCCTGGAAGAATTCCAGATCGGCAGCACCATCAACTATCCGGTAAACGAGGCTGCGATTGAATTCCGCATCAAGTCGAAGCAATCGATTCCATCGAATGGAAAGGATCAGAAGATCAACATCGATCAGATGAACATTGACGCTGCGTACGAATACTACTGCGCGCCAAAGGTGGATCCAACGGCCTTTTTGATCGCTAAGATTCAGGGCTTTGAGAAGTTCAATCTCTTGCCGGGTGAGGCGAATCTCTTCTTGAGTAATACGTTCGTTGGAAAGGCTTACATCAATCCTGACATCGTAGACGACACGCTAGATCTGTCGCTTGGACGAGATCAGAGCATCGTCATCGAGCGCAAGCGCATCGACGATTTTTCTGCGACCAAGAAAATTGGCAGCAGCACGAAAGAGACCATAGGTTTGGAAATCTCCATGCGCAACACGAAGTCCTCGAAGATCAAGTTGATCGTTGAAGATCAGGTGCCGATTTCGAGTGACAAAGACATCAGTGTTGACGTGGAAGAGCTCTCTGGTGCCAAGCGAAATGAAAAAACTGGAATCATTTCCTGGGAGCTCGAAATACCATCGAACACCACTGTTAGCAAGCAGTTCAGGTATTCTGTGAAGTACCCGTCCGATCGGAAAATCAATCTTTGATGAAATTTTTTGAAACCTTTTTTAACCGCAATCAGTAAAAAGTACTGTTAGTGGTTCAAACTATTCGAAACGAAAGTTTAAGGGGATAAAAAGCGGCTTCGGCCGCTTTTTTAGTTTCTGAAAGTCCAGCCGTTTTGCGCTTACCTTCGTGGAATGCACCCAACCCTCCAACAACTCAAGCGCACCGACTATTTCGACACCTACCTAAAGCTGCTCGAAACCGACGACCTCACGCGCGAACTCGACCATTCTAGCCGAACGTTGCAAGACTTGTTATCCAATCGCTCAGACTCGGAATGGAATCATCGGTATGCTGACGGTAAATGGACAGTCAAGGAAGTTTTGTTCCACATCATCGAAACAGAGATGATATTCAATTACCGCGCAATTCGCATTGGACGAGAAGCATCGCACCAAGACCTTCCTGGATTTGAAGAAGATGCCTACGTAAGAAACGCTTCCGTGGATCAGCTTACAGGCAATGAACTGCTCGCATACTTTGTGGCTACGCGTATTTCAACCAAACTGCTCTACAAAACGTTTTCAAAGGAGCAGCTCAACAAAGTGGGCCTGGGTAGTGGGAAAGCGATTCAAGTGAGCGCATTGTTTTATGTTACGGCTGGGCACACGCTGCATCATGCCAACATTTTGAAGGAACGCTACCTATCTTAGCCATCTTGCGCTTTGTTCCCATCATATTGCGGTCGGTTTATTTTCTATTGACCTCGTTGATTGTTGTAGCTCCAGCGCTATACAATCGCTACCCGCTGATGTATTTCGACAGTGGCGCTTACATGGAGATGTCAAAAATCCTCGAGCCCAGCTTTCATCGCGCCTTTGGCTATCCATTGTTGATGAAGCTCACAGGACTCGGATTTACCCACTGGCCGATTATCCTGTTGCAAGGCGTGGTCATTTCGATGCTGCTTGATCGAATCGTTCGTCGGTTCATCGATGAACAGCATCGGCGGTGGGCGCATTTTCTTACGATTCTGCTTTTGAGCTTTACGTCATCGCTGGCGTGGTATGCTGCGCAATTGATGCCGGATGTGTGGACATTCATTCTGGTCTTGGGAATCGCGGCGTTGATCCTTGAACCAACTTTGACTTGGAGCAAGCTGGCATGTTATGCTGCTTTACTCCTGGTGTCGATGCTCACGCACCTAAGTCATATTCCCTTGATGTTGTTGTTGCTGGCGAGTTTCGTATCGATGCATTTTATTTCCCGAAAGCAGTTCTTACGGCTGGGTTTGTTCCGATGGAGCGTGCTTGGAGGTTCGATGGTCGCGGCGATGCTCGTTGTCTGCAGCTTCAATGCGGCGCATCACCTCGGGTTTCGGTTGAGTCTGGCGTCAAATGCATTTCTGACGGCCAATTTTGGGGAGATGGGCATCCTGAAGTTGTACCTGGATGAAAATTGCCCTGATGCACCGAAAAGTCTCTGCGCGATCAAGGATCAAATGCCGCTTGAGACTTATGGATACCTATGGGATCCAAATGGTCCGGTACAACAGCACGAAGGCGGTTGGGAAGGGGCCAACGATGCCTATGCGGCAGTCGTACACGATTTCCTGACCAAACCGCGCTACATGAAGTGGCTGATGTACGCATCGATTAAATCTACCGTGCAGCAAATGGCTCAGATTGAGTTGGGCAGTGGATTGCAGTACGCTTACGGTGAAGGTTCACCCCCACAAGGCGCCATGTCTCGTCACTTCAAGCAGGAGCTCAACGAATACATGACCAGCGTTCAAAACAAGGGCGACGACCTTCCGTTGGACTTTTTCAAAATCGTGCACTACATCAGCATTTTCCTGAGCCTTTTGATCATTGGGCGGGCAGTTTTGATGCGGCAACTCTCGGTTGAGCTGGCTATTTTACTTGTCATCTTTGTGTTGGCCTACTTCTTTAACGCGGCGATCACCGGTGTCATGGCCAATGTTTACGAGCGGCTCCAATGTAGACTCTTGCCTCTTTTGCAGCTCTTGGCTATTTTGGTGATCCTAAAACCGATCGCCCATTTCCAGCTTCAAAAACCCGACTAACCAGTATCTCTGGAACAAGGTTCCCTTGTTTCGGTGGTTGATGGGATTTGTGTTGGGCATCGTACTCGGATTTCACCTAGGGAATCTACTTGAACTTTGGGTGATTGCCATCTGCATTGTTATCTGTTGTGGATTGTTCTTCGTACGTCGCGTGCCCATGCTAAGAGGTGCCGCAGTCATGTTTCTGTCGATGAGCATCGGCTACGGCTTGACCCTTCTTGAAGATCAACGTGCTCATCGCGACCACTACATCTCGGTTCTTGAGCCCAATGTATCAACAGAGCTAAGCGGAACCATTGTAAATGATCCGCTGGAGCGAAATCGGAGCGTGAAGCTTGAAGTAGCGCTGGAATCAGCATCCGATTCCGGAGTTATACGCGGAACCGTTCTGCTTTATCTGGAGAAGGATTCCCATGCGCTTGCGTTGCGACAAGGCGATGTACTCGTCTTAGAATGCGCTCTAAAACCGGTGGATGGCCCCATGAATCCTGATGCATTTGATTACCGCGCCTATTTAGAGCTGCATCAAATCTATTGGCAAGGCTATGCGAGTTCTGGAACATGGAAATTGGTCAAGCGAGGCGATGGCTTTATGAGGAAGATCCGTGCGGCGCAGCATGCGGCCATTGCAACCTTGGAACAATCCGGCATGGATCAACGCGCGCTGGCGATCGTAGCGGCGTTGATGGTAGGGTATAAGCACTATTTGAGTGCGGATCAGGTCGAGGCCTTTGCAGGAGCCGGCGCCATGCACGTACTTGCCGTGAGCGGATTGCATGTTGGCATCATCTTTCTTCTCTTGAGTTTCGTGCTCAGGCCTTTGACGAGGATCAAACGCTTAAAGTTTTTGATTCCACTATTGATGCTTGCGGGTCTTTGGTTGTACGCCTTATTGACCGGTTTGTCGCCATCGGTCTCACGAGCCTCCACAATGTTCAGCTTCATTGTTATTGGACAAGCCTTCAAACGTGAAGGAAGCATCTACAATAGTTTGGCGGCCAGCGCGCTCCTGCTCTTGGTCATCGACCCCTACTTGCTGTTTGAGGTAGGTTTTCAATTGTCTTATTTAGCTGTGATCGGCATTGTTGCGCTTCAGCCAAGAATATACGCATGGTGGCAACCCAAGTGGTGGCTTCTGGATAAAATATGGGCATTGACCGCGGTATCCATCGCTGCTCAGTTGGCCACATTCCCGCTCGGACTGTATTACTTCCATCAGTTTCCGAACTACTTCCTCCTGACCAACCTCGTTGTCATACCCGCGGCTACGGTGATCCTACCAGTCGGTATCTTGCTCTTGTCTGTTTCTTGGTGGACGTGGCTGAGCGTAAAGATCGGATGGGTTCTTGCCAAACTTGTTTGGGTGCTCGATGCGTTCGTAGGATGGGTGGAGTCGATGCCGTATGCGGTTGCACAAGGGATAGACATTTCGCTTTGGCAGGCCTTGCTCATCTATGGATTGATTGTTACCGGGGTTGGGTTTCTGATTCGCAGGCACCACCACTGGCTGAAGCTCACCACGCTTTTGGTCATTGGTTTGGTGCTCTCCAACGCATTGGAAGCGTTTACACAGCAACGACAAATGCGCATCGTTTTCTACAGCATCCGTGGCTTTGACGCGATTGATTTCATCCAGGGCCATAACCACGTCTTCGTTGCAGACTCCAATTTGCTGCGTGACGATAAGTCCATGGGCTTCAGTGTTAGCCAACATTGGTGGGCGAGTGGTCTGAATCCACCGCTTGATTCGCTGCCGATGGCCTTGATCTCCAAAAGCCTTCTCCAATTCTATGACTACAGCATACTTCTGCTGGACGATAGCATTGAAATCCATGCCCCGATGAAGGTGAATGCCTTGATGGTGACGGGTCGAACGGAGCAGCATCCGAAGAACATTCTTAAGTACGTGCGATACAATGAAATGATCTTATCTGCTTCCTTGGATTGGCGGACGGCGAACTACTGGAAAGAACTCGGACTTGAAAAGGGGATACACTCCGTGCACGATTTGCGTGTTGACGGGGCATATATCGTAGAGTAGCCCAGGTGAAGGAAAAGAGGGGTCAATCCAACCGCAGTCAAAGCAGCGATAGAAAAACGAACAGCCTGTTCATTCAGAGGCAAACTAGTGGTTTGTTCCCTAAGTCTCTATAAAAGTGAACTCTCCTATTGACGAACAACTATTCCGCTCGATTGCGCACCATCTTGTACAACGACGTAGGGATAATGCCCTATAGGAAGCATTGACAGGTCCAAAATGCTCGCGCCTTCCGCCAAAGAATGTCGTGAAACGGCTCTCCCTGAAGCATCGAAGAATTCAATAGATCCGGCCGCTTTAGTGATGACATTTATGTTTCCGTTGGTAGGGTTAGGATACAACTTAACCTCAGACATCGAAGCTTCGATCATTCCTTCTGGTTGCAGAGATGAGTTAGACAACCTAAGTACAAATCCATCTATGGAAGAATACGGCGCTACGATGTGCGTGCCTGTTGATGGGTCGAAATCTACTTGGTTTCCGAAGCTACCAGTGACGTGTAAATGATCACTTGATATGGCACCCAAAGAGACGTAATTGCTATAGGTAGTGAACGTAGAGCACCATATGAGTCCACCAGAACTTGAAAGCTTGAGGATAGAGAAATTATAGGCGTTTGTGTCACCCACGATGTGCGTTGTTCCGTTCAAAGGATTCGCATCGATGGTGCCCAGATGCAGTATGTACACCAGGACATTTCCTTCAGGATCACACTTCATTTGTTCCAATTGATAGATGGTAGCGCTATTCAATAATGTGTTAACCGAAGGCCTTATGGCTTTTGACCACGAATGATTGAGCGATGTATCGTAGGAAGCCACAAAGTAAGCTACACCATTTCCGTCTAAAGTATCTAACTGAAAGCTTGGGTCAAAGTCCACCTCATCCTCAAATATGCCTGACATATAAAGGTTTCCATCATGTATGTCAAATCCTCGAAGAAACTCTGTTCCAAAACCTCCGATTGCGTAGGCATCGAGGAATGAGCCATCCGTTGTCCACTTGGCAATGAAAATGTCGTCTGAACTTCCGTTTGAGGTGACCGTATAGTCACCAGCTCCAGGGTCCAGATCGATTCCGAGATAAAATTCACCTGCTACATAAATGCGTTGATCTTGGATGATCGCCACGGTGCGATCTGAAGAGATTTGTCGTTCCCAAATCAAGCTGCCTTGTTCATCAAGCTTTAAGAACATCGAAGCCCATTGACTTGATCCTCGGGCATCGGTGTTTGGACCTGGGTCGATGTCAATATGTCCCTTAATGCGCAGATTGACGAAAATGCTGTTGTCCTGAACGATCAGCTGGTTCGGGGTGACGGTGGTTGCATTGGTTCCTGAACTATCGGTTCCTTGAAAAACTTCGGCCCACTGGAACTGTCCTGTTTGGGCAGATAAAGACACGATAACAAGGCTGAGATTATTGGCATTACCATAGTGCATTGATCCACCGGAAGAGGGGGCCAAGTCTATGCTGTCTTGACTAAAATAACCCGCAATGATTAGACTCGAATCTCCTTGCAGATCCAACGCGGTGAACTCCATGGAGTTGGTTGCAGGAACATGATACGTCCAGACTGTATTTCCAAATGAGTCGGTTTTTTGAACGAATCCTCCAAAATCGGAAACGTGCCAATTGGGTGTTGTACTTGGTTCCAAGTCTACTGAGTCCGAATAAGCACCTGTCAGGTAAATAAATCCACTTTGGTCTTCTACCGATTCGGATGTACGCGAGCTGCTGCTGCATTCATAGGTATTCACCCATTCAAATGATTGAGCGTAACAGATTCCAGAACATACAGCGAGAGAGATTACTGTATTGAAGGCAGTTAATAGTTGACGCATGATTTCAGAATTTGTGGTTTGGGGCTTCCAATCTTACTGACGTAATTGGAATCAACTTTGTTTGCTCGCGTTGCTCGATGCACTGCAAATTGTGCACTGATCGGGACTCAGAAAATATGCTCAAGTGCTGTTAGAAATGGTCAAGAAGATCTACAAGGCACCTTGAGCGACTAGTCGCGTCTTGAAGAGATCCCAAACGAAAAAGTCAAAGGAATTGAACTTGAGGACGTTTCTACATCCTTTATTTCAGACGCATAGGGCAGAAGGAGCCTTTCATTTCAAAGCCTGAACTGAGGAGCATACGTGACCGACGCCAATGATGCTGTGTAGAAAATGCTTCGACTAGATATCTGTGAGTTTCATCGTTTCCTTCAACCGCACGCCTTTCTCGGTGTGTTGAACCGTGCAGCACTCATGCTCCGAATCGTGCTCAAGGAAGAGGATGTATTCGTTGTCCGCGCATTCGTCCAAGAATCGCTTTTTCTCTTCCATCGTGAGCAGTGGCCGCGTGTCGTACCCCATTACATACGGAAGCGGAATATGTCCAACGCTCGGCAGCAAATCCGCCATGAATACCACCTTCTTGTCCTTGTAATCGATGATCGGGATCATTTGCTTGTCGGTATGTCCGTTCGCGAAGAACACGTCGATGCCGTCGTAGATGTCGCGGTTGCGGTCTTCGTGCACATGCACCCAATGCAATTGACCGCTCTCTTCAATGGGTAGTATGTTCTCCTTTAAGAACGAAGCCTTCTCGCGAGGATTTGGCTCGGTGGCCCACTTCCAATGATCTTTATTGCTCCAGAATAGTGCATTCTTGAAGGCTGGACGAAAGGCTTCGGCTTTATTGTCGAATTCAATCGCACCGCCGCAATGGTCGAAGTGGAGGTGGGTGAGGAATACGTCGGTAATGTCATCCCGATGAAAACCGTGGTGCGCCAAGCTTTTATCGAGGCTGTCGTCGCCATGGAGGTAATAATGGCTGAAGAATTTTTCGCTCTGCTTGTTCCCAATGCCACAATCGATAAGCATCAAGCGGTCTCCGTCTTCGATCAGCAGCGACCGCATGGCCCAACGACACATATTGTTGTCGTCTGCAGGGTTCGTGCGAGACCAAAGGGCTTTGGGGACAACGCCAAACATGGCACCTCCATCCAACATGAAATAGCCGGTATTGATTACGTGTAGATTCATACCCCAATCATAGGAAATTGGATGGAGACATCAACGGTCAGCATCCACGTAACAGGTTTCGATGGTGCCATCCGGATACTCGATGACAATTTCAAGGTCGAATCGATCTACGGATTTGAACTCTCCTTCACCGTAGAATAGGTTTCCATCGTTGTCGTATTGTTCAGGAATCGCGCAGTGCTCCAGATCTTCATCGAATTCGAGTAGAAGCTCACCGAGGCGCATGACGTTGTCTTCTTCGAAGATCAAACGTAAGCGTTCGGTATACCATAAGCCCCAGCCGTCGCACTCAGTAGTCATGTCATACCATCCCTGATAAGGCTTCAACTTGGCTTTCTCACACAGACTACCCGTATACCATTCGGGGCAAATACAACCGCCAAATTCGCATGTGCCATCGTTCTGACACTCCACATCGTCGCATTTGTCACCGCAACTCGACAATAGAACAGCGCAGAAAAGAAAAATCCCAGAGGCAAAAGCCCTCCGGGATTTATTTATTCTTGAAATCATAGCTGGATGCTAGTCTTCAACACAAGTCGTAACTGCACTTGAAGTGTAGGCTCCCCAGAAAAAATCTGTTGAATTTACGCTTGCAGTGTTCTCATTCTCGTATTCTTCAATTTCCTTTTTGCGGCCACACTTCTCTACGTCGTAAGACTGCTCAACACCGAATACGTCGTTGTAGTCTTCATCGTCGTAAACAATTGTTTGAACGGTCGTACATGTGTAGCACTTCTTGCACGAAGAAAATCCGAAGCTTAGGGCTGCAACGGCTGAGAAAAGTAAAAGCTTTTTCATTTGGTTAGAATTTGTTTGGAGACCAAATAAACCATTCGAATCCAACAAATCCAATTTTTTATGAAATTCTCAAGCCGTCGCTTTCCATGCGTCGTTCGCATTGATGGCGTTGAGGTCTTCAAATGCAAGCTGGAGGCGAGCAACCATGGTCTTTTCGCCTTCCCTGAGCCATTTGCGTGGGTCGTAATATTTTTTATTCGGCTTGTCTTCGCCTTCAGGGTTTCCCAGCTGTCCTTGAAGGTACGCTCGATGCTTGGCTTCGTATGCACGAACACCATCCCAAAACGCCCACTGGGTATCCGTATCGATGTTCATTTTAATCACCCCATAATCGATGCCTTCTCGGATTTCACTGCGCGATGAACCTGAACCTCCATGGAAGACAAAGTTCACTGGGTTTGGATGTGAAAGACCGAATTTCTCTTTGATGTAATCCTGGCTGTTTTTGAGGATGATGGGCGTGAGCTCCACGTTGCCAGGCTTGTACACGCCATGTACGTTTCCGAAGGCCGCCGCAATGGTGAAGTTCGGACTGATGGCATTGAGCAATTGATAGGCATAGCCGACTTCATCAGGCTGCGTATACAGCTTCGAGCTGTCGATTCCTGTGTTGTCAACACCATCCTCTTCGCCGCCCGTAACCCCGAGTTCAATTTCGAGGATCATGTCGATGGCACTCATGCGCTTGTGGTACTCCACACAGGTTTCAAGATTTTCTTCGATGGGCTCTTCGCTGAGGTCGAGCATGTGGCTGGTGTAGAGCGGACGACCGGTTTCCTTGTAATGTTGCTCGCCGGCTTCGATCAAACCATCGATCCATGGGAGCAGTTTGCGTGCAGCGTGGTCGGTGTGCAAGATGACGTCAACATCGTAAAGTTCTGCCATCATGTGCACGTGCTTAGCACCTGATACAGCACCGGCGATGGCCGCCTTTTCATTGTCGTTGCTGACCGCTTTGCCTGCATAGTAAGAAGCCCCACCATTGCTGAATTGAATGATCACGGGTGAGTTAGCCTTCTTGGCCGCCTCGAGCACGGCGTTCACGCTTTGTGTGCTAACTACATTTACGGCAGGAAAGGCGAATTTATTGGCCTTTGCAACCTCGAACAACGCGCGCGCTTCCTGCGCATTCAATACTTTTCCCATGTCCTCAATATTTGGGGCAAAAGTAAGATTTGGAAACGGGATGAAAAGCCTATTGCCTCTCCGTTTTTAGCTTGGTGCGGTGCAGGGTTTTGTCCACGCAGTCGACCATCGCATCCGTGTCCAATTTTTGATCGAGGAAGTCGGATATCCGCTTTGCCGCAAGAGAAGGATCACGGAGCACGTCCCGATAAGAAATTTCGAGAAACTCAATGTTCGATTGACGATCCATCCACTTCTTGGCGTTTTCGTACGACTTTTTCAGGCTTTGCTCGAGCTTCATTGGATAGGTGTCTGGGCGCTTTTTTCCAAGTCGACCGAGCATCGTTTGCTGCGAACCGATCACCTCCTCAATTTCTCGGTGCATCAAGACGACCTTGTATTGGTAATGGGGCGACAAAAAAGCCAGAAGCGGAGAGACAACCTTCAGGACCTTGTCCACCGATTCAGCCAACCATTTGTTGTTTCGTGCCAGACCTTTGACCCGTTGATCTTCGTAATAGCCCCTCGGGTTGTTCTCATCTGCACTTCGAACTTGATCGGTTTGAATGTGCATACCACCCGCTTCAAGCATTTGCATCATCATGCTGGTTCCTGAACGCGGTAGGCCGGAAACGATCGTGATGCTGCCACGTGTGGCCCGTTTTCGTTCGGTGGTTTGCGTTCGCTTCCTTTCTTGTGCATCGAGTTTAGATGTGAGCTCCTCTTGAGAAGGAAACTCCACAGGAATAGCGTTCGTAATCTCTTCTTTAATAACTCCGTGCTTGCTATAGATTCGATCGAGGAGTTTCATGGCCATTTTATCGTGTGGGCGCATGCGTTGAGCGATCTCCAAAGACTTAGCCGCGAACTCAAATTCCTTCATTTCAAGCAGAGCCTGGCCAAGGATCAAATGCGCACTCGGGTAATGGAAAATCAACTCCGTGGCTGTGAGCGCAGCATCCACTGCTTCTTCGTGGTTTTTCATTCGCAAATGACAGAGGGCTTTGCCGCGGTATGCGCTCGCGTCGGTTGGGTCAACTTTTAGGATGTCTTCAAAGACTTGGGCGGCCTTTTTCCATTCCTCTTGGCCGATGTAGCAATCCGCAAGGGGCTTCATGATCGGAATCGAGATAGGAACCTCTTTCGCCAATTGCTTCAGCAAGTCTATGGACGCATCATATTGACCTCGGGCCAAGGCAAGATCTGCTTCCATCAATGTGAGGGTGTGCTTGTGGTCCTGAGCGTCTTCGCGATTGCGTATTTCGGAGATTACCGCGGAACACTCGTCGTAGCGTGCAAGCGCCTTGAGATTGGTGATGATCTGTTTTTGGACACGCGCTTCAGGAAGTTTCTCCAGGATGGACTCGAGGAGGACCAATGCCTTGTCAGGGCGCCCGGTAGATGTATACACCTTCGACAAATTGTATTGAAGCTCGAGTTCACATTTCTCCAAGGCCTTTGACTGGTCTTCACCTAGCTCTTCGACGTATCCAAGTTCTATAAGTTGTTGAACTGCGGCCTTGGCCTCTTCTTCGCTGAGTTCCTCTGTTTGTTCCAATGCACCAAAGTCGCCTTCGACGTCTTCCCAGCTGGGGATTCGCTTTAACGTGGGTTGTTCGCTAAACAGCTGCATGAGCGGTGTGCCGTCCATGTCATCTCCGACTGGCAACCCGAACAGAGAGAGCAAGGTTGGCGCGATGTCGATGATGGATGCACCGTAAATCGATTCGTTTTGCTTGAAGTCTGGCCCATAACAACAAATGATGCCGTGCTTGCGATGCTCCACCGCCGGACCTGCAGGTTCCTTAGGAATGTGCATCGGTCGCAGGTGATCTGAGTGAAACCCATGATCGCTGATAAGGATGATGCTTGTGTCCTCACCAACCAAATCCATGATGCGTTCGAGCATCATGTCGTGAAAACGGTACATGCCGTCGACGACGTGTTGGTAGGTGTTGAAAAGCTCGTCTGGTATACCGGGCATCTTCGGTGGACGAAACTTCATGAATCCATGACAGGAGTGATCGATGGCGTCTTGGTAAATCGCGGTGAAGTCCCATTCGGTATGTTCCAATGCCCACGTTGAAGCTGAGTGCACCGTAGCTGCGTCTGCGAGCATGCGCGATAATCCGCCGATGCGCTTGTCTTCTTCCTGGTTGACCTTGGCTGCGTCGGGAATGAAGGGAAGGATGTGCGCCTCGGTCAATTCTTCGGGATGAATCCGGCAAAAACGCATCTGATTCGTCAGCTGCTTCGGGTGCACAGATCCTTTCGTCATCGGCCAAGCTTGGTTGATGGGTCGATCAGCCCGCTGGTAGCGATTGCTTACATACACGCCGTTGATCGGCTCCGCGGGATGGCTCGGCCACCAGCTGAAGACGTTGCTCTTATATCCTTGGTGGTGCAGGATGTTCCAAACCGCCTTGGCCTTGCGCGATGCTACGGACACAGGTTGAACAAAGCCTCGTTCGTAGTCGGGTTCTACAAATCCGTGGATTCCGTGTTGATCGGCGTATTTTCCAGTGGCGATGCTCGTCCAAAGCATAGGCGACAACGCGGGTTCCAAGGTGCTCAAGTTGCCGCGCACACCTCCTTTGACCATGCGCGCAAGCGCTGGCATCTGTCCGCGCTCGATCAGCTGGTCGATGACCTTCCAATCCGCAGCGTCCCAGCCCAGTAAAACGACCCTTTTAGCCTTCAAGCTTGCGGTCGGATTTTGATTGTTTGCGACGTTCGCGCCATGCCACCAATCCTTCGTAGCCAGTAGCCAAAAGACCCAAGGAGCCCTCTACGGGCACCTCGAATCTTTTAGACTTTTCAGATTTCTTCTGGTTCACGAATCAGTGGGAAAGCACGAATTTGTGGACGAAGCTTCCTTGCTCTGTAGATACGCGTATGAAATAGACCCCGGTCGCAAGCTGCTCGGTTGAAACCATGCATTGCTTTTTACCCAAGGTGCCTCCACTCAGGATGCGACCTTGAACGTCGACAAGGCGATATGCATCGATCACGAGCTCTGGACTCATGATTTCTACTCCAACAGTCGTTTGCTTCACGGTCATTCCAGCTTGTCCGATCGCCGGCAAACCAGTAGAACCGTCCAAGATGACTTCATTCGACTCACCGCTCAAGGAGTTGATGGTAGCGTTCGTGCCATCGGCCATGCTCAGCACAAAAGCCTTGTAAGGAACATTTTCGGTAATCAACTGTCCATCCACATCGCGGCTGCCAGAGAAAAAGTCATGATCTCCGTTGCTGCCGTTCGGGAAGTAGCTGCCGTAATTTCCTGAAGTGACTGCTTCCGCAGCGGCAAGGTCAAACGATGATGCATTGGCTGATTTTACCACCATCAAACGATACACATCAATGGTGCTTTCGTCTGGTGCCTTTGTAAAGGTCAGATTGAGGTCTTCTCCGTTTCCTGCGTTCCCGACATCAGACAAGGTAAGATCTGTGGCGATATCAGCAACCGGTCCGATCAGTGTGACTTCATTGGACATCTGTGATAGCGTGTCGATGGTCGCGTTGATGTTGTTGGCAATGCTGAGCACGAATACACGGTAGGGCTGATTGTCTTCGATCAAGTCGCCGTCTGTATCCTGCATGTTTTGGCTCAACACGGTTGAAATGTTGGAACCGGTTGGCGTGACGTTGGTGTATTGGAGCGTGAGCAAGCTCTGGGCTTGAGCCAAATCAAACGTAGATGCGTTTGCCGCCTTCACCACACAAATCTTGTACTGTGCAATACCAGACTCATCTTGCGCCTTGTTGAACTCAACCAGCATGTCGGTTCCGTTGCCGTTGTTCGCCACGTCGCTGCCAACTACGTTGGTCACCGGATCACAAGGGATAATAGGAGTGGTGAGGATGACTTGGTTTGACATCTCGCTGAGCGCGTTCAAAAACACCGTCGTTCCGTCGGCTTTGCTCAATATATATACGCGGTAGGGTACGTTTTCTTGAATGAGGTCACCGTCGACGTCCTTCGAGTTGGCGTTCAATACTTGCGTGATGTTCGACCCATTCGGAGTGACTGCGGTGTAGTTTGCACTTGGAATTCCTTGTGCGGTTGCCAAGTCAAATCCAGCTGTATCCGCTTCTTTGACCACCAAGATGCGGTATTGTGTGATCGATGATTCGTTGGCTGCGGTGTCAAAAGATACTTGCAAATCGAGGCCGTTTTGGTTGTTGGCAACATCGGTTCCAACCACATTCATGGCAGGACTTGCCGCCGCAGGGGCAGCGCTGGAAGTGTCGCCCGCCAATACGCTGACGTTGGCACCCAATTGATAAGCGTAGTCTTTGATGATGAACTCATCCGCTCCCAGAACGGTAATGCGCGCCCAACCATAGTGCGTACTCCCACCAACGACCAGTTTAAGACCAACATATTTGTCGGTCGCACCAGCCCAAGGGCCGTATGACCCTTGATACGTAGAACTCGAAAAAGAGACAAAGTACGAACTCACCATATTCCCATTGGAACCCCATGAGGCACTTGGGCCGATGCTTGCTCCACTGTTCAATACAGCGAGATACCAACTCGAGTCGAGCATCAAGTCGTTATTTCCCAGTGCTTGAGCGCCTAACGAATTGCTCCAGAAGTTGAAAAACGTTCCACTATAGGAGTACGTATAGATCTGGAAATTGAAGTCGTTCACGGTGTTGTTGTCGAGGTCCAGTGCATAAAACCCGGAGCCACTGACGGTGTCGTCTGGGACGATGTCAGTGTAGATCATTTGTGCATCGGCAGCAGTCGTGCTGGCCAAAGCTGCGGCTGAAGATAATCCGTATTTCTTCAGACGGTCGAGTAATTCTTTCTTCATAGCGTGGCAATAAACGGTTGAAAATATATAATTAAACGTAGACGTTTTTAGATTTGCTCAGGTCAGTTTAACGCAAACATTTTTATGAAAATTTACCTCATCGCCATCGGCGGAGCTGCAATGCACAATTTGGCGATCGCCTTGAAAGAAAATGGCCACGAGGTAATGGGCTCGGACGACCAGATTTTTGATCCTTCCAAGTCTCGACTTGCAAAACACGGATTGCTGCCGAAGGAGATGGGGTGGGACGCTGGTCGCCTTTCTGAAGACATTGATGTCGTTATTCTTGGTATGCACGCGCGAGCTGATAATCCAGAGTTGTTGAGGGCCAAGGAGTTGGACATTCCGATTTACTCCTATCCCGAGTTCATCTATCAAGAGTCGATGAAAAAGGAACGCGTGGTGATCGCCGGAAGCCATGGGAAAACGACCATCACTTCGATGATTCTGCACGTGCTGAAGAAGCGGAAGATGGAATTTGACTACCTCGTTGGTGCGCAGATCGAAGGTTTTGAAAATATGGTCAAGCTTTCGGATGCTCCGATGATCATATTGGAAGGCGATGAATACCTGAGTTCACCGATCGATCGCCGACCGAAATTCCACGTCTACGAACCACACGTGGCCTTAATTTCTGGAATTGCCTGGGATCATATCAATGTATTCCCGACCTACGAAGACTACGTTAGTCAGTTCGAAACCTTCGTGGATCAGATGATGGAAGACTCCATCTTGATCTACTGCGAGGAAGACGACGAGTTGGATGTGTTGGTGCACGAGTACGGCGAGCACATTGAACTAAGACCATATGGGACACCGGAGCACGTCATCAAAAAGGGCAAGACCACCATCCAATGGCAGATGGACGAGTTTCCGGTCAAGATTTTTGGCGAACACAACCTTCAAAACCTAAACGGCGCAAGGCTTGTGTGCGAAGCGATCGGCATCGATGGCTACGACTTTCTTGAAGCCATCGCCGATTTCAAAGGTGCCGCACGGCGCTTGGAGGAAGTAGCGCGCAACGAAGACACGGTAGTCTACAAGGACTTCGCACATTCACCCTCCAAGCTGGAGGCTACAACCGCCGCGGTGAAGCAGCAGTGGCCTGAGCGCGAGTTGGTGGCGTGTATGGAATTGCACACCTTCAGTAGCCTGACCAAAGGCTTTTTATTGGAGTACGCCAACACGATGGACGAGGCCGATGTAGCGCTGGTGTTCTATAAGAAGGAAACCATCGAGCAAAAGCAACTCGAACCCATCACCGAGGAGGACGTCCGCAAGGCATTTGGTCGCCAAGACCTAGAAGTGTTCACCAGCTCAGAAGCCCTTGAAGCGCGCCTCGACGGCATCAATTGGGGCGGGAAGAACCTGTTGATGATGAGCTCTGGGAATTTTGGTGGGATCGATGTGGATGTGCTTGGGAAGAGGATTGTTGATTAGTTGATTAGCTAATTAGTCGATTAGCAGCCGACTCGACGATTAAAAATGAAAACCAAGTCAGGCATTGTAGCGATCATCTTTTTCAACAGGATTAACACGTTCTTTTTCTGGAATTTGTTGCCTTATGCGGTGAGTTTTTGTTGACTTTGCCTTCAGGTATTGTCAGGCTCGCGTTGGTACTTTTGTTATTCGTAAAACTCATTGGATTAGCTTTCGAAGAGTATAAATCGTCATATCATTATTGCTGTACTTGTTCAGAAGTTCGAAGGTGAGAAAGGAGATTATGAGGCATTGCATTACTTCAATCACGGATTGGAAGAACACTCTATAGAAATGTCGATAGTTGTGTTGAACGATTAAAGCTCTTCTTTGGTAGGTCTACAACCTAAGGAAAATTGAGCCAGAATGAGAGTCTTTCCCAAGATCGAATTCTAGGGTGAAATCTTAGCTTAGAACTTCCAAACGAATCACATGAAAGTTGAATCTATTCTGATTGGGTTTCTTCTAGTTTCTAGCCAATTGATTGCACAATCTGAGTCGGATACCCAAGAATTCTCGTTTAACAGATCACTTTGGAACTCTAGCGCGGGTTATCGTATGAAAGTTATAGAGCAAGAGTTCTTTGATTCATTGATTGTTAAATCAAGAAGTGAAATTATAGACATACTGGGACCACCAGATACAGATGAAGAGAACACAATCGGCTATTGTCTAGAGTTTGAAAGTGTTGAAGATCTTGAGAATGGGTGTGAGTTGTCCATCATCTTTATCAATTTCGCTGTTTCTCCGAGGGATAAAAACAGATGTCTTGGACTTTGGATAGGAGGCTAAGCCTGTATGCAAATTTGGGCAACCGGAGAGTTGACAGCATATCTTCAACGTTGAAATCTTAGATTACCACTGAAATGAGCCGTCTTGAAAACATACATGCAGGCGAAGTGCTCAAAGAGGAATTCCTCGAGCCTCTTGACATTTCTGCCTACTGGCTAGCTAATGAAATCGGCATACCTCAAACCAGAGTGAGTGAAATCCTCAAAAAGAAAAGAAGGATTACGGCTGATACGGCCATTCGTTTGAGCAAGTACTTCGGGAATTCAGCTAAGTTTTGGCTTGGATTACAGAACGATTATGACCTGGAAGAAGAACTGCTGAAGAAAGCTTCCGAATTTGATCAAATCAAGTCTGTCGAAAGGAATGCTGCTTAGCCGCCAATCCTCAAATCGACTAATTGACTAATCGACTAATTAACTAATCAACTAATCACTCAATCCCAAACAACTCTGGCTTCCAGCGCAGAATCAATGCGATGATGATCGTGTAGAAGAACCCCAGGACCATCAATCCAAACAGTGTAATGGTGGAGTGGGTGAAGGCGTTGAAGATGAAGGAGGCCGTTTCCTCTACTTGTTCTAATGTCTCGGGCGTTGCGTCTTTCGTAGCCATCACGGCATCCTGGATGCGTTTTGCGAAGTATTCGGGGTAGATCAACTTGTAAAACACCCACGTAAACATCGAGATGATCAGCGCGTAGAGCGATACGATCTTCATTCCGGTTTTGACGTCGTCGGTGAACGGATGACCTCGGTGCTGTAGCTTCCATTGTCGTATTCCCAGAAAGATCGCGAAGAGGAAGCAGGCGAGGTAGAAGAAGCGCGTGTACATGTCGAAATCCTCGTTCGGAGCCAGGAAAAGGTAGTAGACCATCTTACCAACGATTGAGAGGAGGGCCGCGATCAGCGCGCTGTTGAGAATTGGTTTTGCCATGTGCGTTAACAAAAATGGCCCGACTTGATGTAAGTGCGGGCCATTGATTTTTTCAGATGCATCGATTAGCCATTCATCGAAATCAAGAACTCTTCGTTCGATTTCGTATTGGCCATTTGTTGTTTCAGGAATTCCATCGCTTCTACGGTGTTCATGTCCGTCAAGTGCTTGCGCAAGATCCATACGCGCTGAAGGGTTTCTTTCTCCACCAACAGATCGTCTCGGCGCGTACTTGAAGCCACCAAATCGATTGCTGGGAACACTCTGCGGTTGCTGAGCTTACGATCCAATTGGAGTTCCATGTTACCCGTGCCCTTGAATTCTTCAAAGATCACCTCGTCCATCTTGGAACCGGTCTCGGTAAGTGCCGTTGCGATGATCGTCAATGAACCACCGTGCTCGATGTTTCGAGCCGCGCCAAAGAAGCGCTTCGGCTTGTGGAGCGCATTCGCGTCAACACCACCGGTCAATACCTTTCCGGATGCCGGGGCGGTTGTGTTGTAAGCACGCGCCAAACGCGTGATCGAATCGAGGAGAATGACCACGTCGTGTCCGCATTCTACCAATCGCTTGGCTTTTTCAAGCACGATGTTTGAAACCTTCACGTGGCGCTCTGCGGGCTCATCGAACGTTGAGGCGATGACTTCGGCGTTCACACTGCGCTCCATATCGGTTACTTCTTCCGGACGCTCGTCGATGAGCAACACCATTAGATACACCTCAGGGTGATTGAGGGCGATGGCATTCGCAACCTCCTTCAAAATTTCGGTCTTACCGGTCTTCGGCTGCGCCACGATCAATCCACGCTGTCCTTTACCAATTGGGGTAAAGAGGTCGATGATGCGCGATGACATCGTTTGCTTACGGTGTCCGGTGAGGGTGAACTTCTTTTCGGGGAAGAGCGGCTTCAAATAGTCAAATGGCACGCGATCCCGAACGTCGCTCGGATCGAGTCCGTTGATCTTTTCGATCCGGATCAGGGGGTAATATTTCTCGCCCTCTTTCGGTGGACGGATGGTACCACGGATGGTATCGCCGGTGCGAAGACCGAAAAGTTTGATCTGGCTCTGAGATACGTACACATCATCCGGAGATGGAAGGTAGCTGTAGTCAGGAGATCGCAGGAAGCCGTAGCCTTCCTTCATGATTTCCAAGCACCCTTCAGCGCTTACGATCTCGTCGAAATTGTATTCGTACTCAACTTTCTCCTTGCGTTGACGGCCGCGGTCGTTGTTGGATCGTCCGTTGTCGTCTTTGTTGTTGTCGTCGTTTCCGTCGCTCTTGCTGCGGCCGCGACGTTCGTTGTTGTCGTCGTTTCCATCGCTTTTGCCACGTCCACGTCGCTCGTTGTTGCTTTTCTCCTTTTGCTCGCCACGGTTGTCGTTGGAGCGCTGGGGCTTTTGCTGACGCTTGCCGTCGTCAGCCTTTTCATTGTTGTCTTTGCTGTCCTTGTTTTCAGCGCCTTTGTCTTCCGACTTGTTGTCTGGACGGCGTTGACGACGTTGTTTGTTATCGCCGCCTTCTTTGTTCTCCTGCTTTGGCGCAGGTGTGTCGTTCGATTGCTCGGCTGGTTTTGCCGGTGCGGGTTTTTCAGCAGCCGGTTTGTCTGCGGTTGCCTTTCCGTTGCCATTGGAAACCTTTTGCGGGTTCAAGGCTTGAGCATCAAGGATTTGGTAGATGAGGTCCTGCTTCTTGAGTTTGTCGTATTTCTTGACATTGAGGTCCTTCGCAATCTCCTTGAGCTCACCAACGAGCTTCTCGTTCAATTCAATAATGTCGTACATAAAATGAGATGTAGTGATCTAAAAATTAACCCATCCGAAGATTTCGCTAAACACCCTTTTCGCTAAGGATTGATTCAAGAAGAAAAGAGTGGAAATAAAGCTTGTGCGGAATCGCATTGCAATAATAGATATAATTCAAATGATTTACGCTTGAATTGCAATTTTTGCAGCCATGATTCAACGCATACAATCTGTCTACCTCTTCATCGCGATCATCCTGATGCTGTCGCGTTACTTCACAAATTGGGTGGTTTACTCAGTTGGAGAGGATGCAACAACCTTCGGAGACACCTCAACTGCCCTCATCCTGTACCTGGCGCAAGTAGCCTCGATCGTGCTCTGTAGTATCGCCGTTTTTCAGTTCAAGGCAAGGGGCAGACAAATGGGCATGGTTCGATGGACGATGCTGTCTGAGGCGGCTGTGTTGGTCGTTTTCGCGATCGTGCATTACGTGAACATCCAGTCTTTTCTGGAGGATGGCGAATTGTCCATGACCTATGATTTCTCCGCAGCCTTGCCTTTGATCAACATCGTTCTGCTTTGGTTGGCACATCGAGCGATCAAGAAGGATGACGACCTGGTGAAGTCAGTCGATCGACTGCGCTGATCGAGGACCTAGCTCAATCACCTTCAATTGTTCAAGCTTTCCTCCGTTGATTTCAAAGGTCATCAACGTGCGCACTTTGTGGAATCCACTTCGTCCCGCGGCTCCGGGGTTCATGTACAACAGATTAAATCGATCGTCGCGTTTCACTTTCAGGATGTGTGAGTGCCCGCAGATCAATACATGTGGACGGTGCTTCTGAATCAAACTTCTGCACTCCGGGAAATACTTGCCGAGCGACCCCGCAATGTGGATGAGCATGAATCGGAGCCCGTCGATCTCGATGATTTCATACTCAGGAAACCGAGCACGAATTTTCTGTCCGTCGATGTTGCCGTATACACATCGCAAGGGCTTTAGTGCTTCGAGACGATCGACCACTACCGGATCACCCACATCGCCGAGGTGCCATATTTCATCGCACGATTCGAGGTGGTGAAGGATACGGTCATCCATATAGCCGTGGGTATCGCTGATCAGTCCGATGCGCATGTCGAGGTTTTCACCGAGTTGATGTCGGCAACTCTTGAGGTGGCAAAGTAAATGCTGATTCGTCAATCCTACATTTGTTGGCACCATGGATCGAATCGTCAGCATCAAAGACTGCAACATCTACATCGACAAGCACTTGGTTTTGTCGAACGTAAATTTCGATGTATCGAAGGGAGAGTTCATCTACCTCATCGGTAAAACCGGAACGGGGAAAAGCAGCCTCTTGAAAACGCTCTATGGCGAACTTCCCATGGTGGAAGGCAGCGGATCGGTTTCTGAGTTTGATCTCCGAAAGTTGAAGCGGAAGCAGATCCCTTTTTTGAGAAGAAACATCGGCATCGTATTTCAGGACTTCCAGTTGTTGACCGACCGCACGGTATTCGAGAACCTGCTCTTCGTGATGCGCGCCACTGGATGGAAGGAGAAGGATAAGATGAAGTCGCGCATTGAAGAAGTGTTGGAGAAGGTCGAACTTACGACCAAAGGATTCAAGATGCCGCACGAACTAAGCGGGGGCGAGCAGCAGCGCGTTGCTATTGCGCGGGCATTGATCAACGACCCGGATTTAATTCTTGCCGACGAGCCGACCGGAAACCTCGACCCGGAGACATCAGACAATATTTTGAAGCTTTTGTACGATATCAGTCAGTCGGGCAGGGCTGTTTTGATGGCAACGCACGACTACGAACATATGAGCAAGTACGGCAACCGCACTTTGACGTGCAAAGAGGGGAAGGTCATTGATTCCAAGGCCGAAGCCTATCCCAAGCCGCCGCTCAAGGAAAACGACTAGGTATGCTCAGCGTACTCATTCCGATTTACAATTTCGATGTACGCGCATTTGTGAAAGACTTGTCTGCGCAGGCTACTGCGATGGATGTGCCTGTTGAAATCATCTGTTTGGACGATTTGAGCGATGACGCATTCAGAACATCGAACGCAGAAATCGCCGCATTGCCCACGGTACGCTACGAAACATCGGAGGTCAATCTTGGCAGGAGCAAAGTGCGCAACGCCCTCGTAGCGATGGCACAGTTCGAGCACCTTCTGATCCTCGATTGCGACGGGATGGTGGTTAAGGAAGATTACCTAAGGAGCTACCATCATCTAACCGACTATGACGTCGTGTATGGCGGGCGGGTGTACGATGAATTTCGTCCCACCGACCCTGACTTACACTTCCATTGGTATTGCGGTTCCAGGCGCGAGGCGATCGAAGTGGAGGATCGCCTGCTTACGCCATACAAGTCATTCATGACCAACAATTTCCTGATCAGGAAGGAAGTCTATGAAAAGGTGAAGATGGACGAATCGGTTGAAGGCTATGGCCATGAAGACACGTTGTTCGCCATCGAGCTGCGGAAACATGGATTTACTGTGGAACACATCGACAACCCCATCGAGCACATCGGATTGGAATCGTTCGAAGTTTTCCTCAAGAAATCTGAGAACGCCGTTCGAAACCTTGGCCTATTGATGAAGGCGCAAAAGGTCGACAACTCGGTGACATTGGTGCGTTATTACAAGATGCTCAAGCGTACCGGACTCATCTACCCGCTACTTCTGTTTGTTCGGCTTTTCGAATCAAAAATGCTCAACAGCTTGCGCAGCGCCAATCCGAATTTATTGTGGTTTGATGTGTGGAAGTTGCGGAAGCTGCATGGTTACGCTTCTCGCAGCTAGCCGCGATCATCGACCTATTCCTTCACAATCATCGCACTGCCCACCAACGCTTCACCATCGGTCAAACGAACGACGTAGGAACCTGGCGATAAGTCCTCTACCGAAATCGAAGTCGAGGCGCTACGAACAGCCTGTTCAAGGACCATGCGGCCTGCGGTGTCGTATAAACGCAAGGTCATGGACCTTCCTTCTTCGAGACCTTGAATGAATAGTTGTTCTTGTACTGGGTTGGGGAAGAGACTTAAATCCGAGAGACCGATTTCATTTTCGCCAAGAAATAGAATAGGCACATCTTGACTGCTGTAGTTTTCACAACCAGCGCTGTCCGTTTTGGTAAGGTAAATCGTTCCATTCGGACCTGCATACCAAAGAACGCGGATCAAATGACCTTCGTCCTGCATAAGCGCTCCACCTTCAATGGTCCAGTCAAACGAGCTTTGGAAGTCTACACCAGTAGAGTGTACGTATTCAACAAAGGCTTGAATCGGCGTTGGTACTGTTATGGAATCAACTGTAGGTCCTCCGTTTGTGCGGTCTTCATTGATTTGAACAGACGCCTCAGCGGTGTTTCCATCAGCGTCTTCCACGCTAACAGTATATGTGCCTGGCGAAAGCATTGACTGCGAAAGTGAGGTGTCACCGTTCGACCAGTCTATTTGGTAAGGTTGGACGCCCCCAGAAACGATCGCATTCGCGGATCCGTTGTCATTGTTTACACAGGTCACATCAGTACCGAATACCGAAACAGTGAGTGTATCATAAGGTATACCGATTGTGTTAACTGCGTAGTTGGTGATTACCGGTGCGTTGTAGTCGAAGTAGATTCCTACACGGTTCTTGAATTCCGTTCCGACCGAAAGATCCTGGTTTTGTTCGATGGAGAATATGACGTATCCTTTAGAGCCATCTGGATCGGATGTGCTGTCTGGAAGGTTGATGTCATAAAAACTAAACCTCAGTTTTCGCTCATCGAATTTGATGTGTGGCATCATTTCGTGCGATACATCTTCCATCCGAATAGATTCCAAACTCAAATGATTAGAAATCGTGTCAAGAATGTATACGTTCTGAGCTGGGGCGGTACCCGTGTTTTGGAAATTGATCGTGTAATACATCCGCTGATTGGGATCGATGTAGCCAGCATCCGCAAGTCCTTGTGGCGACACCAGCTTGTTGTTAGGATCGTATGGTCCGTCGACATCTACATGCCAAAAATCCCCATTGATATAATCAAGATTCAGAGATGATGGGATGTCCGTAAAGTAAACGCTAAAGTAAACGGGCTCCAAGAGTGCAGCAGTCGTATCTGTAATGGTAGAAATTCGAATGACGTCAAAATCTCCAACCAACATATCTAAAGGGTCAATTGAAGTTGAATCGATTTCCACCATCCAAACCAGCCTATGATCTTGAATGGAATCCGGAGCTTCACCCTCGAGCATACCATTGAAGTGGATTAGTGAGTCCAATTCGAGGACCAGGCGCACCGTTCCACCAACCGATTTACACTGTGAAGCATGCAACCAAGGAAAGAATGATACCAGTCCGGAATCGCCTGGAGCTCCCGCGCCCGTAATCGAATGTTGGGCATGCAAAGAGGCGCTCGGTGTGCATTCCACCAGAATATCAGCCGTATCCATTGACTGTGTAGTATAGAGGATTTGTGAACTATCTCCTGCGCAGGAAATTTGACGGTGATCAACAGAACTTGTCCGCACTTCGACGCTATCGTAGGACCCTGGAATGTCGGCCTGATAGTAGCCCGACGTTCCTGTAAATGTCATATTGATGATACTTCCGTTGGCATTGTAGAAAAGCAGCAAAAGAGGTGCAATGTCCGACTCATTCAGGTCGCCAACACAATTCGAATCTGCGTCATCAAAGACCTGCCCTGTGACCGAGCTGCAGTTCTCAGTGACCGTATGGACGAAGTTCTTAATGGCGGTTTGACCATAGGACGGATGATGTACTTCAATATACACTGGATACGCACCAGTAGTGGTATAAGTAACGCTGAGGGTGGTGTCATAAGCACTGTTATAGGCAGTGGTCGGGGTAAGCTGATGGTAAAACTCGATCGTGTCGCCAATTCCAAGATGTACACGTATCAAAGAAGAGTTGCTAAAGCCATATAACACGATGCCTTGGATGTCAAGTTCTACTGTCACTGGTGCTCCAGTACACGTGACCAATGGCATGAAGCTGTTATCAGTGACATATTGAGCACTCGAGTTGGACGGGAATAGATACACGAAAGCCGGAATCACGAACGTCGTCGCGAGTCGGGAGAGCGAAGAAAAACTCATGAGAATTGGGGTAAAATTGGTCTATAGGCAATTAGGATTTTCACAACTAAAGTAAGAGGATAGGAATTGAAAACCAAATAGCTATATCAATAGTACACCCATCTAGGTCGCTCGTTTTTCGTTCTCCCAATAAGCAGCTCGCTGCATGCTGGTTCATTCAAAGTCCAGCGAGCAGCGAGCCACTTTTTTAGTAGGGAGCCAGAGGCTAAGTGCCTTAAGCCATTGTCTGGTTAGATCTTGCTAGATCTTCCAGCCAACAGCCGTAGGCAATTGACCAAAAGATTACTCCTTCACAATCATCGCGCTTCCGATGACCTGGTCGCCATCGGTCAAGCGAACGATGTAAGATCCTGTAGCCAATCCTTCAACGGGGATGGCTGCCGTGGAGCTGTTGATTGATTCTTCTACAACCATTCGTCCGGCATTGTCATAGAGGCGCAGCGTCATGGCTTTGCCTTCTTCGAGTCCTTGCAGGTAGAGGTTGTCCTTGGCTGGATTTGGGAACAAACTCAAATTGTTGATGCGAACTTCTTCCTGACCAACAAACAGAATCGGGAAATCTCTACTGTTTTCACCCATACAACCATGCTCATCAAAGCGATACGCGATCACGGTGCCGACGAGTCCACCAAACCAGCGGATCTCGGCTTGGTTTCCAGCGAAATCCATGACTTCGCCTCCAAGCGCGTCCCAGTCGTACGTTGAATTTGGTGTGGCTTCGATGGAATAGTAGAAGGACTCCCACGCTTGTGCAGCGCCAACTCCTGTGATTTCGCCAACTGTCGGACTCTCATGTATACGGTTCTCAACCAAAGTCTCCGTCAACACCAGTTGTTGGCCTTCGTTATCGGTAATGGTGACAGTAAACGTTCCTGCAGAGAGTTTGCTGATCTTGTTATTGGCTGAACCAGTGCTCCACGCATAGGTGTAAGGCGGCATTCCCGAGATCACGCTTACTTCTAATCGGCCGTTGTCGTTGTCCATGCAAGTGATATCACGTTTATGGAGCATGGCAACCAAGCTGTCTGGTTCATTTGGCTCTTCTGGTGCGATGTAAATCGTGTTTGTTACGGTGTTTGTTATGATCGGTTCGTTGTAATCGAAATAGATTCCGGCTCCGTTTTGGATCTGTGTGCCAACCGGAGTACCGTCAGCGATGTCAATTGAGAACATGATGAAACCTTTCGATTCTGCCTCGTTGGTTGCGCTGTCAATCAGGTTTATGTTCGGGAAGTCGAAGCGGATGCGGCGGTTCTTCTGAAACGTCACGTCGTATGCGTGCGACGCTTCTTCCACACGAAAGGTTTTCATGTCGAGGTGCGTGCTGAGCGAGTCGATCAGGTAGACGTGTTGTGCTGGAGCCGTACCTGTATTTTGGAAGTTGATGATGTACGTAAGGCTGTTCACAGAAGTGTCGATCTTTCCAAGTGGACCTTCCCCTTGCGGAAAGACCAGCTTATTGTTCGGGTCATAGGAAACACCCACTTCCGGACACCAGTTACGATCGTTGTTAAAAATCAGCATCTCCTGACCGGTAATGTTCGACATCGCCTCGAGGCAAACCGTGTCATACAATGACAGGCTCGTGTCTGTGATGACATCGATGAATATGTAGGGGCCGAATGAACCGGTAGACCAATTGTTGTACTGTGTAAGCGATGTATACCACGTCAAAACGTTTCCATTTATCTGGTTTGGACTAGGACCGTACTGCGTTCCTAAGTAATGTACGTTCGGGTCCAGGACCAACGTCACGGTGTCGTCTATGGTCACGGTCGTATCACAGTGATAAGCGTATGTATTCAAATAGATCCATCCGGTGTCACCTGGAGGTGCGATGTAAGAATTGGCATAGAGGCGCTTGTCATATGTGTTCTGAACGCAATCGAAGGCAAAGTCGAAGGTTTGTGGGGAGAGAACGCTAAAGTTATAGGCACCTCCAGATGGACAGACGACCGATTCACCATAGTAATCGTAAGCGTATATCGTGAGGTTGGTCAGCCCATTAGGAAGGGTGATTGAAAAATTGGGTGACGCCCAGCTGTTACTCCAGTAGTATGAATGAGGGATCCAATCGTACGCTAGAAAATTGCCGCTTGCATCTTCTACGATAACTGTTTTTCCACCTATGGTGTCGTCTGAAGACTCCAGGATGCAGTTTGTGTTGAGGTCTTTATAGGCGTGCCCGTCGTAATCCACACAGTATGCTGCAACCGTAACAGGAGATGGTAGGTTGACCGTATCTGCAATTCCGCCAGGTGCAGTCGCAATGATGAGCACTTGATAGGTGCCAGTAAAGCTGTACACGTGTTGAACATAGTTGTACCAATAGTCGGTAGTACCGGATTCGTAGAGTTGCACCGTGTCGATGTCGAATGTGCCATCTCCCCAATAAACTTGGACTTCAATGCTGTCGGTCGCCGAATTGAAATTCGTTGCCGAACCACTGATAGGGAGTGTTCCATTCACAGGGACAGGACATGGTGAGTAATAAAGGTTGAGTGAGTCTTCGTCGATTTCCACCGATTGAGCGGAGGCGAAGAACGGAAGGGCCAGTAGCATGGCGAAGAGGGTTCTTTTAATCGCTTTCATTGTATTGGGGTTTGTGATTCATGACGTATACGTATGCCGATCGTTGCTTGTTTGGTCAAGGATAATTTTTATTCAAAATATTGATAATGAGTACGGTACGTGCATAAAAAAAGCCTCACCCTAATAGAGCGAGGCCTAATTCCGTAGATGGCGTAGTTCTGTCTAAGAATGTTCTACAGCATAGTAAACGCAGAATGGCGCATATGCGTTGGCTGTTGGGATAGAAAAGTTTTAAATCAAGCGTATAACCGGCTGAATATCAGGTTATTTTTTCACCTTCTGCATCGGATTCAGATCATCCTCACGGCCGTATCTACCTCGGTACTTGTACAACTCAAATCGGTTTTGGGTCATGCGCTCGGGCCAATAGTTGTCGGAGAGATCGATGTCGGCCGTCTCAAGATTTGGATCCAGAATGACTTCCTTCAACTTCTTTTTGGAGTAGAAAACTTTCGAAACTTGATGGTCATCCATCTTCCAAATCTCCGCCGGAATGTAATGACGTTCCTTGCTGCCATCCTCAAACTCAAACTGTAAAATGATCGGCATAGGAAGGCCGCCTCTGTTGCTGAATTTGATCTGGTAGTAATTCCAATCGTAGGCCAACACTTCGCGCTCATCGTCGTCCATGTTCTTCAGCAATTTCTCATATTGATCGCGGTCGTAAGACGTTGCTTCGTAGCGATTCCATTTGTTGTAAAAGTCTTGAAGATCAGATTTTTGATCAATCACAGGTGAAGTTATGGTTTTACTATTCAACAGGTCTCCTATGTAGATGGGGTGCGCTTCTTCCTGAGCGCGCTCAAACGCCAAACGATCATCCGGATTCTTGTTGTCGATCTTGAATAGCTTCACTTCGTCGATCGACAGGTTGACGGGGTCGGTTGTGAAAAACCATCCTCTCCAAAACCAATCGAGATCGACTCCTGAGGCGTCCTCCATTGTTCTGAAAAAATCTGCCGGTGTTGGGTGTTTGTATGCCCATCGTTCAGCATAGGTCTTGAAGGCGAAATCGAACAACTCCCGACCCAGAATCGTCTCGCGTAGAATGTTCAAAGCCGTGGCGGGTTTTCCATAGGCGTTGTTGCCAAACTGGAAGATGCTCTCGCTGTTGGTCATGATCGGTGCAATCATGGCCTGATCGCCTTTCATATAGTCGACGATGTTTTCGGGGTTTCCTCTGCGTGATGGGTAATCCGGGTCCCATTCAACTTCTGTAAGGTGCTGCGTAAAGGTGTTCAGTCCTTCATCCATCCACGTCCACTGGCGTTCGTCTGAATTGATGATCATCGGGAAGAAGTTGTGGCCGACTTCGTGGATGATCACGCTGATCATACCGTACTTCGTGCGTTCGGAATAGGTCCCATCCTCTTCGGGTCGACCGCCATTGAAACAGATCATCGGATATTCCATCCCAATTCGATCCGTATGAACGCTGATAGCAACTGGATACTGATAAGAAATGGTGAACTTGCTATAGGTCCGAATGGTATGCGCTACAACTTCGGTGCTGTACATCTCCCAAAGTGGATTTCCCTCCTTAGGATAAAAGCTCATGCACATCACGGTCTTTCCTTCGATGTCGACTCCCATGGCATCCCATATAAACTTTCGGGAAGATGCCCAGGCAAAATCGCGGACGTTCTCGGCTTCGAAGTGCCAGGTTTTTGTTCCAGATGGTTTTCCTTTTTCTGCTTTTTCCGCCTCCTTCGGGTCGACGATCATTACTGGCTTTGAGGCAGATGCCGCTTGCTTCAAACGATCGATTTGCTGCTTTGTCAGGACGCTTTCTTGATTTTGAAGTGTTCCTGTAGATCCAACGACGTGATCATCTGGTACAGTGATCTTTACGCTATAGTCTCCAAAGGGTAAAGTAAACTCTCCGCGCCCAAGAAATTGCTTGTTTTGCCAGCCTTCTACTTCGTTGTAGACACACATGCGCGGATAGAACTGAGCGATGGTGTAGAGGTAATTGTCTTCGTCCTCAAAATATTCGTAACCCGATCTTCCTCCGATCTCCATTCGATCGTTGATGTTGTACCAATATTTGATCTTAAGAGAATAGGAGTTTCCGTTCGTTAATGGTTCTGGCAGATCGACCCGCATCATGGTTTTGACGATGGTATACTTCAAGTCGTTTCCGTCTAGATCTTTTACCTCAAGCAATTTGAATCCACCGTCAAATTCATTGTGGAGGCGTTTCATTTCGTAGTACGAAGCGCCTTCGTCCAGCGACATGGTGTTGATCTTCTTGGTGTCTGAGTCCTTCGCCCTCATGTTTTGATCGAGCTGTATCCACAAGTAACTCAAGGGGTCTGGAGAATTGTTGGTGTAAGTAATCGTTTCTACCCCGTCGATGCGTTGTGTTTGGTCGTTGAGCGTTACTTCGATGTCGTAGTCCGCTTTCTGCTGATAGTACTCGTGTCCGGGAGCCCCGGAGGCAGTTCGATAAACGTTAGGCGTAGGAAGATCGGTGCCAAGTTGGGCAAATTTCGATTGACCGAGCACTTGAACAAAGGCTAAGACGAAGGTTAGGCTAAGAAGCTTTCTCATAGAGATGGAACATTGCGAACGGCCAAAAATACCGATATGCAAATTCCAACAAGCGAAATCGTCAATTGTGCGGGTCGAATGGCGGATTTTGAAATGAGACGTAGACCGAGCAACAATCCTATAACCACGGCAGCAAAACAGAGTTGACCTGCTTCGACTCCGAGATTGAAATAGAGTAGAGGTTGCCAAATACCCATCTCAGAAGGCAACAGAGCGCTTAAGTAGCCGGCGAAGCCCAATCCGTGTATCAGGCCGAAGAATCCTGCGCCGAGGCTCATTGTCAATGCTGTGACATTTCTAGATCTCAATGCATTTAACGCGGTAATCAGGATGGTGACTGGAATGAAAAACTCGATCCACGCTGAATCTAAGGGTCTAATTCCCGCAACGGCCAAGGCAAGCGTTGCAGAGTGACCGATCGTAAATGCGGTGATGACGCCAACGATCGATTTCCAACTTTTAGGGTCAAGTGAGCCTAGTAAAACCAATAGGAAGAGCATGTGATCATACCCTCGTAGATCGAGGATGTGCGTGATGCCTAGTGTAAAATACGTTGAAAACAAAACTATTGAAGGGTTTAGGACGTATACTGCGTTGTATTTTTGAACCGGATATGTCTGCTACACATCTGCAAGTTTATCTCCTATTGCTGACTTTGTTGATAGGACCGGGAGGATATGCCCAAACGTGCGTTTCAACTGGTAATGGAAATTGGAATGCGTCCGCCTCTTGGAACTGCGATGGCACCAATCGTGTTCCCACTTGCGGCGATACCATCATGGTTCAATCCGGCCATGAAATCACCGTTACGAATCAAAATAACTACGAGGCGTGTGGCTCGAATATGGTCCTGGATGTTTCTGGCAATTTGAGGTTCACCAATGGGAACAAGGTTCAGCTTCCTTGTGGTTCGCTTCTCAGCATTCAATCAAGTGGTACGGTCTACAAGTCTGGTTCAGGAGGCGGGTCGTCTACCTTGATCAGTATTTGTGGAACGGTTATTTGGAGGGCGGCAGATGGAACCTTGAACGGTCCGTTTTCGAGTGGAGGTTTCATCCTTCCGGTGGAGTTGATCTCTTTCAGTGTACATCGTGACGAGGAAGGTAACATCGAGGCGAATTGGAAAACGGCAACCGAAATTCATTCTGATTTTTTCACCATCCAAGTTTCTGACAACATCGAGGTATGGCGCGACGTGATTTCGGTGCCTTCATCCCGATACAGCAGTCAACAGCGTTCATACGCAGTTAGCCTTGGAAAGATTTTACCCGAAGGCGGATATGTGCGATTGGTTGAAACGGATTTGGATGGAAAATCGACCGTAGTGGCCGTTACGAGCATTGACGAGATGGAAGATCAAATTGAAGAATTGGTTCTCTTTCCCAATCCCTCAAAAGGCGTTTTGAACATCAAAACAAATGGGGAGCTAGAGCGCGTAACGATTTTCAATATGAAGGGCCACAAACTCTACGACGCGGTACCCAAAGGTCCGATCGACCTCGTCGCGGAAGGGTTGTTCCCAGGAATTTACCTCGTGTCGGTTCAATGCGATGGGATTACGACTACCCACACCATCTTCCTGTCCGACTAGAATTTAACGACCCTCCTCGCTTCTCGAAGCAGCCCGTTTCGTGTAATCATTAAAGTATATGCTCCTGGAGCGAATTGCTCAATTGACAAGCCAAGCTGTGCACTGTTTGAAGAATGCTGTAAACATCGAACCCCGGAGATGTCGTACAACGCAACCACATCGTTTGGTTCCAGACCCTCGACGAAAAGCACATCCGAGGTGGGATTAGGATAGACCCTAAACCGATCTTCCGATTTGTTTGAAACACCGTTGATGAAATTGCTGTCGAGCGATAGAACGAGCGTCGGCCGCTTTGAAGCATCGTTCTGGTTGTAGGAGTAGAAGTGCATCAAAAGTTCTGTTGAGTCCTCAACATCCTCATAGTTGCCCAGCACGAAATTGATGCTGGACGAAGCAGTCCATGCCGCATCATCCAATAAAAGATTGATTGTATGTGACAAATCAGGCGATCGAACGGTATCTCCTTTTAATCCTGATGATGGATACCAAACAATCCACGGCATCCAGTCTGTGCGCCCTGCGAGCAGTCCGGTGTCCATAGAATAGGGTAGCGGTGCCACCGCATCCTCAATTCGAATTCTGATTCCGATGGGAGCTGTGAGATCTTGTTGCAATGTGAGCACAAGACGCGCGTCATCGACGCTCGAACCAGCATCGAGATGCATGTCGCGGAAGTAGAGCCCGACAATGCTGCTATCGCCATAGCTCCAACCTACTTCCAAGTTCAAATCCGTTAGGTCTACCGCTCCGGCAAACTCTTCAGCGTCGTCTTCGCTGTAGCCTATGGGTACTGAATATTCTACGGTTTGAGCCTCAATGGCGATCGCGGCGAGCAAACCTGCAAGGAGGGTGAAGGGTTTCCTGATCATGGTACAAGTCTCCGAAAAAGTTCTGAATTCAGACGGTAAACTTGGCTCAAAGGACAGGTCAAGGCTTGAATAGTACATTCGTACCAAACGACTCAGATGAAACTGATTTCTTGGAATGTAAATGGCATTCGAGCCACTGCAAACAAAGGCTTTTTTGAGACCCTTGAATCCCTTGATCCGGACATTATGTGTCTTCAAGAAACGAAGGCTCAGGACGATCAAGTGCGGGAAACGCTCTTTGGAATCGACTACAAGATATTTAGCAATTCAGCGGTGAAGAAAGGCTATTCGGGCACCGCAATCCTATCGAAACTGGAGCCATTATCGGTGACACCCGACATGGGAGTTGAAGAACACGATCAGGAAGGAAGGGTGCTAGCGGCAGAGTTTGAGGAATACTACGTGGTGACGGTCTACACGCCGAATGCACAGAACGGCTTGGTGCGGCTCGACTATCGCACCCAGTGGGACAAAGACTTTTTGAGTTATATCCAGAAGCTTGAGAAAAAGAAGCCGGTCATCGTATGCGGTGACTTGAACGTGGCGCACAAACCACTCGACATCAAGAACGACAAATCCAACTACAACAAAAGCCCGGGATACACGCAAAAGGAGATCGATGGAATGGATGCGATGATCGAACATGGACTCGTCGACTCGTTTCGCAAATTCTATCCTGATGAAGAGAAGTTCAGCTGGTGGAGTTTTCGATCCAACGCTCGGGCACGAAACATCGGCTGGCGGATTGACTACGTGCTTACAAGTGAAGCACTTTCACCGAGATTAAAGGATGCCTTCATCCTCAATGAAGTGGAAGGAAGCGACCACTGTCCAGTTGGAATCGAACTCGACTAGCGAATTCGGATGGTTGGTCCGTCATTTGGTTCGTTGACCCTTCCGATCGGATCGCTGTTCAATCCAATGCTTTCGAGGAGCTTTATTACTTCATCCGCGCTGTTTTCCGACACCGAGATCATCAGCCCACCGCTCGTTTGAGGGTCGCATAGAATCTGCAATTGTGTTGCGTCGAGCTTGCTTACCTCTGTGTGATAGGCTTTATAGTTGCGCATCGTATTGTCTGGCATTAAGAACTGGCTTAGGAAGGACTGGAGCAGGTTCGGGTGCAAGGTTGGTACCTTGGAAAACTCAATTTCAGCGCTTACCCCAGAACCTTTACACATCTCAAGCAAATGTCCAATGAGACCAAACCCGGTAACATCGGTCATCGCCGTTACCCCTTCGATTGACCCGAGCGCATGGCCGACGGTGTTGAGTTGTGTCATCGTTTGAACGAGCAACTCGGTGTCTTTTTCCTCCAACAGTCCACGCTTGTGGGCAGTGGCCAGTATCCCTACCCCGATGGGCTTGGTTAAAAACAGCAAATCCCCTGGTTGAGCTCCGATGTTACGCTTGAGGTGTTTGAGTTCGATGGTTCCGTTGACCGACAAACCAAAAAAGGGCTCCTTGCTCTCGATGCTGTGACCACCCGAGATTTGGATTCCAGCCGATTCGCACACTTCTCTTGCGCCTGAAATAACCTCAGCGGCCGTTTGTACACCCAAAACCTCCACCGGCCACCCGAGGATCGCCAAAGCGGTCAGTGGTCGTCCACCCATGGCGTAAACATCGCTCATCGCATTGGCAGCGGCGATCTTACCAAAATCATGCGGCGCATCTACGATGGGCATGAAAAAATCGGTGGTTTGAATCAGTCCGCGCCCGTCTCCGAGATCAAAGACAGAAGCATCATCGGAAGATTGATTGCCCACGATGAGTCTAGGATCCGAAGCAGTGTTCCGTGCATCCTTCAGGATTTCTTCCAACTCGGCCGGTGCGATTTTGCATCCGCAACCTGAACCATGGCTGTACTGCGTTAAACGGATACGCCCTCTTTGTGTGTAGTTTTCCATGTAATCAATTCATCGGCAATTGCCGCGTCGGTTTTTCCGGTGGCTTGTAGGTTGAGTACGGGTTGACCATTCCTCTTCCTAAGTCCATGCTGATAGGCTTTGTCGTAATAACGCAGTGCGATTCGAGCTGCGGCGGCGAGGTCACCTTCATCCAAATAATGGTGCGCGTCCACTTCGTGTTGTCCACCGATGCGTTTTCGAATTTGTGTGAATCCCGTTTTCAAAGAGTTAATATCCTCACGACCATACATGTGACAAAGCGTTTGGACGCGTTCCTCTTTGCTGCGGTTAATGAGGATTATAGGTGCTTCTCTCAAACGATGGAAGAAGTCGGTATTCATCGACACCTTGCCGATGTTTCGGCTTTCATCTTCAATCCAAATAGGCTGAGTTGGGTCCATCCCGAGAAGTTGAAAGGCAAGGTTGTTCTCAAAATGCTCGGAAGTGGGTTGGCCCTCTTTCACGTCTCCGAATGCCGATCCCTTGTGGTTGGCAAGCGCCTCGAGGTCGATGACTTGTTCGCCTCTAGAACGCAAGCTATGAAGAATATTCGTTTTTCCAGAACCGGTCATTCCGCTCATATTCAGAAAGTTCCATGGATAGGTCAAGAGATGCATTACTTGTCTGCGCCAGGCCTTGTAACCCGCTGGAAGCAACGAAACCTGAAATCCATGGGCACGCAGATGGTCGGCCATCGAAGCGCTGCGCAGGCCTCCTCTCCAACAATACATCACGACCTTCTTACCAGGAGCTATGCGGTTTGCTTCCTCAATGTACCAGTGCAATTTGGGGTCTACGATTTTGTATCCCAGTTCTACGGCCTTGTCTTGTCCTTGTTGCTTGTAGCAAATGCCCACGCGCTTGCGCTCTTCGTCCGTAAAGAGCGGCAGATTTGATGCACCCGGAACACGTCCCTGTTCAAACTCACCCGGTGCGCGCACGTCCAAGATGGGCAGGTTTTGAAACAAGATGTCGGAAGGTGCGGCAGGCATAGGGCAAAGGTAGTTTGGGGTTTTGGGTTTGGGGTTTTTGGTTTGAGGTTTTTGGTTTAGGGTTTTTGATTCAAGGTTTTTAGTTCAGATCAGATAAGCTGCCGAGCAAGACGCGAGCAATTGAAATTGAACTTGAAAATTGAGATTGCGATTGGTTTGTGACACGGAACAGCACAGAGAAGGCACAGAGCTTCACGGAGGTTGACGCAGTCATGTGAATTTCAGAATGCACTCTCCGCGCGCTTTGCGCACTTTGCGTGATCCGGCTGCCGCTGTTTTAAGCTCGACGATCACCCATTGAAATGAACTTGAAAATTGAGATTGCGATTGGTTTGTGACACGGATCAGTACAGAGAAGGCACAAAACTTCACGGAGATTGGCGCAGTCAGGTAAATTTCAGAATGCACTCTCCGCGCGCTTTGCGTAAGCCTTTGCGCACTTTGCGTGATCCGGCTGCCGTTGTTTTAAGCTCGACGATCACCCATTGAAATTGAACTTGAAAATTGAAATTGCGATTGATTCGTGACACAGAGCAGCACAGAGAAGGCACAGAGCTTCACGGAGATTATTGCAGACAGTTGAATTTCAGAATGCACTCTCCGCGTTCTCTGCGAAATCTCGGCGTCTTTGCGGTTAAATGGCTGCTCTCGGCTGCTTACTGGCTGCTACACGGCTGTTCTCTGTGACCTCCGTGCCTCCTTCGTGTGCTCTGTGGTAAATCGGCTGCTCAAGTGCATTCACCCCACAGCTCAAACGCGATTAAAAACTAGCTTTGACCAACTCAAGAACAAACTGTCAATGACCGACCTCGACATCGCCCGAAAGGCCACCCCACTGCGTATTCAGGATATCGCAAAGAAGCTGGGCATCGCAGAAAACGACCTTGAACCGTTCGGGAATTACAAGGCCAAAGTCCCACTGAGCTACATCGATCAAAAGCAAATTGAACGGTCGAAATTGATCCTCGTTTCTGCCATTTCGCCGACGCCCGCTGGAGAAGGTAAAACCACAACCTCTATCGGACTTTCAGAGGGAATGAACCGCATCGGGAAGAAAACCACCGTTGTGTTGCGCGAACCATCGCTAGGACCCGTGTTTGGGATGAAAGGGGGCGCAACTGGTGGCGGCTACAGCCAGGTCCTTCCAATGGAGGACATCAATCTGCATTTCACGGGCGACTTTGCAGCGATTGAGAAAGCGCACAACCTATTGGCGGCGCTCGTCGACAACGTCATTCAAAATCGAAAAAGCGAACTGCGCATCGACCCGCGCACCATCTCGTGGAAACGTGTCATGGATATGAACGATCGAGCGCTAAGGAACATCGTCGTTGGTCTCGGTGGCACGTCGATGGGTGTTCCAAGGGAAACCGGCTTTGACATTACGGCAGCGTCAGAAATCATGGCCATTCTGTGTCTGGCTGAAAACCTGGTCGATCTCAAGGAACGCATGGGCAACATTTTTTTGGGTTATACCTTCGATCGCCAACCAGTATTTGCGCGTGACATCAAGGCGAACGGTGCGATGGCCGCCCTTATGAAGGATGCGATCAAACCAAACCTCGTGCAAACCCTCGAAGGCAATCCGGCGATCATCCACGGTGGGCCGTTTGCCAACATAGCTCAGGGAACAAATTCGGTCATCGCCACCAAAATGGGCCTCTCGCTCAGCGACTACGTCGTAACGGAGGCAGGATTTGGATTTGACCTTGGCGCAGAGAAGTTCTTCGACATCAAGGGTCGCAGCGCGGGGTTGCAGCCGAATGCGGTTGTGCTCGTTGCAACCGTTCGGGCCTTGAAATACCACGGGGGAGCGGATCTTAAAAACCTCAAAGATGTAGATGTAGATGCGCTGAAGCGCGGATTGAGTAATCTAGAAAAGCATTTAGAGAACATTGGTCAGTTCAGGGTACCAGCAGTTGTCGCGATCAATGCATTCAGCGCCGACGATCCTTCGGAACATCAAGCCATCATCGATTTCTGTGCTTCAATTGGAGTGAAAGCTATTGTGGCGGATGTTTGGGGGAAAGGCGGAGCAGGAGCTGAGGCACTTGCTCAAGCGGTGGCAGAAGCAGCAGATGGTTTCAGCGGAGCATTCCAACCGATGTATGATTTGCAAGACAGCGTTGAAACTAAGATCGAGAAGATCGCGAAAAAGATTTATGGAGCCGAGGCCGTGGACTATTCCTCAAGCGCCCGAAGAGCCTTGAAGATCATTGAAAACCTTGATTTGCAGCGGCTTCCAGTGTGTATTGCGAAAACTCAGAAGTCCCTATCCGACAATCCAGAGCTCCTTGGCAGGCCGAAGGACTTTGTTGTCACGGTGCGCGAGATCGAAATTGCTGCTGGGGCCGGATTTTTGATCCCTATCACCGGTGAAATCATGCGGATGCCCGGTTTGCCATCGGTGCCCTCAGCAGAGCATATGGACATCGACCAGCATGGACAGATATCGGGTTTGGCCTAACGTCGACCTTTTCCTTTGCCTTTTCCCTTCCACTTGCCTTTGCCGCCACCTCGGGGTCTTCCGGATTGGTTCGGATCCCATTTCGGGCTTTCGCCAATTTCAGGTGGAATGGGCAGTTTGATGACCTCACGTTCGATGAGGCGCTCAATGCGCAAAAACATGTACATCTCTTCTGGTGCAATCAATGTCACTGCGATGCCCGTGGTGTCAGCGCGTGCGGTTCGTCCGATGCGGTGAACGTAATCCTCTGCATCATTGGGTACACTGTAGTTGATGACTAGGTTGATATCCTTGATGTCGATGCCCCGGCTGATGACGTCGGTGGCCACGAGCACCCGAATTTTCCTGGCACGGAAGCGGTTCAAGACCTCCTCGCGTTGCGATTGCTCGAGGTCTGAGGAGATGCCTTCAACAACATACTCCTTGTTGCGGAGGGTACGCACTACCTCGCCCACGGCTCTTTTAGTCGGTGTAAAGATGACAATGCTTTTGCATGAAGGTTTTCCTTCGATCAAATCCTTTATAAAAGCCGGTTTCAGTGGGTCGTAACAGAGGTAGGCTGCTTGTAGCACACCCTCAGCAGGCTTTGAAATAGCGATGGTAATTTCCTCTGGTTCATGAAGAATTCGGCCCGCCAACTCACGAATTTTCGGAGGCATGGTGGCACTGAACAACAGCGTCTGCCGCTTGTCAGGCATGGCCTTGAAAATCTTGATGATGTCGTCGTAGAATCCGATATCGAGCATACGATCTGCCTCGTCCAAGACGACGTGCTGCACATGAGAAAGATCCATGTAGCCCATGTTCAAGTGAGCGATAAACTTGCCCGGTGTTGCTACGATGATGTCGACACCTTTAACGATGGCCTTCTTCTCATCGGTCCAGTCGTCGCCATCACCACCGCCGTAGATCGCGATGGATTGCATGGAGGAGAAGTAGGCAATTCCTTGAATTTGCTGGTCGATCTGTATGGCCAATTCGCGTGTTGGCGCTATGATGACCGTAGAAATCCCTTTGGAATCTTTGATCTCCAGCTGGCAATGAATGATCGGTAGGAGGAAGGCGGCTGTTTTGCCGGTTCCTGTTTGTGCACAAGCGATGAGATCTTTTCCTTCGAGGATTTTGGGAATAGCCTGCTCTTGAATGGGGGTAGCCTTATCGAAACCCATGTAGCCGATCGACTCCAATAGGTCGTCGTCGAGCTGAAACGCGTCAAATTTCACGGCGCAAAGGTCCGTATAAAATCTTGGATGGGATACGTGCGATCGATATTGGCCTTATGCTGATCGCTTGATGATCGAGGAGCAGATCTCGTGACACTTTGATACAGTGAGTGGCTTCTCGACGTAGTCGATGACGCAAGTGTATTCTTCAGCCTTGTTTCGATCTTCAAAATCAACCGAAGAAGTCGTCAAAATCACCTTAATGTCACACGGCGAGTCATCGCACAGGTGATTGAGAAATTGCCATCCGTCCATCCCGGGCATGTTAATGTCAAGAAAGATTACGTTCTCACTGCCAACCTCGGCCGATTTTATAAACTCCAAGCACGACTCGGCACTGGCAAACGAAGCGAGATTGTCTGCTAATCCACATTCGCGAATGACGCGGTCGTGAATAAAACGTGTCATTTCATCATCATCTACGATGATGACGTTCAATGTATTATGTGTGTTGATGGCCATTATACCAGGGTTCCAAGTGACTTGCTAATGCTGAATGTAAAGGTCGTTCCCTTTCCAACCGTGCTCTCTACGTTGACTTCGCCGTGGTGCTGTTCAATCGCCCTTTTTACAATGGCTAAACCGATCCCATGGCTATCGGGAGATTGATGCTCACTCTTATAATAGAACAAATCAAAAATCTGTTCCAGATCGTCTTCTTCGATTCCAATGCCATTGTCGGCAATCGTAAACGTCCAATGTCGGTCTTCATCCATCACGGAAATCTTGATCGATGGTGGTTCAGACGACCTGAATTTAATGCTGTTGTGCATCAGGTTTTGAACAACGCGTGAGAAGAGCAATGGATAAACGTTTATTTCCATGTCGTTGTCTTCGATATCGATTGTGACATTGTGCTCTCTGATTTGATCCACGATGGTGTCTTTGGCGCTATTGATCAAATCGTTCACGCGTACCTTCTTTAACTCTTCCGAAACGACCCCAGATCGAGAGTAAACCAACAATGCTTCGATCATGTCACGCAAACGCTCTACGCTCTGTAGTGCCCTGGTGATGTATTGTCCACTCTGATCGTTCATCTCTGTCTTCGACTCCATCTCCAACAATTCGAGGAGTCCCTTCAAACTGTTTGCGGGCGCTTTCAAATCGTGCGAAATGGTGTAGGTAAACTGTTTCAGATCCTCATTGATTTGGGCCAGGTGTTTCGTTTTTTCCAGGATGATTTCTTCAGCGTGTTTGGCGTCATTTATATCGGTGATGGTGTGAAAAAATCCGCTGAAAACGCCTTCAGCCGAAATGAACGGCTGAGCCGTGACACGAATCCAAAAGGGGTTCTTTTCGCTCGAATAGACGATGAGCTCGACTTCAAAAGGATGCCGAACCGCTTCTTGCGCCTCAATGTATCGTAAAATCTCCCGCTGCGTGCTTGGTCCAGCCATGACCTCCGATATGGACTGACCGTGTATCGATTCAAAATCAAATCCGCTCATTTGCTCAAAGGCCGGATTCACGTAGACCACTTTATGAAACTTATTTGTAATGGCATAAGGCTGATTCGAGTTATCCATCAAATCAGGGTGCAGATACAATTCAGTGATGTCTTCACTCAATGCATTATAACGCCACGTAGATACCGCCGCCTCGTCGGATGTGAAGCGTTCGGAGTTCTTCACGATGTTTCGAATCACTCCATCGAGCTCTTCAGAGCTTGCATAAATTCGACGTTCGATTTCATCCCTTTCGAATTCTTCTGCGTGCATGAGTATGTCGATCAACCCCATCAGGTTGGCCAAAGGAGCACGCACAAGATGCGATTGCATCCAAGCGATGTCGCGGAGTTTTGCGTTTTGCTCTTCAATGGATCGTTCGTATTGGACGCGCTCAGTGATGTCGCTGATCGCACCGAGTACCCGATAAGCCTTGCCGCTTGCATCTCGAAGGATGGTGGCGTTGTCAAGAACCCACGCATAAGTGCCGTCGCTGCGCTTGAATCTATATTCTGCTGTCCAGTAGCTGTCGCTGCGTGAAAACACCGCATTGCGAACGCTGTCGATGACCGATTCCTTATCCATAGGATGGATGAATGGGTGCTCCTTCAGTGAATCTATGCCCTTGACTCGATGACCGAATACGCGTTCGAAGGATTTTCCATACGAGATCGAATTCCGGATCAGATCCCATTCCCAGATGACGTCTTTGGTTGCTTCGGTAGCGAACTCAAATCGTTCGTTGCTTACCTTGAGTTCCTGTTGAATACGCTCTTCGCTATCGATGTCCTTGACATTCACTACAATGCCGTTGATGCCCTTGACCTTGCGTTGGTCTGAAAAGGTTGCCAACACCCAGGTGTATTCGCCGCTCTTCTGCTTGATCCTAAGCTTCAATTTCTTGGAAGTGATTTTTCCGCTTAGGATTTCTTCAAAAGCCTGATTGCGAATTGCAATCTCGTCTGGATGAATCAACGCTGTTTTATCTGCACCTAGTAACTCATCCTCTTCGTAGCCGAGCATGTCAGTTACCGCTGGACTGACATATTGAATGACGGAGTACTCGTCTTCGACGACTACAACGTCTGAATTTTTCTCGATCAGGTTACGGAATCGTTCTTCGCGTTCCTCTAGTTTTAACTCAGCCATTTTCCGACTTGTGATGTCGAGAATTGTCCCTTCCGCGCCCGTCATTTCACCGCCCACAACAATGGGTGATATGTTGGAAAGTACCCACTTCAACTCACCGTTGACCACCAATTTATGCTCAAATTCCACAGGCTTCCCAACGCGTAAGCCTTCTCTAATCCGCTCAATGATCTCCAGTTCGCTCTTGGGGACTCTTGATAATAGTGACTCACGGCTAATCAATTCATCAGGCTGAACGTTCATGATACGCTTGGCCTCCTTTGAGAGCTCAAACGATTTTGTAGCGGCATCGAACTTCCAACTTCCCAGTTTCGCGATACGTTGTGCATCGTTGAAAGCTTTATGGATGTTTCGGTTGCGTTTGCGGATGGTAAACTGATGGACGGTTCGAATCAGGTCGGATTGAATATTCCTATCGTAGATAACCGCATCAAAATATCCATGTCGTATCAACTTTGGAAGCCAAGTGCGCTGTTCGTCCGATAGAATCGCTACAAATGCATGTCGACGGAAGAGTTCAGCGTGTTGTTCAACCAGATTGTGAAGACCTTCGAGCTGGACAAAGCGGGCATCGACAAAAACGAGCGTATCGTCAAGTTCCTGAAGATTGACTGGAATCGAAGGACCTTCGCTCCACATCAAAAATGAGACGTCTTCCGGTGGATGATGATCCTCCAGAACGGCATTCACTAAGGCCTTAAACTTCGCTGTTATGGTCTTTTGGCTCAACACGCTAAAAATTCAATGAGACGAGGGTTGCGTCTAGCTGTTGCAAGATACTGCACCTACTTCGACTTTGAATGGCAATGACCTCCTGACTTTCCCAAAGTGTCGGTTTAGCCACCGAATGAACATAATTTCTAGGAACCCGATCTGGGAAAGGCGATGATTGGGCGCATAAACATAAAATAAGTCGGACCTTCCAAGCAAATCATTAATACGCCAAATTTGCTTTAGCATTTATGACGCGCCTCATCGTAACAAATCAATCTGAACTCCACGAGCTGGAGATTCCAGGTGTTGAAATTATCCGTCCTCGAGATTACTTTGGTCAGGAAAGGTTTATTCGAACGAAGAACATGCGCGTCTTCAACCTGTGTAAAGACCTGGGCTATCAATCGAAAGGGTATTACGTTTCATTGCTCGCCGAAGCACGCGGCCACCGACCGATTCCCGACGTGAAAAACTTGCAGGATCTTAAGCACTATCCGGTCATCCGTTCGCTTACCGACGACCTCAACGACCTCATTCAAACCCAGCTCAAGAAACTGAAGTCCAATGAGTTTGAGCTCTCTGTTTACTTCGGAAAGAATCTGGCCCTTCAATACGAAAAGCTGGCTCGAGAACTGCACAAAGTCTTCCCGATGCCACTGTTTCGAGTGAAATTTACCAAGAAGGATCGCTGGACCGTCCAGAGCATTCGAACCATCGCCATGAAGGACGTTCCTGGTTACCATATGGATTTCCTCAAAGATGCTGCGCACGCCTACTTCGACCGACCCAGGTACGTCGCTGCAAAGAATGAAACGCAAGCCTTCGATCTGGCAATTCTAGTGGATGAAGCGGAACAAGCGCCGCCTTCGAACCAGAAGGCACTGCAGAAGTTCAAAACCTCCGCTGAAAAGCACGGTTTTTATGTAGAATTCGTCCACCGCGACGACGGAAGCAGAATCAATGAGTTTGACGCTCTGTTTATTCGTACAACGACTTCGGTCAACCACTACACCTACCGTTTGGCGCGCAAGGCAGAAAGCGAAGGGTTGGCGGTGATCGATGACCCATCGTCGATTCTGCGGTGCGCAAACAAGGTTTATTTGGCTGAGTTGCTCAGAAACGCTGGCATTTCCACGCCAAAAACGATGATCATCCACAGCGAGAACAAGAAAGAAGTGGCCGCAACATTGGGTTTGCCCTGCATTTTGAAGATGCCAGACTCCAGCTTCTCGGTCGGCGTTGTAAAGGTCAAGGACGAGGCAGCCCTCGATGAAGAACTCAAACGCATGTTCGACAAGAGCGAGTTGCTCATCGGTCAGAGCTACCAGCCTACCGACTTTGATTGGCGGGTGGGCTTGCTTGATGGTGAATTCCTTTACGCATGTAAGTACTTCATGGCGCGCGGTCACTGGCAGATTTACAACTGGTCGAGCAGCAACAAAAGCGATGTCACAGGCACCTTCGAAACCTTGCCGATCGATCAAGTGCCCAAGCACGTGCTGGAGGCTGCAAAGGCAAGCGCAGACCAAATCGGAAAGGGACTGTATGGCGTTGATCTAAAGGAGATTGATGGGAAGGCTGTGGTCATCGAGGTGAACGACAATCCCAACATCGACGCCGGCGTAGAAGACAAGGTGGCCAAAGAAGAGGTGTACGACCGCATCATGGACTACCTTAAGAAACGCGTTTTGGAACGCATCAACATATCGAAATAAATGGCGAAGTACGGCTTGTTTGAGGTTTACGGCGTAGAGTTGGAATACATGATCGTAGACCGGGGTTCGCTGCGTGTGCGTCCCATCGCCGATCGTCTGATCGAAATGGCCACGGGTGAAATCCAAAGCGAGGTCGACCGAGGGATGCTTGGATGGAGCAACGAGTTGGTTTCGCATGTAATTGAGTTGAAAACCAATGGTCCCGTGTCAACCTTGGATGGTTTGGCCAAGGCATTTCACGACGATGTTTTGCACATCAATCGTCTTTTGGAAGGGGAGAACGCCATATTGCTTCCTTCGGGTGCCCATCCTTTTTTTGATCCTGCTCATGAGACCGTCATTTGGCCACACGAACACAATGAAGTCTACGAGTTGTACGACCGCATCTTTGGTTGTACGGGGCACGGTTGGAGCAATCTTCAAAGTACCCACTTAAACCTTCCTTTTGCCAGCGATGAGGAGTTTGGAAAACTACATGGTGCTATACGTGTGCTTTTGCCGTTGATTCCGGGTTTGTGCGCATCAACGCCAATTCTGGATGGAAAGGCGACGGGCTTTCGCGATACACGGCTTGAATTTTACCGAAAGAATCAGCAAAAGATTCCCGTCATCGCAGGCAAGGTGATCCCGGAAGCGGTGTTTGATCACGCCTCCTACGAGCGCGAGATCTTCACACCGATCAAGGATGCCATTCGGCCTTTTGATGCACATGGTATTCTCGATAAGCACTTCCTCAACTCACGAGGCGCCATCGCACGGTTTGATCGTGGCGCGATCGAAATTCGATTGATCGATATTCAAGAATGCCCGAATGCCGACATCGCGATTGTCGAGCTGATCGTAGAAGTATTGAAATGGTTGGTAGCGCGCTTTGAATCGAATTTGGACGTGTTGAAGTCCGGCGTGAGCACAGATCAACTTTCCACCATCCTGATCGATGCGATTAAGGATGGCGCGTACACGAAGATTTCAGATGATGCTTACCTCGAGCTATTGGGCATCAACGGGCCCGCGTCGGCCAGGGAAGTATGGAGTCATCTTTACGGCCAAGTCTCAAATCACCTTTCGTCATCGACCAAGGAGCATCTTTCAGTATTGCTCAGCCATGGTACCTTGAGCGAGCGCATCTTGCAAGCGGTTGGAACCGGAGACGATCGTCAGCGCATCGAATCGGTTTACCGATCGTTGGGCGAATGCCTCGCAGAGAACCGAATGTTCTAGCCATGAAATGGATCCTGACGTGTGAGCATTATTCGAATCACGTTCCTGCCGCCTATCAACATCTTTTTGAAGGACACGAGGGTGCCTTGCATTCTCACCGCGGATCCGATGTGAATGCAGCGAAGGCGTTTCATGCACTCGAAGATCTGTTTGATGTTACGTTTCATTACCCACATACGAGGCTGCTGATCGAGCCAAATCGATCGCTCTCGCATCCGAGGCTGTTTTCTGAGTTCAGCAAGCCGCTTTCGAAAGCCGAACGGAAAGAACTGGTTGATGGTTACTACACACCTTACAGGAAACAAGTGGAAGCTTGGATCAGTGAGAACATTCGATTGGGCGTAGCGCACATTTCTGTGCATACGTTCACTGGAGATTATCATGCACAAGACCGCAGTGCGGAGGTCGGCATCTTGTACGACCCTAAGCGCATTGCTGAGAAGGCCCTGGCTCGCAGTTGGAAGATATGCTTCAAGGTGACCGCACCCCAACTCACAGTGCGATCCAACTACCCTTACAAAGGCAGCGCCGACGGCTTCACGACGCACCTCCGAGGATTCGGTAAACGGTATTTGGGAATCGAACTGGAAGTCAGGAACGATGTAATGCCCGACCTCCATGATGCACTCAGAAGCTCTATTAAGGCTTTACAGAAGAATCCCGCACCCTTCGCCTAAAAGCCAACCGCTTGCCTCATATCCAATCGGGTTGGTTGTTTAACAATTCAACTTTGGTCGATCAACCGTTTGCTCGTTGGATCAAATCATTGAAAGAAAGAAGTGGCCAATTCGTCGGGTCGTGCTGTGGTCGCTGGCCGGATTAGCGCTTGTCGCGCTCGTGTTTCTTGCCTTCACCGGAGGCAGTTCAACCTATCGAACCAGCGCGGATCGACTCACCATTTCTGAAGTGATCTACGATGACTATCAAGAAATCGTAGCCTTCCAAGGAATGGTTGAGCCGCTGCACTCGATTCAAATCGACGCCTCGCAAGGCGGCGTGGTCGAAGAGATCTTCGCTGAGGACGGACAACAAGTAGAAGAGGGTCAACCTTTGCTTCGACTCAGCAACAGCGCCCTTTCGCTCGACTTCATGAACCGCGAAACGCAGATCGTTGAGCAGATCAACAATTTGCGCAGCACGCGCATCACACTAGACCAAAACAAGCGCCAGGTGCAAGAACAATTGATCGATCTGGATTATCAACTCAAAGAGCAACGACGCCAATTCAGGATCGATTCTTCGCTGCGCGCCGATCAAGTCATTAGTCAATCCGATTTCGATGCCTCCAAGGCCAATTTGGTCTACCTCACAGACCGCAGGGCGTTGATGCAAGAACGATTGACCACCGATGAAGCCTATCGCAAAAGTCAGCTGCATCGCATCGATCAATCGATCGAGATGATGGAGCGCAACCTCGAAGCCATCCGTAAAAATCTGGAGAACCTCACCGTAAGGGCGCCGATCACAGGGCAGCTGAATTCGTTCGATCACGAGATCGGTGAAACCAAGGCGAACGGGCAGAACCTCGGACGCATCGATGTGCTCGACGCCTATCAAATCACCGCGCAGGTCGACCAGTTCTACCTACCGCGCATCGCCGTTGGGCAAATGGCAGAGATCGAACTAAATGGACAAAAGCATCTGCTTGAAGTCCGCAAGATCTTGCCGACCATTTCCAATGGACAGTTTGCCGTGGAGTTCGACTTTTTTGAAGGTCCTCCGACCGATTTGAGGCGCGGGCAAACGTTCCAAGTCAAGTTGATCCTAGAGGCGAAAACGAAGTCATTGATGCTCCAACGGGGAGCATTTTTTCAGAGTTCTGGCGGACGCTTCGTCTACGTGCTCAGCAATGAAGGCGAGGCCTTCAAGCGCGAGGTAGAATTTGGAAGCCAGAACCCTGAATACATACAGATACTAGCTGGACTAAACAAAGGAGAGAAGGTGATTACCTCGAGTTATCAAGGATTCGGCGATGTCGACCGAATCGTCATCGAGTAAATACTTAATCTCTACATATGATCGAAAGCAAAGGCCTCTCAAAGGTCTATCGAACCGAGGAAGTCGAAACGACGGCCATCAATCAACTGAACATGAAGATTGATGCCGGAGAGTTCGTTTCCATCATGGGCGATTCCGGATGCGGAAAGTCGACCCTGTTGAATCTTATTGGCCTGCTCGATTCGCCGAGCAGCGGTCAGTTGATCTTTGATGGCATCGATGTTTCTAGGATGGATGAGCGCGCCAGAGCCGCGATCCGCAAGCAGAACATCGGCTTCATCTTCCAAAGTTTCAACCTGATCGACGAGCTGAGCGTGTTTGAGAATGTTGAGCTTCCGTTGGTTTATCTCGGAATGTCTAAGTCTGAGCGAAAAGACCGCGTCTTGGAAGTGCTTCAACGCGTGGCCATTGACCATCGAAGGAATCATCGTCCGCAGCAACTCAGCGGCGGACAGCAGCAGCGCGTTGCGATTGCGCGGGCGGTGGTCGCCGGACCAAAACTGTTGCTCGCCGACGAACCCACTGGAAACCTGGATTCGCGCAATGGTGAAGACGTTCTCGGTTTGATGACCGAACTCAACACGGAAGGTGCAACCATCGTCATGGTCACTCACAGCGAACACGACGCAGGCTTTAGTCGACGCACGCTTCGCTTATCTGATGGAATGCTCGAAGGTGAAACCATCCATCAACACTGACATTATGCTGATCAACTACATCAAAATCGCGCTGCGCAACCTGATGAAGCATCGGGTGTATGCGGGCATCAGTATTCTGGGATTGGCCGTTGGAATTTCGAGTTGTTTGCTCATCCTCATGTATGTCTTTGATGAATTGAGCTATGATCGCTACCATTCCAACCTCGATCGCGTGTATCGATTGGAAACCAAGATGTTCTTCAACGGTGAAATGAATACGGCGCTTTCCAACTTCGGTTGCGGTCCTACCATTATGCAGGATTATCCTGAGGTTAAAAGCTACGTACGTTTTCGAGGTACGGGCAGCACGGTTGACATCACCGTAAACGACAAGGTCTTCAACGAGTCTAACATCTGGCTGGTCGACAGCACGATCTTCGAAGTATTCGATTATCAGATCATCGAGGGAAATCCCGATGCGTTAAAAGCTCCCAACTCAATCGTTCTTACCCAAACGATGAAAGAGAAGTTTTTTGGGGGTGCATTGGCGTTGGGCGAGCCCGTCAAGATCAACAACACGATCACTACGGTCACTGCGGTGGTTGAAGATCCACCAGGCAATTCCGACATTACGGTTGGAGCCATGCTTTCTATGAATACGATGCCCGAGCAGGCGCGCGCAACCTTCATGCAGGACTGGTTCCGCATCGGATTCTACACGTTTCTTCTGTTCGAACGTCCGCCGGATGTGGAATCGTTCGAGCGCAAGTTGACCGATTTTGAAGAGAAGTACGTGCAGCCGTGGGCCGCTGCCAATGAGATCGAAGCCGGGGAAGAATTCCATCTTACACCACTTGCCGATGTGCATTTCAAGCAAGGACTCGAACACGATATGCCGAAGGGCAACATGGACTACATTGTCACCTTTGCTTTGTTGGCGGTATTTATCTTGCTGATCGCAAGCATCAATTACGTCAATCTGAGTCTGGCGCAAAGCGTTCGAAGGGCGAAAGAGGTCGGCGTTCGAAAGACGTTCGGTTCTGGACGCGGGCCATTGCTCACACAGTTCATCGGTGAGTCGGTCATCCTAACCATCATCGCCGCGCTTGTAGGGATCTTCGTTACCCAACTTTTCATGTCGACCTTCAATGAGGTTACTTCTAAGTCGTTTGACCTTAGTGCCTTGCTCGATCCGGTCATTGTTTTCTCGCTGATTGGGATCGTTGTGCTCGTTGGTGTACTCGCCGGGAGTTATCCAGCCTTTGTGTTGAGTCGATTTGAGCCAGCTAAGGTATTGAAAGGCGATACTGGCGGTAAAGGAGGGAAGATGTACCTCCAAAAGGGATTGATCTTCGGTCAATTCATTTTCTCATTGTTCATGATCACGGGTACCTTGCTTGTGCAGGATCAGATGGATTACATGCGCACGATGAACCTGGGATTTGATAAGGAACACATCCTGTCCATTTCACTTCCGGCCGATACGAACGTTGGGAAACAGATTCCTGCGTGGGCGGATCAGCTTCGGACGAGGCCTGAGGTTCTGGCGGTGGCCAATACGACCGTTCCAACGGGCAACACCGGCGAACTCATGTTTCGCATTGAGCAAAACGGCGCGCTGAAGGAGCAGGGGATCAAGTTCTTCTTTGTGGATGAGCACTTCATCGACGTGATGGGGCTCGAACTCAAGATGGGCAGGAATTTCAACCGCGAGATCGAATCCGACCGGACCCAGGCCTTCCTGATCAATGAATACGCTGTAGATGAATTTGGGTGGCAAGACGATCCGATTGGAAAGCGCATCCAGTGGGGTCTTCAGCCCAACAATCAAGCGACCAACGACGGCGTCGTGGTGGGCGTGGTCAATAACTTCCACTTCCTTTCGCTGCACAACCCGATGGAGCCCTTTGTCCTGTGCTTCAATCCCAGCGGCAACAACACCTTATCGATTCGCCTGGCTGATGGCGATTTCCGTCCTGCAATTGAAGCCATGGAATCCGAGTGGGGCAACATCTCGGCGACGCATCCATTCACCTTTAATTTTATGGATGAATTGTTGGATCGCAACTATCAGGAGGAGCGCACCATGGGGCGTTTGTTCGGCTACTTCGCCTTCATCGCTATTGTATTGGCAACCCTAGGACTGTTCGCATTGGTCAGCTACAGCATCCAGTCGAGAACGAAAGAAATTGGCATCCGAAAAGTGCTGGGCGCTTCGTCGTTTAACATTGCATGGGTCGTGCTAAAAGACTACGTCTACTTGATGCTGGCCGCCTTTGTGGTAATCACGCCCGTATGCGTCTACCTGATGAATCGATGGCTCGAGAACTTTGCCTATACGGTTGAGTTACAGCCGCTGACGTTTGTCTTGGCCCTGCTGCTCTTGGGCGCGATGGCCTTGTTGTCGGTAGTCTACCACATCGTGCGCATTTCGCGGACGGATCCTATTGTGGCGTTGAGGTATGAGTGAATTTGTTTGAAGTTTTTGGTTTTTAGTTTTTGGTTGAGGTGGGCTTGTGTTTGTTACACGGAGGTTCGCAGAGCGTCTCAGAGATACACGGAGTTTTTATTTACCCGATACTCTTTGCGATCTCTGCGCCTTCTCTGCGAACTCTGCGGTTAAACGGCTGCCAAAGCCATAGCACTAAGAAGCCTCATTTATCCGAATGGAGTGTCGGTTTTCCACCTGAACTTGGTGCTGGTTTTTGGTTTAGGTCGGGGTTGTGTTTGTTACACGGAGGTTCACAGAGTGTCTCAGAGATACACAGAGATCCACAGAGATTTAAGCCGAGCGCTCGAAGTTTAGGAGGAACTCTTCGTGCTCTCTGCGCCTACTCTGCGCACTCTGCGGTTAAGGGGCTGCTAGAGCCATAGCACTGGAAAGCACCATTATATGCGTAAGGAGTATCGCGTCTCCACTTAAACCTTGCGCTGGTTATTGGTTTGAAGTTTTTGGTTTGAAGTTGAGGATCGGGGACGTTCTCGCTTCTAGTCTCAATCCAACCAAATCTTTTGCACTAAACTCTTCGTATCAGTTTGAACCTTCACGAGGTAAAGATTAGCCGAGCATGAACCGGCTGGAATCTCTATTTGACTATGGCCTTGTTGCACAGCTATGGATTCTTGATACACGATTCGGCCGCTCAGGTCCCGGATTTCGAGGGTGGCGTTGCTCGATTCGATATCGTTCGATTCAATGGCAATGCACCCTGTGCCACAGGCGTACACCTTCCATGATTCTTGCTCCGGAGCGTTAACCGCGTTTGGCGGTTCGACGATCGTGTCGTACGGACAATAGCGAATCATCGAGTAGCCAACAGAGTCATCCCCGGCTTTATAACCACCAAGTACGTAGATGCAATCGTCAAAGGCCACGGTGTTGTGGTAGCTTCGGGCGGATGGCATTGGCGTTAGATCTTCGTAGGTCTCCGTTTGGATGTTGAACCGCCTGAATTCATCCTTCGAAGTGCCATTATAATACCCACCTGTGATGTAGATGTGGTCACCAACGGTAGCGGCGTCGGTGCCGTGCAGTCCTACAGGCAAACTGGGCAACGAAGTCCAAGTGTCGGAGCTTGCATTGTACTTGTGTGCTGCGCTTGATGGCGCGGTATAGCCTCCACCGCCGAAACGGTAAATCGTGCCGTCCGCTTCGGTTACGGCAGCGTACCAAAAGTTGGCGTCAGGGAGGTTGCTTTTGGTGTCCCATGTAGAATTGGATACATCGTACGACTCGCAGCGGAACTTGTCTGGTTGTCCGCCCATGATGAAAATCTCATCGTTGATCGTGGCCACTTTGTGGATAACTCGCACCGCAGGCATGGTATCGACCAAGGACCAGCTATCGCTTCCGGGATCGTAGGCGTAGTGCTTGTCGAGCGGCGTTCCGGAATTCGGAAATCCTCCGCCCATGTAGTGGATCTTTCCGTTGATCGCCGCGCCGCCCGGTTGTTGGGCGAGGTAAGGCGTGGCGGCTTTCTCTGTCCAGATCATCGTTTCGGGATTGAAGGCGTAGTGCGATGAAGACGCACCGCCGCTCTCTCCACCACCCATGATGTGAATTTGACTGTCGAGCACGACTACCACCGGATAGGTCAGGTCGACCGGAATGTCAGGCAGTTCTTCCCAAGATTGGGCTGAGCTAGGTTGAATCAAGAAGGCGCAAATCGAGAGGAGGAATGCTTGCTTCATGGAAGGTGGTTTCTACAAATCTGCACATTTTGAGGAGGTTATGCGATGCGCTTTCATTAGGTAATAGATTTCAGATGTGCTATTTGAACTCGATTCATTGAAATCCTATAGGATGCCTTGGTTGATTTTATAGTTCGTTAGCAACTAAGCCAAGAGAGCAGGCACTTGGTCGAATTCCTTCACGTGGCTCGGATAAAAAATAGTAGTATTGGCTTAACCAAATCATGTTGCAATCACTCCGAAACATACTAACCAAGCTGCTCGTTGTGCAGTTCGTATTGTCGATCGTGGCGCAACCCATTTTGGGCTCTTCGCTCTCGATTCCTCACGTCAACGGTGAGGATGTCTTTGTTGTAATCTCAGAAGGATCGGATCAAGAAGATGATCGGCAAATGCATTTTGAACTGACATCCAATGCCGTACATCATCAAATGAAGCATCGTTTGGCGAAGTGGCTGTATGGTGCTCTAGAGCAATTGAACATCGTGCCCCGCAGTCGCGAGGTTTCCGAGGCTGTTCCTTCGCTTGCCATGCATTTGGTTGGACGCGTTGAGACCATCATTTTTCCGTTCCACAGTTTTTGGTAGTTGGGCAAGCTGCACTTGTAGTCCCCAAGCAATTTCTGTATCGATCTTGGTTTGAACGCATAGTCAGGATCGATATCGGGGCCGATTGCAGCGCACACAGATCGCTCGAAGTCAACGGTCAACCTCCAATTCAAAAAATTACGCATAATGAACAGCGCCAAACAATTAACAATCCTACTAGGAATAGCCACCCTCATCATCGCTTGCTCAAGTGAGCAATCAGAAGCGCCAAATGAAGAGAAACGACTTATAGGTCACCCATCGTCCAACTTTGTATATCTGGAAGATCAGTTTTCAGAAAGCTTTACGCACCTTGAAGTGGACACCCTTCCCGAACAAGCCGGTCGGCGTGAACTATTGTATGTGCCGGTGTACTCCGACATCTATATCCGTGAAAAAAATATGCGCATTCCTCTGATCACCACGATGACGATTCGAAACGTAAGCGTGGATGAACCGATGTTTGTCTCCGCCCTTGACTTTTTTGATTCTGACGGTAAACCACTTTACAAGTACATCAAAAAACCCATCAAGCTAGCTCCGCTTCAGTCGGTATGGATTGTCGTCAATGAGCGCGATCATGGGGCCGGCACCGGGGCCAATTTTTTGGTTGATTGGATGGGATCATCCACGTGTCCTGACCCTGTTGTGGAGGCCTTGATGACTGGAAGTTCGTATCAATTGGGCATTTCATTCAAGTCCGAGTCGGTGATCAGCAAGGCGTGGGAAAATGGCGTTGAGCTTCCCGTTTCTCGCCGATCGACCTCGAATTCGAGCATTGAAGTTCAGGACCTACATTGAATCTGGCCAGGGCTTAGTGTGAATATGACAAGTGAATCTCCAAAACCAACAACGATACGCTGATTTATGGAAATGCCGTTGCTCGCAGACATCGTAGTGATCCTCGGACTGGCCGTGGTCATCAACCTCATGTTTCAACGGATCAAAGTGCCAACGATCCTGGGCTTTTTGATTACCGGCATCGTTGCAGGTCCTCATGGTCTCAACCTGATTGACGCGAATCATGAAGTCGAATTGCTCGCTGAGATTGGCATCATCTTCCTTCTGTTCGTGATCGGCATCGAGTTTTCATTGAAGAGTTTGGCGTCCATCAAACGCACCGTTTTTCTGGGTGGCTTGATGCAAGTGTTGGGCACAATCGGCATCACCTACGTCATCTCCAGGTGGTCTGGATTACCGCCGAATCAGGCAGTATTCATGGGCTTTCTCTTCGCTTTGAGCAGCACAGCCATCGTTCTGAAGATGCTGCAGGAGCAAGGTGAGATCACCACGCCGCACGGCCGCGTAGCGATTGCAGTTTTGATTTTTCAAGACATCATCGTCGTCCCGATGATGCTGCTGATCCCGTTGTTGGGAGGCGCATCCGACAACGCCGCCATGACCTTGCTGGTGATGGGCGTGAAGGTTGTTGTCGTTGTAGTATTGGTCATTCTACTTGCGCGCTATGTCGTGCCTGTGGTATTCAATTTAGTAGTGAAAACAAAGAGCCGCGAGCTGTTCCTCCTCACCGTTGTCGTGTTCTGTTTTGCGACGGCATGGTTAACCTCATCGGCTGGATTGTCGCTCGCGTTGGGCGCATTCTTCGCCGGGCTTATTATTTCCGAATCCGATTACAGCCATCAGGCAACGGCCAACATCCTGCCTTTCCGCGAGATATTTATCAGCTTTTTCTTCGTGTCGGTTGGTATGCTCCTGGACGTAGGATTCTTTCTCAATCACTTCGTAGGCGTCCACCTCATTGCCTTGGGCGTAGTAGTTGCCAAAATGCTGGTCATCGCGCTTGCCGTGATGATGCTGGGTTACCCTCCGCGAACCATTTTGCTTTCCGCATTGGCCCTGTTCCAAGTCGGAGAATTCTCGTTCATGTTGGCGACCACCGGCGTTCCTTACGATTTGCTTCCAGATGAAGTGTACCAATACTTCTTGAGCGTTTCGGTCATTACGATGGGTGCCACGCCGTTCCTCATTGCATACTCAAATACCATTGCAGACTTTGTCTTGAAGGCACCTGTTCCCAAAGCCGTCCGAAAGCGACTGAACAACATCACAGCGCAGCGTGCACAACTCAATGCACCCATCGATGAGGTATGCCACGACCATTTGGTGATCATTGGATACGGCATCAACGGTCAAAACGTTGCCAGAACCGCCCGACAGGCGAACATTCCATATGTGGTCATCGACATGAACGCCGATTCCTTTCAACAAGCAAAGGAGCGGGGAGAGCCTGTGGTTTTTGGAGATGCCTCCGATCACGTGATCCTTCGTCATGTACACATCCAAGAGGCTCGTGTCGTGGTGGTTGCGATTTCCGACCCACGTGCAACTACAACCATTGTCTCTGAGGTGCGGCGCTTCACTGAAACGGCTTATATGATTGTGCGAACCCGCTATGTGCGCGAGATCGAAGCATTGGTGCGGCATGGCGCGGATGAAGTTATTCCGGAAGAATTTGAAACATCCATCGAAATCTTTACCCGTGTGCTCAAGCAGTACATGGTGCCATCGCATGAAGTGAACGATTTCATTCGTTCCATTCGATCCGACAATTACGAAGCGCTCCGAACCATCGCCGGATTAAAGGGCGTGCGCAAGCACGAGTTGAGCATCCCGGAAATGGAAATCGCTACGCTGCACGTGTATCAAGCGCACAACAAGGTCGTAGGAAAGTCCATTCTAGAGTCGCGAATACGTTCCAGCTACGACGTTACCGTGCTAGCCATCAAGCGCGGTGAACACTACATTTTGGAGATTGGCCCCGATACCAAGATCGCGCAAGACGATGTCCTCTACGTCTTTGGAAAACCCGAGAATGTTGCCCGTTTGAATGAGCTGCTTGATGTGGAGGGGTGATAGATTCAAAGATTAGACATTGAAGTCTCCAAACCAAATTCTCGATGAAGCAAATTGAACAATTTGCCTCTTCAGTCTTCCAAGGATTTCGCTACCAGTTTTAAATTTTAAATTGATGATTTCAGGTTACTCAAGCTAGTAGTGTTTAAATTATTCACAAGTAGTCGAGGTTGAGTTGGGAAGATTAAAAGACAACTTAAGAAGCTAAAAATGCACGTTCGGAAATTATACCGCTTACCCATTTGTTTTATCGGTCGGTAACAACACACTTTTGACTCAAACGATCTAACCAATGTTTTCAAAAGGATTGAGGTTTCTAATTCTCGTCTTTGTGGCTATTGTATTTAATTACACGTATGCCCAGGACGTTATAATTCCATCTGCGATTTCCGCTGAGTCATTTAGTGATGGAAGCTTGTTTAAGTTTAACTACATCGGAAGCCAAACTGGTGCAGAACCAACCGTGGTCATGGCTACTGCTGAGCTTTACTTCGATGGCCAACTCGTTCTCACTCAGAACGGAACCGCAAATACTTCAGGCTCATCCAGCGGCGCGATGTTTATTCAAGACAATGAACGCTACTATGGTGGCATATTTTCCAAGGAGATGTTCCATCTTGGATTATTCCCAGAGGGATCCTATCAGCTCTGTGTGAAAGTTGTGAATCAAATGACCGAGACGCAGGCATGTGAATCCTTCTACCATCAAGTCAAAGAAAGCCCCCTTCATCTCCGGTTGACAGCGCCTATAGACGAGGCAGTTTTGTCAACCAAATACCCATTACTTGTCTGGAGTTGTTCGGTATTCCCATCTCCTACAGACCATCAAACTTTTGAAGTCTCCGTCTTTGAGAATAATGAAAATCGTCGTGGAATAAGTTCGACCTCTCAGGGAATGCCTGTTCTGAGACGAAGCGCGCTAAAGGAGTCTGTATTACAATATCCACTGGATGCAGCAGGCCTAGAAGAAGGCAGCGCCTACACTTGGCAAGTTACGCTGAATACAGGCTCTTACGTATTGGCCAGATCTCAAGTATGGAGTTTCGAACTCGAACCCAATGAGCTCTATGACGAGTTGCCGTTGACCAAAGGATATCTGGAACTCGAGAATATCACCTCCGACGAACTTTACTACTTTCTTGGAAATCTTAGTCTCAAGCACGCGCCATCCAAGGCCAAATCAATACTTAGGATGGAGTTGTATGATTCGAGCGGAAAACAGCTTGATTTAAGCTCTTCGACTTTGGAGTTTACGCGTTCAGACCCATATGAAATCTATGATTTGACCGCACAGTCATCGGTAAAGCACTTGAAGTCCTATACCATTAAGCTTTTTGAGCTGGGAAAGCTAGTTAAGGAATTTGATTTCATCTACGTCAACCCATATGTGCATTGACAGACTACTTGACGGTTAAAAAATTGACGGATTTCTGTTGAAAGATTATCCGTGACCAATAAATTTTATGAAAAAACCCTTCCCTTTAATCTTGACCATAAGCATGCTTCACCTTTGGGGATGCTCCGATGCGTTTGTGACCGAAAGCGCCGGAGAGGCAATGTCAAATTACTCAAGCAACCAAAGCTTTGTAGTTAAGAAGGAGTATAAAGATCGTGTATACTCTGTGAGGTACATCCCAAGATCAATTATCGTGGCTAGGGAGACTATGAATGGAACACTTTCAGAATGCGAAAGGCGCATAGAACGAATGGAGGGGTTGAAAGAAACCCTCACCTATGAAGTTTCAGTTTCAGAAGTTCCGGATGAGCGAAATGAAGGTGAAGGAGACGTCGGATCGACTCCATTGTCATTTGAATTAAGCACGGATGAACGGCCATCGATCAACCCTTCACTTGCTCAACAAATTGCTACGGGCGGATTGACTGCCTCGGAGACTTACTTGGTTCAGTTTGAGGGTTTCGAGTCCTCCAACATGAATTTCAGAATTTCGACGATGGGTGAATCGGTACTGGATTTTGCATTTACAGAATTAGATCAAATAGAATACAAGATAAACTGCGAGGATTATGCGCAATAAACTGCATCCCAAAAAGAAGGTCAAGTTGTTAAAGTATAGCTTGGCATTGCGAATAAAGGCTTGTGTGATGGCACTGCTTATGGTCATACACGGCATTGAGCCAACGAGTGTTTTTGCACTGAGTGGTGGACCTTCAGCTCCGGAATTCAGTTCCTTCACCCCAGCTGGAGTTTCCGACATGGTTGACCCGTTCACTGGGGATTTTAAGTACAACATCCCATTATTGGACATAGATGGATATCCCGTCAATCTTAGCTACTCCGGAAATGTTGGAATGGAGGAAGAGGCGAGTTGGGTTGGCCTGGGGTGGAACTTGAATCCCGGAATGGTCAATAGAACCCACCGCGGAGTACCCGATGATTTTTCCGGGGAGGAGATCATTGAAAAACACAATTTGAAAAAACAGGTTCGATTCTCCCTTGGGGTTTCATTTCTAATGGAGGCTGCAGGATTTAGTTCTGAAAATGCAACGAATTTCTTGAAGTCGGTTGGCTTGGAGGTATCTACAGGTGCCGCGTTGACTTTTTCAACAAAGCGAGGCTTCTCAATAGGCAGAACCATGGGTATGACAGCCAGCTATGGGCCGGCCAATTTGGGTTTATCTAAAGGTCCAGACGGAATCGACGTGAATGCCGGTCTGACGTTTGGAGATGAACTCGGAAATGGCACTAATCTGAATCTCGGAGCTCAAACTGGCTACAACAGCAGGTCTGGTTTTCAGAATGTAAGCTTCTCCGCTTCTCTTTCTGAAACAGCTGAAAAAGATGTAGTAGAAGAAACAACTGACGAGCAAGGCAACACAACCAAGGAAGAAAAAACGCTTCAATCTGACTACTCCATAAGCGGAGGAGCCTCCCAGCCACTAATAGGAAAACTCAGCTATTTTCCGAATGCGAAGCCAAAATCACAGTCGTTTTCATTCGCCTTCGCTGGAAAAATTGGAGGAGACCTGACCGCCGTAGATGGTGATCTGTCATTCGACGGAATGTATTGGCAAGATGATCTAAAAGAAAAGGAAGTTCGCTCCGATGCGTACGGGTATAATTATCTACCTGAAGCTGAAGACGATGAGGCTGCACTTCTTGATTACAATACCGAAGGCAACAGTGCTTCATTTTCACCTGAAATGAGTGTACTGCCAGTGTCCGCCTTAATGTACGATATGTACAACGTTGTGGGTCAAGGGTTCTCTGGAAAAATTCGTCCGATTCGAAGTGAAACGGGTGCATTTCACGATCCAGTAACATCCCCAAGCTTTTCTCCTGACATTTCAATTGGAGCTGAGTTAGCAACAGGTAACGCAGTCAAAGTAGGATTGGATGGGTCGGTCATGGTAGACTTTTTAAAAACCAAACCATGGGAAGATGTACAGGATAAATACGGAAAATTTGATGGACAGACACTTGCCACTTTGCACCAAAACTTAACGTACATAACAGGCGTTCAAGCTGGTCAAATGAACGAATCCTATTATTCAGATGTAGGAGGTGATGAGCCCAAAGCCTTCAAATTGAGTGGTGTGAAGAATGTGACATTTTCAGGTGGTAGTTATAGTCCACCGGATATGAGCAAATTCCCTACGAGCGATCCGATGAAGCGCATTAGTCAGGACGAGGTAATTCGTGTACTTAGCAATGATGAAGCGGCTATCGTAGAAGCGCATATTTCGGCCCATCAGCGGAAGTTCTACACTACGAATTCAAGCTTGACCGCTACCACGAACTTCGATCGAAGTAGCCATTCTGGGAGCCAAATAGGAGAAATAACCGCCTACAAAAACGATGGCTCACGCTACGTTTATGCGGTGCCCGTTAGGAATACTAAAAAACTTGAAGTTCAGTTCAACGCGTCAGGAGAAATAGAAAATGAAGCCCTTGGGTTGATCGAATACGATGTTGATGACGATAGCAACGAGGACAATGAAAACGGTAGCAACCACCTATACTATTCCAAAGAGATTCCTTCGTTTTCGTATGGTCACTTGCTTACCGAGTATCTCGCAGCTGACTACGTTGATGTTGGCGGTGATGGCGTGACTCCTGACGATCTTGGAACGGCGGTAAAATTCAATTGGCGCCAAACGCATTCGGCGACTTCTCCATACAAATGGCGAAGCCCGATGACCTACAACGCTGGAGGAGCAACGAAGTTCAAGGCATCCTTCAACAGAGGTTCTAGGCTGACTGAAACGGACCAAATGGCCTCTTACTCATATGGTGAGAAGGAAATGGCCTACCTACATTCCATCGAGGGTAAGAATCATATCGCCTTCTTTGAGATCTCTGAAAGAAAAGATGGCCAACCTGCAACTGGAACTCAAGGTGGGGTGAGTACCTCGGATCCAGGATTGTACAAGCTGGATAAGATCATTCTTTACTCTCGCACCGAATATGAAGCTTCGGGAACATCGGCAGTCCCAATCAAAACGATCAAGTTTAACTACGATTATTCACTGTGTAAAGGAGTGATCAACCATGAAAACTACGACCCGGCGCAATCAGCGGCTAACAATCCAGGAAAACTGACCTTGCTGTCGGTACAGATATGGCATGGCAACGATGAAACGGGAGCGTTGTCGCCTTACGAGTTCACGTATTCAACTTCAAATCCTACCTACCACGCCAAGCATGTGGATCGCTGGGGTAAGTACAAAAGTGAGAACCCCGACGACTTCGAGTTCAGTACTTCATTTTATGAGAACTATCCCTATGTACACGAGGAGTCATCCACCCTGTCTGAGGACTATGAAGCTTGGCAATTGGTGGAGATTACGCTTCCTACCGGTGGAGACATCAATGTGAGTTATGAACCGGATGAGTACAGGTATGTGCAAGATAAGAAAGCAACAAAAATGTTGCGATTGCTTGGGGTTGGAACATCTGATGACATTGGGACGATGGGAAACAAGCTTTACAACATGACCCGCGAGTCGTCCCTTGACTACAGTTACCTTTTCTTCGATACTCCGGATGGAGTGAGCGATCAAGCCGACCTTGAAGAGTTGATCAATTTCGATGAGCCTTCAGATATGTTGTATTTCAACATACCCATTCTGATTCCACCAATCGATGCCAAAGCTTCATTGCCAGCTTCAAATCATTACGAGTACGTAAGGGGCTATTGTGAACCATTGGAAATAGGGTTTGTAGATGGTAATCAGCAATTCTATGTCAAAATCGCTGCACAAAATTTCGCCGACAAGGGAAAGAAGATGATTAACCCGATCCTTAAGGCAGCCTTAGACTACATGTATGCCAATCATCAAACCATGCTGTTTGGTGGGATCAATCCAGAAGATCATGGAATTCTCAAAACCGTAAAGAATATTCTGGCCGTTAAGGATGATATTCTGGCGATGTTTTTAGGCCCTTATGGGCTCATGATTATGAAGCAAGTCGGTAAGACGATCATGGCCAATGAAATGGGTATGGTTCGATTCAACCACCCCGAACAAAGAAAGGTCGGCGGTGGTCTGCGGGTTGCGTCGATTAAACTTACCGACAATTGGTCCAGTCTCACTGGGTACAGTGGCGATGAGGATACAGACTATGCTCAATACTACAATTATGACTACCCAGATGGAAGTTGTTCCGGTGTTGCCACCTACGAACCGTCTATTGGAAATGATGAAAATCCTTTCAAGCAAGCGATTCAACCGAACGACATCCCAAAGAAGGAGAAAACAAGAAAACCAAGACCGTTTAGCTATCAGGAAGGGCCTATTGGTGAAATGTTTTACCCGGCTCCTACTGTTGGTTACGCTCACGTTACGATTACCACTCAAGATCCAACATCGTCAAATTCCACATTGAGTGATCGTACTGTTACCACCAAAGACTTTTATACAGCGAAGGACTTTCCACTCGAAGTCGATATGACGGATATCGAAATCGAGAAAACGAAACTTCTCATACCTGCAGTTCTTGCCACAATCAACCGGCAAAAAGCTGCAACGAGTCAAGGGTTTAGCATTGTTCTAAACGATATGCATGGCAAGCCCAAACGTGAGTTGACCCAAGTGGAGCTCCTCAGCGGAACCATGCAAACCGTTTCCGATGCACAATATGTCTACCATACCGATGTGGATGGCAAGCTGAACAACACTGTTCAGTGCGTTGACCGCAATGGAGGTATTGCTGACAAGACCCTCGGAGTCACCGTAGACGTGGATGTCTATTCGAATGATGTTTTCAACGAGGTCATTAAGACCGAAGTTGAAGGAAACGTTTCATTCTTCATGGGAGGCCCGGTTCCGATTACGATTCCTCCGATTTGGGGAAGCTTCATGGAAACGAACACCGAGTACCATACGACCACAGTGACCAAAGTCATCCAAAAAGTAGGCATCCTCAAAGAGGTGCATTTTCGAAACAGAGATTTGGCTACGACCAAGACAAATGAGTTGTTCGACGAACACACAGGTAAGGTTTTATGGTCATCAACTACAACTGAATATCATAAAGATGAACATCCCACCATTCCACTTTCAGGACCTATTTCACAGGAAGACAAGCTCCATGAAGCCGAATTTCCAGTGTACTTCCATAATAAGTATGACCGGATGGGGCATGCTTTTAGAAATTTAGGAGCTGAGTACATACCCGATGAATCAAAGGTGTTCCTGACGGCAGATGATGTGCAAAATCAAATGACTGCCCAAGACCGCGAAGCGCTCAAAGAGATCATCTATAGAGGATACATAGACGGATTGAACATAAGCGGATCTCCCCTCTACAATGGGCAGCTCTCAGGCAATCAAGTTCCCGAAGGGATTTATGTTGAAGGAGATGAAGTACTTGTAATGGACAACGAAGGTGTTCCATTATATCTAGCCTATGTCTCAGAGGTTGTTAATGAGAGTGAGCTGCAACAGATTTTAGATGCAACTGGCTCAACAGCGGATAATCCTCTGGGCGATCCGAGTCCTGGGCAATCAGGCGGCTCTTCAAATTCAGGTTCAACTGGAAATACGAACACCCAACTAACCTTGTGCAACGATCAAGCGATCGAGGATGAGGGTTTAGCCGAAATGTATACGAAGATCGTTAACATGTCTTCGACCTTTGGATCACTTCCAAGCGGAATGGTAAGCGCCATGGCCGGTATCGACGTTTCGGATGCTGCGTTTAAGATTCACAGTTTCTTGTATGATCTGGGGATTGGACACACTTCCAGCAATTCATTGAATTCGTTCTACACGGTTTGGAATCAGCCTTGGAGCCAAGATCTGCACGAGATCATGAAACATTTCTTGTCAGAACAGGAGTTCCGAGATTTTATGTCAGAGCTCAACAGTAAGCAAGCTCAAAACGACTTGTTGACTGTTCTAAGGTGTTCTGAAATCCGTTCGTGCCTTAACGACGATGTGAGTGGAAATGGTCTCCTACAGGCATTGGACTTCATGACTTCTGATATGACCCAACAGGGAAGTTTCAGTCCGATTACAAACCTCTTCGTGCATTCGAGTCTGAATTATACTACTACCTACTTTGCGGTGAACCATGACCCAAGTCCAACTACGAGTTGCGACATCGCGGCAAACAAATATCAAGAGTCATCAACGCCTTGTAACGTTGAGGTAATTAGCTACGAGCAATTCTATGAGGAACTACAGACGTATGGGTTCACTTCAGTGAATCCGGCTCCAACGTATTTTCCATGTGCTGGATTCCTCACAAACAATGGTAAATATGGATTTGTGGAATACGTAGCCTCCGTTTGCACGACCAAGAACTACGTCGCTGATTATGGAGACCTCAACTATGATTGCGAGAACGTCACAGTTGATGCTGAGGATCCGGATGATCCTGGGGATTATGATGACAATGGTGGTAATAACGTTGTTGACGACGACCAAGACTATGACTACGATGAACCAGACAAAAGCAATCTTGTCATGTTCGTCGATGCTGATGGAGATATTCTTGATCTTGAAGGAAAAAGAGTAAGAGTCATTCGATCGGGAAGAAGGAATCTACATTCAACCAGCTTGGCCAACATGGCCGCCATCAATGACAATCCATTCAATCCACCAACAGGGCAGTATGTAGCACAAGGATATCTCTCCTCTACCGCAGTTGAATTTGAAGAAGAGTGGTCAACAGATTACCTGCACAGCTACACTACAGAGTTTAATCCCTTTGTTACTGGTCACAGAGGCATCTACAGGCCGTTTAGAAACTACGCTTTCAGAGGAATTAAATCCGCGGATCAGTCGATGAATACCAAGACAGATGGATTCCTTGAAGCCTATGTGAATTTCTGGACGCTGGATGCAACTTCGAAAAATGAGGTGACGATGACTCCGAACACCGAAGGGATTTGGGTAACGGACAATACCGTAACCAAGTTCAGCCGCTCAGGTCAAGCTTTGGAATCGTATAACCCGCTTGGATTCCCCAGTGCGCAACTAGTGAATGAAGATCAAATGGTTGTAGCTTCCGCAGTGAATGCCGCACATACAGATATCCTATTTGAGCCATTTGAGCTTTTAACCACCGATGCGGGCGTCTACCGAATGAACAATCTTGAAGCTGATGAGGATCACGTAAGCCTCCAGCTTTTCAACACCTCTCATTCCGCAACAAGAGACATTACGACGGATCGCGACGCGCACTCTGGAAATACTTCCCTTTGGATGAAAGGCTCAAAATCAAGCGGTATTACAGGCTATTCGGGGCTCCCGGATAAAGCAGTTTGGACATTTGATGTGACGCCTCCAGACCCAAGTGGACCTGTCTACGATCAAAATGAATACGTCGTCAGAGGATTCCGTCCACGAGGAAAAAAATATGTGATTTCGATGTGGGTGAAGACAGTCCTTTCGGATGAATCTACTTATGATCCTACAGCACAGATAGCGACACTGATTATCAGTGCAGATGACGATCAAGGCACGATCGATCTGAATGACATGATTTTTGGTTCGGGTACCTCGGGAAATGATATATCGACTTCAGCGTCAGGTCCTATGATCGACGGGTGGAGGAGGATTGAGGCCGAGGTGATCCTGCCTGACAATACAGAGGAGTTGGAAATTCAGCTCATTCCTGATGCATATGGTTGCTACGTGGACGACTTTAGGGTCTATCCTGCAGAAGGCAACATGACCACCTACGTGTATGATGCTTCTACCATGAGGCTCCGTTGCATCCTCGATGAGAACAACTATGGGATGTTCTATCGCTACAATGCCGACGGAACCCTTCAGAAAATTGAGAAGGAAACGCTGCACGGAAGGATTACGGTTCAGGAGGGTTTCACTCGAAATAGAAGCGTGAACTGATGCGCACCCTTTTTTCTTGCATACTAGGTTTTTTGGCCAGTGGAATTTCTGCAGCTCAGGATTGTGGTTCCGTTTTGGAATCCGTCAGGGAGGCGCACAGCGGAGCCTATGCCTACGAGGCAACAGTCACGGTTTCCAATGGAATTTCCGAATACGACAAAGTCACTACATACGACGTCGCTAGCAACGGTAAGGAAACGTGCTTCATTTATGAAAAAGGCGCGGTTGTACATCTCGTAGAAGGCGATACGCTCTACAAGATTCATCGCAACTCAAAGCGGATCATCATCGAGCGTGTACCTGACGGATCAAGTATGAGCCCAATGGAAAACTTTGACGATGCCCGTGCAGAAGGCTGTTCTTCAAGTGACAGTTTAATAAGCCTCCAACTTGCGGCGGATGGTCAAGCTCAAGAGATGCGAATGACCCGGTTGATTATTGCCTCTAAGGATTTTTCGGTCCGGCAATTTGAACTTGTCGGTCAAAGTAACACCGAGGGAGACTTTCAGGTAAAAGCCGAGTTTAAGAAACTGAATTTAAGTAAAGCTGGCCAAGGGCTTTTTAAGAGTCCAGTGGCAATAGCAGCAAAAAATATTACTCCAATAAACGAATACAAGGACTATGAGGTATTCAATGTGCTCTTCTAGAAAAGGAATTGTAATAGGTTCATTCATTGCCCTGATGGTTGGTATGTGTGTACCGGCAAAGGCGCAATTATATAGCCTGCATGAAAACAAGAAAGTCGTGGAAACACGGGTCGGGTTCAATACGTCGTCGAGCGGAACCGCGTGCGACGATGAATTGATCGAGATACCATACTTGACTGGATCCACTTCCTTTCCTCTGGCCATGTCGACGTATTTCAGCTTTGATCCTTGTGCGAAACAATACGACTATGCATTTCCTAACATCAATTACTATCCACGATGGCGCAAGTCTTACATTGGTGCTAGGGTGACGGAAGAGCAAGATGGGGTTGAGTTTGACTATACCATACGCGTTGAGATTCGCATGACGAATGGCACGTCGAGCATCATGGAAGTTGACATCCCGCTTTCTTACTCAGACGAAGCCACGGTTACACACAACGCGTATTCGATGGTCGAAATCGGGGATTATGAAATGCTCGAGCTCGTCAAAATCGTATCCATTACCGACGCAAATGGAGGCACGCCTACGTCCTTTGCCGACAATTTTGAGTTTGTGATGCGCATGGAAGAGGACATCTATGAATATCCAAACACTGTTGACTTCGCAAATACTGGAACAGGTAACCATTCGTCGTCAAACCTTTCTTCAGATGAGGAATCTGGAACGTTGGACTACACGCTCAATTGGGACGGGGTCACCGCGAACAATCCCGGTTGGTATCAGCTCGAGTGGAAGTACATTGACGAAGAGGCACTGGAGCAATATTACACGCCCAACACTTCAGGAAACCTCTTAAATGCATCTCAAATTTCCGCTGCGATTGAAGATGTTTTTGAGGAAGGTGCAACGCGCATCATACTCAATGATCTTAGTTACACCATCACCAATCACTTTGCTCATAACGGGCATTTGTGGTGGCGCGTCAGAAATGTACGCCCGTACTATGATCAGCCACAAAACGACCTGCACGAGACATTGAAGTACTACAGCGCATGGCACTATCCGGATGAGCTTGATGACTTGGGCACCGCGGGTATCGGATATCCTATCGCTGTTACGCCCGCCATCAGTGACGAACTAAACTGGCAGTACGCGTCCACCTACAGTGAGTTGGGTAAAAGGAAACAAACGGTCTCTTATTTCGATGGTTCCAGTCGGAAGCGGCAATCGCTCTACTTATTAGAAGAGGATCAGAACGTAGTCATAGGCACCAATCAGATGTACAACTACGCGGGAAACGAAGCTGTGAAAACGCTTCCTGGTCCACTGGATCGTGAAGGTGCGAAGCGTTTCGAGTTGGAGTCAACGCTGGATCGATTTGCAGCTCCAACTGGCGGAGCGACGATTATAGACTACTATGATGAAGTAGGTAGTGCGAATTCATCGAATAGCTCTGGTGGTGTCTCCGCACTGGATCCAAACTCTACCGGTGCCACAAAGTATTACTCTGCGGATAATACTTGGGAGAGCGGAGGATCTCCGGACTACATGGATGATTACCTCGCTGACGCTGATGACTTTCCATACGTGGTCACGGGTTATGATGGAGAGGGTCGACCCATCTATTCGTCCCAACCTGGATTGAATGGACAGGCATCGATCGACGACGACGGGTACCAAGATGAAACCCAGTTTACCATATACAAATATTCAAAACCGACAGCGGCAGAAGTCGATATGTACTTGGGAAATCATGCCCTTGACGCATCTCAATACACCAAAGTCATCGTGATCGATCCTAACGGGCATACGACAGTTACAATCAAAGATTTGGATGATCGTACTGCACTGAGCTACATAATCAACCCTCCCAGTTTGCTTGAGCCTATTGATACGAAGCCTGACCCCATTTATATACTTCAGGATTTGATCAAGGAAAGCTCAGATAACAAGAAGTTCACCTATGCCAATCCAACGGGTTTTGAGCTAGAGAAGACCTTCAGCCTGGAAACGAACAGCGACGTATTGATGAACTATTCCTATGTCTCTGAGCGATTCTCCTTGTGCGCTCCTCCTTCTGAGAATGAGATTTGTTATGCTTGCGCCTATGATTTGAGCGTTGAATTATACAACGAGAAGGGTGAGCTTCTTGTGTGGTGGTATTCAGATCCTATTGAAATGGACGAAACCGATATCAACCACCTCAAGGATGGTAATTGCACAGAGCCAATCAGTTTCAATCTGTCAGCCCAGTCTGTCCAATATAACTCCGCCGTTCTGACGACTTGGAATAACTCAGGAAGTGAGTTGACGTTCAATTTGAATCGTGGAGTTTATACCATCAAGAAGACTATCAGTGTCGTTAGCCAAGAAAAATTGGAGTTGCTCGGTGCAGATTATATTGAGGAAGCCTCCGCAAACGGGTGCTTGGACGACGAATACTCACACATCCGTACCGAAATAACCAACGAAGATTACGGATGCGAAACCGAGTACAACAATGAGCAGCCCAGTCCGTGCGACTACCTGGCCCAACAAATGGAACGCGACTTAGACTCTGATTTTGGACAATTCGCGGTTTATCCGACTGTTGGCGATGGATACAACATCTATGCGAAGCTTCTAAATCAAACGACTTACGGAGACAATTTGGTCACTAGCCAAAATAGCACCTTCAGCGGAACATCGACGTTTTACAGTCAATTTGATTACTGTACAAATTGTAGTTCCTCAGGCACAGAATGCGAGCCTGATGCAATGGGCTACGGATTTGAATATAGAAAACCTGACGCCGCTCCTTACTGTTCTAGCACTGGCCTCAACACGCATGTTGATATGTCTCAACTGAGCTCAGGAAATCCAATACTGACTCTCTTACCTAGCGGAATGGTTTTCAGTTCTACGCCAGGAGATGCCGAGGATATGGCTGATGATGTTTACAACTATGAAGCTGGGGTTGAAGGCCCGTCTGGAAACCCAGTTCCTAATGGAGGAGATCAACCAACATATCAGAACGGAAGTAATAGCAGTACAGAGTTCATCATCTGGTCGGTTGAATCAGACGAGAATTCGATTGACATGATCGCCAATCAGCTATACAGCTGGTCACTCGACATCGGTGCGATAGGTACCTCGTCATCCTTTGTGCCAATGCGATTCAAGTTCTATGTGGATGGCGTCTTGATTGACTATTTTGATCAAAACAACACAACCTACAACGAGAATGTGGCGTTTGAATACTATCATCCAAGCAATGGTGGGAGTTCAGTTGTACTTACAATAACGATTGATTTGGGATACTACGTCGGAACTTCCTGGGTACCACCTCATGGATTGTATAAGATCGATAACGTAAAATTCCGAACCAAAGATCAGTCGTGCGATTGCGAGGAGGCATTTGGAATCGAGAACCCTACTTCATTCACACCGATTTACCCCTACCAGTGCTTGTATTCTCTCTTTGACGACGCAAGCATCACCTACGCCGGTAAAAATCCTTCAAAGCTGTCCATTGCTGCGTTCCGGAAAGCGCTCAAGAAGAAGAAGGATGACTGGTTGGAATACATGGTGCAGATTCACCCGGATTATTGCAACATGCTGCTCTGCGAAGTCGTGTATTCTGAGGAGTCTGTAGCCTTTGTAGAGATGCTCCAGGGCTTGGAGTGGGACGACGCGCCTTCAGAGCTATCGCCATGGAATTACGACCTTTCAGATCCCGAAGAAGGAATCTACGCGGCCGACCCGCTCTTTGAGACCATTCAAGGGCTTACGACGCAAAACTCTGGGCTGACCCAAACACAAATCGACGCGCTGCAAGGACTCGACGATGCCTTGGTAACGCGCCTAGGACTCTATTTGGAGGCGCCTGACGACATGGATGTGTACCAGACGGCCTTGCTCTTAACACTGTCTGCCGGTGGATTTTTCACAACGAACGGATCTAATTTCGATCTGGACGCAACAACGACCGATCAGTTTCTGGCGTGGATCGAAGGGGCGAATACCATGTTCGACGATAACAATCTTCGAAAAGCCTTCTGGGAGAACTACAGAAGTCTGTACATGAATGCCAGGATGGAAGCAACCTTGTTCTTCAATCAGGGATGCATTGAGTGCTTCGAGAATCTAAACTACGATGAGGAGACACAGACGTACGGGGGAATTTACGCAGGAAACGAGCCGCCGACATGGCAGGAGAAGTACGAACAAATAAAGACTCAAATTGAAGAGTTCAAGGAAGAGGTGTTGGAGGAAATCTCGAATACTTCTCCGCAGGTAACCTATGCCTACAACACGTGGGTGGCAAACTTCAATTCAACCGGACCTCAGCAAGAAGCATGTTCGACCTATGTCTACACCAAGATCATGCAGAACCTGCCCATCGTTTACAACGGAACGACGCCTTACATCGATGCAGATTTAGACGGAATATGGACGTCTGGTGATGATGTAGCTGTTGAGGACATGGCAGAGAATCTTAAAGATGAGTGCATCTGTGAAGCCACGATGAGTGCTTCAGGTACGATCTACATGCAGGATCCTCAATCGCCGTTCCCGAGCAACTTGACGCCTGGAATCAGCTCCGACGTTCAAAGCTGCGGGACGTGCGTTTCGGACGGAATTGCCGCCGAATTCGTGAATACGCTTTGGAACAGTACAACGTATCCCGGTCCTACATCGGTTTCATTTGCGTCCAACCATTCCACCAACCCAGAAGCGCTCTTTTTGTTGGAGTTGAACCCATACGTGCTCAATGTGACGCAGCAGGCAGAGAACTTCTCTACGAGTTCTGGAGGCATGGCCACAACCATTCCAAACTGCCCCTCAAACCTGAATCCGGGATACAATGAAGTCTACAATCAATTGGATGGAGCCACAGGCCTCACGTTCAACGTGGGCAACTCCATAGAGGTGACTACCTCCTCCGGAAATAAGATCTATTTATTCAACGATGACCTGACCGGCGATGTACCAACTGGCCCCATCAGCATCCCAACGAGCCCGACGATGGAATGCGACGCGGAGATGATCCGCAACGCCATGTACCAAACAGGCTACGGCACAGCCCATCACTTTTTCATCATCGAAGCGCTGGATGGTGCTACTCCGATTGAACTTAGAGGCTTTTTCCCTTCATCTCCGGTATTCGACAAAATGGAGGAATACGAAGAGATCGTATTTGAGCCAACACCGATCGTTGATCGCGTTTATTGCGATGACTTGGTGACGCATGTCGCTGGATTCATGAATACTTCGCTGATGGAGAATCACTTCACCGAGTATGGAAGTGCCCCAGATGACGCGCTGCACGACATCCCACAGTATCTCCCATCGCTGAGAGGCTACCTTGATATTCAGGTTGGCTACTTCCCTGAACAGTACATCTTCGAGCAGATGAACGCTTGTGAAGTTTACAAGCAGGCTTCAGTAGAATCAGAATTCCCTTCGTCAACGATTGGCGACTATGTTCCCAATATCGACGAGCATACCTTGCATCCTCTTTGCGATCAGAACAACGAAGAGTACGATCCGGTTTGCGAAGAATGCGATCTCTTCTACAGAGCCATGATCGACTACGAACTGGGTGGAGGCAACATGGAAGAGTCTCAAATCTCGAGCTACCTCAACGGTGTCAATTACAGTACTCTCGCGTCTTCGATGAACACCGAATATGGCACAAGCTTGACCGGTTCATTCTCGCTGACAGGTTGGACCTTCGAATATCCTCGATTCCACACAGCCGACGATTGGAACCATTTCTACGCGGTGAAGCTTCTGCCAGAAGCAGCTACGTTGAAGCAATTCCTGATTGATCACGCATCAACTTATTGCGTGCCTGATCCATCTATACCCGCGAATACAATTGTGAGCTATGGCGGCGCAGGATTCTTGCTGAATTCGCTACCAACAGCTGTTTCAGGACTAAATGTTGCATCGTTGGAGTACAATCTCGCAGGTGATCCATCAGACGACATGCACCAATGGATTTATGGCACAAGCACTGGACGCGTGTGGTTCCACATGGACTATGAAGGTAGTGACCTGTTCCACGACGTCTGGTTGGACTACAAAATCAACAACGGTTCATACCAACTTCCAGATTTAGAAGCATTGATGCAAGTGACGGGTGTAGAAATTGAGTTGATTCCTGTGTATGGTTCAGGCGATATTTATGAATTCTACTTCATCGTCACCGACCCAGCCACAGAGAAACAAATCGTTGTTCGAGGATTGAGTTCATTCCCAATCGCAGAAGTATGCGAGATGCCTGCAATTTCCTTGTATGAGCGACCTTCAAATGAAGTTGCCAGCTGGGTCGACAACTGTGAGCAAGAAAAATACTACCGGGCCTACAGAAGAGGAGAAGACCTCTACCAGGAATACTTAGAAGAAGCTCTTCAAGACTTCATCGCCGACTATACCGACCACTGCCTGGATTACCTGGATGAGAGCTTCATCTACGGCTTTGACCATTCAGGTTACAACTACACTTTATATCTCTATGATCGTTCGGACAACCTGATCGCCACGGTTCCACCGGAAGGAGTGCGGCCACTCGTCAAATACCTATCCGGAAACAGTGGGCAACTGCAGTACCACCCAAGTGCCAAACAGGCAATCTTAAACCATCGCAACGATCCGAATAATGGTTCATTCGTGGATCCGTTCCAGTCGAATTCCTTCATCACCTCTACGGGTGCCTATAGGAAACACCACTTCATGATTACCGAGTACGATTACAACACGTACAACGAGGTGTACAAGCAGACGACGCCAGACGGTGGTACAACAACCTTCCACTACGACCAAGTGGGCAGAATCGCATTCAGTCAAAACGACGACCAATTGCTCGATTACGAATTCAGCTACACGCTTTATGACGAACAGTCGAGAATTGTGGAGACCGGTGAACTGGTATTTGAAACCACCTCGAGTGATTTTACAACCGGTCCAAGCCTCAAGCTGCATGGCTACGAACTCGGCGATCTTACGACGACCGATTTGACCAACGCAGGAATTGCGTTCCTCAGCAATCACTCATGGGACTTCGACCAACTCCAGCTCATTTTTGAAAACATGGAGCAGGAAGACTGGAATGGGATGATCCAAGAGTTTACCCGTCATCATGCTATCGTCACCACCTATGATGAACCTCCGACGTTCGGATTGGAGGACCACAGCGATGGCCTCGAAACAAATCTTCGCGGTCGCGTCAGCTCGATGTACAAGTACGATGAATTGGAGCAGAACCTGACCACATTCGACAATGGCATTGTGTATCACTACGATGTTGCCGGAAATGTGAACCGCCTCTACCGAGAAATCCAGGAACCCGATTTCGATGACTACAAGGAGATGTACTACTACTTCGATCAAGTCAGTGGCAATGTGGGATTGTTCCATTACCAACCTGGTCAAGAAGACGAGTTGCTTCAAGCCTACACTTACGACAGCGACAACCGCTTGACGGCTGCTATGACGAGCCGCGAAGGCGTGATCTGGGATCTCGACGCGACCTACGATTATTACCGTCACGGTCCGCTCAAAGACATGGTGCTGGGTGATAAAGCCCTTCAGCACATGGAGTACGTCTACACCTTAAATGGTTGGATGAAGGCCTTGAACGGCATCACTGACTTGGAGCCCACAGGCGATTATCCTGATGATGTTTTTGCCTATGAGATGTATTACAATTCGAGCGATTACAGCGCCATCGATGGAAGCCTATATGCTCCGGGTGGCAGCATGACCGAAAATCTATACAATGGAAACATCACAGGAATCACGCTGAAGCAACGCATGGATGTGGATGGAGACGATTACATCGAGGTCGGCAGAAAATACCGCTACGACCAATTGCAACGCATTAAGAAGTTTGAAGAGTACCGTGAAATTGACGGCTCTGGTTGGGACGGGGCTTCTAAAGTCCAACTTGCGGGGTATACCTACGATGGCAATGGCAACATCCTCAGTTTAGATCGATGGGGATACAAATCTGGCTACTCAAGTTCATTGAACCAAATGGACAATCTCGGATATGGATACAATCCTGAGAACAATCAATTGGACGGGTACTGTGAGACGATTGCCAAGAATGCGTTTGAAGACGACATCGATAAGGCGGCGAGTACGCTGAAGTACGTCTATCCGATTGGCATCGCCGAAACTGCGGGGATCCAAATGACCGTTTGCGACTGCGTCGATTTCTCAAATTGGTCGTCTTCGATCTCGGCCCAATGCTCTTCGGTTGATCCGAACGATTTCTTCAACAAATACATTCCTGCCGAAGAGGGCGACGAGTACTTCGACGTAGACTATGCCTGCAAAATCGAAACGTTGATCATCGAAATCGGTGGAGACTGCGATCCTGCGCAGACGTGGGAATTCGTTGTGGCTCATGTGCCCGATCATCTGTACTACTACGATGCCATTGGTAACCTGATCAAGGACGAAGCGGAAGGCATAGAAGTCGAATGGAATCCAATTGGTAAGGTAGACAACATCGACGGTGAAAAAACCGGACAGACGTACTCGGTTATTTCCACCGGCGGAAGCTTTGGCACCAATACGGTTGTCCCAACGGGTTATCCCAGCGTAGATGATGGTGCAAATGCCATCAACCTTACAGGTGGCTTGAGTGATGCTTACCAAACCCAGCTCACGACCACACGAGACCTGGCCTTTGACTACGATCCACTCGGCGAACGCATCAAGAAGTATGCGAATGTGCGCGAGGTGCTGCATTACCTTTTCCAGAACTACGACGGGGGAGTACTCGACTACGAAGATGGGGTCAGCTTCGTGACTTCTGAAGAAGCGAAGATGGAATACTACATCCGCGATGCGCAAGGCAATGTCATTGCCATGTACGACCGCAAAGTGGTGCTTTCGACGGCCTTCGAATACTACGACGCCATGCTTTCCAACCTCGTGGCCTACGATGGTTCGGTTACGAATTACTACACCGACGTTGCAGCGGAATTGATGGATAAGTCATGGCCGCTCAAGCAAAATGTCATGCTGGCAGCGGGCAAAAGCAACCAGGATGTTATCAACCTGCTTGACCACAACGACGTGTTCGATGAATTACCAGAGCTGATGATCAGCCTGATGCTTGACAACGATGCCGCCTATGCCAACGATTTCTTTGACGATGATCCATCGGTGGCAAAAGGGGTTATTCGTTCTACGCCGGAATTTGCCATTTGGGCCCAAGCAGAGGCAGAAGCCCTGGCACAGAGTTCAGGACAAATGGGCGTGGAGTATGCGCTCTTCCAGCAGCACTCGGCAACGCTGAGTTCGGACATTGCAGCCGCGAAGAGCACGTGGGAGTCGTGTTTGGCGACCAATATGTGTGTGGATAAGCAATCTTGCGTGCCTTGTGAAGATGGCCGCATTGCCGATCCATACAACACCACAGCTTATAACAACTGCCTGGGTCAGGCTCCTTGTTCGGGCTCTACATGTCCGTCATGCAGTTCAGAATGGACGACCTACGACGATCTCGCCAATTTGTTGACCTTCCAAACGAGGTACGATGCACAGGTTGCTCAAAACTTCAGCGACTTGATGACGGGGTCGCTAGGTTTGACATCTACCTACTACGAAGATGGAAGCGGCGACCTCTTGCCGGTCATTTTGGATATGATGTCCACATTGACTTTCGTTCAGGCCACAGCTTGGAGGGATTTCTTGGACGATGAATTCAACCCGATTGCGCCGAACGGATGGCAGACCGACGTGATGGCCCAAGTGGATGACGAAGACGACTTCGTAAACACCTTCTTCATGGACCACGCGGCTTCTACCTACTACAACTTAGCCACTGGGAGCCAACCCAACTCACAAACCCAATTGGCAACCATCATGGCGCGCAGTCCGGGTCATTTTGACTACGATCAGAGCAACGTGCTCTTTGCACGCCAGTGGGGTCTATGGGCGTTGCGTTGGTGTACCAACGATCCAGACCGCGCACCGGGCACTTCAGGGCTTGAGTTTGAACCACCCTACCAAGGCGCGGTTGCTTACGGCGGTCTGCCCGATACGCCAATGTCTTACCTGGAATACGTGCTTGAGCCAGCGGAATACTACATTTATGGAAGCAAGCGTTTGGGAACCATCAAGCACTACGATGCGAAAGTGGCTTCAACGCACAAGCGTCAAGAGGGTATGAAGCAATACGAAGTCACCGATCACTTGGGGAACGTTCGCGCACTCATCAGCGACCGCAAGCTCGTGAAGGAGGGCACGACCGACCTTGACGTTGACCTCATCAGCTCGAACGACTATTATCCATTCGGAATGCCGATGCGCCGACGGTTTGAAAACTATGAACCTGTGGTGGAAGTAACGTATGAAACCATTGAAAACGAGACAACCTATGCATGGGAGACGTGCCTTGACGATGAACCTGGCAACAACGGCACGACGAACCGCATCGAATGTGACGGCGATGAAATCTTCCCAAGCACCAACCTGGATGATTATTGGGAAGGTCGTGGAACCTCTGGCGCCTTTTTAGCCAATTTCCTATCGGGCTCACCGTACACAACTACCACGACTTCGACCGGTTACATCGACATGAATTCCAGCGGCGAAGAGATCCACCTAACGGTGAAGAATTCACACTTGTCGGGTAAAGACTACGTCGGTGTCGTGCACGAAATCAGTGATCAAGTATATCCGCAATGTATGGGTGGAACCAACGACTGGAAAGTGACAGCATCCGCCTGGCTTGGTGGACGACGCGCCGAAGACAATACCTTCTATATGGCCATTGTAGACAGTTATGGCGTCCCATTGGCATCTACGACCGCTGAAACCGACGGTTCGTGGACAGACCTCGATTGGGCGAGCGTAACGGCCAATGGTGTGACCGGAGGCGGAACCTATTACGTCGTGATCTACATGGAAATAGGTTCAGGCTCGATTGACGCCTTCTTGAACATCCACGGATGGTGGCTGCGCTTGCGCGAAAATGTGCCCACCACAGAAGCTGTAGTTGAAAGCACGACGTTCAATCAGCAGCCGCATTATCGATATGGCTTCAATGGCATGGAACGGGACGATGAGTTGAAAAATATTGGGAATTCCTATGACTTTGGAGCGAGAATTTATGATCCGAGATTAGGAAGATGGTGGAGTTTGGATCCAAAAATGGCCATTTACCCAGACCAATCACCATATGATTTTTGCTTGAATAACCCAATTTACTACATCGACCCAGACGGCAAGCATCCTGGCGTATTCGCAATTCCTTTTGTTGTAGAGGGTATTGAAGTAGCAATTGCCGTTACTGCAACATATATTGTTGCAAAAGCTGTGACAGACAACATGATAATGCCTGCTCTAGAACAGGCAAGATTTACTACTTACTATAGCAGCTATAGTCCTGAATATGAGCATCAGCGAAGGAGGGAACGAGCGGCCCAAGATTTTGCGAGAGCAAAAGATCTTGCCTTCCAAAAAATGCTCAGAGATAATCTACCTCAGAATGATCCTTCAGGAGAAGATCCCGATCGATACAAAAAGATGCCTAAATATGTTGCTCTTGTATTGGGTTCACTTGAATTACTGCATTCAATGAAAGACATCCTAGTTCTTGAAGGGCAAGAATTAGATGATCAGATTAAGACTAAAAAGAATGAATTGGAGGTGCTCCGATCTACAGATGAAGGAGTGGCTTTAGAAGAACGAAAGACACTTTTGGAAATGCAAATCGAGAGGCTTTCAGTTCAAAGACAGGCAAATTACGATGCGCAGACCGCAGTTGATGAATACATCGCCGCAGAAGAAGCGGATCAAGATACAATGGCTCCTAACATTGCTCGTAAGGACAATACGAATGTGGTAAATACAAGGATTCCTTCAAATTGACAAAGACTGATACATATATATCAGTGCTATTTGCTAAAGGCGATTTTGGTGGAGTTATTAAAAAGTGGGATGCACTCACCAAACATGATTCGACAGCAATTAGATCTCTTTCTATTGAGGCTTGTGAAGCAATATGTTTAAGTTTCATTGAACTTGGTCAAATTAAGGCTGCCGAGAGGTTTGTTAGGAGTTTTGAGCAACAGAAGAACGACGATGAGTTGTCCAAGTTCGATATCTGCAAGTTCTCTTTACTTATGTACCAGAAAGACTTTTTTAAAGCATATAAATTATATAAGCAATCTCCATCTGTCGTCCTGTCCGAATCGGAACTCTCGACTCTTGAGTCTAAAATATATTTGAAATATTTTTCGAATACTGTGGTCCCGGTGTTTTCGCTGTTGTTTATAGCGTTCATTATCATTGGGCACTATAAGGTGCTTGATTTTGGAATACTATACATTCCCTTGCTACTAGTAGGACTCCTGGGACTCACATTCGTGGTGTTTTTTAATGAATTCACTCAAAGGGTATTTAGTAAGTTAATGTCTTTGATGTTCGGGAAAATGCAACCATAAATTATTGCACATCGCCTTTGCATATAGCAGTATCTCAACTTGATGGACTTTTCTCTTCAACATAAGTGTACAGCAGACCATTGCATGAAATAATTGGATATCGAAATCGACAGCTACATTTATCACCTCAACTTGCTCATGCGATTCTTTGTGGTTTATTAGCTGGCTTAGTCGTGCTAATTGACTCAAATAAGACCTTATTTGCCCAACCCATCCTCGTCAACCCCCTCCGGCTCCCGCATCCTCACGAAGCCATGTTCATCGCAGATGAAGAACATGACTCTTTGGTTTTTAAACTAGAGGCTTGGTCACAGAAAGATTCATCGACTCTGAGTTTCACTTCCTATTCACTCTCCCTCGAAGAAGGCGTTTCAAAAGTCGAACTCGCCTGGGAGAGACATGATACATTACGCAGCTCATCTCAGTTCGCGGCATTTGGGTGGCGAGATACGCTGGTACACATGCAATCGGTCATTTTGCATGGCACGGACACGGTCTACAACAAGACGCATCAGGTCAAGCATGACAACGAGATCGTGAAGATCCACTTGCACGCCAACGATTCCTTGCGCATCTGGATGGCGCGCGAACTGGAGCTCGATTCGCTTGACCTCGTGGTCTACCTCAACGACAGCGCATCGTCATTGACCTTGCACAAGGAAGGGTATAAGAACATCCTTTGTGACAGCGCCCAAGTGCTTTGGCAAGGCAAGCGGGTTTATTCCTTTGTCAAGCCGAAACGCAAACTTGAATTACCAGAAATCAACCGACCCGAGTTGCCCGCGCTGCCAGATGTGCCGCTGTTTGACATGAAGGGCCTCACGATCTCCGCCTCAGGACTCTTTGCAGATACGGGCATTCAAACCTTACCGCTTGGGCTTCCGATGTACAACGCCAGCGGAAACGCTAAGTTCTCGATAGGCGGCATCCCCATTGAAGCGAACTATTTCGGTTACTCTTCCGTTTCAGGCCGGTTTGAAGATTTGTTTGTTGGTCGTGGGAGCTACTTCAATGTGTCGTACGACAAATCATCCTTGGAGCAAGTACCCAATGTGGCACCGGATGACCCCAGACTCAAGGCAGCCATTGGCGAAACATCGCAGACGCTCGTTTCTAAACAGCTCGACCTCAGCTTAAAGCAAAACGACATCCTTCAAAAGAGTCTCGCATTGGACGCACCCGGAGTACCGGACGCAGCGTTGTCAGATACAATCAACGTTTCGCCTACTATTGATTCCTCAAAGCTAAGCGGCTTGGATCGCTGGCGACTTAATCGACTCAGCCGTAAGCAAGCCGAAACCGAACGGCAACAATCCGAATTGAGAGACTTTTACAATGGACTGGACAGCCTGAAAAAGAATGGGCAGCGCATCGATCGAGACGCCATTCCTACATCCATGGACGGCATTTCAGCCGACAAGGTTTTCAATCGCGCCAAGCTTTCAAAGCTGGAGGCTTTTGAGGTAGGGAACATTTCGCCCTATCGATTTGGCACAACCCGCTATGCCTTTCAGGAATTGTTTGGCGCAGCGACCGTTGTTCGTCCCTACAAGGGCATTCAGGTGTACGGTATGCTCGCCCGAAATCGGGTCAACAGCTTCCTCCCTCAACCTGCCTTGGAAGTATATGAGGTTGGGGCGGCAAGCACAGAGACCCGACTCAAAGTCTCGTTGATCGCCTCATTGGAACGCAATTTAAACCATCTGCAATTTGGCCAAAACAGGGAAGTCGAAGCCATCGACACCTTGCTCGTCGAAGACCAGACCAATGCCGTATTGGATGTGGAGTATCGAATCCTCAAGAGTTGGAGTGTAGGTGTTTCGCACGTCCAGCCGATGCGAAACTTGGACGCTTGGGAACATCAAAACCAACGAACACGCCTGTATACAGTCATTGCGCTCAAGAATACCGAGTTTGAATTCTACGGCGAACAGTACCCAGAGGAAGAGTACACCTACATTGATTTCAGCGCACTTCACTCGTGCTATAAACTTGGCGGAAGGGCCACCTCCGGCTTTTTGAAGCAGCAAATTCGCGTAACTCTGGGCTATGAAGCCTTGATGGAATCGGGAAGCGATACAGGTAGATCCGTCGCTCATGCCCCCTTGGCTCAGCTTGACTTGATGTTCAAGAAGCTCCCAACACTGTCGGTATCGTACATGCCTTTTTCCAACGCAACAACCTATTTCGACCCAGTGCTGGGAAGATTGATCTCGCAAAGAAGTCAAACGGAGGTCATTACCGGGGTGATGAGCTACCAATTGCCCATCGATAACCTTATGTGGACGGCTGTGGCCACATACAATAGGGTTAACAACAGCCTTGTATATAGCATTGACAAAGACCAGCCAGCGTTTATCGGACGTGTCGAATCTGCGAGGATTCAATTGATGGCGAAAGGCAAACGCTTCTATTTCTCAACCGCCACCCAATACATGAAATCAGGAGATGAGCAACTCATGGAGGCGATCACCATCAAATATGCATTGAGCAGACTCGTGACGGTTGGGACTGAATCTTCTGCAGGATTGGTAAATCGATCCTATTTAGGCTCAGCAGCTGGGTTGGTAGAGATCGGTTTTAAAGGTCTTTCTATGGGGTTTACGGGAGGCTCGTACTACGGCCCAATGGGATACAATCCTTTCGCGCGGTGTTCAATAACCCAACAACTTCAGTTCAATTGACGTCGTAATACCATACACGATGGGAAGGCCGAGGTTGACACCCACATCAAATCTAACTAACATTGCAACCTACATTACGTAAATGCTCTGGATGAGGGAATTAAGGCTTTTATCGGTAGTGGCATCGTTGCTGTTTTGGATGTCTTCCAATGCTCAGGTAGCGGAATGGGCAAAAATCGTTGGTTCACCTGTGGGAGGTGGTGAAACATACACCTACGGGGCGGAAACGATCGAAGAAATTCGTCACGACGGTCAGGGAAACATCTACGTGCTCGGAAACTTCATGAATCCTGGCCTATACGAATCGGACACCTTGTACAGCATTCAAGGCACAGCTTATAGCAATACCCAAGCATCGGTATTGTTCAAAATTGATTCAACCGGTGCCCTTTTATGGTCAAGAGTCCTCGAGAATACAACTTCAGGCGGACCAACATCCAGAGCCCTTTCAGCAGAATTCAAGTTTGATGCAGAAGGCAACATTCTGGTCTATGCCAAAGTGTTTGATCGATTCAGATTCGACGGAACCAACTATGTGAACTCGTTGTACATCAACAAAACCAGTCTTGTAGTTTACAAGGTGACGCCTCAAAACGATGTGCAATGGACGCGAGTCATTCAAAAAAGTGGAACATACAATACCGCGCTCAACACGGCCGGATTGACTCCTACATTGGATGGTGGGGTCGCGCTTTGTGTTCGACATCGCGATGACTTGCTGTTGGATGGTCAATCACTCAACGTCGGCTCAACTTTCCAAGGAAATCACACCATACTTAAGCTGGATTCAGCCGGTGATCTCGATTGGAAAGTGCCATTTGAGTCACGCTATGATTTCTCGTTCTCACCGAGTCAAGACGACTTCCATGGCTGCGGAAGCATGACATCCGATATCTCAGGGAATCTATACTTGCTTGCCGCCCTAGATTCAGGGCTTTTGGATTCAACGACCATATTTCCTAGTAACACCTCTAGCTGTTCTTCGTGTTCTTCACCTCATCCAAAGCTTACACTGATCAAGTTCTCAGAAGATGGGACATTTCATTGGAGGAAGCTACTCGGACCTACGTTCATAGGTGCCGGGTTTGGCAGTCCAAAGATCGTCTCAGATGGAACCGAGCTTCATTTGATCGGCACGTCATGGGGACCGTATTTAGAGTTGACCTACGATGACTCTGTGCTTAATGATACAGCTGTCGGTGGCTATTACATGAACCTAGACACAAATGGCAGCCTACTTAAGGTTCTATACACATCAGGACAGAACGTGCGGTTTAAAGACTTGAAACTAAGCGACTCTTTGGTAATCATTGGCGGATATTCCAAACCGCTTAATTACAATGAATTGACCTACGGACCGAACGCCAGCTTTCATGGAGAAAACGATGAGCTTTCTTATCCATGCTCGGGGCCAAAATCTTTCATTGTTTCAATGACACGCTCTGGGGGTGTTTTAAAACGTCAGGCAACCGTTGATCCAGGAGGGATTTTTCAGTCTGCGATCTTGGGAACGGCAGCGGAGATGCTGCCTAATGGGGACTTGCTCGCGGGTGGCCGCTTCGTCGATTCATATGTGGTGAACGGAGACACCATTTTCAATTCAGGCAACACTTACAGTGAAAGTGAAGCCTATTTAGTGAAGTTCAAAGACTGCTCGTATTTGAATCCATTCATACTCCCAGCCCAGGACAGCATCGAAATTTGTGGAGGTGAGAGTGTCGAACTCATAGGCGGTGGCTCGGGAACCGGACTGAGCTATCAGTGGTATTACGGGAACTCTGCGCTTGTTGGGGAGACCGATTCGACCTTGGAGGTCAGTGCTCCGGGAGTATATCGCATTGAAGTATCCGACTCTATTTGTTACTTGCGAAGCAGCAAACGCACGGTTGTCTCGGGAAGTTCAGAAAATGTAGAATTCAATATGACCACCACCGCGTTCTGCGATGGGGATTCTTCCATCTTCCTGAGTGAAGGAATTCCAGCCGGAGGAAGCTATGCCGGAACCGGGGTGTCGGGCTCGTTCTTCAGTCCGTCTATTGCTGGAATTGGCTTGCACGAAATTCAGTACATCTACGAACAAGCTTCAGGTTGCATTGATACTGTCTCTGAATTCGTAACGGTAAGTGCTTCGTCTGCCGTTTTCTTTCAGCAATTTTCCACCGCCTGTGTGGGCGATTCGATTGTGCTCACCGCTGGGTTTCCGACAGGGGGCATTTATTCGGGCCCCGCGGTAAGTGGAAACTTGTTTGCTCCACTTTCCGGAGATACCGGAATGCTCACGCTGGCGTACTCCGTAACCAACGGAGGATGTGTGGCCTCTGATTCGATCGATGTGCTCGTTGCTCCTACACCGAATGTTTCACTCGATTTGACGACGGATCTTACCTGTGAAAATGCAGGACTCGTGTCGCTTGGAGGTGGTAGCCCTTCTGGAGGAAGTTTTTCAGGAACGGCCGTAACGGGTTCCTTTTTTATTCCAGCAGTAAGCGGCCCCGGGTCATTCGAAATTTCCTACACCGTTACAAATGGAGGTTGCACCGATGTTGGAAGCGACACGATTACAGTCGATCCATTCCCCTTGGTGAGCATTCCTGCGTTGGATTCTGTTTGCGTTGGAGCGGATGAGGTTGTACTGAATCATGCTACACCTGCCGGAGGTTACTACGTCGGGATTGGAATTGATTCGACGGTCTTTGACCCCGGAGTGCCGGGGCTAGGAACTACCGCTGTATCTTACATTTACGAGAATTCTTGCGCTGCGGATACCGCCTCCTCAACGATTACCGTTGTCGGTGATCCAACCTTGTCCATTGTCCCAAGTCAGGTGACGTGTTTTGGAGCAGATGACGGTTCTGTAGCAGCAACTGTATTAGGGGGCAACGCACCTTATTCCTTCGCATGGAACTCTGGGCAAGTTTCTTCCACTGTCACGAGCTTGCAGCCAGGTACATACATTCTAACGGCAACAGGAGAAGCAGGATGTTCGGCTGTCGATTCAATAGAGATCGCAGAACCTGATAGCATTTCGATCGCGATTGATTCATTTTCAGATGTTCTGTGCAATGCATTTTCTGACGGTTTCATCGCGATTTCTATCTCCGGCGGGACTGCTCCGTATGCTTACTCATGGAGCCATGGTCCGACCACAGAAGACGTTGCTTCACTAAGTCAAGGGAACTATGAAGTAACCGTCACGGATTCCAATGGATGTACTTCTGATTTGAACCTAACAATTGATGCGTCAGACCCAGTCAGCATCACCAGTTCGATTTCTGATGTGACATGCAATGGAGCCTCAGATGGCTCGATAACGATTACCGCAACAGGTGGGGTAGGAAGTCACAGCTACGCCTGGAGCACCGGCGATACGATCTCTACACTTGCAACCCTTGGTCAAGGGATGTATTTCTTGACGGTAATGGACTCCGTCGGATGCGCCGACACGGACACGTTTACAGTTGATCAGCCTGATCCTTTCAATGCGACGTTGAGTGCTGAGGCAGCTTCATGCTTTGGGTTGAGCGATGGCGCCTTGAGTGTGGCCTTGAGCGGTGGAACTCAGCCCTATTCATTTTTATGGTCCAACGGTGCTAGCAACGACTCGTTGGTAGGAGTTCCAGCAGGCGAGTATTCGGTGACAGCGACCGATAGCAATGGCTGTCATTCAGTAGCTGGAGATACCGTAATTGAACCGGATTCTATTGCGCTGCTAGTGTCCCAAGTCGGAAGCATCCTGTGTGCGGGCGATTCAAACGGCACGCTTATCGCCTCAATTGCAGGCGGGTTGGACGATTTCAACTTGACCTGGAGTAATGGATCGACGGACAGCATGTTGGTCGATGTGATTGCAGGCAATTACGCAGTTACCATTGAAGACTCCACCGGGTGTAGCAACGTTGTCACCAGTCAAATAACCGAGCCTCCGGCCATTGATATTGAGATCGATAGCTTGAAGGCACTGCAGTGTTTTGGAGATAGTACAGGGTTCATCGTTGTTGATGTAAGCGGCGGAACAGGAACCTTGAACTACGCGTGGAATACTGGCGCTTCAGGGGTTGGAATCACCGACTTAGATACGGGGCTGTATCAGCTTACAGTGACAGATGCAAATGGCTGCACGGCACTGTTCGACACCCTTTTTGAACAACCTCAACAAATTCAGATTTCATTGGCTCAAACGCACATCACCTGCCTAGGTGATTCGAATGGCCAGATAGACGCCACCGTTTCAAATACTATGGGCCCTTGGAGTTACAGCTGGTCCAACGGTGAGACGATTGGTTCAATCGATAGTCTTGCAGGTGGCTATTACACGCTAACAGTGACGGATTCAGTCGGGTGTTCAAAATCTTCGACCACTTTTATTCAAGAGCCAGCTGCCTTGATGGCCAACGCGACTATAGACAGCAATGTGTGTGCTGGTGATTCCACAGGAACGATCGATCTTCAACCAACCGGTGGGGGAGGTGGTTATTTCTATGTATGGAGTACAGGAGATACTACAGATTTGATTGATAGTCTAATCGAAGGGAGCTACGCGGTCACGATAGGTACATCAAATGGATGTATGCTCGACACAAGCTTTGTGTTGCAAGATCCTGATCCGATTTCCATTTCCATAGATTCGGTCAGTGGCATTGATTGTTTCGGAGACGAAGATGGCTATGCTGTGCTTTCCGCTTCAGGAGGCATTGCCAACTATACTTGGTCATGGAGTGATGGAGGATCCACCAGCTTTCGCACGGATTTGGAAGCAGGGGCATATACAGTCACCCTGACCGACAGTGAAGGCTTCAACTATTGTGAGATCGACACAACAATTGAGATTGACGGACCCTCCGAGCTCATTATTGAGCTGGATACGGTAATAGATAACCTCTGTTTTGCTGAATTGAATGGAGAAATATCTGTACAAGTATCGGGAGGTTTGCCTTCGTATTCGATGCTTTGGTCAACCGGTGATACCAGCGCTGCGCTTGATAGTTTGTCGGCAGGTGTATATGGATTGACCGTAACGGATTCAAATCAGTGCATCAGCGTGAGCTCAATAGAAGTGGCTCAACCGGATTCATTCTCAATCTTCTCTTCTTCATCTGAGGCCACGTGTTCCAATGATCAAGATGGTCAAATTTCCTTGCAGGTTAATGGAGGCACTGCTCCTTATTTGTACGGTTGGAGCAATGGGGATACGCTGAGTTTTCTCTCAGGTCTCGCTCCCAACATATACATTTTAAACCTTTCCGATGTCAATGGATGCGTGCATATCGACTCCTTTGAAATAGGTTATTTGCATGAGGCGCCAGTCGTCGTCATTGAAGGTGATTCTGGCTTTTGCTATGGGGATTCCGCCAACATATCATCGGCTGCCAACGGTTCTTTTTTATGGTCAAATAGCGCAACTTCAAACGCCATTTATATTACTAACTCCGGTGTCATCTCCCTGACAGTTACAGATGCACAAGGCTGCCAGGGGACAGATTCTATTACTATCGAGGAATTTCCGACTCCATTCTTCAGTCTTGGAAATGACACGATTATTTGTGCGGACGACCTGTTGGAAGGGATTCAATTGAACGGGCCTGACAGCATGGTATCGTATTCTTGGTCTACCAATGAAACCAGCAAGGACATCGTTATATCAGATACTGGATCTTTTTGGCTTACGGTTCAAAATGCGTTTAACTGTTCAGCCAACGACACGATTCGAGTCATTCGAGATTCTTGTTTGTCTGTGCCCAAACTGACGAAACAAGCCACTTGGAAGATTTACCCCAATCCAAATCGAGGCCAATTCACCGTCGAAAGAACACGTCCAAGCGGATTCGAAGGCTCCCTGCACGTGCGTTCAGCAAACGGCGAACTAGTTGAGTCTTTCCCAATTCGCAATGCGATGGTAAGCGTTGATTTGTCGAATCGGGGAGCTGGGATGTATTTAATACTAATCGTTGACGCTGCTGGTCGAGTGCTTGAATGGAATCGAGTTGTGGTACAATAGCTTTTAGCGCCTCACCCAGAAGTTCGATTATTTCCCGATACAAAACTTCCCAAAGATGTTCCCCAACAAATCGTCGGTGGAAATCTCGCCGGTGATGGAACCGAGCTGGTACAAGGACTCGCGGATGTCAGAAGCGACTAGGTCGCCGGAGAGGCCGTTCTGGATGCCTTGGAGCGCTTGATCGAGTGCGGATTGAGTGGCTTTCAGTGCTTGCAAATGCCGTACGTTGGTTACGGCGAGGTCGCCCTGGGCTTTGCTGGATTGGATGGTCTCTTTCAAGGCTGACTTGAGCGCGTCGATGCCTTCTCCGTGTTTAGCCGAAATGGAAATGACTTCTTTAGGTGTATTGCCCTCGGTTTTGTCCGATTTGTTGCCGACCATCAATACTGCAGTTGTTTCGTCGCTGATCTGTCGGCGGAGTTCGATCACCGTCTTTTGATGTTCCTCGATGGATTCGCTCAAATCAAAGAGGTAAAGCACAATCGCGGCCGATTTCATTTTTTCCAGACTCTTCCTAACACCGATGGATTCAATGGTGTCGGTGGTTTCGCGGATGCCCGCCGTGTCGATGAAGCGGTAGCGAATGCCATCGAGCACGGCCACGTCTTCAATGGCGTCGCGCGTAGTGCCGGCGATCTCGGAAACGATGGCGCGTTCTTCGTTCAACAATACGTTCAGCAAGGTAGACTTGCCCGCATTGGGCTTGCCAATGATGGCTACCGGCACGCCTTGCTTGATGGCGTTTCCGTATCGGAAGGAGTCGATCAGCGACTGAATAAAGCCTTGAATTTTTTCAATCAAAGCGGTCAATTCTTCGCGGTTCGCAAACTCGACATCCTCCTCAGAAAAATCCAACTCCAACTCAATCAGGCTGGCGAAGTTGATCAGCTCTTCGCGCAATCGAGCAATTTCTTTGGAAAACCCGCCGCGCATTTGGTGCATGGCTAAACGGTGCTCGGCCGAGGATTCTGAGGCGATCAAATCAGCTACAGCTTCGGCCTGACTCAAGTCGAGTTTGCCGTTGAAAAACGCCCGTTGGGTGAACTCACCCGGTGTGGCAATGCGCGCCCCAGACTCCGTTAATGTTTCCAAAGCGGCGCTTAAGATGTAAGGCGATCCATGAAACGACAGCTCGATAACGTCTTCACCGGTATAAGAATGCGGAGCCTTGAAATAGGTCAATACGATTTCATCGAGCGTCTTTCCGTCGCGCTTGAAGCGACAAAAGTGAACGGTGTTGGGTTGGACGTCACTCAGATCCTTTGCGATGTTCGATTGGATGAATTCAAGAAGTTTTTTCCCTGAGAGACGAATTATCCCAATGGCTCCGACACCACTTGGGGTGGATAGGGCTACAATGGTGTCGTATGGTGCGTTCACGTGGCAAAGGTACCTGCCAAAAGGCATGGTCGCTTGAATGTTAAAAAATGTCGATGAATGGGCCGAATGGTTCGATTTACTGTGAAATCGAACTAACCGATTTTACCCTTGTTACGTCGAGAAAGAAACACAAAATCAAAATTCACATGATTAAATTCTTACGAAACGCAATTTTATTCGGAATTACGCTCTTCGCTTTTGGTGGCCTCACCGCCCAGGTGACGATCTACGCAGAAGACTTCGAAGGCGCAACTACAGCTACTTATTCATCTACCACCACGCCGCAAACCATTGCCGGTCTTACGGGTTGGACGTATGTAGGCGACGGCACCTTTGGTGCGATGAACACGACCCAAGTCTCCAACAGTGGAATCCACGCACTGTGCATGTATGAAGGAAGTGGCACATCTACGCCATCCAATTTTGTTGATCTGACCTATGACATGTCTGCCTATTCCACGGCCGATTCGATTGAACTTCAGTTGCATGCGCTCCACAACAACGATGAGGATCATGACAACGACCGGGTTTGGGTACGCGGCAGCAGTTCTGATCCATGGATTGAAGTGATCGACTTCGACCCGATTTTCACGACTTCCAACGACGGCGAATGGTTGTTCTTCGTGATCGATGTTGACTCGGCTTTGAGCGCAAATAGCCAATCGTTTACCACAACGTTCCAAGCGCGGTTTGGTCAACAGGACAATTCATCCTGGACGGGAGGCGATGGAATCGCCTACGACGATATTTCACTTGTGACCTATGAGTATGGCGTGAATTTGAGCGGGCAGGATTTCAGCTGTTTCAACGCAGAAGAAGCCTTTGTTGTGGCAAATGTGGTGCTGGGTGAGGCACCTTTCACCTACGCATGGAGCACTGGCGCCACTACCGACAGCATCGGTGGGTTGGGCTCTGGTTCCTATTGTGTCACAGTTACAGACAACAATGGCGATACGACGAGTGGCTGCTTTGTCATATCTCCAACGACACCGATTACGGTCAGCACCAACATTTTCCAGGAGCTGATTTGCGATTACGACATTACGGAAGTTCAAACCGTCGGCAGCGGCGGAGAAATGTACACGACATCCTACGTGATGGATACCAATTCCATGAATTACATGTGGGATTCCTCTGGCTCCTGCACGGCTGTGGCATTAGGTGGTGGCGACGTGTCTACCAATCTTGAGATTGGTTTCGATTTCGAATTCTATGGCAATACCTATTCTGAATTTCAAATAGCCGGTAATGGATTTATTGGGTTTGGTGGCGGACTAGACAACGGTTGCTGCACGGCTGAGCCATTGCCTGACCCAAGTACGGCCGAACCGAACAACGCCATTTTCGCGGCGTGGATGGACGTCGATGCGGTCCAGGAAATCTCCTATTGCACCAAAGGGGAGGCGCCATTCCGCAGGTTGGTGGTCAATTTCATCGGCCTCGGGGATGGAACGAGCGATGACAACTTCTCAGCCCAGATCGTGCTTCATGAAAGCTCCAATTGCATCGAGATCCATACCGATTATGTGCAGTATGGAGGATTGTATACCAGCACAGATGCCGTTACCCAGGGTATTCAAAACGAGGGTGGTACCGAAGCGACCACCTATCCAGGTCGAAACGGAGAGGGATTCGAGACGGACGATTCCTATGTGAGTTTTTGTCCGGTCGATACCAATGGACTATTTTATGAGTGGTCCAATGGCTATACCGGTTCATACATCTATGGCTTGGGTGAAGGAACCCACACGGTAACCGTATCAGATGCCTTCGGGTGTTCGGTCATCGACACGGTGGAATTTGAGCCAGCCAGTGCGCTTCAAACCAATGTTACCATCACAGATGTGTCGTGCTTTGGTCTGGACGATGGAAGCATCGATCCGGGTGTTACGGGCGCATTTGGCACGATCGATTACAGTTGGTCAACAGGCGACAACACGCCAATTCTGAGCGACGTTGGACCCGGTGTCTATAGTGCCACCATCGAGGATGCGGCCAATTGTACTATTGAGGTGAGCAATGCGTTGGTCGAAGAACCGCTCTTGCTACAAGGAAGCGTTACCAACATCGAGCAGCCGTTTTGCGCGGAGGACTCGACAGGTTCGGCGACCGTTGTTGTAGGAGGTGGAACGGAGCCGTACATCGTAACCTGGAATCCTGGCAACATCATTGGCCTTACAGCCAACAATCTCCCGGCGGGCAGCTATCAAATCGTTGTCAACGACGCGAACGACTGTGCGCTCTTCACATCGGCCAACATTGTTGCTCAGAATCCTTCTCCGTCGGTTGATCTTGGTCCAAACATCTACAACCAGTCGACAATTCCGGTGACCTTGGATGCAGGGAACCAGTACTTCCAGGAATGGAGCACGGGTGCGAATACGCAGACCATCCAAGTAACCGAACCTGGATTCTATTGGGTAGAAGTATCGAACGTGCACGGTTGCTTGGCAACGGACACCATCTACGTTGAAACTTGGCCAACGTCTGTTGACGAAGTGGAAGGAACTGCAACGTTCAAACTGTATCCAAACCCAGCGCGAGATCAACTCACGTTGTCGTTGACGGGGCCAACGTCGATTGATGCTGCAGAGGTGTCCATTGTAGATGCAATGGGACGGGTTGTGATATCAAAAGAGCTTACGGCAATGCAAGCTGGACGGGCGATGACGATTGATGTGAGCGGGTTGCCATCAGGGGTCTATAGTCTGTCGATTTCACTCGACGACCAGCAAAGCATTCTGACCTTTGTTAAGCAGTAATGGAGCGATCCGATTGAAAAGTGAAGCCCGTCTGAAAAGGCGGGCTTTTTTATTTGAGTTCTTAGATCAACGGTTACTTTTGACGCCACTAAAACAGGAAGTACAATGAGCGTATTGGTCAACAAAAATTCGAAAGTGATTGTGCAAGGCTTCACAGGAAGCGAGGGAACGTTTCACGCTGAGCAGATGATTGAGTATGGAACCAACGTGGTGGGCGGTGTTACGCCAAACAAGGGCGGACAAACACACCTCGATAAGCCCGTGTTCAATACCGTTGAAGCAGCTGTGAAGGAGACCGGCGCTGACGTTTCGATCATTTTTGTTCCACCGGCATTCGCCGGAGACGCCATCATGGAAGCCGCCGAGGCGGGCATCAAGGTCATCGTGGCGATTACGGAAGGCATTCCTGTAAACGACATGGTGAAGGTCAAGGAATACATTTCCGACAAAGACTGCACGTTCATTGGACCAAACTGTCCGGGTGTTATCACACCAGGAGAAGCCAAGGTGGGCATCATGCCGGGTTTCGTCTTCAAGAAAGGAAACATCGGCATCGTATCGAAGTCAGGAACATTGACCTACGAAGCGGCCGACCAGGTGGTGAAGGCAGGTATGGGCATTTCTACGGCCATCGGCATCGGTGGAGACCCAATCATTGGAACTACAACGCGACAGGCGGTTGAGCTCTTCATGAACGATCCGGATACCCACGGCATCGTGATGATCGGTGAGATCGGCGGAAACCTGGAAGCAGAAGCTTCAAAGTGGATCCAAGCCAACGGCAATAAGAAGCCAGTTGTAGGTTTCATCGCTGGACAAACCGCGCCAAAAGGACGCACCATGGGGCACGCAGGAGCCATCGTTGGAGGCGAGGAAGACACCGCAGCCGCCAAGATGCGCATCATGAAGGAGTGTGGCTTGCACGTGGTGGAAACGCCCGCAACCATCGGCAAGGTGATGGCCGAGGTGATGGGGGTGACGGTTTGAGCGCTGCGCGCTGGTTATTAGTTTGATGTTATTGGTTTAGGTCGGGCTTGTGTTTGTTATATGGAGGTTCACAGAGCGCCTCGGAGATACACAGAGTTTAAGGTCTAGCGTTGTTGTTTACTCTCAACTCTTCGTGCTCTTTGCGCCTTCCCTGCCTGCCGGCAGGCAGGTTTGCGTCCTCTGCGGTTAAACGGCTGCTAAAGCTCAGCTCTACAAGTCCCTCAGATACCTGAATAGGAGCATTGACACTCCACTCAAGATTCGGGTTGGTTTATGGCTTGATGATTCTGGTTTAGGTCGGGCTTGTGTTTGTTACACGGAGGTTCACAGAGCGTCTCCGAGACACACAGAGATTTTTGTTTACCCGATACCCTCTGCGCTCTTTGTGCCTTCTCCGCGTCCTCTGCGGTTAAACGGCTGCTGAGGCTCAACATTACAAATACATAGTCTTGGTTGTTATAGGATGGCCCTTTACATCATCGGAAGGTTTTCAATGAGTACATCCTTTGCTTTGTTTTTGAAGAGGGTGGTGCGGATGCCGAATTCATGCGAACCCAATGGCATCGTAGCATAGTTGTTTGTTACATCATAGCTGTAACTGACCAAAACGCGTTGCCCGATATTAACGCTACTCCCGACAAGCCATCTTTTGATTCCGTCACTCTTGTAGCGATAGGAACCCATGAGCGAGAACCAACTTAGGCGAAGGGTTGCGCTTCCTCCAATGAGGTTGTGGACCCCGTGATTTTCGTAAAGCAATGAAGTGGTCAACTCAACATTACCGATAAGGGAAAATGGTATCATCGCCATGGCCCGAGTGATCGTTGGAAGGTCAATGGGCGAATTCTTATAGAACGGTGTCTGATTGTCTGTATAGACCTGAGCAACAACGAGGAAGCTCTGGTATTTTAGCCCCGCGCTTGCGGCAATACTAAATCCTTTCGAGACATTGTCTAAGGGATAATCTGCGCGAGAATACAATCCATACTCTTTTAGTTTTGGGTACTCAGGGCAGTCCAAACAATAGGTGAGATTTGCAAAGTTCAATTTCGTTCTCAGCCACCCAGCAGAGAGGCCTGTGAGTATCGATAGCTTGTCCGATAGCTCAAATCGCGGAGCAACTTTAAATTCAATTCTGTTCTCAAACAATAGTCCTGAAGCAAACCGTTCATTCGTTAAAATGAGCCCTACGCCTGTGTTGGCTTTGTCCAGAAATCCATCCACTCCAACTCCATAATCGACGTTCGTACTAGGAATACCCGGGTATTCATTCCTGTAGAACAAATTCGCTTGAGTGGCTCCGTGGTAGCCCGCCAGCGCAGCAAAACCGCTCGATGGATTGGCAAGGTACTGCATGGGCAGATTTCTCTGAGCCAAAAGAGGATAACACGAAATCAGCGTAAATGCAACGGCGACTATGCGGATGTTGACCATCACATCAACTGCAGATTTTCAATCAACACATCCTTCGCCTTGCCTTTGAACAAGGTGGTGCGGATGCCAAACTCGTGCGAACCGAGCGTTTGCGTTCCCAAGCTAGAAACGGTTGAGTCATACGAGTAAGAAATCAGCACGCGATCTGCGATTTGATATCCGACTTGTGCGATGATAGCGTCACCCCAGCGGTATCCAGCTCCGATGACCACCCCGTGTAGGTATGCGTTCATACTTGCCGTAAGGTTGTTGAATTCGCCTTGGCGTGCGTAGCGAATCGCAGGTGTGATCGCGGCGTGATCACCCAGGTCGATTCTGTAGCTGAGGTAGGTGTGGTGGAGCGCTGGGAATTTTGCCTCAGAATTGGCGAAGAAGCTCTCATTGCGTCCGAGCCCTGAGGTGAGTTGGTATACCGCCAATAAGCGATCAAACAACACCGCACCACCGCTGACGGCCAGACGCATTGTAGTAATGGCGCCGGTTGTTTGAACCGGCATGTTGGGCCACCCTGCAGGATATTGGCTTGAGAAATTTGCCTGAATGCGTCCGATACCGAAACCGATTCCTGACATAAGGGTTATGCTTTGATTGACCTTAACCCTGGGTGCCGCAGTAAGCCTGATTTCCTGTTCGTGTAGGACTCCCGAGCCGGCTCGGTCATTTATCACCTGCAGGCCAAATCCAGTTTTTAGTGGCGCCACGTAGACATCGGTACCGGCTTGTTGTGTTACATAGTTGGCTTCGATGCCCGGCCATTGCACACGATACTGACCATCCATCTGCCAAGCGCCATGATACCCTGTCATCGCAGCGAAGTGATATCCTGGATTCAACAAAGGCTGAGACGGCATGTAGGACTGTGCCACCCCAACCGAGGAGAAGGCAAGTCCGAGAACTAATAGGAGAAAATTTTGACGCATCATGGTTGGGTTATTTTGAATAAATCTACGACAAAAACCCTAAAGACGTCGATGAATTAACAAAAATCGAAGATGAATGAGCGAAAGGATGTTTGTGCAGGTCACACTGAGCGGAGTCGAAGTGCGGCCTGCACTAAGAATTATCGTTGGTCGCGCTTCGACTCCGCTCAGCAGGACCAACTCCTAAATTCGGCTTTCCCCCTAAAACCGATAAGTAAAATCCAGATAAGGCACCGCCAAGCCTTCCTCACCTGTGTAGATGTATACCGGTGCAATGTCAAACGTAGCCTTGTTACCAGCCAAGATGCGAAGTCCAGCACTCAAAGCCAGAATCGTCGTTTGCTCGGTCCATTGCCTGTAGGCCCATACCGGATTGCCAAATTCATCGTAGTAGTCGATGTACTCCTCGTCGCGTTCTTGCTTCACCGGCACGATCCAGTTCTCGGAAACCAGGGATAACCGCGGACTCAGCCGCATCATTCCATTCACCACCCCGATCGGGTAGGTCGTGTGCATCCACTCATTGTCGCCGTACACGAAGCCATAACCGCTACCGAAGGTGACGTTGTTTTCAGCCGAACCATAGGTCACCACCGCAAACGGAATACCCCCCGCGAGGAAGGTTCCGGGTAAGATGGTCATCGCGCCGATACCCCCGAGGGCAGCATACAACCGCTCGGAAATTTTGATCGAATACTTGGGTGTTACGTAAAAGAAGATGGGTAGTACAATGCCGCCACCCAACACAAATCGGTCGCTGATGCCGAAGTTGGCTGAGTTGGCCAACAGGTAGGCGTTCTGATAGTATCCTTCGCCCTTGTGCAATGGAATGGCCGAGGGGGCAAAGAAATAACGCGTACGGTTCGGATTGCTCACCGCCTGTCGATCCTGAATAGGTTCCATGTGCATCACGCTGAACCGCTGAAATTTCTGGACTCCATTGCGCTCGATGTCCACTTCATACGCCTCTTTCGTGATGGCGAGCAGAGTGCCTTTGTAAATCGTGTTATCGGCCAATTCCAAGCGGACCATCTGGCCGGGTTGGATCGACTCCATCTTCGAGACTTCCTTCCGCTTCAAGGTGATTTCTCCTACGTTGAGGTCCTGAAGAACATAGCTGTCGTCAATAATTTCAAAGGAAGTAGCGGCAAAAACTTCTCCGTTGCGAAGGTGGAAGAACGTAACAAGCGCCGAATCGCTCTGAGCGAAGAGGCTCGTACCCCAAAGCAGGGCAATGAACAAAACGATGGTTCTCATAACCCAAGATTACATCCTTTCCTTCTGAAAAAGAGTGACAACGGTCACGTATGTGGGAATTTCCGGTCAGAGTTGGTTAGGGAATAAGTTGAGAAGTCAAGAAGGGAACAGCCGGTTAAGAAGGTAGCAACCAGTTGATAAGTTTAGAAGGGAAGCACGTATTCGAATGTGACAAAAACAGAACTTCTCAACTTCTCAACTTCTCAACTTCTCAACTTCTCAACTTCTCAACTTCTCAACTTCTCAACTTCTCAACTTCTCAACCGGCTGCTATTCCATCCAACCATATTCCCTTTATTTGAAGCTCAATCAAACTCCATGAAACTACTCGACAACAAAGTCTCGATCATCACTGGTGCTACCCGCGGAATTGGAAAGGGCATCGCAGAAACATTTGCCGATATGGGCTCGCACATCGTGTTCACTTACGTCTCTTCCGACGAGAAGGCACGCGCCCTTGAAAATGAACTGAGTGCGAAGGGCGTAAAGGCCAAAGGCTACAAATTCGACGTGGCAGATTTTGCCGCCTGCGAAGAGATGGTCAACGACGTGGTGAAGGAACTCGGTTCGGTCGACGTTGTCGTAAACAACGCGGGCATCACACGTGACACCCTGTTGATGCGTATGAGCGAAGAGCAGTGGGACGAAGTCATCAACACCAACCTCAAATCGGTCTTCAACATGACGAAAGCCGTCATGCGCACCATGCTCAAGCAGCGGAGCGGCTCCATCATCAACATGAGCTCCGTGGTAGGTGTGAAGGGCAACGCCGGTCAGGCGAACTATGCTGCGTCAAAAGCAGGCATCCTCGGTTTCACCAAATCGGTGGCGCTGGAACTTGGTTCGCGCAACATCCGCTGCAACGCGATCGCTCCGGGATTCATCGAAACCGAAATGACCGGTGCGCTCGATGAGGCTACGGTGCAAAGCTGGCGCGAGGCCATTCCACTCAAGCGCGGCGGCTCGACCGATGACGTGGCAAATCTTGCTCTCTTTCTCGCTTCTGATATGTCGGCATATATCACCGGACAAACAATCAACGTTGACGGTGGTATGCTTACCTGATACATTCGCAGGTACAAGTCAAAGGATTGAACGTTTCATTTGAACATCACGGAGCCTGGTTGCTCCTTGCACTGCCGCTTGCTGCGGTGTTGGTGTGGTGGCTATATTTCCATCGACCCAAACACGACGATTGGAAACAATGGTTGCGCTATGGCTTGGCAGGCGCTCGCTATGTTGTCTTGGCCCTTTTGGCCTTTTTGCTACTCGAGCCGCTCATTGTTCGAATGCTCGAAGAGGAAGAGCTGCCCAAACTCTTGATTTTTCAAGATCGATCGGCGAGCATCGATTCAACCGCCGTGCAACAATTGAATGCATGGTCGGCTGATGTGAGCTCGACTCTCAGCGAGAAGTACGATGTCGTGTCGATACCTTTTGCAGATCAGGTTGCGCTATCAGATGCTGCACCCATCGATCCACTTTACACGGACTTTGGCAGCATTGGCCAAACGATCAATGAGACCTATTCTGGTGCATCCATCGGAGCTGTTGTAGTCGCGAGCGATGGCATTCAAACGAAGGGTATGGACCCACGCCAATCAGCATGGGGAACAGCAGCGCCGTTGTATTCCATCGGACTAGGAGATACTACGCAGTACCGCGATGCTGAGGTATCACAAGTCTTGTCAAACCGGCTGGTCTTTCTCGGAAATGAATTGGAGATCAAGGCGCGCGTCCGTGTGCTCGCGGCCGCCGGAACCTCCTTGAACCTCGAATTGGTGGAATCGGGAGAGGTCATTGATTCCAAAGCATTGGAGATTTCTCAAGGCGATTTTAGCAAAGAAGTTTCGTTTTTGACAACTCCTAAGAAATCGGGCCAATTGAGCTATACCGTTCGGATATCTCGGCTCGAAAACGAGCGCAACACGCTCAACAATGCACAGAATGCCTACGTCGAGGTACTCGACAATCGCACCCAGATTACCTTGATCGCCAAGGCACCGCATCCCGACATCGCAGCGATCAAGCAAGCTGTTGAGAAGAGCGATCAGTACGAAGTGAGGGTGGTGCTGATGCAGGATTGGGACAACGCCATCGACGCAGCCGATATGTACATATTGCACGGATTGCCGAGCGGCAGCGTCGACCACAACTTTTTGAAAGAAATCGTTCGTAAAGGCAAGCAAACCCTTGTTTTCTATGCTTCCAGCACGAGTTTGGTGCACTTCAATGCTCTTGAAATCGGCGTGTCCATTGAACGTTCGGCGGGCAAGAGCGATAAAGTCAACGGCAGGCTCGAATCAGGATTTAACCTCTTCAACGTAGATGCACTCAACAGCTTTTCACGTTTCCCACCCGTAGATGCACCGTTTGGAGAGTATGTATTCAAAGGCGATCATCAAGTTTTGTTCACGCAAAAGATCGGAGGCATCGAAACCGACAAGCCGCTTATGGTATTTACCGAACAAAGCGGGCAGAAGCATGGTGCTGTCTTAGCAGAAGGCTGGTGGCGATGGCGTTTGTTCGAAGCAGCATTGGAAGGGAACACCGAATGGACCGATCGCCTCATTCTGAAGGCTGTCCAATACTTGGCCATTCGAGAGAAGCGCAGCCGCTTGCGCATCAGCATTCCCGGGCAAGTCCGTGAGCGCGAAGAGGTGATCGTTCAGGCCGAATACTACAACGAGTCGTTTGAACTGAACAACGACCCTGAAATTGATTTCAGCATTGAGGGAGAGGGAGGTGAAGTGTTTTCTTTTCGGTTTAAGCCGAAGAGTAAAGCATATACATTATCCTTAGGCAGTCTCCCTCCAGGAAAGTACACCTGGAAGTCATCGGTGCGTGCTTCCGGTCAAAATTTTGAACAGTCTGGCGAACTCACGGTCATCGAAAACAAGGTAGAGTTCGTGAATTTGGTCGCCGATCATCGCTTCCTCGGTCGTTGGGCTGAAGAGAAAGGAGGAAGGCTTTACTTACCAACGCAACTGGCCGAATTGGAAGCAGCTCTTCAGAACCTAGAAGGCGCCAAGCCCGTCATACACACCTCCAACGAATGGTCGAGCATCATCGAATGGAAGTGGCTCGTTGCCTTGCTCATTCTGCTGCTGACTATGGAGTGGTTTGTGCGGAAGTATACGGGGTTTGTTTAGGACTCGTTGGACTTCGACTTCACCGTCAGCCAATAGATCAGATAGGTGAGTAGGCTGATCAACACAAAAGCCAGCAGAACATAGAGACGGAGGTTGGTCTGCGAGCTTCCGCTTTCATCCTTCCATGGTGCGCCCAATGTTAGAATGGTCGTGATAAGATGAATGATCCCGATGAAGATTCTTCCCAGCACACCGCTGACGCCAGAGCCGCAGTCGCTGCAGGCAAGGAAGCCATAAATGAAGCCGGTGAATGGAAGGCAAAGCACACCACTGGTCATCGCGGATACGATGAGGCCCGTGGTGCGCTCCTGTTTCTTTGCTTGTCGACTCAATGCGATCAGTATACGACGACCAATTTCTGAAATCCAACCGCATCCCCAACTTGGATGAAGTACGTTCCTGTTTCAAAGCTGGATAGGTCAACACGCTCTGTGTATGTTGTCTGATGAACCAATTGCCCCTGCATATTGTAGAGCTTTACCGACGTTCCTTTGACTGGTGCTGGCGTCAATCGGAACTGAGAACGTGCAGGGTTTGGAACGACCGTATAAATCGAAGAAACTCGCACTTCCTCGACCCCCGAAATGAGGTCAACTTCAAACGAAAGCGTCTCACTGCACCCCAAGTGGTTGCTGATGGTCACGGTATACGTGCCCGCTGCTAAATCTTCGATATGGCGTGTTCGTGCTCCATTCGACCATAAGTAGTTGTAGGTGCCTTCTGTTTCGAGGCTCACGATCTCGATTGAACCTTGACCGAATTGCGCTTCTTGATGTGCGTCGACAATGTTGGTGCTAGGGTTCAGATCGAAATTGCTACAGCGATCCTGTTCGAACACATTGGAGATTGAATCGGTGCGACTGAAAAATGGGTCCAGATCGGGACAGCCGGCACCTTGAAAAGACGGATCCTGGACAAAAACTACTGAAAATGCATTTCCGAAAACTTCATTCTGTTCCACGGTGAGTGGACCATAGGATTGTAGCGTTCTGTAATCCGCGGGCGTGGCGCTGCTGCACATGGTTTCTCCTGAAACGCCTGGCACGCCGTTGTAGCGGAATAAGGTGGTATCACCTGATCCGTTGACGCGCGGCAAACCGTCACCTGTGAGTCCGCTGAGGAAATTGTAATACTCAACTGCGATGGTCGGATCGGTATAGCTCTGACCAGTTCCATTCAACAGATGCGTAAAGTTGTGCATTTCAACATTTTTAGGGCTCCGTTCCATCTGAATACCGATCATGGGTAGGTCGATACCATAGCCGGATGTACCCTCATCGTCGGCATCTCCATTGTAGCCATAAACCAACCTTCGATCTACATCTACACCAACCCAATCATCTTGACCGTTGCCTAAGTCAATGTCGACGAATTCACCCATGAAGAGATCTGTATAGGCGTGGCTTCCCTTGTTGCTCACGATAAACTCATAAAACGTTGAGTGATTCACTACTGGTGCACCCGTGTAGGCGTAGGCCATGCCGTGAAATTCAAACTCAAGCGCCGCACCGCCTGTTTCTGTGTGCACGTTTCCGATGTCGTTGAACACCCAAAAGATGAACTGGTCGCCTTTGATCAGCGGGTAATCTCCGTCATCGCTGTTGTACATTCCGTCTGCATTCATGTCACGAAACGGAGCAAGGTCACTTGTCACCTCGCTTGGAGCATTTGGGTTTCCCTTGGCAGGCCACGTAAATATATCGTTGGTAGGAGTTCCTCCACCGAGAAAGGTGGCTATGTCGCTTGGGGTTACTTGCCACGTGCGGTTCCAGGCCGTGCACCAGCTACTCGTGATGTTTGCTGAGTCAGGAATGGGGCCGGACCAATAATCGTTGCCAACAGATCGGTATCGAATACCAGCGAGGTGTAGGTTTTGTTCTTCGTCCTGTCCGCCGATCCAAAGACCACGACTAAACACCGGCGATTTCCCACTTACGGCGGGCACTTCGTAACGCGGAGTATTAAAGTTCCACCAACCGTCCGCATTGTTTTGAATCAGGGCATTTACGTTGTTGACGAAGAGGCTGGTTGCTGCCGTGGATGGCAAGCATTGAGATTTGAGTTGGAAAGAGAGAAGCATCAAGGAGGATGCAAGAAGGATAGAGTTTTTCATTGCTGTTAGGTTTTAAAGGAAGGGGAAAAGAGACCTCTTCCTACCTGAGTCAAGCACAAATAGGGTGCCAGCAACACGACAAGTAAGTTCAATAATGAGCGAGGGATCGCCCGCTTGATTTAAATCTCAGCTCGGGGAAAAGCAAAAACGTCACGGCGTTGTCTGCACTCCTGTGGACATCAAATGCGCATGGTAAGCTTGAAGGCGGGCATTGGCATTGCTGTCGACAAACAAGATGACCACCATTAAAGCGATAGTAGTTATGGCGGCCGCTCGCCACATCGGCTTGTCTAGAAAGAAGATGATCAAGGAGGCGGCCACGATGATCCAAGGAATGACTTTGAATACGATCGATCTGAATTCGCCCATGGATTTCTCTGTGCGGGCGATCTCAGATTGGATAAACGCCGTTTGGTCGTGGTGATAGGCCTCTGAAAAGCTGGATACGCGTGACTTGTTGGTGAAGAAGATGCCGATGCCAACGGCTGAGAGCAGCAAACCTGCGACCAGCGTTGGAATGATGTAAGCCTTCGCCAGTTCGGTTTTTCCGAGTTGCCAGAATCCAAGACTAGCGGCCAAAAACACGAGGGCGAATAGTACAAAAAATCTGGAAGAGAAAACTTCGGCCTTGGCCCATTCTGTAGCTAATTTTAATAGGTCCATCTTCAAATTGAGTGTTCGTTTTTTTAGGCAAGAAATCAGTTGGAGCGAAAGATACGAATAGGGGAAGTCTTTAAATCTTCTGGAGCAAACTGTTGAATCAATTGGCACAAGTTCCGTGCGATTGGAAGTTTGATGGTGCTGCATACGCTTAGGTGGCTGGTGAATGCATCACCCAAAAGGTAAAAGGCAAAGCACTCTTCTTCACTCGTGCGTCCAACCAAGCTGTTGATGTGGTTGTCTGTTTAGTCTTGCATGGACTAAATGACGACTGGCCTTTATGTTTTCGAATGGCCAATACCAAATAGTTCACTCTGATCCTCCTTGATGTTGTTATTCAGCTACTGAATCAAGTATAAGCCGCTCCGAACTCAATACCTATAAAGAGCGCTCCGATCCTCTTTCAACCATTGTTTATATCTCGGATCCTTTGAGTTCAGGTCATCATAGTCCAGACGTATAAGATTTCGATCTCTCGGATCGTTTCGAGAGATGCCGTACTTCAAACGGATGGTGAAGGTGTTTCCGGAAAAATCTGTTCCCTTTGGATTTTGGTAGTCCACAACGTTATATCTCCCTTCCAATCCTACGTAACTCCGGTTCTTCAAATACCAGCGGTACTCCAAACCAATATTAAGGTTGAGTGCACCGATCGACCTATTAACGCGATCCGGGTCATCCGGATCGCCTATGCTCAAGGCATCAAAACCGTCGTAGCCAATTCCAGTAAGTATGTCCAATTCATGAGCTTTGACCTGTATCAGTTCATAGCCCACTTCAGCGCCGATGAACCCTCCAAAAAAATGACTGGTGCTGTAGAGCGAATCGTCCTTCCATACGTAGTACGTGTTGGCCGATCGAGCGAACTTAAACTCAAACGCGCCATCGAGTAGAAGCTTCTTGTGCTTCATCCCGATTTGGACACCAAGGATCGGATGCGGACCAACGACATCAATGTTGCCAACAGGAATCCAAACCCCTGAATAGACCGAAAAGTGACCCTCGGGTTTGTGCAGGTAGCGGTTGATTCTTTCCTGGTACGCTTGACCAAGGAGGGTGTTTTGCAAGGACGAGTCTTGAAGACGCATTAATATACCTTCGAAGTCGTCGGAATAGAAGTCGAGGAAAAACCGCTCCAGATCTGTGCGCCTTTCGTTTGCGCCCAATTCGATTGCCAGTTCTTTCGTGAACGTGTCGAAGGCGCGCATACTATGATGGTTCGAATAGCTATAGAGAAGCATGGCATTATCTACCTCTTCGCTTTGCCTCACATCTCTGTAGAAGTTTAGGTAGTTGATCATGGGTAAGCCTTCGATCATCTGCTCTCTGAACGTGTCAGCCTTTACGGCGAGAAGAATTTTGAGCCTAGTCAAGGTTTCGTAGCTGCCACAATTCTCTTCCCAATAGTTCATGATGGCCGATACCGTGTCCAAATCGTTCTTCGCATAGTACTCTGGAATGAGCAGCGTACTGTTGATCAGGATGTCGCCACATGAAATGTAGCGCCGCGTCATCATCGCTTCGATTTTCTCGCTTTGGGCTTCGGTGAAGTTGGACAGAACGAAGAAGAGTGTAAAGAGTAGCGTGCGTCTCATCTTTTACGGCGCATTGAAGCAGATCGAAAATACGGTTTAGCCCGACGCGCACTGCTCAAGCTTGAGCCGCTGAGCAAAACTCGGAATTGGTATAGGAAGATACTAGCTTTAGTGGAGATTATTGTCATCAGCTTTCTTGAGCTGATTTCCGATTTCAATTACACAAACCTTCTTCATCTTGATTCCAAGGGTATTCATAAGGCACTTCTTCGCGAAACACGAGGAGAGCTGCCCGGGCTTTTTTTGCGAGGACCGTGTCCAGTGAGCCAATATTCAGTACGTCCATTCCGTCCCAATCCGGTATGTTCAGTTCAGCCCACTTGTTGAACTTATCACGACGCCTTTGAAGTTCAGCGCCGTATCCCAGAAAACCGCTGAGGGTGTCCATTCGGATTTCAATGATTTTCTCTTTTGAAATGACATATGTGGTATTAAGTCTCATCGGCTTCGGGACCAATGCGTTGAGCAACGCGCTGCATTGATATTCTTCCACTTCAACCCCATTTTTAATGCTTGCAATCGATCCAATCGTTTTAGAGGAATTGAATATTTCACCGATTATGATACGATCCAGGAATTATTGCTTTGACAACTGGACAACATGAGGTTCAGGGCGGAATAATTCGACGTTCGAGATTGTATCACCCAGAAGCTCGCTCATTCCTTCAACGTCATGGCGGTTGTAGGCATCGAAATATTCAAGAACCACACGCTGCTCTCTGGGTGTTGTGCATTGCTTGATCGTCAAGGTCAAGCCAACAATGGTTGGTAATATGAATAGCTTTAGCGTCATCGAGCAAGAAAGGCAGGCCAAGATATTCAACAGGTACTACACTTGCTGACGAATAAGAATTATCGAATTTTTAGTGTTTTAGATTAAACAAAACCCACCAACCAAAAACCTCAAACAAAAAACTCCCTCCACCACACTGATTTCCCAAACATTAATCCTACCTTTGCGCCCCTTTTGGAAAGCGGGGTTGCCGATGGCCCCGATGTTTAAAAACCTCTTGTCTGCATCGGTTTGGACGAGATACAAATCAAAGCCACGATGGCAGAGAAGAAAGAAGAAGCTGCTGAAACAGCAGAAAAAAAGGTAGCGAAGAAGTCAACATCCACGACTAAAAAGCCCGCTGCAAAGAAAACCACAGCTAAGAAGGAAGAAAGCGCAGCCGCTGAGAAAGAGGCGCCAAAGGCAAAAGCCGAGGCCGCCAAAGAAGAGAAGCCGGCCGCTAAGAAAGCTGAGAAGAGCGAGGCCAAGGAGGAAGCTCCTAAGAAAGGTACCCGCACCCGTAAGAAAATCGAAAAGCCAGAGCCTGAAGCAGAAGCGGTAGTAGCTGCTGCTGAAGAAGCCAAAGAAGAGAAGCCAGTGATGGAAGTGGTTAGCCGCGAAGATCGCTTGGCCGAAATCGAAAAGGTGCGTCAGGAATTCGACTGGACAAAAATCAATAAGAAGGCAGACGTTTACTCAGACGCTGAGCGCGAAGAACTCGAGCAGGCATACGACGAGACGTTGACCTCCATCAACGAGCACGAAGTGCTGGATGGCAAGGTGGTCGCCCTTACAAAGCGCGAAGTCGTTGTCAACATCGGCTACAAGAGCGAAGGCGTGATCCCAACAACAGAGTTCCGCCACAAGCCTGACTTGAAGGTGGGTGACACGGTTGAAGTATACGTTGAGAAGACCGAAGACAAGGAAGGTCAGCTCGTGCTTTCACACAAGAAGGCGCGCATGACCCGTGCTTGGGAGAACGTTAACGAGGCGAAGGAGAAAGATGCCGTGGTTACAGGTCACGTGAAGTGCCGTACCAAGGGTGGTCTCATCGTCGACGTATTCGGACTCGAGGCGTTCTTGCCAGGTTCACAAATCGACGTGAAGCCAATCCGCGACTACGATCAGTACGTTGGAAAAAACATGGAATTCAAAGTGGTGAAGATCAACCACGAATTCAAGAACGTGGTGGTTTCTCACAAAGCCCTCATCGAAGCAGAAATCGAAGCTCAAAAGGTGGAGATCATGCAGAAACTCGAGAAAGGTCAAGTACTCGAGGGTACAGTGAAGAACATCACATCCTACGGTGTGTTCGTAGACCTTGGCGGTGTAGACGGTTTGATCCACATCACCGACTTGAGCTGGGGACGTATCAACCACCCAGAGGAAGTGGTCGAGCTCGACCAGACCATCAACGTGGTTATCCTCGATTTCGACGACGAGAAGAAGCGCATCGCGCTTGGTGTCAAGCAGCTTGAGAAGCATCCATGGGATGGCTTGAGCGAAGACATCAAGGAAGGCGATACCATCAAAGGAAAAGTGGTTGTTCTTGCCGACTACGGCGCATTCGTTGAGGTTGCTCCGGGTGTAGAAGGCTTGATTCACGTTTCTGAAATGAGCTGGTCGCAGCACTTGCGTACTGCCGATCAATTCTTCAACGTTGGTGACGAAGTAGAAGCCAAGGTCATCGCGATCGACCGCGAGGAGCGCAAGCTTTCACTCAGCACACGTCAGTTGACACCAGATCCATGGGAAGACATCGAGAAGCGCTACCCAGTGGAGAGCAAGCACACCGGTCGAGTGACCAACCTTTCAAGCTTCGGCGTATTCGTTGAACTGGAGGAAGGCATCGATGGTTTGACGCACATTTCTGACTTGTCTTGGAGCAAGAAGATCAACCACCCATCTGAATTCACCAAAGTAGGTGAGGACATGGAGGTTGTGGTGCTTGAGATCGACAAGGAGAACCGTCGTTTGAGCCTCGGTCACAAGCAACTCGAAGAGAATCCATGGGATGTATTCGAGACGGTATTCACGCTTGGATCAACGCACCAGGGAACCATCATTTCACGCAACGACAAAGGTGGCGTGGTGAACCTTCCTTACGGTGTTGAAGGTTTTGCTCCTAGCCGCCACCTCATGAAGGAGGATGGCAATAAGGCAACTGCCGAAGAGACGCTTGATTTCGAGATCATCGAATTCAACAAAGACGCGAAGAAGATCATCGTTTCGCATACCAAGACGTTTGAGTCGGGTATGGACACCAAGCCAGGTGGGGGCGAAGGCGGAAAGCGCAAAGGCGGATCATCGAAAGGCAAGAGCGACAGCAAAGCCGTGAAGAAGATCAACGAGTCACAAGAGAAAACCACTCTTGGCGACCTCGGAGTTCTTTCTGACCTGAAAGAAGAAATGGAGCAAGCAGAAAAGGGCGACAAGAAGTCCAAGAAGTAAGCTTTCATTTTAATACATAAGGAATCCCCGTCGCTTATAAGTGACGGGGATTTTTTTTGCTTTTGCCCGTCGGTCAGTCTGTGCGGAGTCGAAGAACCTCAATGCTGATACATCCCCGCCCGTACCGTTCGGGCGGGGAAGACGTACGAACGTCCTTGAACCCGCAGGCCTACTTCGACTCCGCTCAGCATGACCTGCTGGTGTGAAGCGCGAACACTCGAACGAATAAGCTGATGTACCTCGATGCTGTCACATCGAGTGATTGCATCCCTGGATTTCGTCGCATCAGAATGAGTACATGCAATAGTATCGAGAAGCGGCAGCACACCGATCATCGCGTTAGGGATGGCAGCGGCACCCCGCACCACGCTGCGCGTGGGAGGAGTACAGCGAACAGCCTGACCCCGACCTGCCGGGGAAACGCCCAAAGTCAAACTTCAGGAATCATCCCTTCAATTGCCACACTTGTGCACTTACCACTTATGCACTGACCACTTCCGTATATTTGCACCTCGGAATGAAAGGCAAGACCCTGCTCAACCACGAAGCGTTGCACTACACGCTCGACCGCCTCGCATACGAAGTATATGAGCAGCACACCGATTTCACCAACGTCGCTTTTGTTTCCATTCAACCCCGCGGAATTCAACTCGGAGAGCGCATTGTAGCCAAATTACGCGCGCTCGAACCGAAGCAAACCATCTTGCACGGCGCCCTTGACATCACCTTTTACCGCGACGATTTTCGCCGACGCGATGAGGTGCTGGTGCCTTCCGAAACCGACCTCGAGTTTTCCGTAGAAGGCAAGGAGATCATCCTCATCGATGACGTGCTCTACACAGGGCGAACCGTGCGCTCTGCTTTGGATGCACTGCTCGATTTCGGTCGACCGAAACATGTGGAATTGCTCGTCTTGATCGATCGAAGGTTTAGCCGCGAACTCCCTGTGCAGCCTGACTATACAGGTCGCACCGTGGATGTAGTCACCGACGAACGCGTGAAGGTGGAATGGTCCGACGACGACACGAAAAACAGAGTACTCTTATTTAGATCAGATCAATGACGAAACTGAGCACGAAACATCTGCTGGGAATCAAGGACTTGAACAGGGAGGACATCGAACTCATTTTCAAGACGGCAGATAATTTCAAGGAAGTGATCAACCGACCCATCAAGAAGGTTCCTTCGCTCAGAGACGTCACCATCGCCAATATTTTCTTCGAAAATTCTACCCGCACCAAGCTTTCGTTTGAATTGGCTGAGAAGCGTCTGTCTGCGGATGTGGTGAATTTTTCGGCTTCCTCAAGCTCCGTGAAGAAAGGGGAGACCCTCATCGACACGGTCAACAACATTCTGGCGATGAAGGTAGACATGGTGGTGATGCGCCACCCCAATCCCGGTGCCTGTGTGCATTTATCGCGGCACGTAGACTGCAGCATTATCAACGCCGGCGACGGCGCGCACGAGCATCCGACCCAGGCACTTTTGGACGCCTATTCGCTTCGTGAGAAACTCGGCGACGTGAAGGGCGAGAAAGTGTTGATTGTGGGAGACATTCTGCACTCTCGCGTGGCTTTGAGCAACATCTTCTGCCTGCAGAAACTTGGAGCTGAAGTACGGGTATGCGGTCCAGCCACGCTGATTCCACGCCATATGGAGGAGATTGGGGTGAAGGTGATGTTGAACCTTCGCGAAGCCCTCGAATGGTGCGATGTGGCCAACATGCTGCGCATTCAACTCGAGCGACAGGACATCCAGTACTTCCCGTCGCTGCGTGAATATTCCATGCAATACGGATTAAGCCGCAGCTTGCTCGAAGAGATCGGGAAGAAGGATTTGGTCATTATGCATCCGGGACCGATCAACAGAGGAGTTGAAATTACGAGCGACCTCGCCGACAGCGAGTATAGCATCATACTTGACCAAGTAGAGAATGGGGTGGCCATTCGGATGGCCGTATTGTATCTTCTTGCAGGACAAGCGAAAAGCGCCTGATCAATTCTCTATATTTGTTTCATACCCTTAAGACGATGATATGAATTTCTCGACCGAAACAGCAGACAAATACACCGTTGTCCGTGTTGAAGCAGACAAGGTGGGAGGGATTATTTCTCCTGAACTCAAGGCTAAGTTTGTGGAACTCAATGCGAGTGGCGTTCGGAACATCGTCTTCAACCTACAGAAAGCCCGCTACTGTGACTCCTCTGGCTTGAGCGCCATTTTGGTTGGTAATAGGTTGTGTAAAAACTCCAACGGAACCTTTGTCATTTGTCACCTGAATGACATGGTGAAAAAGCTCATCCAGATTTCGCAATTGGAGAGCATATTGAACATCACGCCCACTGAGCAGGAAGCCATTGACTTTCTGATCATGGAAGAGGTCGGGCGCGACATTGAAGGTGACGCTTAATGAAGAACGTATTATTAGGACTTTCGGCGTGTATGCTGATGCTGGTTCCTGTGCTCGCGAATGCGCAGTGCACGCCGGATGAGAGCATCACTGGGCTTTATTCGCCCACGGAACAAGAGGGTTTGCCTCAAGGATTTATCTATGTGCCCTACGAGGCCACGATCCACATCCAAGTTCCGACGGATACGGTCTACAGTTCCATCACTGCCATCATCGACAGCTTGGTGCTGACGAGTGTGGATGGCCTTCCGCCGGGTTTCGAATATGCATGTAATCCACCCAACTGCCAGTTTCCAGGCGGTTCTTTCGGATGCATCCAGGTGAGTGGTTATACAGATGACAATGTGAATGCGGGCACGTGGCCCATCGACGCCAATTTTCAGTTTCACCTGAAGGTTCCGCCGCTTTCACTTCCGTATACCATTTCGGAGTATAGCATCGAATTGGACAGCGTTGCGGTTGGAATGGCGGACATCGGATACGAAGCGTCGGGGCTCTTTCCAAATCCGGTTTCGAGCGCGGAACAGGTTAACATCCGCCTAAAGGAACAAGGCGACTACAGGCTTGAAGTTTATTCTCAGCTCGGCTCGAAATTAGCAGAGCGGTCGGGCGCGTCGTCTGATATGCTCGCATCCTTGCCTGTGTCTACGTTTGCTGATCGGAGCGGCGTTTATTTCATCACCGTGATTCAACAAGGGTACGTTCAGACGGGAAGGGTAATCGTTCAGCGATGAGCGCCAGCCCGACGAAGTTTTCTGTAACCATCCTCGGCTCCAATTCAGCGCTGCCCGCGCATGGCAGGCACCCAACAGCCCAGCTGCTGAACGTCAACCATCACTATTACCTCATCGATTGCGGCGAGGGAACACAAATGCAAATCCGCAAGTACGGATTGAAGATGCAGCGCATCAAGGTCATTTTCATTTCGCATATGCACGGCGATCACTACTACGGATTGGCTGGGCTGCTCAACAGCATGCACCTTCTGGGTAGAAAAAAGGAAGTACACATTTACGCGCCGCAGGAGTTGAAACAAATCTTGGATCTTCAGCTGGGCGCCTCGGGAGGAAAGCTCCAGTTTCCAATTCATTTTCATGAGCTGGAGCGCACCGACGGAGCTTCGGTTTCGATCTATTCAGACAAGCACGTCTCTGTATCCACCTTCGAATTGAAACACCGCATTCCGTGCTTTGGCTTTCGGTTTGAGGAGGCGGAGAAGGAGCGCAGCTATCTACCTGAGAAGGGCGGACCGCTTGGTGTTCGAATCGAAGACATTCCGAGATTGAAGCGCGGCGAGGACGTCGAACTTGAAGGTGGAAGAAAAGTTTCAGCCGAGGAAGTGACACTTCCTCCATCACCGATTCGGAGCTACACCTACTGCACCGATACGCTTCCATTGGATTCGACGGCTGCTTACGCCCGAGGTACACATTGCCTCTATCACGAGGCTACCTTCATCGAATCAGACGCACAAAGAGCACAGGCTACCTACCATTCCACCGCGCGAGAAGCGGCGCGGGTCGCGGCCAATGCCGAGGCCAGGCACTTGCTAATCGGGCATTATTCAGCCCGCTATGAATTCCTCGACCAACACCTCAAAGAAAGCCGGGAGGTATTCCCGAATACGGATCTGACTTCTGAAGGATTGGAGGTTGAAATAAAGTAAGCCCTTCTGATCTTGTTTAGAATCATTCTTAATAGTTTTGCCGCATGCCGAAGCCCATCAAAACGCTCATAGCCGATTCGAATGTCCTGATCAAAGAAGGGCTGCGCAATGTGCTGACGAGCGCCGAAGACATCGATGTGGTTTCTGCCGTTTCCACAGGTACTGAATTGGCTTCGGAGATCGTTCGTTGTGATGCCGATGTTTTGGTCATCGACTATTCATCCCAAGGTTTTACGAAGGAAGACGTACTACAAGCCATGCGTCTTCGACCGGGGATTGGAGTCGTAGGCATCGTTAACCAATGCAACCCGGAAGTAGTTCAGGAATTGATCGATGCTGGGTTACGCGGACATCTGATGAACGATTGCGACCGAGATGAGGTGCTCGGTTCGGTTCAGTCGTGCGCCGATGGCGGAAAGTTTTTCTGCGGTCAGGTGCTAGACAAGCTCAATGAACTTGCGGGCGAGAAGACCCAGCACGGTTGTGAGGCAGTGAACATCAGTGAACGCGAATTGGAAGTGCTGCAACTGGTGGCCGAAGGGCTAACGACGAAGCAAATCGGAGAGCGCCTGCACATCAGCTTTCATACGGTAATGACGCATCGGAAGAACATGATGGCCAAACTGGGGCTCAACAATACGGCTGGTTTGATCATCTATGCGGTCAAAGAGAACTTGATCAGTCCGAACAAGTTTCTTTTCAATACAGATTAGGAGTAATTGATGTCTTCGTCGGCCCCGAGCAACATGAGCGCTTCGGTGAGTTCTCCTTCTGCCTTTAGGTCCGCACTTTTCTTGGAAACTTCAAGTCCTTGGCGATAGATTTTAATCGCCTCCTTTTCTTTTCCTTCTTCTTCTAAGAGCTTCCCGAGCTTGTAGTAAGCGCCCAGGTATTCAGCATCGTGGTCGAGCAAATCGCGGATGACTTCAATCGCTTTTTTGTTGGCGCCGTCTTTCTCGTACTCCAGTGCAGCTGCGTATTTGAGGAACGAATCGTCGGGATTCGTTTCGAGCATTTCCTTGATCAGTTTCAAACGGTCATTGGTCATCGCGGCAGAATTAAACGGCGAAAAGTACGATGACCTCATCGAACAGGAAAGGATAAGAAGGGAGAAAGAATGAACAACTTTTAAACCTCCTTGGATCTCAATTTGAAGGTCACAGGATAGCTTACAACACCAGAGGCCAACATCTTCATGCGGAAGGATGTGTTTTTCTCCATTTTTTCGACGTAATCGTGCGCGTTGACCTTAAAGATCATGTGTACTTGATTGGGGTCAGCGGTACCTCGAAAAACAGAAAGCACTTGAAAGTCCTTTTCCGGATCGTCGCGAAAGTCATCGAGAAATGCCGTTTCCCAGCGCAGGTAGTCCATGGTTTTGAAACTCATGTAAAAGACAAGCGAATCCGGAGCCTCGTTCGTGTAAGCAAGTTCCTGATCGAGCAGCATAATACTGGCGGCGCCTTCCGTGGAATGTTCGCCATCGAGTTCGATGCCCTGATCGTGCAGAAACATCAATGCCTTTTTGGTATCGCTGAGCTTGCTCACCAAAACTTCAAGTTTAGGGTCTTGCGTGCCGGTAAACCGCGTCACTTCATCGAATCCCAAATCCCCATTTTCATCAAGCATGGCCGTTCTAAGCGCAGCATTTTCTCCTGGACCCACCAAGACCAAGCAGGTATCGTAGCCGATTTGATTGGTAAAAGGAACGTTGCCTAAATCTTCGCGCAAGGGTACTTCTGAACTGCAAGAATGGAGGAGAATAAAGCTCAGGAAGGCAGCAATCAGTGAAGGGCGAAACATCATGCGGCGAAAGTAAGCCATTTTAATCTCCAACCTTGACTACCTTTAAGTTCAAATGTGGATACGGAACGTCATCGGAGTCGCCTTGTTGGTTTTGGTATTTCAAGGCTGCAAAGACACTGAACTTTACACGGTGCAAGGCAATATCCAGGAGTTTTACCTGGGTGCACCGCTGGAAGGCGTTGAGGTTGAATTTGCATATGGTCAAATCAGCTATGGATCGGTGTCTTCGGCCTATGAGCGGATCGGTACTACCTTGAGCAACAGCGAAGGAAACTACGCCTTCGGTTTTGAGCCGAGACCGGCTTCTGCTTACCGCATACGGGCGATCAAAGATGGATACATTCTTCAAGAGGCCATCATCCAGAATGCGCAATGGTCTACAGATCGAATCAATGAGCTCGATATCAAGATGTACGCATCGGCCACGATGACCTTTCGATTGAGGAACCTGGATGACGAAGATGAACAAGTATTGTTCAAGCTCCACGACCATAGCGACGGTTGCAAGTCGTGCTGTTTCAAAAACCAGTCGGTTTTTGCCGGCGGCATCATCGACACGAGTTTCACCTGTTCGGTATACGCCAACCAAACGCTTTCGTATACGGCCACAGAGATTACGTCGCTTGGGACCAATGAAAAATCAGGGGAAATCTTCGTTCAGGCAGGGCCGAACGAATTCATCTACGATTTCTAAGGATTACTTTTTTGAGGCAGCAGCGGCAGACTCTTCCTTGACCACTTGGAGGATCTCCTCATTGATCACGGTTTCAGAGGCAAGTTTTCCTTTCTCGATGTGCTGGACGAGGTATTTCACGCCAGCGTGGTAGTAGGTATACACGCCATCGGCTCCATTGCCGTTGTATTCTATCTCCTGATAGATCGTGCCATCAGGCTCTTGAAAGACCCACTTGCCAATCTTTTTTCCCTGATCGAAATGAGAAGTATAGTAGAGGCTTCCATCGCGGTGAAACGCCTTGCAGTCGCCATGAAGCTTTCCGTTTTGCCAGTATTCCTGTCGAAGGAGTTGTCCTTCGTAGCTGTAATGCCTGCTTTCTCCATGTCGCTTGCGCGCTTCGTTCTCCACAAATTCCTCCGACACCTGGCCGTTGTCATAGTGGTTGGTCATCTTCCAGCAGTTGCATGACGAATCAAATTGCTCTTCCAAGCCCTGACCGAAGGAGATCGTAGTTAGAAGCGCCATTGCAAGAGAGAGTAGAATACGCATAAGGATCAAGATTGTCGTTGCTACAAAGTTAGACGTTCATTCGCTCTTTGAGATGCCTCAACACAGGTTCGATGTCGTTCGAAGTAAATTCATGATAGTCATCTTGCTTTTTAAACCAGGTAGTTTGGCGCTTTGCGTAGTTCCGTGTGTGTTGCTTGATCTTCTCGATTGCCTCGTCTTTGGTGTATTTACCATCGAGCATGTCGAAGATTTCCTGATAGCCAACTGTTTGGAGGGCATTGAGATGTTTTTTTGGGTAGAAGGCCTCCGCCTCCTTCAATAAGCCTTGTTCGATCATCTTCTCAACGCGCTGATTGATGCGGTCATATAATACTTCACGCGGAGGTTGAATCAATACGTTGATGATGTGAAAAGGTCGCTTGGAGGCTTGATTTTTGCGCAGCTCAGAGAACGGTTTACCCGTTAATTCAATGGCTTCGAGTGCGCGTTGAAGGCGCTGTTTATTATGGACGTCGACCTGAGCGTAGTAAAGGGGATCCTTTTCTTTAAGTGCCTTTTGAAATCCTTCCAATCCAAGTTCTTCGAAGCGCTGATTGAACGCTGCACGAAGTTCTGGCGGTGTGGTCGGCAGATCATCAAACCCCTCGGTTACTGCGTTGATGTACAAACCTGATCCACCCACCAAGAATGCCACATCCTGCGTCTGGAAATACGTTGACAATTGCTCTAGTGCGTCCGTCTCAAAGTTTCCTGCGTTGTAATCGTCTTCTACGTTTAATACATCGATGAAATGGTGCTTGACCGCCTGTAGTTGCTCAGAAGTGGGCTTGGCCGTACCGATGTCCATTCCTCGATAAAACTGGCGCGCATCGGCACTGAAAATTTCAGCTTCAAGCGCCTTGGCGAGTTTAATCGAAAGTGCGGTTTTGCCAGATGCAGTGGGTCCGGCAATGACAATCAGCGTAGATCCAGGCATCAGTAATCCCGACCTTCGGTAAGGTCGTCATCCAATCCAAGGAGTTCAAACATGTCGGAGAAATCTTCGTCGTCAATTTGGGCGTCCTCGCCCTCGAAGTTGATTTCAGCCGATTTTGAATATTGGTCTGGAGCCTCTCCAAAGCTCTGGGTGATGCGCGGAACGATCGTCGTTTCGTCCAATTCCTTGATGGAGACAACGTCCAGGTAGAAACACCACATTAGAAAGAAATCGAAGACGTAGAGGAGTTTTTGTCCTTCATCGAATACGATGTCTTTGATCGTCGTGTCGTGCATCATGAGAATCGGTTCGCCGTTTTCAGCGCGCTCTCCCATGTCCATCAGCGTGATTTCCTGTCCTTTTTCCCAGTCCTCATTGCTCACGTAGAACGCTGCCATCTGCGATGCATCAAAACCAAACGCGTCTTGGATCAGCTGATGCAAATCGTTGAAGGTGGCTGAGCGTGGTATTTCAATGTCGCGGAAGATGACCTCATCGTGGTCGAGCAACACCCTGATTTTAACGATCTTGTTCATGATGAATAGGTTTCAGTCCTAGTTCTTTGGCCTTTTCAAGCATCAATGTTCTGGCGGCTTCGTAGTTGTTCTCCACCTCTCCCTCCAAAATCGCTTCCCTGATCGCTGTCTTCAATGCGCCTACTTGGCGGCCGGGCTTCAATCCGAAGGTATCCATAATCTCCTTCCCGTCGATGGGAGGTTGCCAATTTTTAATGCGATCACGCTGCTCTACCTCAACGCATTTCTCGCGCACCTTCTCGAAATTCTTCAGGTAGCGCTTCACCTTGGTTTCGTTCTTAGAGGTGATGTCAGACTCACAGAGGATCATCAATGCATCGAGATCCTCGCCGGCATCAAAGATCAAGCGTCGAATGCCCGAATCGGAAACTTCATCCTTGCTCAAGGCGATGGGTCTCAAATGAAGACGCACAAGTTTCTGAACGAATTTCATCTTGGCGTCCAGGGGCAGCTTTAAGTTTCGGAAGATTTTCGGAACCATGCGGGCACCAAGGTCTTCGTGGCCGTGAAAGGTCCATCCTTGCTGCTTGTCGAAGCGTTTCGTATCCGGCTTTGCGATGTCGTGAAGAATCGCCGACCAGCGCAGCCACAGATCATCGCTGCGGTCAGCAACGTTGTCCAAGACCTGCAATGTGTGGTAGAAATTGTCTTTGTGGCCTACCCCTTCGCGCACGTCCACACCATGCAACTGCACCATTTTTGGGAAAATGTGGTGAAGAAGTCCTGTTTTGAAGGCGAGCTTGAATCCGATGCTCGGCTTCGGAGCGAGGATGATCTTATTAAGCTCGTCGATGACGCGTTCCTGAGAAACGATTTTAATCCGTTCAGACGCATCCTCAATTGCTTGCAAACAGGTTTCGTCAATGCGAAATCCTAGCTGCGTGGCAAAACGAATAGCACGCATCATCCGCAAGGGGTCGTCTGAAAAGGTAATGCCTGGTTCGAGAGGTGTAACGATGCGTTGGGCTTCCAAATCCGCCAATCCACCAAAGGGGTCGATGACGGCGCCAAAATCCTCTTCGTTGAGGCTGATCGATAAAGCATTGATGGTAAAATCGCGTCGTGCACGGTCTTCATCGAGCGTTCCATCTTCCACAATGGGCTTTCTGGATTCCTTGCGGTAAGATTCCTTTCGCGCGCCGACGATTTCATATTCTACACCATTGTGCTGGAACATGGCCGTTCCAAAGTTTTTGAAATAGGCCACTTTGGTGCCTTTCAAATGACCCGAGAGGTGGTGAGCGAAATCGATGCCGCTGCCTTCCACCACGATGTCCAAATCCTTGGTCGGACGGTCAAGCAGTAGGTCGCGTACATAGCCACCAACGATGTACACCTTGACGCCAAAGTCTTGGGCGGCTTGGGCGATGGATCGGTAGATCGGTTGATCGATGTGTTCTTTGACCTCGTTGGGGCGCATCTCTCGGATTGAGCGTGCAAAGGTACGAGGAATGGAGCGCCTTTCAGAGTTGAGCTCCGTCCAAAACGGAGGATATCGAAATGTGCTCGGCGCAATTGAAATGTCCTTTCGGACAACGGGCGTGTCCGTGCAAGCCGCATGGACGGCAATCCAGCGCTTCAGCGGTTTCGATGATGTGCGATTGTGCGCTCAATGGACCAAATCCAAATTTTGGAACCGTGCTGCAATAGACCACCGTTACCGGCGCATTCACGGCGCTGGCGATGTGCAGCGGGGCTGAGTCATTGACAAAATTCATTCTGGCCTTAGACATCAAAGCAGCTGAATCGAGCAGATCCAATGTTCCAGCGAGGTTTTCAACGTTAGGCTTGCCGCATTTCTGTCGGATGTTTTCACAGGCTTCCTTGTCGGTTTCGGCACCGAGGAGATGGACCGTGACGGAAGATGGCAGCGCTTTTATCAAATCAATCCATTGATGCGCAGGCCATTGCTTGGTGAACCAAACCGAAGTTGGGGCAATGCATACATAAGCGCCTTTTGGAATCGAAGAATTGGCGCTTTGAAACGGATACAGTTTTGGAGGTTTCAGCTCGATGTTCTTGTCAAATGCCATCAAGAGGGCATGATTGCGTTCGATCTCGTGTGCTCCATCGAAGGCGTGCTCCACGGCATGTGTAAACATGAACGACCATGGATTTTTTTTGAATCCCACTTTGATGCGCGCTCCCGAAAAGGCGGTGAGCAGTCCTGAACTTCCGAATCGATGGGCATTGACAACCAGGTCGTAACGCGCGGCGCGTACTTGTTTCAGAATGTGTCGTAGTCCAGCGTATTTCTGCTGCTTTTTGTTCCAGGAATAGACTTTTCGAACGAAAGGATGCTCATCAAAAAGACGATCAGCGTCTTTTCGGACAAGGACATCAAGTACGGCAGTTGGATAGGCGGCATTCAAGCTTTCAATCAGCGACGTAGCAAGAATGGCGTCGCCCAAAAAAGCCGTTTGAATGACGAGGATGCGCTCCATTAAACCGCCACTTGGAAATCTCTGAGTACGTCGTTGAGCGAAGTCTTTTTATCTGTGCTCTCCTTGCGCTGTCCGATGATCAGAGCACAGGATACGTTGTACGCACCTGCGGGAAACTTCTTGGTGTAGCTCCCGGGAATGACAACGGAACGAGCAGGAATTCGACCCTTGTATTCAACCGGTTGATCGCCGCTGACGTCGATGATCTTTGTGGATTGTGTGAGCACGACGTTGGCGCCGAGCACGGCTTCTTTTTCTACGCGCACACCTTCAACCACGATGCACCGTGAACCGATGAAGCAATTGTCTTCGATGATGACCGGTGCTGCTTGAACGGGCTCGAGAACCCCTCCAATACCTACGCCTCCGCTTAGGTGGACGTTCTTCCCAATTTGCGCACAACTGCCAACCGTTGCCCACGTATCGACCATCGTTCCTTCGTCTACGTAGGCCCCGATGTTCACATAGGAAGGCATCATCACCACACCTCTTGAAATGTACGCTCCGTAACGCGCCACAGCATGCGGTACCACCCGGATCCCTTTCGCAGCGTAATCCTTCTTCAAGGCCATTTTGTCGTGGAACTCAAATGGACCAACCTCAATAGACTCCATCTGACGAATCGGGAAATACAGAATCACAGCTTTCTTTACCCAATCGTTCACTTTCCAGCCCTCGCCAGAAGGTTCAGCCGTGCGCAGCTCTCCGTTATCGATCGCCTCGATGACGGCCTCAATCACCCCAACTGTTGAGGCATCTTTCAACCTTCCTCGATCTTCCCATGCTTCGTTTACGACTCGTTCCGCTTGCGTTCTGTCCAGCGCCATATTCTGTTTGATTTGCTCCGGGCAAAAGTAATCGTTGCGGCGAGCCCGACTCAGCCCATGCCAAGCCATACCTTTGCGCCGTGGCGCGAATACTTGCAATCGATTATGGAACCAAGCGGTGTGGAATGGCTATTTCGGATCCGTTGGCGATCATCGCCAACGGTTTGGACACCGTTACGAGTGATGAGCTGATGCCGACACTGGAGCGTATTCACGCCCATCAAGGGTTTGAAACAATCGTTATAGGTTTGCCCCTTCGCATGTCTGGTGAACTGAGTGGAGTGGAAGCACGGATTCTGGAACTCATTCCAAAACTGGAGCGTCGATTTCCTGAGGTACGCATCGAGCGGTTTGACGAGCGTTTTACGAGCAAGCTTGCCGCTCAGGCTATGATCGCCGCAGGTGCCAAAAAGAAAGATCGGCAGAAGAAGGAAAATATTGATAAGGTGAGCGCGTCATTAATTTTGCAGGAATATTTGAACACGAAAGCATGATTCTTCCCATCGTAGCATATGGAGATCCGGTGCTGAAAAAAGAGGCCGAGGAAATCGATCAAAACTATCCGAATCTTGATCAGCTGATCTCGGATATGTTTGAGACGATGGCACATGCACAGGGAGTCGGTTTGGCTGCGCCCCAGGTGGGATTGGGCATTCGGTTGTTCGTGGTTGATACCACACCCTTTGTTGATGATGAGGAAGACGATCCTGAAATGAAGGAATTGGAAGGCTTTCGTCGTGTCTTCATTAACCCAATCATCCTCGATGAAGAAGGGGAGAAGTGGAACTTCAACGAAGGCTGCCTCAGCATTCCCGGCATACGCGAGGATGTAGCGCGGAAGCCGAAGATTACCATTGAATACTACGACGAGGAATTCAAATTGAAGGAAGAGCGCTTTGACGGATTGCGGGCCCGTGTGATCCAGCACGAGTATGACCACGTGGAGGGCATTCTTTTTACTGATCGTCTCAATCCGATTCGGAAGCAGTTTCTCAAGAAAAAATTGTCCGACATCTCCAAAGGAGTGGTCGATGTAGATTATAAAATGAAGTTTCCAAAAGCGAAGCGATGAAGTATGTGATAAGTATGTTGGTCGCGAGCGTCCTGCTCGCGTCCTGTGGAGCCGAGAAGGTTGAACCAACCGAAGAGAAAGGAAAGGTAGCCAAGGTCCAGAACAAGGAGGAACGGGAAGCCGAAATCGCCGAGATGGAACAAGCGATCAAAGGGTTTGGCGGCACGAAGCGGAATCCAACCCTCGACTCCAAGGCAGATCTGCTGGTGAAGCGTTACCGCGACTACGTGGCGATGAATCCACGCGATTCCATGTCGGCGGAATACCTGATGCGCGGAGCGGACCTCAGCGTAGGTTTGGGCCAGCCAAAAGCCGCGATCACCATGCTCGATCGATTGATCAGCGATTTTCCTGATTATCGGAAAGTCGTCGAAATGATGCTTTATCGTGGATTTATCTATGAATCACAGATGAACGATTACGCGAATGCAGTGAAATCTTACCAGGCGCTGATCGACCGCTACCCAAACCATCGTTTGGCTGCAGATGCCAAGGCGAGCATTGAGAACCTCTCTATGACCGAGGAAGAACTCATCGAGAAGTTTAAGAAGCAGAACGAGCAGGCGGAAGGGTAGATAGACGTTTACCCCGTCAACAAATCCTGTAAGCGACCCCTGAATTTCAACTTGTCGTGCATGACTTCAACGAGTCCTGAGTGCACGATGGATACTTCACCACTTTCTTCGCTTACGATGATTCCAACTACATCAAACTCTTCGGTTACGCCGATGGCGGCCTTGTGGCGCATTCCGTAGTTGGCAGGAAGCTTAGTTTTGAGCGTGAGCGGGAGCATGCAGCTCGCAGAAATGATGCGGTTGGCGCGTACGATGATGGCGCCGTCGTGCAACGGACTATTCTTGAAAAAAATGCTCTCGATCAAAGGCGCAGTAATCTCAGCGTTCATCTTCCGACCGTTGTCCTTGATGTTTTGAAGATCCGCCTCGCGTTCGATGACGATCAAGGCGCCCGTGCGCTGTTCGCTGAGACGGTAAACCGCTTCTGCCAAAGCGTGAACGTTGGTCACAAGCTTTGGTTCGTTCTTTCCGAGGTACGTCCACAATCCGCCCTTGGCACCCATGTTACGAAAGAACCCGGAGTTTCCAATGGCGATGAGAAAACGCCGTATCTCTTGTTGAAAAACGATGATGAGCGCGATGACACCCACGTTGATGAATTGCCTGAAAATCTGGCTCATCAATGCCATATTCAGCGCCGTCACGATCAACCAAATCAGGTAGATGCTGAGCACTCCAAAGAAAACGCGGATCGCAATGGTGCCGCGAATGAGCTCATAGAGTTTGTAGATCAGGAACGAAACCAACAGGATGTCGAGCAAGTCGAGGATGCCGAATGGCAAGAATCCGAAAAGGTCAATGGTTCCCATTACTGCAATATTACGCGGATAGGCACATCCTCGACGAGCGAATCACCATCCTGATCGAAAAGCTGGGAAGGAATGACCGCCGTCACTTGCATAGCCTGACAGGAAGCCTAGCTTCGCGGCAAATTTTAAAACCAGTTCTAAAAAATGTCTGTACTCGTAGGTAAAAAAGCGCCTGATTTTAGTGCTTCGGCGGTGATCAATGGCGAGCAAATCGTTAAGAATTTCACACTCGAACAATTCAAGGGAAAGTACGTGGTGCTCTTCTTCTATCCGAAGGATTTCACCTTCGTATGTCCGACTGAACTCCATGCTTTTCAGGAGCGCATCAGCGAGTTCCGCGATCGGGGAGTTGAATTGGTAGCGGTCTCAACAGACACGGAACAAAGCCACTGGGGCTGGCTTCAGGTAGCGAAAGAACAAGGTGGGATCAAGGGTGTATCTTACCCATTGGTCGCAGATACGAACAAGACCATTTCTCACAACTACGATGTGCTCGCAGGCGATTTCTACTACGATGAAGATGGCCTTCTGCAAGCGGAAGGTGAGTTGATCGCTTACCGCGGATTGTTCTTGATCGACAAGGAAGGTGTGGTGCGCCACCAATTGGTGAACGACTTGCCACTCGGACGAAATGTTGACGAAGCGATTCGCATGGTTGACGCCCTTCAATTCAATGAGGAAAACGGTGAAGTATGTCCAGCCAACTGGAACAAAGGAAAGAGTGGAATGAATGCCACCCACGAAGGTGTTGCATCCTACCTCTCGCTCAACTAAAAAGCAACCCCTAAGATGGAAAGCCCTTCTGCCCTAGGTGGAAGGGCTTTTTTTTGTCTTGGATGTGCTGGCTTGGAAGTTCATCAGCCTGTCAGTTCGAGTGATCGCGCCTCACGCTAGCAGGACATGCTGGGCGCCTGCCCGTCCGGTTCAGGCGGGGAGACGAAGCGCGGCCTGGTGTTCAATGAATGTCGGCCGTCTTCGACGAGCTTGTCTTGAGCGAGTCGAAAGGCTCAGACTGACCGACCGGCGGCGATCAGGCTGCCTCGCTTTGCTGCAATCCTTCAAGGCTTTAATGGTCATCCAGCATCATCAAGGCCTAACAACAAAGCGACTCTTGAATTTCTTACCATCCATTTGCTCCAGCTCGATGACGTACACTCCAGGCGTAAGTTGATCCACAATAATCGAGGGGCTTTGAATTGATTCTTCAAGTTGAATCTGTCCGCTCAACGCATAGACTTTGGCAGAAACAAACGGCTGCGAAGCCTTCCAATTCAGTATTGAAGCGGTCGGGTTCGGAAAAACCTCCACACTTGAACGTTCGGCTAGGTCCGACTGTCCCGAAATCCGATCACACACGGTGTATTCCAAAAAGATGGCCGAGCTGTCCGTCACCAACAAATAATCCGAGGTGACCCCGTTCAAGAAGTAGCTTACATGCTGGTCGCTTCCTTCGATCGTGATCAGTTGCGTGCGGATGCCGAGCTCCAGAGCACGTTCATGGACCACCTTGCTACCTTCTACATAGACAGGTGTGCCAAGTGTATAGGTCGTAGTTGCACCGTACGGAACAATGGAGTCAAACTCGTCATGTACGCTAAAAACGGTCGGGTCTCCAAGATCGATGAAGTCGGCGTCCATTAGACCCCCGCTGTAATTCAATACGCCTAGTGCGGATTCAGTGTGGTTCAAGTTGGTGGAGCTGTTGCCTTTCAATCCGCCGTTGGCGTTGATGACCGAATCCAGAGCGGAGCCGTTGGTGATGTCCGACGCATCGAGGTAGGCGCAATGCAACGCGGTAACTGCCCCAGCTGAGACGCCACCGATGATCAGCAGATTGGTATCGATGCCGAACTCGTTGGTACTGGCGGCATTTTCCTTCAAGTAGCGGATCGCTGCCTTCATATCCGACACGGCGCTCACTACGATGTCCATTACCACGATCGAATCGATTGGTTGTGCCAGAGCATCGTAGAGGCGATAGTCGATGGTGGCTGCCACGAAGCCTCTACGAGCCAAGTCGATGCAGATCGGGCGTAGATTCTTGCGGTTCCCGGCGATGAAGCTTCCGCCATGTGCCAACAAGACAACAGGTCGAGCAAAGAAGAACTCCTGATCAGGATAATAAACATCCATGAACAGGTTCTTATTGAAGCCGGCGGCGGTTGTGTTGCTCCCGAATTGGACGCCGGTTGTCGAGTCAACTTCGCTGAATACATAGTCGATGTAACGCGTGCCATCGCAGTGGGTCTGCGCGCCGACACTCCATCCAACCGCAAGCAGAAGAAAAAGAAAAACGTGCTTCATACCGCGCTGAATGTACTAAAATCGCAAGCCTTAATTTCGGTTTATGTCGATCCACAAGCGCATCGGGTATTTTCTTGGCCCGCTTCTGTTTCTAGTTGTACTCTTCTTTGAGCCGATGCAGACGGAACTCCAGTCGAGCATGATGGCGGTAGCGCTCTGGATGCTGACTTGGTGGATATTGGAGACGGTACCGATCTACATCACGGCGCTGTTACCCATGGTATTCTTTCCAACGTTGGGCATTATGGATGTACAGGAAACCTTCATTCCCTATGCGAACCCGATCATCTTTCTCTTTTTGGGAGGGTTCATCATCGCTTTGGCGATGGAGCACCGCAAACTCCACGAACGCATCGCGTTTGGATTGCTTCGGCTTACTGGAACCAAACCACGCGGCATTGTACTCGGATTCATGATTTCTACTGCCGCCGTGGCTATGTGGATCAGCAATACCGCTACCGCCGTGATGATGTTGCCCATAGCGCTTTCGATCATCGAGCTCATCGAAGTGGAAAAATCCAGCAGCAGGTTATCGCTTTTACTCATGCTAGGGATCGCCTATGCTGCCAACATCGGAGGGATGATCACCTTGATTGGCACTCCGCCAAATCTGGTTTTCGCCGGATTTTATTTCGAAGCGTTTGGACAAGAATTCGAGTTTGCAGACTGGTTGAAAGTGGGGATTCCGGTCGGCCTTTCCCTCGTCATTTTGGGCTACCTTTTGTTGACTCGAGTCGTGTATCCGATGCAGAACAGGCCCATCGAAGGAGTTGGCGAAGTCTTGGAGAGCCGTTGGAAGCAGCTCGGCAAAATGGGTAGGGCCGAACGATCGGTACTCGTAGTGTTCAGTCTGACGGTTTTTCTTTGGGTCTTCGCCGTTCAAATCAATGACCTTATAGGGAGCCGTGCGCTCAACAACACGAGCATTGCCATGCTGGGCGGATTGCTCATGTTCTTGGTTCCGGTGAGTTGGAAGGATGGCGAATTCATCTTGCATTGGAAACAAACCTCCAAATTGCCGTGGGGCATCCTACTGCTTTTTGGAGGTGGGCTATGCCTGGCGGCTGGCCTTGAGAAGGCGGGCTTGATCGATATGGTCGCAAACCACGTGTCTTCGCTTGGCGTAGGGAGTCCGTTCGTGTTGATGCTGGCCTTGACCGCCTTGGCGCTATTCTTAACCGAAGTCATGAGCAATGTGGCGCTGGTGACGGTCTTGTTGCCAGTGGTGTTTGCGATCGCAAAACATGCTGAGGTCAACGCTTTGTTGTTGACGATTCCGGTGACTCTGGCCGCGAGTTGCGCATTCATGATGCCCATTTCAACACCTCCGAATGCGATCGTCTATTCAAGCGGACACATCACGGTACAGCATATGATGCGCGCTGGAATTTGGATGAATGTGGTGTCGATCATGATTATTGCGGCCTTCAGCTTTCTCCTTTACCGCTGATCAAAAAATCTGTTTGCTTACTCGGTTGCTCGTCTACATTTGCTTGAAACCACAAAATTTGATTCATGGCAATGTACCTCATCATCGGCGCGATCGTTCTGTTTGGCCTCTTCCTCATCAACATTTACAACCGGCTCGTCAAGCTACGCAACAACCGCGAGAATGCCTTTGCCGATATTGATGTTCAATTAAAACAGCGGCATGACCTTATACCGCAGCTCGTAGAGTCCGTAAAGGGCTACATGAAGCACGAAGAAGGCGTATTGACCAAGATCACGCAAGCGCGCAGCGCCGCTATTAACGCGTCCGGCATCAATGAAAAAATCCAGGCGGAGAACGCTCTGAGTGGTGCCTTGAGCGGGTTGCGCATAGCCGTGGAGGCCTACCCGGATCTGAAAGCCAACACGAATTTCCTCCAGCTTCAAGAAGAGATCAGCGATGTCGAGAACAAACTCGCCGCTTCGCGCAGATACTTCAATTCGGCTACCAAGGAATTGAACAATGCTACTGAAACATTCCCGGCCAATGTTGTGGCGGGCATGTTCGGCTTCAAGCGTGAACCGATGTTTGAAATCAGTGCGGAGGATCGTGCCAGCCACGAACAGGCGCCCAAGGTGAATTTCGATTAAGTAGAAGGCCTTGCAGTACGTAGGTCTTCAATCACAGATATGGCGGAATAATACCTATTCCACCATTCTCCTGGTAGGCTTTCCGATCTTGTTGCTCGGATTGACGGTCGCTTTCTTTTTCATTTTTAATGCGTTTCAACACGTCTGGGAGACCGAAGAGGCGATGTACGACTCGATGTATCAGACGTTTCCGTTCGTCATCGCAGGCACCCTTCTTTGGTTCACCATAGCTTGGTTCTCTCATACGCGAATGATCATGCGCGCTACGCATGCCAAGCCGATAGAGCGTCAGGAAAACAAGCGCGTCTACAACTTACTGGAGAACCTCTGTATTTCTCGAGGCATCACGATGCCCAAGTTGTACATCATCGAAGATGATTCGCTGAACGCTTTCGCAAGCGGCATCAGTGAAAAAACCTACGCCATCACCTTAAGTCGGGGAATCGTAGATAAGCTCGATGATGATGAATTGGAAGGTGTGCTGGGCCATGAGTTAACGCACATCATCAACCGCGACGTTCGCTTGTTGATCATCAGCATCGTCTTTGTCGGAATCTTCGCCTTCGTTACAGAAGTAGCCTTGCGCAGTGGATTTCGATCAAGGGGCAACAAGAAAAACAACGGGGGTGCCGCCATCATCGTCATCCTGCTCCTTGCGGCGGTTGGATGGTTGATCAGCGTCCTCTTGCGCTTTGCCATATCCCGTAAACGCGAGTACATGGCCGATGCCGGTGCGGCCGAACTCACCAAGAAGCCCGAGGCTCTTGCAAGTGCGCTGGAAAAAATTTCGGACGACCCGCGCATCGAAGCGGTCAAACGTGACGACGTGGCACAACTGTTTATCGAACACCCGAAAGAAAAGAAGAAGAGCTTTTTCTCAACGCTTTTCGCAACCCACCCGCCTATTGAGAAGCGGATTGCGGTTTTGAGGCAGTTCTAGCGTTCGATGGGCACATCCTCCTCATCTGCTTCTTGTGTGGAGTTTGAATTTGAAGGAGGTGGGGGAGTCGAAGGTGGTGCAGCCGTCGCTGGTGTGCCTCCGGATCGAATGAGTTGCCCCGTATCGTAGTTATCTGACATCTTCCACATGGCTCCTGTGAGAGGGTCGATGACCAGGAATCCAAGAAATCCACCAAACAGAATGTTCAGGATGTAGAACTCGTCGATGGTCGCTCGCATGGAGCTCTGGGTAGGCTGGTAGCCATCCAATTCATAGAGGATGGTGAACGACGGTGATACAAAATATCCTTGGTTCATGTCAAGGCTGATGGTGTCGGGCGTCTGACCTACGTGCGTGACCTTGTCGTTTTGATTCGTGATCGTGTACTTCGCTCCCGGAGGGTAGCTGTGAATGGTATAGTCGTAGGTGCTCTTACTCAGCAGCGTGGCGCAACTGGTCATTATTGGCAGCACCAATATCCAGAGCAGGTGATAGGTTGTTTTTCGAGTCATTTAATGCCGAAAATATAGAAGCAAGGCAATTCCTCTGCACAACTTTCAATAATCCAAGTCATAGAAAGCCTTCGCTGCCGGATAGTATGGACATAACGCGGATCCTAATTCAGCAGTATAGGGGAAACTTCTACTCACAGTTCGCATTATAGAACTCAACCATTTCTTCCCGATTCTTGAACTTAAATTGCCCATCATCCAAAGCAGCTACCATTTCAGGACAATCTGCAAGGTATTCTTTGGCACGATCAACAAATCCGGCCACGGCAAAACGCACCCCCGTGTCACGATCTGCAAATTGCATGATTTCCTTGCATTGCATTTCTCCACCACCATAGAAGTACTCCCAAATCAATTGAAGCTTACCGTCAATTTTCGTCCTAAGTAAGAGCTGCTCATCGCCCCATTCAAATGAATTATAGACGAATGTTCGGTCTTTAATCTTGAACTCCAGGCGCTTCACCTGATCTGGACCATAAAAGACCTTCTTGTTTTGATCGTCAAGCAGGAAAAAACCTTTCCGCTGTAGCTGCACGGCATCAATTCGTTCAGGGGCAGATACCATCATTGTCTTCTCGAGGCGCACCTCTTGTGTTTTGACAGTGCCATCCGCATACGTAACTTTTGCCTCGACAACAATGCCTTTTCCGGCGAAGCTCTGAGAAGCCGAAATCAAAAGAACGAAGATCAGAGTGTAGGATAATAGATGAGCTTTCATCAGTTTATAGTTTAATTAGTGTGAATCGATGTGTCGAATTGCCATCGAAAACAGACAGGATGTATGTGCCCGCAGAATATCGCCTTAGGTCGATATCCTCGTTTGTTCCAAAAGACTTTCGTGACCACAAAACTTGCCCGTTGAGATCGTATAGCGTCCATGAGATTTGAGCATAAGTTCTCGCTTGAATAGAAACCGCATCACGCGTTGGATTCGGGAAGAGTTTAATGGAATTCGATGCGAAAAGTTCTCTGGACCCTACACAAGTATCCTGGTCGATGACAATTGAGTCCGTAAACATGCAGCCATTCTGATCGATAACGTGCAATGCATAAGTCCCAAAATCGGTTACGGTTTCTGACATTGAACTACCACCCGAATTCCACGAATAAGTGCTCATCGAATCTGGACCTTCGAGCGTCCATCCCGCTTCGATGGTATCGATGCAGAGCAAAGTGTCGTTACCCAAACTAAATGCCGGCAACGGATATTCGGACACCTCAATGGTATCGGCATCTGAGCAGCCGTTCGTTGCGCTGAGTGTCACGGAATAGGTGCCGCCAGTCCCCACGATGATGCTTTCGGAGGTATCACCAGTTGACCAAGTATAGGAGTAGCCAGCCTCGCCAGTTAACAACAGACTGTCCTCTTCGCAAAAGCCCGTATTCGGGCCAAGGTCTGCAGTTGGTGCCAGATTCAAATAGGTCAATTCATAGTCTGCTAGTAAAATGCAAGCATGGTCGTCGGTTACGGTTACTGAATAACTGGCCGGACCCAATCCAGTCAGTAAACTGCCCGTAGCGCCGTTGTTCCAGTTGTAGGTATAAGGCATTGTTCCTCCAGCGGCTTGAACCGCGATGGACCCGTCATTTCCATTTGAGCAAGTAACTGGAACAGGTGAATCGGAAATGGATAGCGGCTGAGGTTCGGTGATTTCATAGGATTCAATCACTTCGCATCCGTTGCTGTCGGTTACGGTTAGAACATACGTACTCGCCCACAGGCTATCGATGTTGGACGTAGTTTGTCCATTCGACCAGCTGTATGCCAGCGTGCCAACGCCTCCCTCGGCTGAAACAGAAACGAAGCCGTTCGAATCTCCATGGCATAGGGAGTTGCCAAGGGTGTCTTGACTGATGGCGATTTCGTCTGGCTGGGAGATCGTGATTGTGGTATCGACTGTACACCAATTGAACGGCATTCCATCTGTGAGTGTAATGCTGTAAGTACCTGCTTGAAGGTTGGTTTTCACACTGGTGTTTGCTCCACCGTTGCTCCAACTCCAGCTAAAATTGTTGATTCCACCGGTGCCTATGAAGGAAGTATAACCTGTGTTTTGACCATGGCAAAGCACATCCGCGAAAGAATCCAATGAAATGGCTATCGGATCCGGATCGACCAAAACGAAAGTGCTGTCGAAGGTGCAGCCGTTTGCTGAGGTGATGGTTACGGCGTATGATCCAGCTGTGAGGCTATCCATGAGCGCTGTTGTATCACCTGTATTCCATGTAAACAAGAAAGGCCCTCCACCACCTCCTGAAGGATCGAGATCGATCGATCCGGCCTCATAACCATGACAAACGTTGTTCTCGACATCTGCATTCGGAGATACAAGGTCTGGCTCAACGACGTAATCGACATCCTTTTCAGGACAGCCGTTGGCATCGGTCACCGTAAGGTAGTACAGTCCTCCATCAAGCGAATCGATGCTCGAAGTAGTGTCTCCATTGGACCAGAGGTACGAAACAGCACCCACCGCATTTGTGACTACCGTTGAAATTGAGCCATCACCGACTCCGTTGCAGGTGACTCCCGTCACACTTGTCGAGATTTGGATCTGAGCAGGATGCGTGAGCGTAGTATCAAAGCTTGCTTGGCAGCCATTTGCATCGGTTGCTGTTACCAAGTAGGTTCCAGCGCTCAGGTTTCCGATGGATGAAACCACCGAACCAGAGTCCCACATGTACGAATAGCCGCCGTTCCCACCAATGGCTTGGACTTGGATGAATCCTGTGCTGTCGTCATAGCAATCGAGCGTGTCGATGCTGTCGAGGACGACCTGAAGCGGGAGGGGTTCGAAAACTGTCAATGTTGTGTCGGATGTACAACCAGCACTGTCAGTGATGGTCAGAGAGTAATTGCCTCCATCCAAATTTATTATGAAATTGCTGGTGCTTCCGGTAGACCAATTGTATCCAAAGCCAAACGATGGATAGACGGCAATGGCTCCATCTTCGGTGCCGCTGCAGGTGACGCTGGCATACTGTGCTGAATCCAGGCCAATCTCTGCAGGCTGCCCAACTGTAAGAACGTAAGAAGTATCGCATCCGTTCGCGTCTGAAACCGTAACTGAATACCACCCCGCTGGCACATTGCTCAGCGACGCCGGTGAACCCGCAACATTCCAGGCATAACTGTAAGGAAATGTGCCTCCGGTCGGACTCACAGCAACTGATCCATCCGAAACGCCATAGCACGAGGCATCACTCGAACTGGTAGTTGCGACAAGTTGCTCTGGTTCGTTGATGACAATGGAATCAGTGGCATAGCAACCGTTTGCGTTGGTCACGGTGAGCGAGTAACTCCCGCCTAACAGTCCGTTGATCGAACTCGTCGTTTCACCGTTGCTCCAAGCATAAAGGAACCCCGATCCTCCGCTGGCAGAAGCCGAAGCTGTTCCATCGTCCGCTCCAAAACAGCTTACGTCCGTTGAGCTCAGTGAAATGATGACCGGATCAACTTCGCCGATAGAAATATCCAAAGAATCGAGGCATCCGTTGGCGTCAGTAGTGACCATGGAATGGCTGCCGGCGCTCAGATTTGTAACGTCATCACTGGTAGATCCGTTTGACCATAGGAAGCTATAAGGTGATGTTCCGCCAATTGAGGATGTGTATGCCGCTCCATCGTTAAACCCGTTGCACACAACGTTGTACGAGCTGTCAAGCACAGCTTGCAGCAAAGGGGGTTCACCAACTGTGAATGAATTTGTTGCAACACATCCGCCTTCTCCCGTAGCAGTCACTGTGTAGCTGGCTGAAAGTAGCAAATCGTTGATTCCTCCTGAAGCTCCATTGCTCCATGTAAACTGAAATGGGCCATTACCGCCGCTCACAGATGCTGATAAGCTACCAGTATTCGTTCCGTAGCACATAGCATCACTGATGGTCGCGCTAACAGTAGGACTGGCGATCACAGAGATGGTACTGTAGGCCGTGTCTGAACCGCATGTGTTCTCATAAACGTACATAACGTTGTGGGTGCCACTTCCGGCTGTAGAGGCATCAAGTACATTATTGGCTATTCCTGCACCGTAATAGGAACCACCCGAAGGAGTGCCATGACTGAGCAAAAAGTTTGTAGCACTGAGACAAATTGAATCAAGAGCGGGAAGGTTCACATTTGGAGAAGAATCAACCTGTACAGTGTCATAGACGGTGGTCATGCACCCATTGCTGGAGTAGGAGTAAGATATTGAAACTGGTCCAGAGGAGAGGATTCCCGGAATGAAGAAATTTCCGCTGACACCTGGTCCTGAAAGCGATCCACCACTTGGGGTATAGCCAGAAATTGTCAATGGAGAACTTGTAATACACGCACTGTCAACACTCCATGAAAAGTTGACGTCCGGTGAAGGACTAACCAATACCTCAATGCTATCTGTACTTGAACATCCTTGGTTCTGAACCGTGTAAAAGAGAGTATGATATACAGAATCTGTGTCCAAAGGATAAAACAGCTGACCATTCACATAGGGTCCTGTGTAATTTCCTCCGGAAGGAACTCCAGAAGATAGCACAATCGAATCACCAGAACACAGCGTCGAAAAGCTCTGCAGAAAATCCACGAATGGTGGTTGGACAACTGTAATATTATCGAAGGTCGAATCAACACATCCAGAATTCTGGATAAAAGCATAGCCCAATTGGTTAACGCCAGTTGTCGCTGTAGCCGGGTTGAACATTGAACTGTCCTGTACGCCTGGACCAAAGTAATATCCTCCTGAAGGAGTTCCACCATTCAAGTTGAGAAGTACGTCGTTCCCACAAATTGAGTCTATTGTAATGTCCAGATTCACGGCTGAGTCATTAGCTGTCTCAACATTGATAAACTCCGATCGAACACTGCAGCCATCCAAACCAATTTCAACGCTGTATTGGCCAGCGAATGGATAATAAATCTGGTTGTCTGTCTCCCCACTTATTGGGACTGCACCATAAAACCACTGAAAAGACAAGCCCGATGTCGTGCCTGCGAAGAGGGCCTTTGAGCTCCCGTTACCGCATATTACTGTGTCAAACTCCAGACTATCAAGTAATGGAATCAAATATGCACAGCTGTTTATCCTTGCAATGAAGGCATCCCTTTGGCCAATGGAGTTGACTTCCATAGTATCTATGCTACATTTCGTAGAAAAGTCACCGCCAAAAACCATATTTCCACTGGAGTCGATTGCGAAGGACGCAACAGCCCTTTGACCGGAACTTGATTCCACTTTGGAAATCAGCTCAATGCTCTGTAAAAGAGGGTCGTAGGCTAAAACAAAACCGTTGTAGCTCGCAACAGGTGCAAGTGAAAAAGTAGAATGAAACCCTTCAAGAAATATGGAATCGCGAGAATATCCCGATAGATAAATCAGACCCTCGTTTTCGTCAATGTCCTCTATGTGAAGCTCAGACTGATTCCCGGGGCCGTTTCGCGGGATGTTATGAAACTGCAAGCTTCCTTCTTGAGGCGTGAGATTCCCCACAATTGAAGTCACTCCTGCGTATTCAATTGTGTCAAGAATTATACTTCCAACTTCGAAGGAGCTGTTCGTCTGAGCGTTCCATTTTGATGAAAAAAAAAGCCCTGAGGAAGAGAGACATAACTCCGTTTCAAGATAGGTAGAGGTGATTCCAGATTTTTGCACTCTCAAGCGCTTGGCCCAGAGGACTTCTCCAACATCCGATTGTTTTACGAAAATTACTCCCGGTCCATCGCTTGTAAAAACAGAGTCCCCAATAGTGCAACTATCAAAATAGCAAGTTGAATAGACATTTCCATCGGCATCTACCTGAACATCAGACCCACCTGAGGCATACAAATTCTCATAGCCATGAAATTGACTTACCCAACCAATCTGACCTGAAGAGTCAATTTTGAAGTTCAGTTGATCGTATTGCCCTAAGCCGAACGCTCTTGTATACGTGGAATCCCCAATGCTCATAGAATCGCCGAAAAGCACCGAACCGAAAACCGCACCATTGGGGCCGATAGTCAACCCGTTGGAACTGTTCAAAGGATATTCACTTTCGATTTCCACATGCCAAACAATGTTCCCAGTGGTTGAAATCTTAAGAACGAGAAAGCTCCCTGCAGAAAGACTGTCAATTGTATAGCCACCTAAGTCTGTTGGTCCTGAAACTCTCACTAAGGAATAGAGGTTTCCAATGGCGTCACGAGTTATGTCCTTACAATCCTTCCATGAATCGCTATTGAGCCCCCAAACCAATCCGCCAAATTTATCGACCTTGGCAAGAACAACTTGAGTCAATGCTGTTCCAGATCCGAAAGTCGTTGTGTCCTCACCAAAGGTAAAGTCTTGCCCTACCGATCTGCCTGATAAGTAAATGGAACTATCCGGAAGAATTTCCAGATCAGTAACCTGACAGGATCCAACCGTAAATGTAGTCGGATCATTTGTGGTTGTGCCAAGTCGCATTATCCATGACGTGCTTTGCGAGTATCCACAAAGCCCGACGAGAAGAATGGCCACTACTACCACATGATGAAGGGTCGCTTTACAAGTCAATTCAAAATTTGCCCCATTAAAAGCACCAGTTAATAAGTGGCATTTTCCTTTTATCATTCACATTCCATATTCCTATTTGAATCCCCTTCAGATTCTCACACTCATTGCGGATAATTGCGATTTGAATTCCTTGAAGAGTCTTTGCGAAATTGATCTGTCCGATTTGTGCCCCTTTCGAGTCCTTAACAGAGTTCAATACACCGATCTGCACACCCCGTAGCTTATATACATGATTGTACCCAGCAATTTGAATTCCATTTACTCTTTGGATAATACTTGCACCAATTGACATCGATAATCCAGAGATACTTCTGTAGTAGCAACCGAAGCCATCTAAAGCAATTCCTTGCAAGCTACAATCTCCCATTGTGCCAAGAACGGACAAGTTCACACCTCGAATGGTCTCATCTAACTGATGACTAATGATCCGCTTATAATCTTCCTCGTCATTTGCAACCCAGCCAGATGATCCTAATATGTTGAGAATACCCGTCCCTAAAATTTCAATCCTGAGCCCGTTCGATTCGACATGTCTTTCTCCACTTCTTGGGGTAAATAGACCCAAAGAAAGACCACAAATGTTGGTGTTGCTGGTGTGATATGTCCAAATCGGAAATATCAACCGAGTTCTTGATTCTTGCGCACTCATAGATGAGCACATCAAGGCAAAAACTAAAACGCTTATTGAAAGATATTTTAATGGATCAATCACTATTACATTTTCAAGATACTAACTATTCTTTTCATGACGAGTTGTCATAGGCTGTTTCCTTGCCTTCCCTAGAAGGTACAGGTGTCTGTGCCATTCCTCTTATCTTCCATAAAGCGTATAGTCGAAAAGATATCCTTGATCCATATAAAGTCCGTAGGTGAAGTTGTTGTAATTAGCGAAGTAATTGGCCCTACCAAACCAAAGTGATCTGTGTTTAAGATTTTGAACATTGTCTTGGAAAGTTGGGTGACTGAAACCGATTCTCTCGACTCCATTGCCATAGCGTATCCCGACATATAGTGGGCTGTTGTATACCATTCCGTCAATCCATGCACCTAAACTTCTTAGTTGGCCTCTCTTCTGAAGCAGAAATCCCCTATCGTACCAATTGCGATTCAGTTGACCATTTCTTCTTGTTCCCATTTGATCAACCTTGTCCTCATACTCGCCAGGTAAGGACTCTGGGTCATTGTTTCTAAGGGTGGTTCCAATCATAAAGTCACCATAGCCCACTTGCATCGCATTAGACCTCCATCTGTCATGCTGATCACCTAGAAAATCATTTTCAATTCCTAAACTGAACTTTCCAGCATGAATAGTCACGAAACCTGTGACCTGTTCGTTCTGAAGACCATCTGGTCCAATTTCATCGCCATACGAAGCAAACGATTGGCTAATTCCTACATCGAATACTTTGGCCGTGAGATTCCCTGCCACAACGTTGGGCCCTGCACCTATTCCTCCTCCAATTTCATAATAGTCAGTCTGGAAGGCTACATTCCCCGTACCGTACCACCCAGACATTGCAGAAATCCCAGCGGAGGCGTTTGCTCTGAAAATCCCGTACTCATACTGACCTGTGGCAGATACTCCAAAAGCAAATGGGTCCAAGCCGGCATTTATTGATAAATGATCGCCAGAATAGACCTGAAATCTAAGTGCATTGGACATGCCAGTCTGAGCAGTTCTCGCATTGTTCCAAGATCGCTTGATCGGCTGATCATGACCGTTTATCAAATTACTATATAACTCCGCTCTGAATGCTATGCCCATGAAAAAAGTACTAAGGGGAAGCGCCCGTTCTCCTGTCGGATCGATTGAGTTTAAAGGGTTATTTCTGGCATATGCGTATCGATTAAATGCTTGCGTATGATCAATGCCCCCAATATAATTGTCTGGAGAAAGCATTAGAGATGTGTATGGGTCATAGAGCCTTCCGTTCATATGGATAAGCTGAAATTGATCAAGGTGCTCATGGCCTGTGAAGCCGCGAATCAACCAAGCTGGTGTGGCTGGAATACTTGTATAATTCCAGTCTGAAGGATCGCGGCGACGTCCCCATGCATCAAAACTCTGATCAATTTCGGTTGTACTTCCATTTTCAACTAATTTTAAGATTGATCCTAGGTGGTCCGTATAAACAGAATAATATCCATCACCTGGCGACGTGATTAAATTCTGAGACTGATACTCTTTTACTATTAGGTTATAGATCCTTCCTCCGCTTGAATGATAATACACTTCATATTTAGTATCGGATGCTGGTAATTCAATGGTCTCGTAACCAAATTGAGCATAATATGATCTGATTTCCTCGACTATAGGAGTGGATTGAGGAGTGGCCTGATAGAATAACGTGCTACGATTTCTAGCATTACCTATCCCGTACTCAAACTCCATTGTGTAGGCTCCTTCTTCAACCTTCTGAACTTGGTCGAAATGTGTATAGGATATGGTCTGGGTACTCGTTTGAATAATTGAAGTTGTGTTCTCAATGTAATTCGATTGAGGTGGAGGAGCCGTGTAGCCATAGTCGCCAACCTCAAGGTTTTCTAGGAGTCTACCATCGCTGGTATATTCAAGAGTCCATTGTGTTGAGTTCACATCTGTGATCTTCCAAAGACGATATAAGTCGTCATACTCAAATGACTCGTACAGGTTAGATCCGAGATTGTCCTCTCTGGACATCAGAACTGAACGTTCCTCATCCCAGTCAAAATCATAGTTAAAAACTCCTTGAGCATTTACTCCTTCAAGAAACCCATAATCATCATATGAATCAATAGTTGTAACACCAGTACATTGTTCGTATTGTACAATATTGCCGGATGCATCAATCTTGTCTATCTCCATTAGGGAAGTATTACCTGTTTCGCCATCATATTTACCCTCGACATTAGTCAGATACCCAGTAGATGGATCGTATGAATATGTAAACTCCATCTTTCCGTTCATGATCCTTTTCTCAAGCTTACCTAAAGAATTATAAGTAAAAAGTTCTTCGACTGCGTCCGCTGGAACCGAGATTGATGTAATCCTATTGTAACTATCGTATTCGTACTGCTCAACCACCCCTCCCCGATCCACCATTTTTATTTCGTTAAGACCATTGCCGGTTGTGTGATAGTCATAATTTGTCGTAACGATGGGGCTCCCTCCAGAGGCAATTTCCTCCGTATAGTCTAGGCGACTGAGAACGTCGTATGTCGCAGTGTATTCATTTCCATTATTATCAATTTGAGAAATAAGCTCATTAAAAGGGTTGTAAGAATATACCGTCAGCCCAGCGTATGGTGATGATTGCTTCCATTTTCTGCCATACTGATCATATTCTATATCAATTACTTGACTGCTTCCGTATAAAATTTCAGTTAGGCCAACTGAATTGTAGGAGTAAACAAGATTACCACCATTGTCAATTGCAGAAACCAAGGCACCAGTCATATCATAGCGCTTAGTAGAAATCTCGCCGTTTTGATCCGTGACCTTAATCTGCCTGTGCTGTGCGGGATATTCATATTCCAATGAGGAACTTCCATTGAGACCTTCTACTTCGATACTGGTTAACCTACCGAGGTTGTCATATCCGAAGTCAGTCTCGATGATATCGGTTGTGCTCTCGAATTTATTAGTCCTCGTTGATATTTTTCCACCCTTAGAGTATGTTAAAACGCGTTTGATCCAGCCTGATCCGTCATCATTCGTTGCCCATCTCGAACGCTCAGAACCGTGTCTATCATAATAAGTCCGGATTGTTGGAGAGCCTGACGAAACCTGTTCAACGAACATTACTTTATTATCTGCGAATTCTGTTTCAGAACCATCTCCAGAACCAAAATCCCAACCATAGTTCCATGAAGTTGCGACAATAGGACCGGAAACGGTCAAAATTCGTCCGAACTCATCGTAAGTATATGAAGTTTCATTTCCAAGGAGGTCGTAGGTAAATAGGGGTTTTCCCCACTTAGGATCCATGATAGAATTTTGTGGTGCCGACTGACCTAGCGAATTTGATCCATTTACTTTCAATCTTCCATGAGAGTCATAAATGAAGCTCGAATATCTACTTTGCATTCCCGACGCAGCGATAGTAACTGAAGAAACGTTACCATACGGACCGTACGTGAACGTTTTAGTAACTGCTTGGGTTTGACCAAAGTGCTCAACAATGGAGTTTACTCGCCCTAGAGACTCATTTACATCGAACTTTGTTACTGAGATAAAGCTATTTGGATCGCCTTCCCGGTGCGTAGTTACAGAAGTCAATTCTGAAATCCCTATAGAAGTATTGTTACAATCCTCGAAGTAATTTTCATATTGGGTCAATACAGTCATTTGAGAGGTCGTGCATGATACGCAGTTCTCAATTCCTATTTCCTGATAGCTACTTGCAACATCATCCTCGTCAGAATTGACGGTGTATTGGTATGTGGTGATGTCCTTACTATTTGAAAGAAGATCTGCCTTCGTTAGCTTATGTGGTCGATTTCTATGATTCTTATAGGGAATACCGTACAACACAACTGTTTGATACTCAATATCCGTCTCTGAAATGATTGAGTTTGGCGTTCCGCTCACACTTCCATCAAGATCTCGGGTAGTACGATTCTCGAGAAAAGTCGATACGTAGTTGGAATTCAAACCGAATGTGCTTGTCCTTTCCAATTGATTGTTGACATCTTTTGATATCACCTTCTCAAAGCCCAAATAACCGAGTCCTTCAAAATGCCCAAGAACACCCGAGTAGCGATACTTATAGGTCATTTCCCCTTCCCTGGCGTCAGGAGTTTTATATGTATGAATGACGCGCATCGTTGACGTGCACTTAAAAAATGGGAAATTGACAACTGAACCAATGCTGTAGAATTCTTGACTCAATCCCGCTGAAGTATGACCGAAAGTAAGAGGTTCATATTCGTACTGATACGAATTTCCAAGTCCATCCACGATTTCTTTAGCCAAAAAACTCTCATCATTCTCCCAAGGGAGGACATGCTGAAACAAATACGCCGGGGTCCTGTAAAACAGATCCGCCTGTCCATCTCCATTGAAGTCTGACACTATTGTTGGAATGTCAATAGGCCCTATGTTAGATATAAAACTTTGACTTCCCTGATAACTCGGCCCACCAATCTCAAAATTGTCTCCTTTTGAGCGTATGATATAAAGTGATGAAAGAATGGACTCCAAGGATGTATTACCTCCTCCTCCCAGCCTCAAGGCAATATCGGTTAATCCGTCGTTATTGAAATCTGCTGGAATGTATTCAAATTCACAGTTAGGATTAGGAGCTGGAATTTCATCACCAAGCAAGCCAATACTAAAATCATCGCCAGTTCCCAAATACATATTCCAATAATTATGAAGTGAGTTGGCAACCAGTGCATCAGAGATTCCATCCCCATTATAATCTCCCCAGTAATACCGTTTTAACCCAAGAGTTGAAAACGAATACAATAGTTCTGCGAAACACGCAGCATTGGTTGTGCCTTCATTGAAGCAATCCAATCTGAATACGCACGCGGTGCGTAAATTTCCATTCGTAGGAATCGGAGGACTAACACAAAATACCTCATTCCGACCGTCGCCATCAAAATCGATTACATGAAAATCCGTGAATCCGTCGAACTCTATCAAGTTTGACCAATCCAAAAGAACAGGAAGATTCTGATTTGAGGTGTTTTGTCCGGCACCAATATGAATCGCCATCTTGGTAGAGGTATAGTCCGAGTTCTGCTGGAGTGTGATAAAATCTCCAATAGCGTCTCCGTTAAAATCACCTACGAGCAATCCTCTAGATGCACCCCAAGAATAAGCCGTCTTGTTCGTCTTAGAATGCACCGTGCCAACTTCAAGAGGGTATTCCCAAGTAGAATTCCAGCCAGATGAAGTCAATGGTCCTTCCTGGACAATGAATTTTAATATATTGTGATTCTCATCCTGAATCGTTGAAACAACATCTCCTATTGCGTCACCTGTAAAATCATAGACCCCATGCAGTCCTTCTGCCCCGCCATCTACGTAATAAAACTCTCCGCTGGAAAGTTGATTCTGATAGCTATAAGTCGTTGAGTTGTATCCATTAAATCCTGAGCCCGTCTGGTTTAGTGGATCAGGCTGGTTCAGGCACACTCTCTGAATAAAAAGATCGGCTGAGCTCGTAGATCCGCGATGCTCCAGTACATCCGAAAACCCGTCTGCATTCATGTCACCGGCTGAATACCTATAATAGGGTTGTGCTGTCGTCGTGGGATTATAGCTCGAATTGTACGAGGTTAAACTAGCTTCATCGCCATAGCGAATATTAGTTTTCGGTTTACAGTTTCCGAGTCCTGAGCATTCCGAAATTGATTTTAAAACAGAATGATTGTTCGACAAAGCGTAAGTGAAATCGTACGACCTAACAGTTTGCTCCTCTGCGCCATCTAGAGCGTAAACTATTACTGACGACAGAAGGTAATCCGATTTAAAAATCAAATCACCATTCATGTAGTATTCATTGTCATCTTCAAATCGGTTTGTGTAGACGAACTCTATTCGATTGTAAGGAGCCGTGCTTGTATTCGAGTTGCCTGTATAAAGAATTTCTTTTATCAAGGGAGCAGTAGTTGACTCACTGCCTTGATCATAATAGACGAAATTGATGTAATTTCCCTCGCAATCCTCAATACGACTAATCCCGTAAGACCAATCTGTACCATCGGGCGTTGTCCATTTAGAGTGAGTCGTAGAATTCTCACATCCATATGAAATAGTTGCACCTCCCTTCTGATATACTTTAAAACACCCTGGGCCAGACTGATAGCTCGATATTGCTTCTACCCATATTTCACCATCATATCTTGTTCTGTACCTTGCCCCATTGGTTCCGGGACCGTTTTCTCCAAAGCCATGATATACCAGACGTTCTCCATCCAAATAAAACTTATCCACCGGACTATGACTCGGTCGACTTGAGTTTTCATCACAAAAGAGCTGGTTATTTCCTCTTACAATTGAAGAAAGACCAGAAATTGTCCATCCGTAGCCAAGTATTCCATCAGAAGCTGCACTATTGTAAACGATTGACAGGTGAGGTACCATATCTTTAGTGCCTGGGGGTACAGGAATTTTAATTTCATAATTTCCTGCACCACTAAGATCTACACTTCCAGTCCCTATAATCACACCAACCTCCTCAGAACCTGAAGGCTGAACATAAACCGTTGAAGTTGTATGTGGTCCCTCAGGGTCATATTGAACAAGCGGAAATTGAGAGTAGGTAGCGTGTACTGAAATGATCAAAAGAAAGGTTAAGAGTCGTGTCATGGATTCGTGATCAGTGAGTTACGATGAATGAGATATTTAAGGACTCTTCCCGATGCGCGGACGTAAATCTTAGATAATAAAGGCCACTAGATAGTCCTGAAGTGCGGACTTTTGCTGTTCCGGTCCCTGAAATTTCTAAGGTTACAGGAATGATACGGCCATAAGAATCAAGGGTCTCCATTACGTACTCGGAGAATAAATTCTCTGGTCCTTCAACCATTAAGTAGTGGTAAGCTGGAACAGGAAATACGCTGAAGTTTAAGGTCGAATCACTTTGAAGAGCATTGAAGTTCGTTTTGCAAGCTACATAAATGGTTTTCAGGTTTCTGTTCCCCAAATTATCGTATTGGTAAGCCATCGATTGATCGCAAATCTGGCACAGAGTGATACTGTGAATAACAAATGCGAACAATATGGTTAGAATTGGTTTTTTCATAGGCATAGCATGAGCGAACCCAAACTTGGGCGCTTGTATTATTAAATTAAGTTCTAATAGATGGGCGTCGTAGCATCACCCATTCCACCTATAGTGAAGATCAACAACTCAAGAATAGCAAAGCGGATTGGTTTGGCAAAGAAAAAAGTATAAACGCTTACTTCCAATGAGGGAACGTCGCAACCTACAAGGTTTAAAATCTCCTAGAGGTGATTTGTGAACCCAGTAGTAAACTAAACCTATAAACTATTTGCGGCTTACTGATTCACGCCTTGTTGGACTATCAAATCAGGAAAACGTGTAAACCAGCATACAAACTGTTGAAAACTCGTGGAGAGAATTCTCTCCACGAGCTTGTATTTATGTGGTCGGGATGACAGGACTTGAACCTGCGGCCTCTCGCCCCCCAGACGAGCACTCTACCGGACTGAGCTACATCCCGAACTCAAACAATCGGGATGTGCGAAGTGCCTGTCCCGCCAAAGGCGGGAAGCTACATCCCGAATTGAGGGTGCAAAGATGTAATCTGTTTTCTAAAAAAGCTCGGACGAATCAAAGAATGCTTATCGCTCTTGTCCATCCGGTAGTGGTTCATTCCGATTTATCCAATTACATGGCGATCATATATCATTCGTTTTGTCGAGATCAATGAACGATGACTGGCTGCCAGCCGTGCAGTATCAACAAAGAGAAGTAGCCGATGAGGTAGGCAAGAATGACGAACCAGCCCGCCTTAAGCCAGTTAAGTGCAGATTTTGCTTCCGGAAATATACTGGATATTGCAACGCCGGCCGAGGAGCCGAACCAGACCATCGATCCACCAAAGCCTACAGCATAAGCCAAAAATCCCCAGTCGTATCCTCCTTGTGCAATCGCCAGTTTCGTAAGGGGAATATTATCGAAAATAGCAGAGACGAACCCAAGGAGCAAGGTGCTTTCCCAACTCGGAAATGGCAATTGGTCTACGGGCATCATCGAGGCTGTGAAAACCAGTGACAATAGGAAAAGAGCGCCTTTTGTCGCAGCAGGAATCGCTTTAAGATCAATCTTAACAAAGGGCAGGCTTATTATAATTGCTATCCAAACCCCTAGCGCGGGCAAGTCGAACAAAACATTGGTCGTAATAACGCCGATGACAATAAGCATCGAAGCGAATAAGTAATTCCATCGAATCCTTTCTTCGGGCAGCGTGTCTTTCTGGATCGGCTGATATCTATGCTGGGTTCGCGCACCAAAAAAGGCGATCACGGCAATACAGGGGATGCTTCCTAGGAAGGCATGCAGGACTTGTCCGGCCGAGACACCGCTGATCCACATCATAGTTGTGGTAGTATCACCGATCACACTTCCGGCACCACCGGCATTGCTGGCGGCTACCAAAGCAACGATCATTGCAAGGTGCACACGGTGATGGAATACCGTTCGGGCGATGGTTCCACCAATTACGGCAGCGGCAATGTTGTCCAGGAAAATAGACAGTATGCTCACGCACAAGATCAGCATCATTCCGCCCTGCCATCCGCTAGGAAGAATCGCTGGAAGAAGGCCAGGAATGCCGCTGTGCTCAAAGTAGGAGGCGAGCAATGCAAAGCCAACGAGCAGCCCCAGAAGATTGATCAGAATGAGCCATTCGTGTGAGACGTGTTCCAAAAAGTGGAAATCGGTGAAGGACAGCTTATAGAGGAGAATTGCGACCATACCAGCCAGCGCCAATGGAAGCACATACCGGTGAAAGAAGGCAATCGAAGTCAAGAGCAGCGCGAAGAATATGAACTCCAGCGGGATACCAAAGAGGGTCATCTGTTTGAAAGAGGTAGTAAAAAGGTTGATGAAGGAATCACCTGACAGCCTGCGCCGTCAGGTGATTTCTAAGATTTAGTCTCCCATGAAAAACAGGAGGAGCAACATCATGCCCAATACGACAAGGGTGATGATGATGGTGATTTTGTTTCCGCGTGCCTGTGCTTCGTCCACGTCGGGATATGTGTTTGGTTTCATACAATACGAGTTAACTGAATAAGAGCGTGACGATTCAATCGCATAGCGATTAGAAGGGAAAGAATCTCTAAATATTCAGTTGACGCTTGAGCGCGAGAACACTCATGGAAGCTCTCAGCGCTGAAACCGCCGTGTAAATTCCAAACACGATGCAGGTGCTGTAGACAGGAGCAATCGAAATGCGCTCTAAACGCAAGTTTCGGCTTTGGATGCTCGGGAGAGTTTGAGATGCTGCGACATCAGCGTCACCGACGTACGAGACGGTTGATGTGACTTTCGTGTCGCTCGCCGCAATGTCGGGCACGCTAGCAATTGGTTCGCACGCGAACTTGCTTAGCAGAACTAGAAAGGCCAGAATTTTAAACACCTACGTACGCTTTGTTTCGACCACAAAATTAGATCGGCGAATCCATCCTACACAGAATCATGATAATTTTAAGTTTTTGTTAAACAGTGGGTTACAGAAGATTTGCGATGTTGTTGATCTGAATTTACCTCAGGTGTGGATTTTACTTCTGTGCTCGATCAATGAATGCTGTCTGGAATTACGTTAAGAAAGGTTTTCAATTGAAGGCGGGTCGGTTTTATCCACCTCAAAACTTAGTTTTGCGCTCGAAATTTTGAAATTGATATGAGCGATAATAACAAGCCCCACAAATGTTTGATCATCGGTTCTGGTCCTGCTGGATATACCGCAGCGATTTATGCAGCACGAGCTGAACTGAAGCCGATCATGATCGAGGGGATGCAACCAGGTGGCCAGTTGATGGACACCACCGACGTAGAGAACTATCCAGGCTATCCGGAAGGCGTGAATGGTCCACAGATGATGATGGAGTTCCGCCAACAAGCCGAACGTTTTGAAACGGATATCCGCAACGGATATGTCACCAAAGTAGACTTCAGCGGTCCTGTACACAAGGTTTGGGTCGACGAGAAAGAAGAAATTGAGGCGCACACGATCATCATTTCCACTGGTGCAACCGCGAAGTGGCTGGGACTTGAGAGCGAAATCCGCCTGCGCGATTTGGGTGGAGGTGTTTCCGCCTGCGCTGTCTGTGATGGATTCTTCTACCGTGGACAGGATGTGGCCATCGTAGGTGCGGGAGATACTGCGTGCGAAGAGGCGTTGTACTTATCCAAAGTGTGCAAGAGTGTCAAAATGCTGGTGCGTCGAGACGAGATGCGCGCCTCCAAGATCATGCAGCAACGCGTATTTGATTCGGAGAACATTGAGGTGCTCTGGAATTCAGAAGCGCTCGAAGTGCTGGGCGACCAAGTTGTCGAAGGTGTGCGCGTCATCAACAACGAAACCAAGGAGGAAACGGTGCTCAACGTAACGGGCTTCTTCGTGGCCATCGGTCATAAGCCAAACACCGATATTTTTAAAGGATGGTTGGATATGGATAACGTAGGTTATCTGAAGCACAAGCCGGATTCAACGCATTCAAACATCGAAGGCGTCTTCATTTCTGGCGATGCGGGCGACAAAGTCTATCGCCAAGCGGTGACTGCTGCTGGTACCGGTTGCATGGCGGCATTGGATGCCGAACGTTATTTAGGAGAGAAAGGCCTGCACTAAGTCCATTATCCTCTATGATTCTCAGAAAAGAAGCGCTCCTTGGCGCTTCTTTTTATTTTTAGCGCTTCTAAAACCGAGAAAACTTTATGAAACGATTGAATTTATGGATGTTTTCCATCGTCTTGATGGGAATAATGATGCAGGCATGCGGAGGTGGAGCCAAGTCTGAAGAAGCGCCAGCGGAGGATACCGTTGCGGTAGCTGAAGACGAGGGCTTTGAATACCTCGCTGAGCAATTTGCCGACCTGAAGATTATCCGTTATCGGATTCCAGGATGGGACAAGCTTACGGCGAAGCAAAAAGAATACGTGTATTACCTCTACGAGGCAGGGTTGAGTGGACGTGACATGATTTGGGACCAGAACTACCGTCACAACCTCGAGATCAGAAAAGCACTCGAAGCCATCATCAAAAATTATGATGGTGAAAAAGGTGCCGATTGGGACAATTTCTTGGTCTACGCGAAGCGTGTATTCTTCTCGAATGGTATCCATCACCACTACAGCATGACCAAAATCTCACCTGAGTTTTCTCAAGAGTATTTTCAAGGATTGCTGGAAGCGTCAGGTGCAGACTTGAATGAAGCCGCTCAGAAAGCCATGTTCGACCCAACGTTTGATGCAAAAAAGGTGAATTTGGATCCGGATAAAGGACTCGTCAAAGGTTCTGCGGTCAACTTTTACAGTCCTAACATGACCGAAGCGGATGTCGACGCCTACTATGCGAAGATCATTGACAAAACAGACAAGACTCCTGTTTCATATGGCCTCAACAGCATGCTGAAAATGGACGCATCGGGCAAGGTGACAGAGCACGTCTATAAAAGCGGTGGCATGTACGGCCCAGCCATCGACAAAGTGGCATATTGGCTTGAGAAAGCCGCAGGAGTTGCTGAAAACAAAGCCCAATCGGACGCTTTGTTGCTTCTTGTTGAGTATTTCAGAACCGGTGATTTGGAGATCTGGGATGAATACAACATCGCTTGGGTTGCCGCCACGGAAGGCGACATCGACTACATTCAAGGCTTTGTTGAAGTCTACAACGACCCAAAAGGTTACACTGGCTCGTACGAGAGCATCGTAGAGATCAAGGATTTTGACGCATCCGAACGCATGAAGGTGCTGATGGACAATGTTCAGTGGTTTGAGGACAACTCATCCATCATGGACGAGCATAAAAAGGCAAACGTGGTTGGCGTGACGTACAAGGTCGTGAATGTTGCAGGCGAGGCTGGCGATGCTTCTCCATCAACGCCAATAGGCGTAAACCTTCCAAACGCCAATTGGATTCGAGCGAACCACGGCTCAAAGTCTGTGAGTCTCGGAAACATCGTCCAGGCCTACGACAAGGCAGCAGGCGAAGGCTTCGCAGAAGAATTCATTCGAACGGAAGAGCAACGCGCACGCAGCAAAGAGCATGGCACGCTTGCGGGTAAGCTCCATACAGCCTTGCACGAGGTTGTAGGACACGCATCCGGCAAGCTCAACGAAGGTGTTGGTACTCCGAAAGAAACCCTGAAAAGCTATTCTTCTACGCTTGAGGAAGGGCGCGCAGATTTGGTTGCGTTGTACTTCATCCTCGACCCAAAGTTGGTTGAACTCGGATTGATTCCATCACTCGAGGTCGGAAAAGCTGAATATGATTCTTACATCCGAAATGGATTGATGACACAGCTGCGCCGCATCGAGCCGGGTGCTGACATCGAGGAGTCGCACATGCGCAACCGTCAGCTGGTTGCTGGATGGGCGTACGAAAAAGGTATGGCGGAGAATGTCATCGAAAAGAAGGTGGTAGATGGAAAGACTTATTTCGAAGTGAACGACTACGAAAAACTCCGCGTCCTATTCGGAGAATTGCTTCGTGAAATCCAACGCATCAAAAGCGAAGGCGATTATGAAGCCGGACGTGCACTCGTTGAGAACTACGGAGTTAAGGTCGATCAAGAGCTACACAAGGAAGTACTTGCTCGTGCAGAGAACCTCAACAGCGCGCCTTATGGCGGATTCATCAATCCACGTTTGGTTCCGGTCATGGAAGGCGAGAAGATCGTCGACGTGAAGGTTGAATACCCGGAAGATTTTCTTGGTCAAATGCTCGAATACGGGGAGAAATATTCGTTCCTGGGAGCGGGAGAAGTTGTCAATTAAGTAGGAAGTATCTAGTACAAAGTACAGAGACCATCTAGGTTGATTTCTCTGTACTTTGTACTCAGTACTCAGTACTCAGTACTCAGTACTCAGTACTCAGTACTCAGTACTCAATCGTAATCGTACCAGTGGTCTCCAATGGTCCCGTAGGGTGCTCCGAGAACTTTATACCCTGACAAGCAAACTCTGCCTTCGTAAGCAGGTATTCATCACTTGTAGTAGAGCCGGTTACGCCGGCTTTTGCTTTTAACACGGTTCCTGCGCGGTTGACCACGACTTCCACGACCACGATTCCTTGCTTTTGAGTGGCATTGGATAAGCGAGGAGGTTGAATCATTTCGCGGTCCTTGATTTTATACTCGATCATGTAATTTCCGTCTGCGCTTTTCATCTTGCGGCTGGGAGTATCATCGAGCAACTTGCCGTCGTACGGGACGTATTCGTCAAAGAAGATCGAGCTGACATCGCGCAGGTAGATTTCTTTCGGTTGGCGATTCACGTAGATCGTAAGTACGTCGTCATTGAGCGCCATCACTACCCCTTGAATCTTTTCACCGGTTTTAAGCACAACGCTGTGTTGCGCGGAAACCTGGGCAGCTAAGCCGAAAGCAAAAACAATAAGTAGGAGTCTTTTCATGACGATTTCGTTGGTGCAACTAAGTTCATCAAGGAATGAGCTCGATAATTGGTCGAATTGAGAACTAAGAAACAGTGCGCCGTGAAAAACTCTAGTCGTGGGTATTGATGTCCTGCCGATGTCGAGGTGGAAGCTGCCGGTACTGAGCGAATCGCTGCTTGGTGTAGATGATGAACTCGTACTGCGTCATTTGCTTGAGCATGTCATCAGATATGTTGACGAAGTCAATAAAATCATCAAACTCGTCCTTTTCCAGGTCGATGATGTTGTAGTCGACATATTGGATGAACAACTCTTTGAGCAAATCGCGCTTGCGATCGGCGTTGATGATTTCGTAGGCGCGGCGCTTCATCCGTTCTTTTCTGCTCACCTGTTGATACAGGTAGGTGAGGGGAGACTGCATCGCGTCGATGCCATAGAGCATGTAATCTCGATCATCGTATCCCAGATTCCGAATGTCCTGTTGAATGGAGTCCAATTCTCGTCGAGGAAATACTTCGACCTCCTTCAATGTTCTTGAGATATTGCGGAGATAGATCTCAACGCTGTAAGTATCCCGAGGAGTGCTATCCGCCATACTGATCGCCACGGTTTGATAGCCCAATGCCCCAACCAGAATGGTGTCCCGCTTGTCCGCAATGACTGAAAATGATCCGTCGGCTTTGCCGAAGCTGCCTTTGGAAGTGTTTCGATTGACGATCAGCAAATTGAACGTTGGATCCTGAGGGTGGAACACCTGTCCTTGAATGATCACTTCCTGTGCGTGAAGGAGCGATGAGAAACCTAGAAGTATGATGAGGAGAAAGTGCTGCCTACGCATCTACCGCTTTAGAGTTTGCCTTTACGGTAGGGCATGTATTGGCTGTTGCTGCCTTTTCTGTATCCATTTCGGTAGGAGATGAATACTTCCCACGCTCCCTGATAGCCGTTGAGCTTGTTCAAGTTGTTCGTAGTGATGTCATAGGATGCGCCAAAACTGAAACCGGCAAGGTTCAAGACCATGGATGCAATGATGTCTTTTCTCCATCGGTGGTATAGTCCGAGCGACATGCTGTACTCGTTGCGATAGCCTGTGGTGCGTGTAGGTTCGTTGAAATAGAAGACGAAATCGTTTCCGAAGATGAGGTTGTTTGAAACGCCTTGTCGGGTGAACATGAACGAAGGATTCATGGCAAACATGTTGTTCTGCCGAATCCGATGGAGCATTTCAAAATGTACGGTGTGTCGACGGTCTAGATTGAACTCGTTGGTGTCGGTATAGAGTGAAATATCCGGCTGGTTGGCGTGATACATGGCATAACCGCCGGTCAGATTCATAAGATCACCCATATAGGTATACTGCAAACCTGTTGAAACGTCGAGGTAACCATTAACGTCGGTCGGCAGGTTTTCATTGGGATCCTTGTACAACGCGAAACCTTCGCCAACCCATTGGTTGTCCCAATAGATGGAAGTATAGTCAATGCTTCGATTGCCCAAACCGCCTTGAAATCCAACGCTGATGCTGTGTTCCTGGCGTGGGTCGAGGTATTGGCCGAGCGAGAAGCTCATGTTGTAGCGCACGTTTCGCAAGCGCGTATCGCCCTGGTCGTCATAAACCGCATTGAAGCCGAATCCCCAAATGTTTCCAGACCAAGCATTGATTGGAAGGTTGATGTCGAACGAGCTCACTCCGGAACGAAACGGCTGAGAAATCACCCAATACTGCTCCCGAACCTGAACCACATTGAGCCTCCATTTTGGTTCGCCATTCCCCGTAAGGGCCGGATTCATAAGTAGTGGTTGGTTCTTGTAGAGCGAGAACTCAGGATCAAGTCCTTGTCCGAACACGCTCGTGCAAACCATCCAAAACCCGATTATGTAAAGAAGCTTTTTCATCAATACCTGACTAAAGATACGTTACCTGTGAGTTCTTCGACGGTTCCGTTCTCGAAGGTCAACTTCACATAATACTTGTAAGAACCAGATGGGGCAGGGGCACCTTTGTAGTTACCGTTCCAGCCGTTGTTTTGGCTATACGATTCGAAGACCACTTCACCATATCTATTCCAGATGCGCATGACAAAGCCGTCGTTCGCGATGGCGTTTCCACGTACCCAAAGAATGTCGTTGTTGTTGTCGCCGTTTGGACTGAAGATGTTTGGAATACCCGCGTAGTAAGCTTCCTCTACGTATACAACCAATGAGTCGTAAGCCTGACAACCGTAGTCGTCAAAGTTGGTGACGTAGTACTTGCGCGTTTCCGTTGGATATACGATCGGGTTGCGGCAGTCATAACAGGAAAGTCCTACTTCTGGGAACCACCTCCAGTAAGGCCCGGTTCCGGTAACGGGTAGGCGCGTGGTGTCCTCCAGATAGAAGCGACTCTCAGGATTGTCGATGCGAATCGTCACATCTGTCATTCGCGTTCGGTTTTCACCGATGTCTTCTCCTGTGCGGATCTTGGGATATTTTCCTCCAATGCTCAACACAGCCTCATCTTGTCGGTTCAGCACACCTACCGAGTGTTCGTTGTAACCAAAGAGCTGTACGCCCACGGTACCACTATCGTCGAAACAGAAGATCGGATCCAACTCGTCGACAACCGGCGGCATCATTGGCCAATAGTCGCGTGAAATGAGGAAGGTGTCTTCGGCAAACGTCGAGTCGAGCGCGGTCAACATCCATTGATAGCCAGGCGTTGAAGCGGTGATGGTATCGGCAGCCGTGCCCTTGATGTTGGTATCCGGGTAGGGATGCCACCAGAACACCCAAATGATGCTGTCGGTGGAATCCGTGATGTCTACGTACTTGGTAAGATCGAAGAACTGTACGCATGAACCACGACAAATGCTGTCTTTCTCCAAGGAGAAGCGCGGCTCTGGTCCGTTGCACGAGTCTACGGTAATGTATTCTTCTGCAATCAAGGTGTCTTCACCGTTCACGTTCTTAACGATCAAGATAACCGGGTATGAGCCAGGCGTTTCGTATTTGATCTCAACAGGGAATTGATCGGTGGAAGTACTTGGCTGGCCTCCTGGGAATTCCCAGTACCACTCCGTTGCGTACAGTGAGTTATCTTGAAACACAACTACTTCGCCAGGGCAAATGATCTTTCGATTCGTTTCGAATTGGGCGTCTGGAGTAGGGCAGTTCAGAACATTGATGTAATCTACCAAGGTATCGGAACCTGTTCCGGCGCCGTTGCTTACGATGCAAATAACCGTATACAACCCTGGAGTAGGATAGAAGACTGTAATGGTTTCCAGCAGGTGAAACGAATCGAGCGTATCCGCTGGGTTACCACCCTGGAAGATCCACCGAATGTCATCGGGATTACCAGTTGGAAATGCTGTGAATGTTACGAAGTCGTTGTTGCAAATCTCTGTAGTGTCTGCTTCAAAAGTCACTGTCGGTACGAAGCACGTTCCTACCGTAATTGCGTCTGCAAAAACCACAGTATCTGAAAGTCCCGAGACAGTGTCCGTGACAATCATGGTGACGTCATATACGCCAGGATTGGCGTAACAGATGTTTTGAGGGTTTTCTGCAATGGATAGGTTAGGAGATCCACCCTGGAATTGCCAATTCCACTGACCGGTGCCAAATGTTCCGTCGATGGAATTGTCGAAGAAGTTAATGCATTGCCCTGCGCAAATGTTGTAATCGCTGGCGATGAAGTTTGGCGTTGGTGGTTGGCAATCGAGCACCTCGACCGTGTAAAAGGTACTATCCGAACCAACATTATTCGTCGCAGTAAGAGTCACCACATACGTTCCGGGAACCGTGTAGGTAACAGGCCCAGGATTGGCGTTGGTGGTCGTGATGATGTTGTTGTTTGGGCCAAACTTCCATTCGTAGCTGGCGTTCAAGCTCTGGGTTTCATTTGTGAAGTTGAATGCATCGCCCAGGCAAACGGTGTCGTTATCTACACTGAATTGCACATCGGGGAAGGTGTCGGTCAGTACGATGTTATCAATGGCGATCGATGGGTTGGCGCCTGAGCCGTTTCCATCGCTGACGAATTGGAAACCGATGTAAAGTTGGGTTTGATTTGCGGTTGCGTCGTCGATGTAGGCTTCAAAGTGCGTCCATTCACCCGTTACGCCACATGAACCAATTGCTTTTGGCAATGTGTCTATTACGCCTGACCAAGTGCCGCCTAGTTTTGGACCTGTACCAATTGAAAAGACCACAGCTGCAATGTCGCCAGGACCTCCGCCGTGCAGGTAATCGAAGGAAATATGCGCTTGATCCGTACCTATAGCATTGATCTCAGGCGACCAGGCGATGATGTTGGTAGCGCTGTCGTTTTCAAACTCAGCACCAGGGTCGATGTTGCCTTGGTTGGTGGAGATGTGAAGCGTCTGGTTCAGGTTGCTGAGGCTTCCACAACCGTTTCCGCAGTTTCCAAGTCCAGTGTAAGCTTCTCTAGAACTGATAAACCAGCGATTAACTGTATCTAGTGCGTTTGCTCCTGCAGGAAATTTGAGGTCCCAATCCGTTCCTGCACTTATGACTCGAACCGTATCGATGTCCGTGCATGCGCCGGCCATCCCAAAATCTTCAGACCAAAAGACTTGCGCCTTCGACTGGCCAAAAGTGAGTAGTAAACTCAGTACAAAAAAGCAACGCAAAATCCCGTTCATAGTAGTTTTCCCTGTCTTCATCCAGCCTTTTCGGGTATTAACCCGCAAAGAAACTTCAATTATAAATACGATCAAAAATTAATTTGGAAGCCTCTTCGACGTTAAATAGTTCGTAAAAACTCCATGGTATCGACCCCATCAGCATAGTCCGAAAGTGCTGGTTTTTGGGCAGATCCGAAAGGAATATTGTCTTTTCCAACCACGCATTGGATGTCGTCAAGTTGGCGTTCGATAGTGTCGTTGAGCGTTTCAGGGCTGTCGAAGTATTCATAATGCAGCACGCTTACCGGTGCATATAACGCATCCGCTTCACGCATTAGTATCAGATCGTTTTCGAGAAACGATTGCCGTTCCAACATCATCAATGCCTTGTGGTAGGTGTAGTTGTTGGCGTATTTTTTATTGTCCATCATGTGCGAAAAGGACAGGCTTGAGCGAAAGATGTTGTTCAGGTCAAAGCCTTCGGGCAGGTAGAGTTTCGTGATGTTTCTGCACCCCAATCCGAAATACCTGAAGGCATCCTCCATCAGGTTCAAAAGGTCTTCATCGCTTTCATCTCCTTTCAAGACAGCCACGCCGGTTCGGTTCTTTCGGATGATGTTGGGCAGATGACCGAAATAGTCTTCAAAATGCCGCGCCGAATTGTTGCTGCCGGTCGCAATCGCCGCATCGATGTCTTTGACGATGCCCGTGAGGATTTGGAAAGATTCCTTAAGCTCAGGGTGGGCCTCAGAAGTTTTAGAAAGCAGAAATGGGATCAACACATCGTCGGTTGAGCTGCACTTGATCAGGGCGAAATTGCCCGACAAGATGGTAGAAAGGACGTCGTGGAATCCAACCATTGGAATGTTCCCGGCCAGGACGAGAAGGACACGCTTGCCCGAAGATGAATTCGACGCTTCGTACGTTGACATCCATTCGTTCAAGGTAGCTTGCCTAAGTTGTTCTGCCCAGTAGTTCAACGCAAATTCGACTTCGCTCCGTGTGAACCAGCCGTTTTTGTGAAAGGCACTCAGGATGGCTTGATTCCAGTCCTCGAACCTGGGGTCTTCAGGATGGTCTAAAAATGCTCTCAACTCGGAGCCCAGCCATACAAATGCCTCTAAGCGTTTCTCGATCGACACCATGCTGCAAAACTACAAAGCTGAAAGAGGATTACTTGAGTTTAAAGCCCTCCAAATCGTGCCGATTTCGATGACGGCCCGATTTAAAATTGGAAGGCGATAGGTCGCGCCAACTCCTCACCTCGAATTCCAATTTGGTGGCTGAAGCCGTGATGACTTTTTCGAGCGGTTTCGTGAGGAAATAATTGATGAAATTCGAAAGCGATGGTTCGTGGCCGACGATCATGACGGCCTTTAAATCATCATTCAGGTAAAGCGCCATCTTTAGAATCGTAGAAAAGTCAGGTAAATAGAGCTTTTCGTCCACTTTGAACGCGTCTGATCCGACTTCCAAAACGTCGGCAAATATCTTCGCCGTTTCGTACGCGCGTACGGCCGGACTTGTCAACACAAAGTGTGGTGATTCGCCATGTTCCTTTAAGGCTTCGCTGACCTCGTAGCTATTGCGCACACCCCGATTCTTGAGCGGGCGCTCAATATCGCTGAGGTTGATATCGTCCCAACTGCTCTTTCCGTGGCGAACGATGTAAAGCGTCTTCATTTCCTCCAATCAAATCGGCCGGAAAATACAGGCCATACCCAAATATGCGGATTAAGCTGGTGTTATTTTACAATTTCCTATTCACGGGTTTGTGTTAAAAACCCTGTGTATAAGACGGGGTAAATTCAGCCAACATCCCGGTTCGTGCTGTGTAAATTCGCAACTATCCCAAAGATTTTGGCGCATGGCTGTTGAATACACCGAAGACAATATTCGGACCCTCGATTGGTCCGAGCACATCAGGTTAAGACCCGGTATGTACATCGGGAAGCTGGGGGATGGAAGTTCGCCGGATGACGGAATCTACATATTGATTAAGGAAATTATCGACAACTCGATCGATGAGTTTGTCATGGGCAATGGCAAGACCATCGACATTTCCATCAAGGACAACGAGGTCAAGATTCGAGATTATGGTCGTGGAATTCCATTGGGCAAAGTCATCGACTGCGTCTCGAAGATCAATACCGGTGGTAAGTACGACTCCAAGGCCTTCAAGAAGTCTGTTGGACTGAATGGCGTCGGTACCAAGGCGGTCAATGCCTTGTCTGCCTATTTTAAAGTGGAGTCGGTGCGCGATGGCCAAATCAAAGCGGCCGAGTTTGAGCGCGGACAAATCAAAGTCGACTCTGACATTGAAGAAACCACAACGCGCAAGGGAACCCGCATCACGTTTGTTCCAGACGATACCGTCTTTCCGACGTTTACGTTCAAGCACGAGCATGTCGACCGCATGCTGTGGAACTACTGCTACCTCAACCGCGGTCTGGTCATCAACTTCAACGGGCAACGCTATGAGTCTAAGAACGGACTGAAAGATCTGCTCGAGCACAACCTCGACGACGAACCGATGTATCCGATCATCCACATCGAAGGCGATGACATCGAAGTGGCGATTACGCATACCAATGGTTATGGAGAGGATTACTACTCCTTTGTGAATGGTCAATACACACCACAGGGCGGTACGCACCAAGCGGCATTTCGAGAGTCGGTTGCGCGCGTCATCAAAGACCACTACGGAAAAAACTTCGAATTGCAGGATGTACGCTCGTCCATTACCGCCGCCGTGAGCGTAAAGGTTATGGAGCCGGTTTTCGAGTCGCAAACCAAAACCAAACTGGGTAGCCAAGAGGTGGAACCAGGTGGACAGTCGATGCGCGCGTTCATCAATGAGTTTTTGTCGCGCGCTTTGGACAACTTCCTGCACAAGCACCCAGAAGTCAGCGAACCGCTCCTCAAGAAAATCCTTCAGAGTGAACGCGAGCGCAAGGAAATGGCCGGCATTAAGAAATTGGCCCGAGACCGCGCCAAGAAGGCAAGCCTCCATAATAAAAAACTTCGCGACTGCCGCCTGCATATGGGCGACAAAGACGATCGCAACATGGAGACTTCGATTTTCATCTGCGAGGGTGATTCGGCATCCGGCTCGATTACGAAGATTCGAGATGTGAACACGCAAGCGGTGTTCTCGCTCAAGGGCAAACCTTTAAATACGTACGGTTTGACGAAGAAAGTCGTCTACGAGAATGAGGAATTCAATCTACTTCAGGCGGCCCTGAACATCGAGGAAGGCATCGAGAACCTGCGCTACAACAACGTGGTCATTGCAACCGATGCCGATGTTGATGGAATGCACATCCGATTGCTTTTGATCACCTTCTTTCTCCAATTTTTCCCTGAAATAGTGAAGCGTGGACATCTCTATGTTTTGCAAACACCGCTCTTCAGGGTTCGAAACAAGAAGGAAACCATCTACTGCTATTCCGAAGAGGAAAAAGAGGAGGCTTTGGACAAGCTCGGCCGTAATTCAGAGATCACGCGCTTCAAGGGTTTGGGTGAGATCTCTCCGGATGAATTCAAGAACTTCATCGGAAAGGACATTCGATTGGATCCTGTGGTCATCGGTCACGATGCCGTGCTCAAAGACTTGCTTTCGTTCTACATGGGTAAAAACACGCCGGATCGTCAGGAGTTCATCATCGAAAACCTCAAAGTCGAGAAAGACACAATCGATGAAGCGGCATGAAGCTCGTCGCCACGATCAACATAGCGTTGTGTCTGGTTTTTGAACTGGATGCCCAGTACTTGCACCCCTTGGCCGTGGTACATGGTGAAGACCATGTGGAGTATTTCATGAACGATAGTTTCGATGTCATTCCACCGGACTTCCAATGGCAATACCGTAGAGAAGCAAGGCGATCGCGTTCCAAGAAACCTTTCGAAATCAAGGACTATGACACAGAAGGCAACTTGATTCGAAGCACCGAGGCATTTGAACCGGACCCGATCAACATACGATTTGAGTCAGATTTCATTCAATTCCAACTCAATGGCGACACGGTCATGCGGATGGGTTATGCTGCTGGAATGAAGGAAGGGCGCTATGTCAGGTACCATCCGAATGGAAAAAAGGCCGTAATCGGTCGGTTCTCGGAAGATGAAAAAGAAGGCATCTTTCAGTCGTATCACTCCTGGGGTGGCAACGTCATGGATTCTGGTCGCTACATCAACGACTTGCGCGAAGGGCGTTGGGTTGGCTATTACGACAATGGTAATTTGAGGTATGTCGGACACTACATCAAGGGTCAAAAAATGGGAGCGTGGCTCCTATACCACGACAATGGCATGGTGGCGGAAGAACGCGCATTTCTTTCCGGAAAGGCGCTCGGCCCCTACAATCGGTACTATGCCAACCAAATGAAAGCCGAGTCAGGAAGCTATTTAGACGGTCAGCGTAGTGGCAAGTGGCTCGGCTTCTATGAGTCGGGTAAGCCTTGGTACGTTGCGCATTACATCGAGGGTGACCTGGAAGGTCCGATCGTCCTGATTTCACCCGGCGGCGACACGGTCGCTGAAGGTGCGATGACCTTGCAAGGGTTCAATGGTTTTGAACGGTTCTACCATCCCAACGGAGACACCCGAATCGACCGCATGTATGTGAATGGAACCTTGATGAAGGAGGTGGGTTACGGTAGCGATGGTACGATGGAGACCGTTTCCAAAATGAATGGCGGCATTCTCGACGAGGCGTGTTTCGATTCAGATGGCAATGAGAAGGCCTGCGATCAGATCCGCGACCGCCAGCCGCTTGAGATCGACAAAGCCTTCAGTAAAATGAAATCGGCACTTGTGCTTCCGGCATCGAATGCCAATCTGAATCTGCGCGCGGCCTTTCACTTCGCTGTGGATGAAACAGGGCGCGTGACCGACAAGCGAGCTTATGACCCCTCTGTATCGGAATTGGATGCCTTGGTCTTTGAGGAATTGGAGAAACTGGAGTTTGACCCTGGATTCTATGCCCTTGAAAACGCCGAATACAAAAATGATTTGGTCATATACATTCAAAATGGGTCGATCAACTTGCACGTCGGTGAGTTTTACCGGGTTGGAACGCATGCCATAAATGGCGGTATAGATGACTTGTTGACGCACCTGGAAGAACGCATTCCTAAATACGCCGGAGGAGAGCAAGCCATGTTCCAATACATCGCCTCAGAAACGAAGTTTCCTGCATATGCCAAAGAGGTAAACGCGTCTGGGATGAACTACGTGCAGTTTTCGGTTCAACCTTCAGGAATCATCACGGATGTAGAGCTATTGAGAAGTGCACATCCCAGCCTCGATTATGAAGCGCGAAGGGTGGTTTGGAACATGCCGGATTGGATTGGTCCGAGCCACATCAAGGAAGATCAAGACGTATATATTTACAAGCTGCCATTTAGATTTACGCTGAAGTAGATGAGTGAAGAGAACGAACCATTAGAAGAGCGAGACGACGAGTTTTCCGATCAGCAGGAAGAGGGACAAGAACTGGAGAAAGTCATCCACATCAGTGGCATGTACAAGGATTGGTTTCTGGACTATGCTTCCTATGTAATTCTCGAACGTGCTGTTCCGCACATCAATGATGGCTACAAACCTGTTCAGCGACGCATTCTCCACTCGATGCGCGAGATGGATGACGGCCGCTATCACAAGGTGGCCAACATCATCGGAAACACGATGAAGTATCACCCCCACGGCGACGCGTCCATTGGCGACGCCTTGGTGCAGATGGGGCAGAAAGACCTCTTGATCGATTGTCAGGGAAACTGGGGAAACATCCTTACCGGCGACAGCGCCGCGGCTCCTCGTTACATCGAGGCACGCTTGACGAAGTTTGCACTCGAGGTCGCCTTCAATCCGAAAACAACCAATTGGCAGCTCAGCTACGATGGTCGAAACAAAGAGCCCATCACGCTTCCGGTGAAGTTTCCAATGCTTTTGGCGCAAGGAGCAGAGGGCATCGCGGTGGGCTTGGCGTGCAAAATTCTTCCACACAATTTCGTTGAACTGATCGACGGCAGCATCAATGCGCTGAAAGGAAAACGAACGAAGATCGTTCCTGATTTTCCTACCGGCGGAATGGCCGATTTTTCGGAATACAACGATGGCTTGAGAGGTGGCCGAATCAAAGTAAGGGCGCGCATCGGCATCGAGGACAAGAACACGCTCAAGATCTCTGAGATTCCTTACACAACGACAACCTCGTCATTGATCGACTCGATTCTTCGTGCGAATGACAAAGGGAAGATCAAGGTGAAGCGTGTCGAAGACAATACGGCCGAGCACGTCGAGATTTTGGTACATCTATCCGGCAATGTCTCTCCGGAAAAAACCATCGACGCGCTTTATGCCTTTTCGGATTGCGAAGTATCCATTAGCCCGAATGCCGTAGTCATTCAGAACGACCGCCCTCGCTTCGTCGGAGCAAGTGACATGCTCTTTGAAAGCGCCGAGCAAACGAAGGCATTGCTCAAACTCGAGTTGGAGATTCGGAAAAATGAGTTGGAAGAGCAATGGCACTTCGCAAGCCTTGAAAAGATTTTCATCGAGAACCGGATTTACCGAGACATTGAAGAGTGTGAAACGTGGGAAGCCATCATTGAGACCATCCACAAAGGGCTGAAACCGCATACGAAGCACTTGCTGAGAGCGGTAACGGATGAAGACGTGGCGCGCTTGACCGAAATCAAGATCAAGCGCATTTCAAAATTCGACAGCTTCAAAGCCGACGAGCATTTGAGCAGGTTGGAAGAGGACATCGCCGAAGTCAAGCACCACCTCGACAACCTCGTCGATTATGCGATTGCCTACTTCAAGAACCTCAAGAAAAAATACGCCGAAGGAAGAGAGCGAAAAACGGAAATCCGCCAGATCGAAGTGATCAACACCGCTTCGGTTGCCGCCAACAACGTGAAACTATACGTGGACCGGGAGGAAGGCTTCGTTGGGCATGGGTTGAAGCGCAGCGAGGCGGAGTTTGTCAAGGATGCTTCAGACATTGATGACATTATCGTTATACGAAGGGACGGCATCTTGACCGTCACCAAGATGGATGAGAAGACCTTCGTTGGAAGGGATATTTTGTACGTTGATACGTGGAAAAAGAACGATCCGCGCACCATCTACAATTTGATCTACCAAGACGGCGCCGGCGGCAACATCATGGTTAAGCGTTTCAACGTCACTTCTATCATTCGCGACAAGGAGTACGATCTGACAAAAGGTACCGCCAAATCCAAAGTACTGCATCTTACAGCCAACCCTAATGGCGAAGCAGAGGTCGTAACGGTGGTTCATCGTGCAAAAGCCAAGTTGAAGAAATTGAAGTTCGACTTTGATTTTGCTGAGATCGACGTGAAAGGTCGCGCGGCAAAGGGCAACATCCTTACCAAGCATGCGGTCAACAAGATCGAGTTCAAGGAGAAAGGTGTGTCAACCCTCGGTGCACGCAAGGTATGGTTTGATGCATCGGTCAAACGCCTCAATTACGAAGAACGCGGCAGGTTGCTGGGATCCTTTCAAGGGGAAGATAGAATCCTTACGATCATGCAATCGGGTACTTATCGCATGACAGGCATAGACCCGATTACGAAGTTTGATGACGACATGATCATCATCGAGAAATGGAACCCGGAAAAACCAATCACGGCGATCCACTACGAACCTGAGAAAGACCAACTATACGTCAAGCGCTTCCTGGCAGAGGAAAGCGACAAGCCGGTTTCGTTCATCTCAGATGGCGAAGAGGCGCGGTTGGAATACGTTTCCACCGACTGGCGTCCGCAAGTCACCCTCAAGTACGACCAGCGTTCCAATGCACGCGAAGATGAGGTATTCAGCCTTGAAGAGTTCATATCCGTCAAAGGATTGAAAGCCATCGGCAACCGCCTGACGAAGTACAAGCTCAAGTCCATCGACGCGATGGATCCGCTGCCACATGAGGAAGATTCGAAGCAGGATGAGCCTGAACCCGAGCCTGTTGTAGAAGCAGAAGCATCAGAAGAATCCGAGCCCGAAGCAGAGGAGCCGAAGAAACCTGAAGTAGAAAAAACGCCCAAAGCTGAACAAACTCCTGAGTCAGCTGCTAAAAGGTCAGTTGAGCCGGAACCGGTCGAGGAGCCGAAGCCAGATGCAGCCAAATCCGAACCGAAGAAGGCCGAAAAGAAGGAACCCAATGCAAACGGCAAGGCAACATCTGATGAGGCGTCGAAGTCTCCAGCCGCCCAGCCGAAGGAGAAGGCTCCATCGTCTGAAAATGGTGAAAAGGGAAAAGATGATTCCTTTGGTGCCGGATCTCAGATTACCTTGGAGCTCTGATTTAACTTGACGAACATGAGAAAAGCATTATGCATCGTGGCCGTTGTCCTCAGCGGATACCTAAACGGCCAGAACTACAACATGGAACTTCTAGGGCACTTTGGGTTCTCTGCTGAGTTGAGTGACATTTGGGGATATGTGGATGAAGAGGGCAACGAGTATGCAATCGTTGGTCGATACAACGGTGTATCGGTAGTGGATGTAACCGATCCGACCAACATGACCGAGATTTTAGACATTCCAGGGCCTCCAAGTACGTGGCGCGATATGAAGACGTGGGGCGACTATGCCTACATCACGTGCGAGAGCGGGCCAGCGTTTTTGATCATTGACTTGACGGCGCTTCCATCTACTTCCGGGCTTCAATACACATATTGGATTTCCGATACGTTCACCTTCCAAACGGCCCACAACATCTACATCGACGAAGGCGGATACGCCTACATCTTCGGTTCGAATTACTCGGCAGGTGGCGCGGTCATTTTAGACCTGAACAGCAATCCTTTCAACCCAGCGGTTGCCGGAATTTATGACGTGAATTATCTGCACGATGGGGTGGTGCGTGGAGATACGATGTGGGGTGGCGCTGTTTATCAAGGAGATGCGCAAGTAGTGGACGTTTCAGACAAAGCAAATCCTGTGTTGTTGAGCAGCTGGAAGACACCGAACGCGTTCACCCACAACCTCTGGTTCGATGACGCGAATGATTACATCTACACAACGGATGAGGTTAAAAATGGCAGCATCGCCGCGTACGATGTGACCGACATTCTCAACCCAACCAAAGTGGATGAGTGGAAACCTAAGGACACGGCCATCATTCCGCACAACACGCATTTCCTGGATGATTTTCTCATCACTTCCCATTACACCATCGGGATCAACATCATCGACGTAAAACGGCCTGAGAACATGCTTGAAGTGGGGCGTTACGACACGTCACCCAACTACAACTACGAAGGATTCCATGGCTGTTGGGGAGCCTACCCATACCTTCCATCAGGCCGTATTTTGGCTACAGACATTGAAACCGGTTTATACGTCTTCGAACCGACGTACGTGCATGCCTGTTATTTGGAAGGAAAGGTCACAGATCAACACACGGGCGCGCCTATATTTTTTCCGACCATCGAAATCATTGAGGATACAGTGTCGACGGAAGGGAACATCGCTGGAAATTATGCAGTGGCATCCATTCATCCCGGTACGTATTCCGTTAAGGTATCGGCCGATGGTTATTACGACAAAACGATCAGTGGGGTCACGTTGACGTCGGGCGAAGTCACTGTGCTGGACGTTGAGTTGAGCAATTGGCCAACCGGTCAACATGAAGTGCAAGGCACCGAGCAATTGGCCATGTATCCGAATCCAACCAAGGATTTTCTTGAGCTTCGAACAAAGGGCAAGATCCTGACCGTCGAGATGTACGACCTGGACGGTAGGGTGGTGTCGACCACGCTTCAACAGACCTATGCAAATGCAGCGCGACTGTCCTTTCAACACGAAGGCGCCGGCATATATTTGGTGAAGGCGACCACCGACCAAGGGGCTGTTGTCCAGCGCATCGTCGTTCAGTAGCCTCGCTATCTTTGGCCGATGGAATGGACCGTTTTGGGCGTGTTGGATGTGTTGGGAACGCTGGCGTTTGCCATTTCCGGAGCAACCCTTGCCATCAAAAAGAAATTTGATCTCTTCGGTGTTTACGTCCTTGCCTTTGTAACGGCGATCGGGGGTGGTACGGTGCGCGACCTACTCATCGGAAACACACCGGTAGAGTGGATGGCCAACAACTTCCTCATTCTTACCATCGTCATCGGCGCTACAACAGCCTTGTTTTTTAATCCATACGTGGCGCGGATGAGCTACTTCGTTTACCTCTTCGATGCTGCTGGCCTGGGACTTTTCACCATGGCTGGGATTCAAAAAGGATTGGAATACGAATTCAGCGTGTTCATCTGCATTTCATTGGGAACCATCACCGCCACCTTCGGTGGTTTGATCCGCGACTTGATCACGGGTGAACCGCCGATGCTACTGACAAGAAAAGAGATCTATGCATTGGCCGGTGCATCGGGTGGCGCGATCTATTTTCTGTTTAGATGGCTCGGCCTTCCAGAAGGCATCAATCTTCCGCTTGCGATCGTGTTGATCTTCATGATCCGTCACCTGACGTATCGATTTGGCGTCAAGCTTCCCACGTATGAAGAGGGAAGGGGTTGGACGGTGAAGGATTAATCCGTCATTTCTTCCTTCTGGATCTCTTGAACCAGTGTTTCTTTCTCCGAAATATTCCGAATAACCGCGACCGTAACAATTGCGAGTGGAATGCCCAGGGCCGATAACACCATGTCGCCGATGGTCGTCATGATGTAGTCGTTCACCGTCTCGCCTCGAAAAGTCTGTCTCAATAGGATGTCACCAACAAAGTTGGAAATGATCCAAAGCGACCACCAAATGGTGACGAATTGAATTTTGTCGCTCGTTTCATGCTTGCCATGACGTGTGATTTTGGTCGTCAGTGCGCTCCACACTTCCCGCATCATATGATAAGGTCGATAGAGGTTTACGATCGGCACGAACCATGACCAGAGCGCCCATTTTTCTTCTTGTTCCGCGTTGTTTCTGGCAGCATGATTGGCGTAAATCCGGCGGAACCACCGAATAAATGTGACGGCTGAAACGATAAAGACAATCAGATACACAATGCCGATCACCATTTCCCGGTTGTCATTGGCTTCGGCTTCCGCATCGGTGGTTAAAAGCCCATCATTGATTCCTTGCAACAGCACCAACTGAAAATAGGAGGAGACCATCGAGATGATGTCCATAATCATTACCGCTAATACGAGGCGCTCGGCGAGTGTGTCCCGGTTTTCGAGGGACCTGATGCTTGCTGCAGCATTGGTGCGCCGAGCTATGCTTGCTTCTTCTTCATTGAAGTCGGGACAGGTGCCTTCAAAACTGGCTGGTTGGTCAGTCAATGAGCACACAAGGCCTTGCTTTGGATCCATTTTGCGCAAGGTGCAGCGTTCGCAATGGTAGAGGTGTTCTTCTCGGGTCATAGGGTTTTGAATGTTGTGCAATTTAATGGAATCGACAAAGTGACTAACCAGGTGCATTAAGATCGATTCAGATCGTACATTCACATAAAATTTAGAGCCATGAAGCACGCATTGATAGCTGTCTTATTGACGGTTTCATTCATAGGATTTGCGCAAGAAAAACCTTTGAGTCCGTCCAAGACAGAGACGGGTGAGATCGACGGAGTGAAGATTGAAATTCATTACAATGCCCCTTCGGTTCGCGGTCGGGCCATTTGGGGAAGTCTGGTGCCTTACGGTGAAGTGTGGCGCACGGGTGCCAATGAGGCCACCACGATTGAGTTCGCAAGCGATGTCATCGTAGATGATCAACCTGTACCTGCTGGAAAGTATGCGCTCTTCATGATTCCTAACGAGGACAATTGGACGGTTATACTCAACACGGCTTTTGACCAATGGGGAGCTTACGAATACGACGCCTCATTGGACGTGGCCCGCATCGAGGTTGAGTCACACGAGCATGCGATGCAAGAGCAGATGGAAATTGTGATCGAAGAAGATATGGTGATGTTGCACTGGGAAAAGAAAGGCGTGCACTTCACAGTAAAGCCGGCAGCCTAGACGGTAGCATACATTCGAAGTACATGGTGCTTCAGAGCTGAACGCCTTCCTGTTCCTCGTACATCCTTTTGACGCGCATCCATTCGGTGTCTTTGGTGGGTTCTTCGTTGTTAAAGTAGTAAACGCCACCCCAGTTGTGGGTTACGCGCTTGTAGGTAATGCGCTCGTTCTGCTCTTGAACGACGATGGATTCAATGATTCTTCCTTCAGCCTCTTCCTTTCTGTAAGTGATGGCGTTAACTGCTTCATCATTGCTGGCTTTTGGCGCATCAATGCGTTGAATGATGCGCTCTATGCGTATGAGGCGAGCTTCAACCCACTCAGCGCTCTCAAATCCAAGGAGCGTTGTCCTTAAGGTGTCCAGTGCTTGGACGTACATTTTTTTCGATATCAGCTCTTGACTGACCGAAATCCCTTTTTCCAATTGGATGTTCCCTGCGAAGTAGCCTTGAACCGGTTCAAGAAGCATGTCGATTTCGGCCAATGCTTCATTGGGAGTGAGTGAGAGGTTGCCCGTCTCAGAAGGCGTTCGTATGGGTATGATTCGATCTGTGATTTCATGTATGTCTGACAACAATTGACTCGTCCAACGTGGATCTAAATATTCTAGGATGACGTTGTGGTACTCCACCAATGCGCGGTCAAATTGCTCTGTTTCCACGAAGTGTCGGCAGAATTCCAGCTGACCTTTAAGGGTGAGTTTAGCTACTTCCGATCCCAGCGTTGTGGTGTACAAAAACTCGAGCATCGCATCAATCTGGTTGGCACCATCTTCCATGCTTACGAGCGCATTGCGCACCCTTGCTTCGGCGATGTGTTCATCCTCAGCGTACCGATCGAGGAGTAGGTGTATCTCAGTTTCCAGTGTTGGTTGATTCCTGTTGTTCCATGCAGTTGCAATGGCCTGCTTGTAGCAGAATTCTGCCGATTCAAAATCACCGTAGTGCATGAAGCTCTTTGCTTTATCGATGTGCTTAGTGAATGCCTTCGAGCGCCCCAGCCGTTCAGCTTCGACTTTGGAGGTGAACAGCATGCGGTCGACTTCTCGAATCAGTTCTAAGCTGCTTACCGGTTCGATATCAATAGATTGACCTCGAATATCGTGGATGAAAGAGCTGCTCATCACAACAAGGAGCGTTGCAGTGAATACACGGGATAGGGTGGTCAAAAGGCTCAACATGGCTCGAATAGGCGAAATAATTATACGACATTCGTAAGAAACCGGCGCCATGCGATTTACTCTACATAGCACATTCTTCCTCACTTTTATTCTATTCATAACAGGAAATCTGTTTTCACAGCGAGGACAGATCAACTTTTATCTCGATGCTCAGATCACCAGCACTATGGAAGCCGGAGAAAAGGTCTTTAGCTACGAAGCATGGATGTACCCGGTGATTTCTGAGAGTGACCCGGAAAACGCAATCGAAGAGCTGAACGAGCGCTTGGCTTTTTCATACGAGGCCTTGTCTGAAGAGGAGGTCGAGTTTCAATTTAATGGGGTGGAGCTGGATGAACCATTGGACAGCCGGCAGATTCTTGAGATGTTGGCCGCGCGCATGGGTATTCAGGAGCAAGACATTCCGAAGTCAAAGTATTCAGTGAACACACACATTTCCTTGGTTGAATGGATCAACGACAGTGCGGAATACATCAATGTTGAGCGCACGCTGGTCACCAAAACAAAAGATCAAAAAATCGAACAACGCAGTGTTTACCACTGCGTTATGAACGCCCTGACCGCCGATACGCTGTCTTTAGGAGACTTGGGGAGTAAGAAGATCATCGGCTGTGCGCAAAAGGCCATTGCAACGAGCGCATTTGCCAACGAGCCGTGCGGAGATGCAAAGCTTCGGATTGCTTGGGACGAATCCCTTGGCTGCGACACCAAAGTAGCCATGTTTCGGAGGAAATCAATCTTTCTGTATCCCAGCAAAGATCTGGTGGGTTGTGATTTTCCTTACCATCAGAAATACTTGGTTGAAATCCCCGTTCAATGTTTTGTGATGGACAAACCCTGCGTGAAGTAAGCTATGTTTCCGAAGCTCCTCGAACTCGGTGATTATACGGTCTACACCTACGGGTTTATGATCGTAACCGGAGCATTTTTAGCCTATTTTTTTCTCGCCAATCAGGCTAGAAAAGCGTATAAAATTCCGAGCGAAAAGATCAGTTCTTTGGTGCTGTGGATCTTCATCGCAGCCTTTGTGGGGGGTAAATTGCTCTTCTACTTAGAGCGTCCTTCAACCTATCTTGAAGACCCATCTAAAATGCTCGATGGTCTTGGCAGCGGGTTTGTCTTTTTCGGTTCCTTGCTCTTCGCCATTCCGACCACGATCTATTTCTTTAAAAAGAATGGCTGGCCAATTTGGGGAATGCTTGATCTGCTTGCGTTTACCACGCTCATCGTACACTCTTTTGGTAGGCTTGGTTGTTTGTTCGCCGGATGTTGTCATGGCGTTGAAACAGACCTCCCAATCGGCATAACCTTTACCCACCCTGCCTGCCAAGCAGAACCGCTCGGCGTTCCACTTCATCCGACCCAGATTTATGCGGTCGTTTTGCTCACAAGCATATTTGCGTTCCTCTGGTGGCTCAAGCCAAAAAAGAAATTCGACGGACAATTGTTCCTCATCTATGTCATGCTCTACTCAGCGGGCCGATCGGTCATCGAGATCTTCCGTGGCGACGAAGCTCGAGGTTACTTGGTTGATGAAATCCTTACCCATTCACAGTTCATTTCACTGATCCTCATCGTATCAATGGTTTTCGTTTACATCTGGCGAAAACGAGTCGCCTCGAAACCTTAAACTTGTCGTAAATCTTAAGAATATGAGTGCAGCAGTGCGCAAACTACAACCTTCTTCCTTGTGGAATCATTTTTCTGACCTCAATGCCGTGCCCCGTCCCTCGAAAAAAGAGGAGCGCGTCATCGAATTCGCGCAATCGTTCGGCGAGCAACTGGGGTTGGAAACAAGAATCGATGGCGTAGGAAACGTTATCATCAAAAAGCCAGCTTCTCCAGGAATGGAAGATCGTCAGACCGTTGTCCTGCAAAGCCATTTAGATATGGTGCACCAAAAAAACAACGACACTCAATTCGATTTTGACACAGAAGGCATCCGCATGTTTGTTGATGGCGATTGGGTGCGCGCTGAAGGAACCACACTCGGAGCTGACAACGGCATCGGTGTCGCCGCAATCATGGCGATCTTGAGCTCTAATGACATCGCACACCCACCGTTGGAAGCGCTGTTCACCATCGATGAAGAAACCGGAATGACCGGCGCGATGGGGTTGAAGGGAGGTGTGTTGGATGGCAGCATCTTACTCAACCTCGATACCGAAGACGACGATGAACTCACCATTGGTTGTGCCGGTGGAATCGATGTGACGGCTCAAGGAAAGCTAGAAACCGAACAACCCACTTCAAATAGTGCGTGGTATAAGCTCACCGTGAAAGGTCTTACCGGCGGACACTCTGGAATGGACATACACCGTGGTAGAGGAAATGCGAATAAACTGATGAACCGAGTGCTTGGTGAATCCCAAGAATTTGGTGTGCGCCTGGCGAGCATAGACGGAGGAGGGTTGAGAAATGCGATTCCTAGAGAATCAAATGCTACTCTATGCGTACCCCTTGACCGGGTCGGTGATTTTGAATCGAGGATTGCGCACATCGAGCAAACGTTGAAGGCAGAGTATCGGTCGACCGATCCTTCGCTTACTGTTGGGCTTTCGAAGATTGAAGCCGGTAGCAAGGTGCTGACTGAAAGTGCGCAAAAGCAGCTGATTCGAGCCGTTTACGCTTGTCCGATAGGCATATACCGCATGAGTCCTGACATCGAAGGATTGGTGCAGACTTCTAACAATCTCGCACGCGTACAGCTTGAAGACGGCGCCTATACGATTATGTGTTTAACACGAAGCTCTGTCGACAGCGAAAAAATGGACGAAGCCAGAACCATCCAGGCGGTCTTTGAGCAAATAGGTGGAAGCGTTGAATTTGGAGGAAGCTACCCTGGATGGGAGCCAAAGCCGGACGCGGACATCGTTACAATTATGGACAACCTCTATACAGAAATGTTTGATGAAAAAGCACACGTGATGGCCTGTCATGCGGGCTTGGAATGTGGAATCCTCGGTACAAATTACCCCGAACTGGAGATGATTTCCTTCGGTCCCAATATCCGTGGAGCGCATTCCCCAGATGAATGCGTCCAGATCAGTTCGGTTCAAAAATTCTGGGACTTTCTGTTAGAAACGCTAAAACGCACACCGAAAACAGTCTAGAACAAACACCTTGGTTCGCTTCAAGGGTAACTTCGTAACTGTATTAGGCACAGTCGGAAACTCCCTTGACAAGTTCTGTGCTACTGCTTACAATCCCCATTATTTTTGAATGGCCTTATGATTATTCTGCTTTCTCCTGCAAAGACACTCGATTTTGACTCGCACCTGCCCGATGTGACAACTACAGAACCGGATTTTGTAGATGAATCCTTTACCTTGATCAAGAAACTGCGAAGTCTATCAAAGAGGAAGGTTTCGAACTTGATGAACCTCAACAAGGACCTGACCGAACTGAACGTTTTGCGCTACAATGAGTGGGAGCCTGATTTCAGTCCATCGGAGAGCCGTCCTGCCATACTCACATTCAATGGTGAAGTCTACCGAGGGCTGAACGCGTCGTCATTCTCTCAGGACGACTTGGCCTACGCTCAAGATCATTTACGCATATTGAGTGGGCTGCATGGACTCCTGCGTCCACTTGACCGCATCCGGCCATATCGATTGGAAATGGGAACGAATTTGCCCGTTCGTCGAAGAAAGAATCTTTATCATTTTTGGGAAGACCGCGTGACAAAGGCACTCAACGAGGCGCTCGAGGAACAGGAGCATAAGGTCGTCATCAATTTGGCATCCAATGAGTACTCGAAGGCCGTCAACTTCAAGAAATTGAAAGCGAAGGTAGTTACCCCTGTTTTTAAGGATTGGAAGAACGGCGAGTTTAAGTCAATAATGACCTATGCGAAGCATGCACGGGGAAAGATGGCCTCACACATCATCAAGAACCGCATCGAACATCCGGAAGATCTGAAAGGATATCCGGAATATGATTTTACACCGAATTTAAGCTCTGAATCAGAGTGGGTGTTTACTAGAACCACAACCAACTAATAGCAATCGTGCTGCGAAAACCAGTCATCTCGGGAATAATACTAAGTGCCGTGGTCTTTATCGTGTCACTTACCGTTTCCGTTTGGCTGTGGCTTCAGTATAAATCGAAAGTTGAGTCTGAGCAGATAGAACAAGTCAGTGTGCTCGGTGAGCATACAAGGTCGCGCATATGGAGCATGATCAACAAGGACCTCGATCAACTCAAGGCATTCAAGAGTCGCATTGAGTTTACCAATGGTGAATTCTTTGACCACTGGCAGGAAGACGCGGAGCAGATTGTTTCGCTCGACAGTTCGGTGCGGTTTCTTGAGTACATCGATTCGAATATGGTGATTCGAGACGTTGTTCCTCTTCGGCGCAACTTAGACATTCTGAACCTCGATTTGCGAACGGTGAATTATCGTGCCGATAACTGGAAGCGAAAGATGTTGGCCAATGAATTCAACATCACCCACTGGGTGAATCTCATTCAAGGTGGACAGGCGTTCTTAGTTGACGCTCCGGTTTGGATCGATACAACGTTTTACGGGAGTTTGACAGCAGGTTTTGACTTTACGCACGACATCAATCAATACTTCGAAGACAACCCGGACTACCACATCCACCTTTATGATCAACAGGGTACAAAGTTCTATTGCTCAGACCCCAAGATCTGCAGTTCCATTGAAGTTCAGGAAGAGTTTTTGTTCGAAGGATTGATCAACATCAACCAGAGCCGAGAAGTATGGTGGAGGATGCAGTTCTACCCAACGCCCAGTTTTTTCAGTGTGGAAGCCAAGGCGATCAGCTTGATTTCATTGGCGTTGTCGATATTTCTAGGATTCACCCTCTCCATCGCCCTTTACTTCATTCTAAAAACCAACCGACAGGAGAAAGCCACCAAGGCGATCAATGAAAGGCTTGAAAAACTGAACGTTACCCTTGAGTTGGAGAAGAGACGCGCCGAAGAAAATTCTCGCGTGAAATCTGAATTCTTGAGCAACATGAGCCATGAGATCAGGACTCCGCTGAACATCATCCAGGGACTCATTCAATTGTTGTCTACGAACACTAGCCCATCCAGACAAAAGGAGTACCTCAGTCTGCTTGCAAACTCCTCATCACACCTGCTCGGCCTTCTCAACAACATCCTTGACATCGACAAGATCGAAGCTGGCTTACTTCCTGTAAACAACGTTCGATTCCAACCCGTAAAGAAGCTCGAGGCCTTGTGCGAAATCTATCAGAGCGTATTCAAGCAGAAGGGAGTAAAGCTGGTCTTCGACACAACAGAAGACCGCAAAGGCTGGCTCATCGGTGACGAGGTCAAATTCACACAGATCCTCTCAAACTTTGTCCAGAATGCCTTGAAGTTTACAGAGGACGGATTCGTAGCAATCTATTACGAACAAAAGAATGCAAGCGATGGCAGCGTTGATGTGACTATTAAGGTAAAAGACACGGGCATCGGCATTCCGAAGGATAAGCTGTCCAAGATCTTTGAGCGGTTTTCTCAATTGGATTCGGGATATAAAAAGAAGTATTCCGGCACAGGGCTAGGTCTAGCGATCAATTATGAATTGGTGCGGTTGCTTGGTGGGGATATTTTGGTGACGAGCGAAGAAGGTAAAGGCACGGAGTTCATCGTTTCTTTGACGTTCAAGGATTCAGAACCACCAGGCGATCGTCTGATCGACGGTGACTTGGTCGATGATTTTAGCGGCAAAAAGGCGTTGATTGTAGAAGACAATGAGCTGAATGTTTTGGTCGTAAGCAAAATGCTCGAAGGGCTTCGTTTCAAATGGCGGTCTGAGTCGAATGGAGAATTGGGCGTCAAGGCGTTTGAGGAGGAAGAATTTGACATCGTGCTGATGGATTTGCACATGCCTGTGATGGACGGCATGACGGCGTCGGCAATCATGATGCAGCAAAATAAGGACATCCCAATCATCATGCTTTCGGCCAACGTAACACGTGAGGCAATCGAAGACGCCAAGCGCAATGGAATCGAGCACTACCTGACCAAACCAGTATCAAAAGAGCGCTTGAAAGAGGTGATGAATGACGTGCTGCTGCATGAAAAAGAGCGCAATCCTGAATAAGGCAAACGTTGGAATTTCGAAACGCGACAACCAGCCATCTTGATAAGCTACTGGGAAAAATCTGAATTGCTTCATTGCGACATTGCCATCGTTGGCGGTGGCATTGTTGGTTTATCGGTAGCGGCAAGCCTAAAGGAGCGATTTCCGCAGCGAAGTATTCGAATCCTTGAGCGTTCACTCTTACCTTACGGCGCCAGTACACGCAATGCAGGCTTCGCGTGCTTTGGAAGTCTCACAGAAGTCCTAAGCGACATCGACCGGATGGGTGAGAACGCTGCCCGTGAGCTGTTGTTCAAGCGATGGATGGGCATGGCAATCACTAGAAAACGCTTGGGGGATCAAGCGATGGGCTTCGCAGAGCTTGGCGGGTATGAATTGCTTGATTCAGATGATGCCCGAAGTTCAAAAATAGACACGGTGAACGCCCTGGTATCTGACTTCTTGCCAGACTACCTTACGGTGAAAACGCCCTTGAAAGCTGCGTTGGGGCTGAAATCGTCTGGCGAACTCATCTCCATGGCGCAGGAAGGACAGGTCAACACGGGCTTGATGATGCGATCCTTGGCTCGGTACGTCGCGGAATTGGGGGGCGAAATCATCACCGGCGCTAAAGTGGTCGAAGTCAACGACGGGAACAACATCTCTATTCTTGTCGAAGACGCATTGCGCGGTGAACTCGAATTCACATCCCTTAGATTGATCCTTTGCACCAACGCGTTCACACGCAACCTTGATCCAAACTATGAAATACTTCCAGCGCGTGGTCAGGTTCTCCTTACGAGGCCGATACCGTCGCTGAAATTCAGCGGGAATCTACATCTGGATGAGGGATTCTATTACATGCGTAGCCTTGACAATCGGTTGATGATCGGCGGGGCCCGCCAGCTTGCCTTCGAAGAAGAGGCAACCCTCGCGATCGATTTGAATCCAAAACTTCAGCAACATCTCAAAGAAACCGCCGAACAGCTCATTGGTCATTCTGTCGAAGTCGATGCACAATGGGCCGGCATCATGGGATTCACAAACGACAAGCTTCCATTGGTGGAATGGAAGTCCGACCAAACGCTCATCGCAGCAGGAATGAGCGGGATGGGTGTAGCCTTGGCAGGATTCATCGGAGAGGAAGTGTCCGATCTTATGCAGGGAAAGGAACCACATCAATAATCGTCTATGGGAGTATGGATTATCAAAAGATGTGGAATAAGGCAATGTCCTATGAAACCTATAGGAAACGCGTTGAAGAATTGATGGCGGAAGGAAAGGTGACTGGCAATACACAGTCGGAGTCGCTCTTAGGGTACACAAAACTCAACATACACCGAATGGATCGCCTGCACAAAACGATTCGGCTGTCGGAAACGATGATCGACGTATGGAAGCCACTTGCAGGGACGGTGAAGTTTTTAAGCCTGACCGAAGGATGGTGTGGCGACGCAGCTCAAAACCTTCCCTTGATTGAAGAACTTGCTAGAAGCACAGGGATAAAATCGCGCTATCTCCTGAGAGATGACAACGATGACCTGATGCAATTGCATCTTACCAATGGAGCAAAGTCTATTCCTATTGTGCTCCTACTGTCCAATCAAAATGAAGTCATTGCCTCTTGGGGGCCTCGACCTGCCGTGCTGCAGGATCAAGTAATGGCATACAAACAGAAGCCCGAACCCAAGGAGCCCTACAGCGAGTTTTCCAAACGAACTCAGCTTTGGTATGCGCAGAACAAGCAAGAAGCGCTTATGGAAGAAATGACCGAGTTGGGCCGAAGGGCGCAAAATCGGCTCATGGATGCTGCATGATTTTACCTGACCTTTGGCTGCCAATTGCGTCAGTGTATTCATGGTTCGAATCCTTTGCATGCTCCTCTTACTGATCGGAACCTCTTGCAATCGTTGTCTTGAAGGTTGTATCAATGGTGTTTGCAAGAAAGGACTGTGCGACTGCAATGTTTGGTATACAGGAGATCGCTGCGATCGAAGCGTGCTCCAGCAACACGCGTCGTCTTATGAAGGCACCATGCGATACCTTCCAAACGCGTATGAGGAAGTTGAATTTCAGTTGATCGTATCACCGCTAGACCCTAGCGTGGCATTCCTTGACCCTCTGGCTATTGAATGCGCTTTTAATGATGAAACACGCTTCTCCATTCCGCAGCAAGCCTGGCGCGATGGAACGATTGAAGGGTCAGGGGAAATGCTGCTTGATTTGATTTCTGCTCAAATCACTTATACGCCTTCGGATACGACCATCCAGTCGATCGTTTTGGAGGCGTCGAAACGCTAAGGGCGCAAACCAATGTTTCGATTTCGTTAGAAGTCCTAAAGAGCATCGGAATTCCGCTAAAAAATTTACATTTTCGCCGCGTTAAATCATTTACCACATGGCGAAAATCCACAACTTCAGCGCTGGTCCCAGCATACTTCCTCAAGAGGTGTTCGAGCAAGCTTCAAAAGCGGTCTTGGATCTTGATGGAATCGGTTTATCCCTTCTCGAAATTTCTCACCGCAGCAAAGAATTTGTTGCCATCATGGAGGAGGCTCGATCTCTCGTCAAAGAAATCTTTGGCGTTGGAGATGACTATGACGTACTATTTCTTCAGGGTGGAGCGAGCCTGGGGTTCTTGACGAGTGCGTACAACATGATGCGTGAGAACAAAAAAGGAGGATACTTAGTCACCGGCTCCTGGGCGAAGAAAGCGTTGAAGGAGGCGAAGTGGCTCGAAGGCGGTGTGGAAGTCGCTTCTTCGGCAGACAGCAACTTCAACTACATTCCGAAAGGCTACCAGGTGCCATCAGACATTGACTTTCTACACTACACATCGAACAACACGATTTTTGGCACGCAGTACCACAGCATCCCGGCTACCGACAAACCATTGGTTTGTGACATGTCCAGCGACATCTTCAGCCGACCAGTAGACGGCAATAAGTTTGATTTGATCTATGCAGGTGCGCAGAAGAACATGGGACCTGCAGGCGCGACCCTGTACGTGTTTAAAAAAGACATTCTTGGAAAATCAACGGTGCCGATTCCCACCATGCTTAATCTAAACACCCACGCTGAGAAGGACTCGATGTTCAATACGCCTCCAGTGTTTCCGGTATATGCCAGCATGCTCGTGTTGCGATGGATTAAGAAGACAGGTCTTGCACAAATCGAAGCGAACAACAGCGCCAAAGCGCAGCTGCTTTACGGGGAGGTGGATAGAAATGGCATGTTTAAAGGCACAGCCAAGACCGAAGACCGCTCGTGGATGAACGGTTGCTTTGTCTTGAACGACGGTTTGGATGAGTCGCTCAACCAGCAATTTCTCGACATGTGCAAGGCTGCGAACATCAGCGGGATCAAAGGCCACCGATCGGTGGGCGGTTTCCGTGCAAGTATGTACAACGCATTGCCGCTCGAGAGCGTTCAAGTGCTGGTGGATGTCATGAAAGAATTTGAAGCTAAATTCGGATAGGATGAGATGGATGATGATTGGCTTGGCCGTGTTGGTTCAAACAGCGGCTCTGGCCCAAATGCCCACAAACGAAGCAAAGGATTATGAGTATCACGGCGAAGCCACGGTAAGGAGGGCGAGCACCGGAGACTTACAAAAGCGCCTCAACAAATGGGCGGGCGATTATTTCAAGGATGCCAAATCGTTGATCATCGTCTTGGACGATACCAACAACCGCTTCGTGGATATCGATGTTACCGAGAAGATGGTCGAAAGCCACTTCGGCGTAAATCGAACCCACAAGAACAGAGAACTGACCTATCACATTAAGTTTGATACAGATCGTAAAGACTACGAGTATTGGATCAACGACTTCAAGTATGCTGCATTGGAGATTGATCACAAGAATCGTGAAACGCAGCTTGAAGGAAAGATGAGTGAAATGAGCTCAGCTGCGAAGAAGAGCCTTGAAGAAGAGGTGCATGTGCTGATGGAGCAAATGATCAAAAGCTTTAAGGAAGCGGCAGAGAAAGATTTACCGGAAGACCAATAAACCCCAATTTGATGAAAATTTTAGCAAACGATGGCATTTCGGCTTCGGGAAAAGCGAAGCTCGAAGCTGCCGGATTTACGGTGAGTACGGATACCATAGAGCAAGACAAGCTGGCACAAGGCATCAACGACGGAGGCTTTGTCGGCATTTTGGTACGCAGTGCTACGAAAGTGCGTAAAGAGCACATAGACGCTTGTCCAAATCTGAAGTTGATCGGTCGTGGCGGTGTTGGAATGGATAACATCGATGTGCAGTATGGCCGTGACAAAGGCCTTCACGTCATCAATACGCCAGCAGCCAGTTCTCAAAGTGTTGCCGAACTCGCGATGGCTTCGATGTTTTCGATGGCCCGGTTTACTTATGATGGATACCGAAAGATGCCTGGCCAGGGTGTTGCAGAATTCAAGGCGCTGAAGAAGGCCTACAGTAAAGGGGTCGAACTACGCGGTAAAACACTTGGAGTGATTGGCTTTGGAGGCATTGGTCAAGCGCTTGCGAAGTATGCACTGGGCTGTGGCATGAACGTCGTTTACGCTACGCGTGGCAATGGCAGCTCTACATCCATTGAAGTCGAAGTTGGAGGTCAGATGTTGACGGTGGCTGTTGAACGTAAGGAAATCCATGAATTGCTTGCCATGTCGGATTACATCAGCCTTCACGTGCCGAAACAAGCGGACGGGTCAGCAGTTTTGGGAGATGCGGAACTGCAAAAAACCAAGGATGGCGTTTGTCTTGTGAATACTTCGCGTGGAGGATCGATTGATGAAGATGCCTTATTAAAGTACTTGGATTCAGGAAAAATTCGAGCCGCGGCATTGGACGTTTTTGTTGGAGAACCTGAACCTAGAAAAGATGTTCTTGCCCATCCACGTGTGCTCAGTACACCGCACATCGGTGGTAGCACTGTGGAAGCTCAAGACCGAATCGGTGAAGAATTGGCCGATCAAATCATTGCATTGCTTAAATAACTACCATAGATGAGTATACTAAAACCATTTAGGGCCGTTCGACCTACTGCCGACAAGGTCGTCGAAGTGGCTTGCCGTCCATACGACGTATTGGACGCAGAGGAAGCGAGGGAAGAAGCGTCCGGAAAGCCGCATTCGTTCTACCATGTAATCAAACCAGAGATTGATTTTCCAGACGACTTTGACCATTATGCAGAGGCAGTTTACGAGAAAGGTCGGGAGAATTACCTGGCCTTGAAATCATCCGGAGTATTGAAGAAAGATGACAAGGAGCAATTCTACATCTACCAATTGATCATGGATGGGCACACCCAAACAGGCATCGTTGGATGTTGTGCAATCGACGACTACTTCAACAACGTCATCAAAAAACATGAGTTAACACGCCCGGATAAAGAAGAGGACAGAAAAAACCACGTCCGCTATGGCAAGATCAATGCGGAACCCGTGTTTTTCTCCTATCCACACGTTGACGCCATTGACGCCTTGGTAGACCGAGTCAAGAGTGACTCGAAACCTGTGTACGACATTACCACCGCGGATGGAATTCAGCACACCCTGTGGGTCGTTTCAAGCGATGCAGATAATCAGGAAATAGAGTCGCTCTTCGCTAGCAGCGTGCCCTCGATTTATGTTGCCGATGGCCATCACAGAACTGCCGCCGGTGCATTGGTGGGTCAGGAGTTTAGGGAAAAAGCTGGAGGAAGCGCAACAGACGGTGCGCGCTATAACTACTTCATGGCGGTAGTTTTCCCAGACAATCAACTCAAAATCATCGATTACAACCGGGTGGTGAAAGACCTGAACGGGATGACCGAGGACCAGTTGTTGGAGAAATTGAGCGCCAGCTTCAACGTTTCACCGATTGAAGGGCAGTACAAGCCTGAACGCCTCCATACAATAGGAATGTACTTGAACGGAAAATGGTTCAAACTTGAAGCGCTGGGTGGTACATACGACGACAATGACCCGGTAGGAGTACTTGATGTTACCATCCTGTCTAAGCAAGTCTTGGAGCCTCTTTTCGACATTGTAGACCTTCGGCGCGATAAGCGCATCGAGTTCGTAGGAGGAATTCGAGGCTTGGGCGAGTTAGAGAAGCGTGTGAATTCGGGCAACATGAAAGTTGCGTTCGCAATGTATCCTGTTTCGATGCAGCAATTGATCGACATCAGTGATGCCGATTTGATCATGCCACCCAAAGTGACTTGGTTCGAACCGAAGCTTCGAAGCGGTCTCTTCATCCACGAATTGGAAGCATAGTAAGCACAAAAAAGTGTGAGGCGCCATCGATAAATCATCGGTGGCGCTTTTTTATGGTCCATTTCTATTGCAGTCAACGGCTTATGCTTACTTTGGTGGAGCTACTTTGATCGATAAAACTCCAATACGTGCGGATTGCTGTTATTGAAGACGAAAGTCTTATCGCCGAAATGATCAAGATGATGCTCGAAGACCTCGAGCACGAAGTGCCTTGGGTAGTACATGGACTAGAGGAAGGAAGGGCCGTATTGAAGAATCAGATTCCTGATTTTGCCATTTTGGACATCAACCTCTCAGGAGGAAGCGAGGGCATCGAGTTAGGTCGCATCGCAAAAGAGAAAGAAATCCCATTCATCTACCTGACTTCGTATTCAGACCGCAAAACCATTGAGGAAGCAAAGCAGACCAAGCCGGGTGCTTATGTGATCAAACCATTCACTGAAGAGGAGCTCTACACCGGCATTGAGATGTCGTTGATGCACGCAAGGGGTGGCGACGATGATGGAGTGATTACTATTCGCGATGGTCATCGCAGCATTCTCCTAAAGTTGGATGAGATCGTTTACTTGAAAGCTGAAAACATCTACGTAGAAATCTATACCACCACCAAGCGATACATCATTCGTCAAGCATTCACGAATTTTCTTGAAAACCTACCAAGCGACCAGTTCATTCGCCTGCATCGGTCGTATGCCGTGAATAAGAAGCATGTCAAAGCGCTGACCAGAAACGCAGTAGAAGTCGATGATTCCTCGCTGCCAATTTCACGATCCTACCGTCAAGATGTACGTCGGAGCTTGGAATCCTGACGTTCACATACAGAACCTTAACGTTCGCAACAATAACTTAACACCACAGTGGTAGAGTCGTCCGCTTCGATGTATCTTGGTTCTACTAAAGAGAATTGATCTAATCAATATAAACCTCAATCCGTAGCATGGCGATTTCAAAATCGCTGACCGCCCCTCTCGGGGCGGTTTTTTTTTTGCCAATGTTTCTGTGGAGTGGTTTGAATTCAAAGCTTAACCCACCTTGGTGGCGCCTGGTGATAAAAGAGCGTAAAGCCTTAGAAAGGCAGTTAAAAACTACAACGGCAAGCTACGTGAATCACCTCGAAATTATTTGTCGAAGATCAATTAGAACTGCTTCAGAAATGCGCGCGTTTGTTCCTTCACATGTGCTTTCATCTCTGTCGTTAGGCCGTGATGACAAGCCAGAAGAATTCCACCCCGCATCACCTTATCGGCTTCTGGGTAGCCATTTGAAGAACGGTTGCAGTGCACGTTCTTAAAGCCAGGCTGCCTCAGTATGTTGCCGGTGAATACGGTACGGGTCTGGATATTGCGCTTTTCCAGAAAGATTTGCATCTCCGGACGCTTGAATGGCGCGTCGTCACGAATGGTCAACGCGAGTGCGAGCCAACCTGTACGGCTGTTTGGCAATTGCTTGGGAAGAATGAACCATTCTTCATACTCCTGGAAAAACTCAACCATTTCCGAGAAGTGCTCTTCGCGCGCTGAAATGTTCTGATCGAGTTTGTCCAATTGAACCAATCCAAATGCTGCGCCCATTTCCGAAGGTTCAAGATTGTAGCCGGGCTCTGCAAAAATGAACTTGGAGTCGTACGGAATACCATCAACATCTACGTTGAATCTGTTTTCAATGGCCTCGGATTCGACAAAAAGGCTTGATGATCTGCCCCAGGATCGGAGCAGCTTTCCGCGCTCAAAGTGCTCTTTGTTCCGCATTGTCAGCATGCCGCCATTTCCAGCACAGTTGATCACGTGCGACCCGTAAAAGCTCGTCACGCTCATGTCCGAGAACTTTCCGGCGCTCTCGCCGTCAATGGTTGCACCAAGGGTGTCAGCAGAATCTTCGATTACAAACAGGTTGTACTTGTCAGCCAGTGCCCGCAACTTTTTCCAATCCGGAAGGTTTCCAATGAGGTTGGGAATCATCAGCGCCTTGGTTTTCGGCGTAATCATTTCCTCTACTTTGTCTGCGTCGATGTTGTAGGTGCCTTCTTCCACATCCACAAACGACGGTATCAGCTTGCTTCGAACTTGAGGAGCAACGGTTGTAGAAAAGGTGAGGGCAGGGGTGATGACCTCACTTCCCTCAGGCAGGTTCATCAACTCAACTGCAAGGTAGTTCGCCGAGGAACCGCTGTTCAGCATCACACCATACGGCTTGTCATACAATGTGGCAACGCGTTCCTCCATGGATCGAACGTGTTTTCCCATTTGAGTGCTCGTTTTAAGAACGTTCACTACCGCGTCAATTTCTTCCTGTCCGTGCACGGTCATGCCGTAGGGCACTCGAATCATTTCATCTGTGCTATTCATTGCTTTCTAGTCGCTTTCTTGTTGCTTGAGTTGTGTGAGATAGTCGTCCACATTCGACCAGCGAAAGTCGGGAAATTCAGCATTGAATTTCGCAGCCGACATACCGCCGTTCAGAGGACGTGGAGCTGGAGGATTGATGGTTGATGTGGAAACGCCCGTGATGCGCACTTGATCGTTTCCGAAGTACTGGGCTACGCGCTCCGCCAATTGAACTCGATTGAGGTAATCGGTAGACGCGAAGTGGTAAATGCCGTTCGAATTGTTCTTCACTAAGAGCGCTACAGCGCGTGCAACATCCCATGCATTTACAGGGGTGGCATATTGATCGTAGGGAAGCGTGAGATCCATTGCCTCTCCGTCTTTCATATTCTTACTCAACCGAGCGATGAAATTTTTTCCTCTGATCTCGTTTCCATACACATTGGTGATGCGGCAAATCAAATGGCCCATTCCGCTTGATTGGACGAGTCGCTCGGCCTCAAGTTTGTGTTTGCCATACACAGAGAGTGGATTGACTTCATCTTCTTCGGCGTAATACCCTTTCATTCCGTCAAAAACATAATCTGTACTTAAGTAAACGAACCGAGCATTATGGCGCCTCGCTAGCTCAATTGCTTGTCGTGTTGATTCGACCGTTTTTTGAAAACTTTCCTCTTCGTGTTCCTCGCAGTAGTCAACCCAAGTCAATGCACCGCAATGCATTATAACTTCTGGTGCAAACGCGTCAACGTCTGAATTCTTGGGATCTGTTGGGTTAAGCGTGTTGTAGAACACTGTGTGATCTGTTTCAAATGAGAAATGGGTTCCCAGCACATCCCACCCTAACGCATCAAAGTGCTCCATGCAGTTGCCTCCAACTAGTCCGGATGCCCCTAGAATCAGTGTTTTCATGTGCTGGTAATGTTACTTACATCATTGCGCATCCTCGAGCAGATTATTTCGGTTCGGATGAAAAGAATTCACAAATCCTCTCAAGATGCCAGTGAGCATGATGGGAATTACAGCAGCATGAAGCATTTGAGGCAAGAATGCAAAGGACAACAGTGTAAGCGCTAGAACACCCCCGTACGCCATCCAATAGAGTCTTCGCGTCTTCTCAAAGAACAACAACGGGATGCACAGTAGGTTGATCGGCCATGCCCACAGGATGTTCAAATTCCCAGCGGTTGCCGTGTGGTCTGTGATGAACCAAAGGAAGAAGACCAAAGCTCCTAAAAGTCCTGTGATCGTCAGGTAGAACACATCAAGTCCCTTGAACAGACGTTTTTTGCGAAATCCGATTGCTGTGAGGATTGAGAAGAGTCCAAACAGCATCCACATGACGGGTATTGGATTGCTTAAGGAGCGTGCATCAGGCAGCCCGGCCTCATCCAAAAGCCTACGCTTTTCTTTTACCAATGAATTTCCGCCAACGCTCGCAGAATCAAAGGCTTGCATCAGCTTGTCTGGAAGAAACATATACTGATAGCTATTGGGTTGAACGTCACACGGCATACCCAATCCCAGATCGATTCCAAAATCTCCCCAAGGGTGAAAGACCAGATAGCGGTCGATGATCATGCGAAACGATGGTTCTGAAGGTTCAAGCAAGTCGGCATAGACCAAATGGTCTTCCTGCAGTGCAGTATCCAATGCATCGCGCAAGCGCGATGAGCAGTTATCATAAAAGAAGTCGTAGAGATAATATCGATTCTCAGGCTGGAAGTTCCAATCGAGAAAATTGAAAAGCGCTTGCTTTTGAATTGAGTCCAAGTTCAGCACCTGCTCAATGATTCCTCTTCCTTCGTACTCGTAGCTGCTCACAAAGCCATCCATCGAGCTCACCGACAATTTGTAGTTCAATCGGCCCATAGCGAAGTTGAAATAGAAGTTCTCATCGAAGGTGAATGTCCCATAGTTGAAGACGACATCGATTTCATTTTCAGGGTCGTGAACGCGCATCGCGCTGTGACCAAAAAGCGAGTAGAGTTCCACACCCGGACTGCAAGTCAGTAAGGATACTTCAGCTTCATTGGAAAGCACTGGCGGCTCCGATCGAGCGATTGACGTACACACCGCTAGTACTATGGTTACCAGTATTTTAAATCTATTCACCTGAATTATAAATAAAAGGAGAGTCAAACGCTTGTAAAGTGGGGAATTCTTTGTCTCGATCCGAAGTGATTGGCTCGATGATTGGCCATTCGAATCCAAATGAAGCGATGTGAATTCCGGCGTCCGAATCGGGGTTGTGAACGGTGGAAGTAAGGTACACCATGCACGTATTATCTTCCAGTACTGCGAACCCGTGTGCCACTCCAATCGGGAGATAAACGCCTTTGCAATTATCACCGCTCAACTCCACAGTTGCAACCTTTCCAAAGGTCGGTGAGCCAATCCGGATGTCCAAGATCACGTCCAACAACCTTCCAGAAGTGCAATAAACGATTTTGGCGTGTTCGTGGGGCGGGGTTTGGAAGTGCATGCCACGTACAACACCCTTTTTATTCGTAGAGTAGAAGCTCTCGCTAAAGTCGCTGATCAGACCTTGAGCTTCCAGTGTGTCTTTGTGGTATGGCTTCACAAACGAGCCCCGTTCGTCGCCTACGTGAAAGAAGTCGATTTCATAAACCCCGGGTATGTTGGTTTCTGAAAAGGATTTCATCCGAAGAAGTCTTGGATTTGCTTTTTTGTATAATGCGCAGCATCATCTCTGCCATCGCGGTACCATTCCATGGTCCATTTAACCGCTTCGGCTGAATCAAACTTGGGTTCCCAATCAAGTTCTTTCATGGCTTTTTCTATGGCAAGCTTTAGCAATCCAGCTTCATGGTGGGCGCCTTCGATGTGTGGTGTTTCATAAGCGCCTTCTCCCCAACAATCGATGGCCAAACGTGTCATTTCGATCACATTGCGCTCATCGTTCGCGTGCGGACCGAAGTTGTAGCCCGTTGCAAATGCCACAGGGTCTTTCGCCAGATGTGCTGCGAGCTGCAAATAGCCATTGAGTGGATCCAGCACATGTTGCCACGGACGCACCGCCTTCGGATTTCGAATGACTACAGCTTCGTTGTTGATCAGTGCTCGGGCGATGTCAGGAACGAGCCGGTTTTCGCTCCAGTCGCCGCCACCGATGACATTGCCGCTCCGGGCAGATGCGATGCCTTGTTGATGTTCTGGATAGTCCTTAGGATTGAAAAAGCTGTTCCTGTATGCGGCGATGCTTAGCTCAGCACACGCCTTGGAGTTGCTGTATGGGTCGTAGCCTCCTAAACGTGCCGTTTCAGGGTAAGGATCCCTGGTTTCGAAGTTTTCATAGACCTTATCCGTCGTGATCAAAACAGATGTACAGGGCTTTTCAAGTTCACGCAAGGCATCGAGAAGATAGATGGTGCCCATCACGTTCGTCTCGTACGTTTCTACAGGGGAGTGGTACGAGTCAATTACCAGGGCCTGTGCGGCAAAGTGAAAAACGAAATCAGGCTGAAACTCCAGTACCTCTTTCTTGAGGCGTGCTCGGTCACGCACATCGGCGATGATGGATGTGCAATGCGCATCACCATTGATGGCGTAATAGAGATCGTGGTCGTTTTTGGGTGCGAGGGCGTACCCCTTAACTTCTGCGCCGAGCTCTTTTAAAATCAGGAGCATCCATGCTCCCTTGAAGCCGGTGTGGCCGGTCAGAAAGACCTTTTTTCCCTCGAATACCGCCTTAAGTCCTTTCACGGTTTACCAATTCTTCCATTTCGGATCCTCTTCCCACATGCGGTTCAGATCGATGTTGTCACGGAGCGTATCCATGCATTTCCAAAAGCCTTGATGACGGTATGCCGCCAGTTGACCAGCTTCAGTGAGCTTTTCTAATGGGTAGCGTTCCCACATGATGTCATCGGCCTGATCGGGCAGGAAATTAAACGTTTCCGGTTCGCAAATGAAGAACCCACCATTGATCCAGTTGCCGTCTTCCTTGGGTTTTTCAGCAAACTGCCGCACGATGTTGTTTTGGTCGATGTTGATCATACCAAAACGGCTTCCGGGCTGAACGATGCTCATGGTAACCGCGGTACCTTGCTTCTCATGGAATTCAAGTTGGTGCCGCATGTCGATGTCGCTCAAGCCGTCACCATATGTAAGCATGAACCGCTCGTTACCAACATATTCCTGAACGCGCTTCAAACGTCCTGCAGTCATCGTCTCTAACCCGGTGTCAACCATCGTCACCTTGAAATTCTCCGAGCTGCTGCTGTGGACGTGCATCTCGTTGTTGCTGAGATCAATCGAAATGTCTGAATTGTGCAGAAAGTAATGGTAGAAGTACTCCTTAATCACATAGCCTTTGTATCCGCAGCAAATGATGAATTCGTTGTGCCCAAAGGCAGCATACGTTTTCATGATGTGCCAGAGGATCGGTTTCCCGCCGATTTCGATCATCGGTTTGGGTTTGAGATGGGATTCTTCGCTGATGCGGGTTCCTTTACCACCCGCGAAAATGACAACCTTCATCTGGTTCCGTGGTTTGCGGCAAATATAACTGCGTCAAACTTGGGAAAGGGTTAAGATTTGGTAAGGCTTTTTAGCTATGGATTCCAGTTCAGATCACTGAATTTTCGCGCGCCCTTCACAAAGTATTGCACGATGATCGAACCTGGAAAGATGCCAGTTTTGGAATAAGCTACAGACCAAGAGCGAAGTTCCCTTCGCTTGGCCAGCCACTTTGGCAATCCGAGGAAGAAGCTCCAATGGGCAGAAACAATGGAGAAGGAAGCTCTTATCTGGCCCCGTGCAATCATGTTGGCGAACGCCAGCGCATCCAAGAATATGCGCGCGGTGATTTTGGAAAAGACTTCGTTTCCTGGAAGATTTTTGACCATCATGATGAGGTTGTTCCGATGGTTGCGAAACGTCTTTTCAGGTGATCCGTAGGAAATCACCGCACCACCGATGTGGTAAACCTCTGCTTGCGGGCACACCATGATTTTATAGCCTCGGTTCTTTAGACGCCAGCAGAGATCGATTTCCTCCATGTGTGCATAGAAATCATTGTCGAGCCCGCCGCTTTCATGATACAGTTTGGCACGAATAAAAAAACAGGCTCCTGATGCCCAAAATATCTCCATCGGGTCATTGTATTGACCTTTGTCTTCTTCGGTGTTGTAGAAGATTCTTCCCCGACAAAAAGGGAAACCGAGGCGGTCAATAAAACCACCAGAAGCTCCTGCATATTCAAAGTGGGATTTCTCTTTCCACGACTTGACTTTAGGTTGAACGATCGCAACCTTGGCGTCGTCGTCAAACATCTTTATCACGGGCTGGATCCAACCTTGACTTACCTCAACGTCTGAGCTGAGGAGGCAAAAGATTTCCGCGTCGATGTTAGAAAGCCCTTCTTGGTATCCGTTCGTAAAACCTCGGTTTGTTTGAATGGTAATGATGTGAAGTCGGTCAGAATAACCCTCAAGCAATTCCGGTGTTTCGTCGCGCGATGCGTTGTCGATCACAAAGATCCCGTATTCTGGGTCTTCTGGTGTGCTGGCCAAGAGGGTTGGAAGGAAATCGCGCAGTAAGTCGGCGTTGTTGTAGCACAGCAACGCAACGGCCACTTTAACTTTTGGAAATTCTGTTGTTGTTGCCACGCTTACTTGGAAGCTGCAATGTTAGTGATTGATGATCGGAGCGCGTTCAAAAACTGCATCCGGCTGAAACAGCTTTCGGTATGTGGCCATCTGTCGCATTTTTGATCCACCCAATGACTGGATGATTGCGATCATCTTCGGGTTGAAATCACCAATCCATGTGATGATGATGCCGTCGTACAACTCCCGCTTTTGAATGACTTCGGCCATGTGTTGGAACATGAAGCCTTCCACGCCCTTGCCTTGATGCTCAGGATCAACCCCGAACGCTACGCCGAAGGAGTTTCGACACACACCCAGTAGCTTGTAGAACAAGAATTTGACTTTACCCCACGCATTAAGATTGTCACCAACCCGACGGAAAATTTCGTTGAGCTCGGGCAGCGAGATGTAGAAGGCTATGGGCTTTTTCTCAAAGTACACGAACCATATCAAGCGTTCGTCCAGAATCGGTTTAATCTTTCGCATGATGCTCATCGCTTGCTCTTGCGACATGCCTTTAAAATTATCGTGGGTCAACCATGCGCGATTGTAGATGGTCCTGAAATCTTCGGCGTACTTGGCCAAATCGCGCTTAGAGATGTGTTCGCAATGGTACCTTGAATCCTCCGCGATACGCTTTGCCCGTTCCTGAAACTTTTTCTGCAAGGGATCTTCAACCTTTCTGTAAAAGACCAATTGGTTGTAGTAGACCTGAAAACCATATGCCTCAAAGAAGGATACGTAGTGTGCAGGATTGTAATTCTGTCCATAGTAAGGCGGGAGCTCAAAGTTTTCCGTGATCAACCCCCAGAATTTGTCTTTCTCCCCAAAGTTGACCGGGCCGTCCATGGCTTCCATGCCGCGCTCTTGAAGCCAATGCTTGCAGGTATCGAAAATGAAGAAGGCAGTTTCCTGATCATTGATGCAATCAAAAAATCCCATACCACCTGTGGGCTGTTTGAAACTATTCGAGAGTTTTCGATTGACGAATGCGGCTACTCTGCCGACGATCCTACCAGATGCGTCCTGAAAAATCCATCGAATCGCCTCTCCGTGCCTGAAGAACTTGTTCTGTTTAGGGTCAAATACCGCTTCAACATCCTGACGCAAATGCGGGATCCAGTTTGGATCGTTTGCATACAATTCGAAGGGTAGCTTTCTGAAAGCCTCAATGCTACTTTTGTTCGTGACTTCAATGACGGTGATCATTCCCTGCGAATTAAACCCAAATTAAACGGATATTTCACTCAGTGAGCACATACAAATCAAGGAACCGATCGAATACGTATTCGTTTGGGGAATGATGGGCGTTGGAAAATCCTCGCTTGCCAAAAAGCTCGCCCGCAAGTTGGGTTGGAGACACATCGACTTGGACGAACGCGTGGAAAACGAGCACGCCATGGGCATCGCCCAAATTTTTGAAGTGCTGGGTGAAGACAAATTTCGCGAGATCGAAGCAGAAGCTCTACGCGCTGTTCCAGTCGAGAAAAAACCCACCATCGTAAGTGTTGGAGGGGGCACACCTGCGTTTCATGAAAATGCCGACTGGATGGTGCATCGCGGATTGTGCGTTTGGCTCGATGCTCCAACCGGAATGCTGGTGCAACGTATCAAGCATTCTAAATCCGTGCGCCCATTGCTCAGCGGAATGACCGAGCTGCAAATGGCAGAGAAAATCGATGCTTTGAAGGCTGAACGCGCCCCTGCATATAAAAAAGCGCATATAATCTTGTCCATGAACAACCTGGAAACTCCAGCTGCAGTAGCACTGCTGGTACAGCTTATTCGAGATAGATCGTAGGCTTGGGTTTGATCACCAGTTGGATGTGCTCCTGAAGCGTAGTCGCAAGACTCAGGCCCGTGAAGTCGCTGTGGATCGGGAAACGACGATGCTTTCGATCTACCAGGCTTCCTGTATACATAGCTTTCGGCTCGAGTTGCATGATCGCCGATGCGCAATGCATCATTGTACGGCCTGAATTGAGCACATCATCCACCAAAACAACGTGCTGGCCAGCAACCGCTTTTTTGAGACCATTTAAGTCTTCAAGCTCCTCTAAACCAATCGATTCGAAGTGCACTTTCAGATGCGAGACCTGCTCGAGTGAATCGATGAGGCGTTCAGCAACCCAAACGCCGCGAGGTTTGATGCCAATCAGCACGATCGACTTCTGATCGTGGCATTGCTCCACGATTTGGTAGGCGATTCTTTTTAATGTTCGCTCAATACGAGTATGATCCAGGATGACGGTTTTCATCGATCTAGGGAAAGCTTCAAATGTAGAAATCGAGAAGGTCACATCTGACCATCTCGGTCTTTATTACTTTTAGGGCTAGAATGAGTGGGTCATTTTTTCGGATTGCGGTTTATTGTCTGTGCTTCATTCTTCCCTTGATGGGGTCTGCTCAGGTCATCATCGAAGGTGAGGTAGCGCACGATGGAAAGCCTATTCCTGATGTTACGATAAAAATCTACGAGCAAGGAAAGGTCGTTCGAACCTTGCAAGCAAACCGGCGGGGGCGCTATGAAACGGAAATTCCGTTTGACAAGCAATATACCTTGGTGTTCATGCGTCCTTTCATGCTGCCGGTAAGCATCGAAGTTGATACACGACTGGATGACCGTAATGGCGAGCACGCCAATCTATACGACGTCCCGCTCAACATGGAAATGTTTTACCGCTACAGTGGGATGAAGGATCGAATCGCCCGTGAGCCGATCGGCGTGATCAAGCAGACGGGAACAGGAGAGTCCACCTTTTCGTTCGTTCCCAATCCGTCGACCATAGAGGCTTTGAAGCCGCTCCACAAAGAATCGCTTGAGCGCGAGCGCAAAGGTGAAGGAGCCGTGGAGTCCTCGCCTCAACCCATCGATAAATCGACTTCAGAGACAGCAACACCAACGGTTGCCGATGAAACCGAAACTCCGACGTCGTTTACACCAGCGTCTGCTGAAAAGGCGAAGAACAAAGAAATCATCGACCCCGCGATGAACGAAGCGAATCGTTTCGAAGTTGTTGAATCGGCTAAAAAGATTGAAAATCAGACATCCAGGGATTCCGAGGTTCAGCGTATCTCGCGCTCTGAATCAACCGACATGTCGATTGAAGCGCACATCGAGCAGGAAAAAAAGATTCGATCCGAATACCACGAGGAACAAAAGGATCGATCGCTCGAAATCGGTAAAGCGCGCACCGATAAGCATGAAGATGCCGTCAGGCGTGGAATGACCTTCCACGAACCGATCTACTATGCCCGTAAGCCATCGGTTGTTTCCTTGATCGGTCATTCGATCGATGAAGGGATCATTTTGACAGAAGAGCGCATCATCGTAGATCGCCTTGGTAAACGAGATCTGTATGTCATGTCAACCTACGACTGGCTGCTCTTCGATTACACGACCTTCACGCTAAACGGAATTGAAATTACGGAAGAGGAATATGAAGCCATTAAGGTTGAGGTGGGTATTTAGTGCACTTTGTGCGCTCGTTTTATTTGCGGCTACATCGAAGGCTCAGGTCTACAGTTTTAGAAGTTTCGGTCTCGAAAAAGGGGTGTTTCCCAGTCGCATTGAGTGCATCGAGCAGGCTGAGAGTGGAGAGCTCTTGATTGGAACGCTTGCAGGGCTTGTCATCTACGATGGCTATAAGTTTGAAACGCTGGGAGTAGCAGACGGACTGGCCGAAAGTTCGATCAGTGCCCTTTATACCTATGAAGATGATATCTGGTTGGGACATTGGACAGGAAACCTCACACGATACAATCTGCGGGACAATTCCTTCGAAATCTTCGAGATTGCGAATCAAGTAGGGTTTTCTTCGATTGCACAAATGTTGCGTCTAGAGAACGGGGAATTGCTCGTTCTGACATCCGACGGTAAGCTCTTCGCGCTTGCGGGTCAAACCCTTCAACGCCTTGCAATTCCGGGTCTTGGAGAGCGAGAAGAAGTCTCAAAAGTGCTCTTGGTGGATGATCGTCTCCAAGTCATTACAAATACGCGCGTTGTCAACGCGGCCATCGGCGATCAAATCTCCGACTGGAAGGAATTGACCCCTTTGCCATTCGATGGAATATCTGACGTGCAGTATTTCGGAGATGGCATATGGTTGTTCGGAACCGAGTCAGGTTTACAAACCATAGCTGAATCAACGCCGGCTTGGGCTGGGGTCATACAAGAACGAACAAAGGGCTTCCACATTAAGCAGGTTCATACCAGCGAGGAAGGTGTTCTATGGCTTGCAACAGAAAACAATGGAGTCATTTACTTCAACACCATCGGTGGAACCTACAAGCACATCACTCGGAACAATGGCCTGAGTTACAACCTCGTCCAAACGCTCTTTATTGATCGGGAACGAAATGTCTGGATTGGAACTACCGCGGCCCTTGATCAATTCATTGGTGAGGCATTTACGCTCAACGACGCTCGTACTGGAATTGGGGGCAATCTTGTGTGGGACCTCGCTTTCGTCAGAAACGACCTCTGTGTATTGACCAATGTCGGAATGGCCATTTGCACGATGGATGGTTCGTGGGGTGAGCTTCGCACAAAGAAGGTAATTCCATTTGTCGAGTCGCCCCCGAGAAGGATACTCAGCGATGGAGTGGAGCGGGTCTATGTCCTGGATAAAAGTGGTGGCTTGTGGCGTGCTTCGGCCGGAGATTTTGTATTCGAGAAGGTTCAGTTGCCAGGCTACGAAGTTCGATGCATGGAGATGGTCAATGGCGTACTGTGGATCGGTACAGACCGTGGAGTGGTTGTTCTTAGAAACGATCAACCATCTGAGCAATACACATCTGAAACCGGCTTGACTGGAAATAGAATCAACGGTATTTTCTATTCGAAGGTCAAGAACGAGACTTGGATTACATCGATCGGAACGCGTGCCACACGCTACAAAGACGGGAAATTTCAAGAATTTGGAGACGAGCAGGGCCTCACATCAAGTGTAGTGCAAGATGCAGCCTTCGACGCCGAAGGCGATATCTGGCTTGCGACTTATGACAAAGGCGTTTTTGAATGCCGGGGAGATTCGTTCGTGTCGATCTCAGCTTCAAGTGAGGGTAGTGTCAATACCACCTTTGCCATAGACATCGATGAAGAAGGAGTAGTTTGGATTGGTCACAATTGGGGGATCGACGCGTATGATTCAAACAAAGGGACCTTTATCACGTACGGCGATGCCAATGGGTTTCAAGGGATCGAGGTAAACCCCAATGCGCTCATTCATCATAAAGGCACTGGACTTTGGATGGGAACGCTCATGGGTGTATTGAGCTTTAGTCCGAATCGAATGGTACGCAGTTCGGTTTCTCCTTTACTCAGGATTGATCGGGCTTATTTAGGCGCCATTGATTTGCTCAACACCGACGATCCCTCTGGAATTTTCAATGAAAGCAACGATCTGTCGATCGAATTCCATGGGATCAGTCTTCGCAATCCTGGATCCAATCAAATTCGCTACAGATTGTTGGGGATTCATCAAAACTGGCGCACCACCAATGGAAGCACATCCATTGAATACCTTTCGTTGCCCAGTGGTTCGTACACCTTCGAATTAGAAGCGTGCAACAGCGACGGCATTTGCAGCGAAGCCCCTCTGAGAATTGACTTTCGAATAGCACCACCGTTCTATAAAACCTGGTGGTTTTATACCCTCATTTTTCTCGCCCTGCTTGCCGTAATTTTCTTCATGGATCGCTATCGAATCGTGCGCCTGTTAGAAGAGAAGAATAGGATGGAGGATCGACTTGTAATAAGAGAGCAGGAATTGCTCGATGCAGGGCAGGAGATCTCCACGCTTCAGTCGAGTTTAGCTCAGCAAGACCATGTTGTTTCTTCGTTGGATGATCACTTTGCGCAAAAAGGATTGCATCCTTCAGAGATGTTGTCCAACTTCCGTGAACAAGCCTTCCTGATCGGTGAAGTGAACTCGCACGGCACATTTGTGATTAAGAATGAATACGTGACATCGATCTTCCTCTTTGACGTGGGCGTAACAGGTCCGGCCTCGCATGCGATAAAGCGGTACATACGTTCTGCGGTCGAGGATCGGATCATTGAAGTAAGTTCCGCCGACAAACTGCGTGAAATTTGGCTTGATGCGCTGGCGGGTCTTCGTGACCACCTTCCAAAATTCAAAGGGGTCAATTGGTTGATGCTCGCCTTGAGCGGAGGGAAAATCAATGCGGCCGGAGACGGAATGCACTTATTCCAAATATCCAAAGGCTCCGGCGATACATTTAAGTCGTTCAGCGAAGGCAAACATTGGGAACTGATAGAGTCGAATGGCGGTGCAATGGTTTGTTCGCAACGCCATTTTGAGCAGTTGGATGAATCTGGCACGAAGTCGTACCCAATATCCAACCTTACAAACATCCTCAGCAAGTATGAACAGGAAGACATCGATCGACTCTCGCAGCGCATTGGGCAGGACTACGAACAATGGAGGGGTACGATGGAACAGTTTTCAGACGTTGTACTTTTCAGTTGGAACCATGCATAGACTAGTGTTAATAGGGCTTGTTGTGCTCTTTTCCGCTTGTGAAAACGAGCGCGGTGAAGACAGTGCACATCGGGCGGTGGATTGGACATCGACGCTCCGCTTGACGCTGCAATTGGACACATCTCAGTTCGGAGATCGAGCACTGACCGTGTTGAAATGCAATTCGAGCAATTCCCTCAATGCCATGGTGGGTCAACTGTATGACATGGCTTTTTCCGGCAATGCACAGGTGCACGCACCCACCATTCTCGGTGCAATAGATCCTTCGGTTGAATTGAATCCTAAAGAGTTGTACGATTTTCTGGAGGATTTTGACACTGTGACGTATGAAGACATTCATACCGATGCGCTACGTGACACGGTTGTAGATGTCAGCTTCACAAAAGGTCAGGTAACGGCGGTTTCGGTTCGATTTTCGTGGAATCCAACGGCCATTAACGGGAGTATTGAGGCCCACCCAGATCAGATCGCTTTGGGCAGTTTGGTTTTCGACGAAGAAACCGCCAGGCTCAGAGGAGTGCGGAATAAATTCTACATACGCTCTAGCAAATCATCAGAAGAATACCAGATCGACCACCTCAGGTTTCAATCCGATAGTCTGGCACAGTTTCAACTTATTCAGATATGGACATACGATGATGGGTCGTCCAGAAGCCTCGCGTCTTTTCTGATGGAGAAGTATCCGGATGTGCATCGATTTGATGCTGAGCTTACCCTGAGCCTTGATTTGAGTGCGGGACGTTTTTACATCGAGTCGATGACTATACAGCCCTTAGACGTCGCATCTTAGTGTTTCTTCAAATTGATAAACAACTCACGATCCTTCCGGGGTTCAATGCTGTTGTATGCCCGCTCCATATGCTTGATTTCGAAGAGCGACTCAAAGTAGGTGAGGTACTCATTCTTCGTGCCGCCAAAAGGTGGGTGATCAAAACCAAATTGATCATCGAAAAGCACACCGACGAGCGAACCTCCTTTCCGCAAGAGTTCGTGTGCTTTCCGAGCGTAGGAGGCTCTTAAACTCGGATCGAGTGCACAAAAAAACGTCTGCTCAACGATGCAATCAAATTCATCCTCCAACTCGAAAAAATCACCGAGCAGGATGTGTGTCTCAGGAAACCGAGTCACGCGTGACTTGATGTGCTCAACCGCGCTTGGGGCAATGTCAAGAAGAAATACATTGGTGAAACCGAGCTCCATAAGGTATTCGCCTTCCCAAGCGTTACCACATCCAGGAATTAAAATCTTTGAATCAAAGTCGGCGCGTTGATCGAAGTATACCTTGATCGGTGTAGACGCGGATCCAATATCCCATCCGGTTTGATGCTCAGTCCAACGGTTTTCCCAATAGCCCTGATCAAAAGCTTTGAGATCGCTCAATTCGAGTCGTTTTCGGGATCCAACTTGAGCGCGTGACCCATCTTTTCCTTCTTCGTTTGCAGGTAATGATGGTTGTGTGGGTTTGATGGAATCTCAATCGGCACCACTTCGGTGATCTCGAGGCCATACCCAATCAAACCGGTCCGCTTCTTCGGGTTGTTGCTGATGAGTTTCATCTTGGTCACGCCGAGATCCCTGAGGATTTGAGCGCCAACGCCATAATCGCGTTCGTCCATTTTAAAACCAAGCTGAAGGTTGGCCTCCACGGTGTCCATACCTTCCTCTTGAAGTTTGTATGCTTTCAGTTTATTGGACAATCCGATGCCCCGACCTTCTTGTTGCATGTATACCAAAACGCCCTTACCTTGTTTATCGATCAATTTCATTGCTTCGTGCAATTGAGGGCCACAATCGCAGCGGAAGGAGCCGAAAATGTCTCCTGTCAAGCAACTTGAGTGCACCCTTGCAAGGACAGGTTCGCCGGGCTCCCAACTTCCTTTTGTTAGTGCTACATGCTCCTCACCTGTAGTCGTTTGTGTATAGGAATGCATGGTGAATTCTCCCCATTGCGTTGGAAGTTGCACGGATACACCTTTTTCGATGATGCTTTCATGCTTCAGGCGATAGGCGACAAGGTCTTCGATGCTCACAATCTTGAGATCAAACCGTTCGGCAATTTTTTTAAGCTGGGGCAATCGAGCCATGCTGCCATCTTCATTCATAATCTCGACCAGCACACCGGCAGGTTTTAATCCCGACAGACGCGCCAGGTCGATCGATGCTTCGGTGTGACCTGTTCTCCGTAACACGCCACCTCGCTTGGCTCTCAATGGAAAAATGTGTCCGGGTTTCCCAAGAGCACTTGGATCCGTTTCTGGATCGATTAAGGCCTTAATGGTTTTTGCCCTGTCGCTTGCACTGATTCCAGTTGATACGCCTTTGCCGATCAAGTCAACCGACACGGTGAATGGCGTCTCATGCAATGCCGTGTTTTGCTGGACCATCAGTTCAAGGCCCAATTCTTCACAACGATCTTCAATCAATGCGCAGCAAATAAGGCCTCGGCCATGGGTTGCCATGAAGTTGATGATCTCCGGAGTTACGTAGTCTGCTGCAGCAATGAAATCACCTTCGTTCTCACGATCCTCGTCGTCTACCACGATGATGACTTTTCCATTTCGGATGTCTTCGAGTGCTTCTTCTATCGTGTTCAGCATATCAAAAAAAGTTGTGCAAAGTTACCAATTCAACATCCCAACTACGGAATTGTGCATCGCAGATCTGGAGGTTGCATGGACTGAATCTCAGACCACCTGAAATTCTGTCGCAGTTTCTTAAGTGAATCTGTAAATATGTCTGTTAATGAGTGGGTTAACCTGAATTTTCGTCAGCTGATTGCAGATGGAATGCGAATTGACTTTCTACCATCGAACTTTAAAAAATTGAGTATGAAACCAGTAATCAAAAGAACACGCACGATTCCAGGGTACTTCCCCAGCTTCTTTGACGATATGTTCAGCGACTTCAGCATGGACAGTAGAGGCAGAATCGATGTGCCGGCAGTAAATGTCAAGGAGAACGATCATTCCTACACTGTTGAACTCGCCGTTCCCGGCATGTCGAAAGACGACTTCAACATAGAGGTTGAAGATCATGTCTTGGTCATCTCTGCAGAAGCCAAGCACGAGAAGAGCGAAGAAAATGAGCGTTATACGCGCAAGGAGTTCCACTACCAGTCGTTTAAACGTCGGTTCAATCTTCCTGAGAATGGAATCAACGAAGAAGGTGTTGAAGCCAATTACAAGGATGGGGTTTTGAGCGTGGTACTTCCTAAAATGGGAGAAGCAGAAAAACCTTCCGCAAAGCGCATCGCAGTGAAGTAAGAATTTTCATAGGTGTAGGTTTAGGTTAGAAATGCCGTATGTCCAACAGGATGTACGGCATTTTTTGTTGCTTCGAAGCATGCAAACTTGGCATGAGCTCATCGTTGCGTTTTATCGAAATCTTAGGTGTCCGGAATTACCAGCCGGATACGATTGCATGAATCCTTATCGGAGCGAAGAAACCATGCGCGTCGTTGATGCGTTTGGCAAAGCCTTCCTGAACGACACACACGATCGCACCCTCATTGTGGGCATCAACCCAGGGCGTTTTGGGGCTGGAATCACGGGGTTGCCGTTTACCGATCCGTATCGACTGGAACAAAAGCTTGGAATCGTGCACAAGGAGTGCCCTCCTGAATCAAGACAGGAGTTATCCAGTCAGTTTATTTACGAGGCCATTGATGGATTTGGTGGACCAAGTCAGTTCTATCGTCACTACCTGATTTCCTCCGTGTATCCTTTAGGATTTTTGAAGCAAGGGAAAAACCTGAACTACTATGAGTTGCCTAATTGGAGGGATCAGATGGTGCCATTGATCATTGAAAATATTGACCAACACATGCGGTTTCCTGTCAACAGAGACATCTGCATCTGCATTGGTAAAGGGGAGAACTTAAAAGTCCTCAAGGCATTGAACAAAGAGCGCAAGTGGTTCAGGAAAATTGAGGCATTGCCACACCCGCGATGGATTCTTCAATACAAGAGAAGGGAGCTGGATAAGCATACGTCTCATTATCAACGGGTGTTAGGGGAAGCTCTTCCACAGAGCCACTCGTAATCATATTCTTCGGTTTATCACAATCGGGAGCATTTACTGCTTCATTCCTGCTTATTTTGAAGGATGTTTAAGAAGATGCCCATCCCATTTCGATTTATCCTGCTGGCAGGAATCGTCATGGGTGGAATCCTGAGTTTCAAGTCGGTGATGCCGTACTTGTATTGGGACGAGATGGAGAATTTTGTGTGGTACCGAAGCGCACTTCCGCATGTACTGAATTACCTGTTTTGGCCGGTTTTAGTACCGTTCATCTATTGGACGTTCTTGCGCTACAAGCTTGGGAAGGAGGCCAATTTGAGCGATCGGCTGATGACATTTGGTGCCAGCCTCGCCATTCCTTTCGTGCATGAACTTTTCACTACGATCATCTACTTCGTTATCCTCGGTGTTTTCGACATCTATACTTACAGCAGTGAGACTTGGCCACAAATCCAAGCGGCGTTTCCAGGTGTGTACATCGGACGCATCGTTGAGTTCTGGATTATCTACGGACTTTTTGCTGCCTTTGATTACTATAAGCGTTACAAGGATAAGCAGGCGGAGCTCGGCCGAATTGAAGCGCAATTGACGCGCACCAAGCTGGAGGTGCTCAAGATGCAACTACAGCCGCATTTCTTATTCAACGCATTGAACACCATTTCGAGCTTGATGGAGGTGGATGTCAAGAAAGCCCAGCAGGTAACAGCTCGGCTGGGAGATTTGCTTCGAGGCATCCTTGAGCAAGACTCGCGCATTTTTGTCTCGCTGGAAGAAGAGCTCAACTACGTCAAAACCTACCTCGAGATTGAGAAGATTCGGTTTGAAGACCGGTTGACGGTAGAATACGACATCCAGCCCGAGGCGCTGAATTGCAGCGTACCCATCCTGCTGGTTCAGCCATTGGCGGAAAATGCCATTAAGCATGGTGTAGCTAAGGTGACACGTCACGGCACGATTCGGATTTCAGCGCACCAACAGAACGGTAGCATCCATATTAAAGTAACCGATGACGGGAAGGGGCATGATGACAAAGTCCCACTGCTCTATAAGCACGGAATCGGGCTGAGAAACATACAAGAGCGTTTGAAGGCCTTGTACCAAGGCGAGGCGAGCATGCAGGTTTCAACCGCTTCGGATCAAGGATTTACGGTTGAATTGGAACTCCCTAAAGTTAGAACATATGCGAACCATTAAAGCCATCGTCATCGACGACGAATCGTTAGGAAGGAGCCGGGTGAAAAACTTATTGGATCGAAACGATCAAGTGCAATTGATCGGGGAGGGACGGAATGGCGATGAAGCCATCGAACTGATTTCCAATTATCGCCCTGACCTCGTTTTTCTGGACGTTGAAATGCCAGACAAGGATGGGTTTCAAGTTGTTCAACGCATCGATCCGCAACTGCGCCCCTTTATCATCTTCGTCACCGCCCACGATCGTTTTGCCTTGCAAGCCTTCGACGTCAATGCCGTCGATTTCCTCCACAAGCCTTACGACGACGATCGATTCCACAAAGCGCTCGAACATGCCATCAAGCGCATCACTGAGCACGACAAGAGCATCCTAAACGATCAGCTCATACGCATTGTAGATGATTTTCGAGCCTCAACCCAAAACAACCCATACATCCTTAAGATCAAGGAGAAGGGCCGGGAGAGGGCAATCAATTTGTACGATGTCCTCTTTATTGAGGCAGATGGCAACTATCTGAAACTTCAGCTCGAAAACGAGCGATTCTTGTTGAGAGACACAATGCAGAACATGATCGGTAACTTGGATCACAGCTGTTTCATTCGTGTGCACCGTTCGGTGATTCTCAACACGAACTATTTAAAGGTTAAATCCTACAAGGGAAACAACGAGTACCTCTTCAAAATGAAGAACGGCGCAGAGTTCATTTCAGGGCGAAGCTTCAAAGAAGAAATCGATGCGTTCTTTGAGGTGAAAAAACCCGTTTAACCGCTCACCTAATTCTTCTTCCACTAGTCACAAACTCCTCGTGCACGTATCCGTTCTTGGTTACGTTTGTCTTCTAGGTATCGTTCTTTTCTCATTTGTTTAGTTAGGTTCTAAGGCAAGGCCATTGGTCTTGCCTTTTTTTGTGCTTTGTTGTACTCGAATGTGGAGCTTTCCATGAATGACGCAGGCCTACTTCGACTCCGCTCAGCATGACCTGCTAAATACTTTCTGTCGGTCATGCTGAGCGGAGTCGAAGTGCGACCGACCTTGAACTCATCAAGATCCTACTTACATCTTCAACGGCTCCTTTTTTTATGCTTGCATTCGCCGACTATGCGATATTTGCAGCCATACCACCATGGGGCTGAAATCGTCATTTTTCGTTTTCTTCCTTGGCTTCCTTTCCGCGCAAGTGGTAGCCCAGGAAAATGACTTTGAAGCACAACTACTTCGTGCCAGAGCCAAGCTAGCGTATCCGGATTCCGCTCTTCAAATCGCTGCACCGCTGATCAATGAAGGGCGTACCGACAGCTTGGGGATCGAGCTGTATCGCCTGCGCGGATCGGCGTTTTTTTATAAAGGCGTGTTGGATTCGGCCATGGGGCAGTTTTCGACGGGCTATGGCCTGCTGGATCCAACAAAGTGCACGGATCAGTTCGCCTCCTTGACCAATGCATTTGCCGTAACCCTTCAATCTGCTGGTCTTTACGAGCAATCGATTGAATATTATTCAACGGCCTTGGGTTGTGCCGAATTTCGCAATGACACCATCCTAAAGCTTAAGATTTACAACAATCTCAGCGTTCTACACCGTGAAATCAAGGAGTACGGAAGGAGCAAATACTACCTGCAGCGCGCGATGGAATTGATCAAGGATAAGGAGGCCAGCGCGCTAACAAGTATATACAACTCGATGGGGCAGAACTACCTGGCTGAATCAAATCTGGATAGTGCCCATTTTTACTTTAAGAAAAGTTGCTCGTTGCGCGAAGAAGGCGACTTGAAAGGCCAAGCGATTTGCCTGAACAATTTGGGCTACGTGGCCGCTTTGAAGGGCAATTACGATGAGGCTTCTGATCTCTACTTAAGCGCGGCCAAGATCCGGGAGCAAACCGGCGACATGTATGGGTCGGCCTCCATATTTGTGAATATGGCGGATTTGGCCCTCGATCAAGGCAAGGTAAGAGAGGCCAACCTATTGCTTCAGAACGCGATTCTGCTCAACGACCAGGTCGCATCGCCCTCTTTGCGCATTCGAATCTTGAATTCTCAATCGCACTTGGCTGAGGCTGAAGGAAACATGGAACAAGCGCTGAAGTACCTGCGGATGTATAACCACATCCGAGACAGCTTGGATTCAGAAGAAAGCAGGTCGTCCATTACAGAACGACAATACAGCGTTGCGCTTGCTGAGGCCGAAAACCAAGTCAAGCGCATCAAAAAAGATGAGCTTCGTCGTGAGCAGGTGATTCGTCGTCAGCGCCTCATCAATTTCTTGCTGGCAATCGGGATTGCGGTCTTCATCGGTTTGACGGCATTGTTTCTCTACCAATTGCGGATGCTCTCGAACCTTAGAAAGGAGTTGACCCATCAACGGGATTTGGCCGAGAGTCAAGCGAAGCAGCGAAGAGAAACACTCAATGCCGTAGTACACGAGCTGAGAACGCCCATGAATGCGATCATAGCCTTGTCCGACCTTCAGCTGAAGACCGATGATCACGCGGAAATGAAGAATCTGGCCGAACGGCTCAAGAAAAGCAGCGACCGCTTATTGACAACCACCAACAATATATTGTCGTTTGCCCGGCTGGAAGAAGGTTCATCCAAAGTGGTAGCTATAGATGAGGATCTTACAGAGATCGTTTCGGAACTCTGTGCCATCATGGAGCCTCAGGCGCGGGCCAAGAACTTGGAATTCACGACCTCTATAAAGGAAGATGTCCGACTTCGCACCGATCGGGCAATTCTCGAAATCGTGTTGTTGAATCTCATCGGAAATGCCATTAAGTATACGAATCAAGGGGGAGTGCATGTCGAGCTCTCGTCGGGCGAACGCTTTGCACACATTTCCGTCAAAGACACTGGAATTGGGATTTCAAGCGAGGATCAGCAACTCATTTTCAGCCCATTTTTTCAGGCTAAGAACGACCCATCTGTCTCTATCGAAGGCGCCGGCCTGGGCCTTTCAATTGTCAAGTATTACGTTGATCTGATGAAGATCGAATTGAAACTCGAGAGCGAGGAAGGCGAGGGGAGTTGCTTCACATTGGTCTTGCGAAAGTTGCCTTAGAACCGGTAGCGCCAGTGTACGATGAGGCGCTCATCCCCATCAGGATTTTCGATTTCAAACCCATTCTCTTTGTACGTCTCAAAATGGTAGGACTTTCCTACACGGAGGATATTCCCATAGGGCGGGTCTGCTAGTTCGTACCCTGTACATCCTATGCTGCCTTGGCTTGCCGGGATCGTGATTCTTCCACCTTGATCATAGATATAGACAATGAGCGGGTCGTCTTCCGTGTAGTTTCCTCGAACATCATACAATGTCCAGTCTGGATCGGAATGCGAGACATAAAAGGTAAGAATGTCGAAATCGGCTTCTCCAATGTATTCTATGTAATCCAGATAGCGGTACGATACGTCAAAATCGTGGGAAACTTCATCCGACTTATAAGCGCCGTCTGAGTAAGCCGTCAATGTGACGGAGTAGGATCCTTCGAACTCAAATTTTCGCTCCGTTCGATCACCGATGTTACCGATGCCATCATTAAACTCCCACGTCAAGAACTCATAGTCCTCGCTGCACGATTCGAGTACCATGAAGTCGTCCGCCTCAAGAACAGGCTCCCAATCAAGGCATGCAACAGGCTTCTTCTCACATGAGGACGCAAGCAAGAGGAATGATACAGCGGCAAAAAAATAGATTCGTCTCATTTCAAAAGTTCAATTGAATCGAAGCTTGGGGCGCTTTGATGATGGGGTTGTATGAAAGTTCGAACGTTTCCAATGTGAAAGGATTCTGCTGCTTGTATTCCGGTTTTTGAAGTGCTTGAACCCGATTGCGTAGGAGAAAGAATATAGCCGTGCCGCCTATGGCCATTCCACAAGACGTGAAAAACATTCCGTTTGCTATGGCATAGCGTCGGTTAACGTCGGTTGTTGAAGTGCTTCCGCTGAAGTATTGCGCTTTGAACTCTTCCTGAACCAAGTCTTCGTGCACATTTTTGCGATACAAATGAAGCAGCGGAGCAGATGCGATGCCAATCCCTGCAACGAGAAGAGGCCCAGTGCGCCCCCAAAACAGCTGTTTCTTGAACCGATCTTTCGCAAACAAGTAACTGACGTAGGCTGGGTCTTTCTCCAACTCTTGATAGTACGTCGCTTCACTTTTTTGAGGCACATCTATCTTGCCATCGAACGTCAAGTGCATCGGCGACCATATTTGGATGTCATGCGTCCCCGGCGTAAGATCGTGGGTATTGGCCAAGGGCAACAATTCGCCATCCAGCTTGATGTAAAAATCAGAGCCACCCTTCACGTAGAAGCGCATTCGGGTCAGATCCTGACTCAGCGCTGATGTGGCCATGGCTATGAAAGCCATTAGGAGCATCGTTCGGTTCATGGGGTAAATCTAATCAGCTTCGATCGAATGTAGAGACAAATCAAGAATTCGGCGGCTTGCTCATATCGGAAGGAGCCTCTTCGGATTGATGAGATCCATCACTTCTGGCGGACCAGAGAAGTACTTCCCTTTGAAGTCATCTAATTGGTCCAGCGTCTTCTGAGAGAGGAGCTCGGCGATTTCGTCCATCGCATCATCGCTCAATGCATAGGGAAAGATCGACAACTGCAATTTATTTCCCCGGCAGTGAGCGTGATAGGAATACTCCTCCGCAGTCTCAATCTCTTTTTTCGTCAACAGACATCGGTCGAGCGGTTGATGAACCATGTAGCCATCCTTCATGGTTTTATCAAGAAAATGTTGCTCGATGCGCTCGATGGACTCTTTCGAGAGCTCACTGCGCATTTGTTCTGCGCATGGTTGACATACCGCATATTCAAAAAGCACTTCGTGTACCTCAAGTTTAGGAACACGCCTGAAGACCCGTTCTACAAAATAGTCGCGCCCGCTGTCGATCAAATGCGTGTCGCAAATCAAACAGTGTTCAAAAGCATTTCCGTCCTCTTGTCGAAATCGATCGTCGATGTCTGCCTCGTGTATTTCCATCAATCCCAATGATAACGATATGTCACCAATTCAGCATTGTGCGGCAAGCATAGAACCCAAAGAATCGAGTGATGTACTTTCGCCCAAATTTCAACGCATGAAACGCATCTCAATCCTATTTTGCGCGGCCTTGGCGGCGTGTGCCTCCCCAACTGATGAAGATAAAACTGAAGAAATGACGATGAACTATCCTGAAACGATGAAGGATACCACCGTGATGGACGATTACTTCGGTACCAAGGTTCCGGACCCTTATCGATGGTTGGAAGACGACATGTCTGAACAAACCGCCGCTTGGGTAAAGGCTCAAAATGCTGTTACGTTTGGGTATTTGGAGACGATTCCTTTCCGCAAGGCCATCGAGGATCGACTCACCGAGCTTTGGGACTATGAAAAGTTCTCGGCGCCAACAAAGCATGGCGACTTCACCTATTTCTACAAGAACGATGGACTCCAGAATCAGTCTGTGCTTTATCGACAATCTGAAGGAGGCGAAGAAGAGGTTTTCCTTGATCCAAATTCCTTCTCGGCAGATGGAACAACTTCAATGGCCGGAATCAGCTTTACAAAGGATGGCTCACTCGTAGCCTACCAAATCTCTGAAGGAGGTTCTGATTGGCGCAAGGTCATCGTGATGGATGCCGCGAGCAAGGAAATTTTGGAGGACACGCTCATAGATGTGAAATTTTCTGGCTTGAGCTGGTATAAAAATGAAGGCTTCTACTACAGCAGCTACGACAAGCCCAAAGAGGGTAGCGAACTCTCTGGTATGACCCAGCATCACAAGCTGTACTACCACAAGCTTGGTACCCCTCAGTCAGCCGACAAGCTTGTGTTTGGAGGCGATCAAACACCCCGGCGCTACATCGGTGGAAACGTGACAGAAGACGAGCGCTATCTCGTCATTTCAGCAGCAACCTCTACCTCCGGCAACGAGTTGTACATACGCGACCTTTCGAATCCGAACGGAAAGATTGTGACCGTTGTAGATAATTTTGAGAACGACCATTACGTCGTGCACTCTGAGGGTGATCAACTGTTCATCTTTACCAAACTGAACGCGCCAAATGGCAAGGTTGTCCAGACGACCATCTCAAAAGTGCAACCTGAAAACTGGGTAGATTTTATTCCGGAAACAGAGAATGTCTTGCGCGTTGGCACTGCTGGTGGAAAATTCTTCGCGAACTATCTGAAGGACGCAACATCCAAAGTCATTCAATTTGATGCTTCCGGAAAGCAGGAGCGTGAGATCGAGCTTCCGGGCGTGGGCTCTGCAGGCGGCTTTGGAGGGAAGTTGGACGATGAAGAACTGTACTACACCTTCACATCGTACTTGTTTCCACCGACCATCTTTAAGTATACGATTGCTTCAGGAGCGTCAGAAGTCTACAAAGAAAGCGGTGTGAAATTCAATCCGGACGAGTATGAATCGAAGCAGGTGTTTTATGCATCTAAGGATGGGACAAAAATTCCGATGATCATCACCCACAAAAAGGGAATAAAGTTGGACGGCAGCAATCCAACACTGCTCTACGGCTACGGAGGCTTCAACATAAGCCTGACGCCTTACTTCAGCACATCGAACATCGTATTGCTTGAAAACGGGGGCATTTACGCAGTGGCCAACCTTCGTGGCGGCGGCGAATACGGTGAGAAGTGGCACGTGGCCGGAACCAAGATGAACAAGCAAAATGTGTTTGATGATTTCATAGCGGCCGCGGAATACTTGATCAAGGAAGGTTATACCAGCTCGGAAAAACTTGGCGTCGCAGGAGGTTCAAACGGTGGATTGCTCGTTGGAGCTACTATGTCGCAACGTCCCGAGTTGATGAGCGTGGCTTTGCCCGCGGTGGGTGTCCTTGACATGCTGCGCTACCACAAGTTTACAGCTGGTGCTGGTTGGGCGTTTGATTACGGCACTTCGGAAGAGAGCCAGGAAATGTTCAACTACTTACTCGGGTATTCTCCGCTGCATAACTTGAAGGAAGGAACAGAATATCCTGCCACGATGGTTACAACAGCCGATCATGATGATCGCGTAGTTCCCGCACATTCGTTTAAATTTGCTGCAACGCTTCAGGAAAAGCATTCGGGTTCCAATCCAGTATTGATCCGAATCGAGGAGAAGGCGGGCCATGGTGCCGGTAAGCCAACTTCGAAGATCATTGAAGAACAAGCCGACAAATGGGCATTCTTCTTTTGGAACACTGGAACGAAAGAGCTTTACAGCAAAAACGATGGATAGGTAAATTCTTTTTTGTTGTATTGATAGGGAGACTGTTTCGACTGTCTCCCTTTTTTTGTCCTCTCGATGATCACATCTATGTTGGCATATTTACGGCAGCCGCATCCTCAAAACAATGAAGCATGGCACGTATTCCGGATGTCATTCATTTTCGGGTTGTTCGTGGCCTTTTTTCTGTTTGCGTTTCAACCATTTGGAATGAATTCACAATCCGTTCGGTGGGCGCTGACTTACAGCTTCATTTTTGGGCTGGTCACTTTTGTTGGTGTGTTGGCGGTTGGGTTTATTCCAAGACTTAGCAGATCGAGCTGGTTTGAGGAATCGGTTTGGACGTTGGCGAAGGAACTGATCTGGGGAGCCTTCAATTTCTTGGTCATCGGTATTTTGAACTACGGCGTTGCAAAGGTGCTTTACGGAAACAGCTTAGGGTTTTCATTTCTTGAAATGATGTACGCTACGGTTTTGGTCGGGTTCTTTCCATTTGTTTTTATGGTCATGATCGGCCATCAGCGCATGCTTCGCTTGGCTCAAAACCAAGCTTTAGGATTAAATCAAAGAGTTCAGGAATCACGGCATAAGGATGACTCAAGTGTTGTTCAACTTGCTGGGGATAACCAAAACGAGCACCTTGAAATTAAAGAGGGCGATTTTCTGTATGCGCACGCCGCGGGGAATTACTGTGAGCTTTTTTATCGAAAAGGGGAGGAGGTTTCGAAAATACTCCTGCGCACTAGTATGAATAAGCTCGAGAGACAATTGGAAGCACATCCTCAAATCGCTCGAACACACCGCAGCTATATTCTAAATCTTCATATGGTTGAACACGTCGATGGAAACGCCCAAGGATTTCGAGTTCGCCTTCGAGGAGTCTCTGAGCCTGTAATGGTTTCTCGTTCGTACCTCGAAGATTTCCAACGGAGGATCAATCGTATGTCTTGATTGTCATTCGTCCCAGACGGATGACGCTCGTCCCTGTGGCTTGTCATCCATCCCTGCATTGAACACCGGATTGAGCAGCGATTTAGGTTTGCTTCCAATCAAATCATACATCTATGCTTTACGAATCTTTACGTTGGTTACACATTCTGGCTGGAGGCATTTCGCTCATCGCAGGGCTTGCAGCAATGGGACTCTTTCAAAGGACTTCCGCACATAGGCCGATGGGCAAGGTGTTCTTTTATTCCATGTCCATCGTATTTGTAACAGCAGTGGTACTTGCGGTGCGCGGTGGATTGAATTTCCTTCTATGCATCGCATTTTTGTCATACTACAGTGTTTATCGAGGCGTACGCGCTATGCGCTTACTAAAAGGTGCGACTATCCAATGGCATGACTATGCGGCGCCTATAGTGGTTATGCTTTGTGGGACGTATTTGATCTACACAGCGGTCGAGGCATTGTACGAAGAATCTTGGGCAGGCACAATGGTATATGGGGCCTTTGGCGTGTTGTCGAACTATCTGGGCATAGAAGCCATTCGAGAATTACGAAGGGTTCCTTCACGTGATAAACGTTGGTTCCGAACGCACAAAAGCGCAATGGGTGGCGGACTCATCGCAACGATGACTGCGTTCACTGTTACAGCATTGAGCTTTCTTCCGGATTTGTTGGCTTGGTTAGGTCCAACCTTGGTGTTCACACCGGTGCTTTCATGGATCATTCGGTATAGCGAGTCTCCCAAGCGGGTATAAAAAAAGCCCCGACGAAATCGGGGCTTTTTTAACCACAAAATGAAAACTACACTTTCCTCAAACTAACCTAAACCCTCAGAAAAAAGCCGAATCATCGGCTCCAAGTGTGTCTTGTGCCGGATATTACTTGTCTCGGCGAGAATATCTTTCCTTGATGCGGGCAGCCTTTCCTTTGCGCTCACGGAGATAGAAAATACGTGAACGACGAACCTTACCACGCTTCAGAACTTCAAGCTTGTCGATGAATGGACTGTTGGCTGGAAATACACGTTCAACGCCCACACCGCTCGCCATTTTGCGAACCGTAAATGTTGCGGTAGAACCTTTTCCTCTTCGCTGGATGACAACTCCCTGGAAAACCTGTACACGCTCCTTGTTTCCTTCCTTGATCTTGTAGTGAACAGCAACGGTATCGCCAGCTTCAAAAGCCGGTAGCTCGTTCTTGGGGTTCACTTCGTTGATGATATCTTGCATCTGTACAGTCGACATGCCTTCAAAAATTTGGGCTGCAAAGATAGGGTTTAAATTAATCTACGATTAACTTTCAGACTTTTTATTGAGTAAGTCAGGGCGGCGTTCTTGCGTTCTTTTTTCTGCCTGCTCTGTCCGCCATTGGTCGATCGCTTTGAAGTTGCCGCTCAACAATATTTCAGGCACCTTCCAGCCTTTGTATTCCGCGGGTCTTGTGTATACCGGTGGCGACAATAAATCGTCTTGAAACGAGTCGGTAAGGGCAGAGGTTTCATTGTTCAAGACGCCAGGTATCAAACGGATGATTGCGTCGGTCATCACCGCCGCAGCCAGTTCTCCGCCAGACAGGACGTAGTCGCCGATCGAGATCTCTTTTGTGATGTAGTGCTCTCTGATGCGTTCATCAATGCCCTTGTAATGTCCGCAAAGAAGAATGATGTTTTGCATCAGCGACATGGAATTGGCGATGCGTTGATTGAAGGTTTCTCCATCGGGAGTCAAGAAGACGATTTCATCGTAATTCCGTTCTGATTTTAGTTGCTCAATGACGGCTTCAATCGGTTCGATCATCATGACCATTCCCGCACCTCCTCCAAATTGATAGTCATCAACCTGACGGTGCTTTCCAATTCCGTACTGACGTAAATCGTGCATGTGCACCTCGGCGATTCCATTGTCGATGGCCCGCTTTAGGATCGAGTCTGAAAAGGGTCCGTCAAGCAGTGACGGCAATACAGTGATGATGTCTATACGCATGACACCGGTGTTAAGGGTTTTCCTCGTCCTCTTCTTCATCCTCGTCTTCTGGCGCCGCTGCGTAGAGCTTCTTGTACTGTGTTTTAAGCGCCGGACTCTTGGGGTCTAGTTGTCGGCCAAACGTGATGATTTCCAATGCGCGAGGCGCCTGTCCGTTGCTTTCCAAATAGTTCGTGTAGCTCACAAATGCCTTGATGAGTACGTCGTGGGTTACGTCGTCGATTTCAAAGGCGCTCGAATCCTTTTGAGCCTTGAGCGAATCCAAGGCCATTCCGATGTACCGCTCTCCTTCGGTGACGTTGCGTGAATTCACCATCGCCACACCAGTGATCATCATAACGTTGAAATCACTCGGCATGACTTTGAGGATGCGCTTCAACTCAGAAGATGCTTTGTAATAGTCGTCATCGTTCAAGTAGAACAATGCTCTGTCCAACGCCTCTTCGCGTATCAGGTCGATTTGACGCTTGTTCTGCTTGTACAATTCACCCGTCTTGTCATACTTCCGAAACTTGTATGCATACTTCAAGGCATCCTTCATCGGATCCTTGTATTCTTCCTCGAAATTCTCAGGGGCGATGTGTACCTGATACATACACAAGGCCATATACATGTACGGTTCAGGAGCACGCTTGTATTTCTTCTTTCGCGTATAGGTCTCGGCTTTGTATGCACAACGCTCGTAGTCTTCCATCGCGTAGTAATCAAACAGCTTCTGGAAATCCCCTCCCTTGACTTGGGCGAATGCAGGAAGCTGCATCAACGCCAAGAACATCAAAATCAAACCTTTCAACTTCATATTGCTTCTCTCCATGTAGTCATTAAACGAACAAAACGACGAGAACCCGACTTTTGTGCGTTAAGAATCCTCAATCAGATGATTAAATCGGGCGGCAAAGTTAAGATGCAAAAAACGGATGAAGGGTTGGTCATCACGATTTTACCGAATTCTTCCTCCTGGCAACGTATGGCGTTGAATGTGTGGACCTTATTATGGATGGCGTTGGGTGTTATGACCTTCGTTGTTGGCTCTCAAGATGCAACGAATGACCAGTCTGTCTACCTATTCGTCTTCGGCGCATTTTGGCTGTATTTTCTCTTTTATGCCGTGCGGTCACTCATCTGGTTGAACTATGGTGTCGAATACATAAGAATCGGGAACGAATCGGTCGATTACAAACGCAGTTGGAAAGGGTACGGAACGGCTAAATCTTTTGATTTGGGCACCATCAGGAAACTGGGATGGATCAACTATGAGAAGAAATCGTTCGCGAAGTCATACGGTGAAGTCTTTTGGACCATCGGTGGAGAAACGATCGGCTTTGAGTACATCGGTCAAAAGGTCGCATTTGGCTTGAAGCTGAACGATGAAGACGCCAAGGACATCATCCAGCACATCACAAAGGCGCAATCCTCCCTAAAGTCAGCGAATTAGTCGGTCCCCAGAATTTGTCCGGTCAATCGCAAGACTTCCAACTCATTCAACTTGGCGGAAATCTTGGCATTTGCGATGCGTACTTCGGCTCCCACCAATCCTCTTTGCGCCTCTCTGAATTGCGCGGATGTGAGCTGACCTGCTTTGAACAACTCTTCTGAGCGTTCCATATTCAAGCGACTCGACTCCAGGTTTTGCTCTTCAAAATTTACGACCCGTATGCTTTGCTCATACGTGGCTAGCGCGTTTTGAATGTCGGTTCTTAATTGAAGGCGCTGATCCTCGAGTTGATAGCTGCTGCTTTCCAGCAGCACGCGGCTGTTTTGACGGGCGGTGTTGTTTCGAAATCCATTGAAGAGTTGATAGGAGATGCCGACACTGCCATTCCAGCCTGAAGCGGTGTTGCTCAGGATGATACCCACTTCGTTTTGCTGATTGGTGTAGGTATATCCTGCGTTCAAGGAAATGGATGGGAAGGCCGTCGACCAGTTCAATTGTAGGTCTTTCTCTGCCAGCTGTTGTTGCAATTCGATGTTTCGAATGGTTGCGTTGTTCGTTTGAGCTTGCTCGTAAAGTGACTCGTACGTCCAATCCTGCAAATCAATTGTAAGCTGTTCCGTTTGCGATCCCTCCGCCCATTCCGTAGCGGTCAGTCTGCCCAAGTTGCGAAGCGCATTGCCTTTTTGGACCTGAACCTGCAATAGACTTGAGCTGTCGGTAGTTAAATCGACTTGCGCGCTCAAAAGGTCTGTGCGCAGTCCGCTGCCCATTTCCTGGGCGAGCTTGGCGCGTTGGTAGCGAAGGTTGGATATTTCTATGGCCTCCAAGGCGATGCGCTCCTGTTCGATCGCCTGAGCCAGATTGTAATAGGCGGAAGCAACTTGCAGGATTGTGCTCTCAATTTGAGCCCTGGATTGGGCGTCAACCGCGTTTTTGTTCACTTTGAGGCGTTCCAACGTGCGCACGCCGCGCAGGCCGTTGAACAGCACATAATTCAAGGAGGCGTTGGCAGAAAGCGTTGAGCTCTGCGCATTGTCGACGTTCACTGGAGGCAGTCCTCCGGCAAACTCGAGGTCAGTATTGTTGATGTTTCCGCCCAGTGAACCATTGACACCCACGGTTGGAAGCAGACCGGCATTGCCGATACTCACCGAGTTCTCGGCGATCTCCTGTTGGTTTTGGAGCACCTTGATTTGGTAGTTGTTTTCAATCGCCGCGGCGATGGCTTGATCGAGGGAGATTACTTCCTGTGCTCTGCAATGTACTCCAAGCAATACTCCTACGGCGACGATGATGTAGTTCGCTTTAGCCATGATTGTGTTCATTAAATTCCTTTTCACCTTCAATTTCAACGATGGCCGGTTCAACCTCTCGAGGCAGCGGACGCTTTCCTTCCCAAAACCAATTCATATAGACACGAATCCGATTGAGGATGGCTAGCATGACGGGCAATACCAGCAATGTAGTATAGGTTGCAATCAAAAGACCGTACGCAACTGCGATGGCCATCGGCACTAGGAACTGCGCTTGAAAGCTTGTTTCGAAAATCAAGGGTGCCAGCCCCGCTACAGTTGTGAAGGTGGTTAGGAGAATAGGGCGGAAGCGTGACCTTCCCGCCTCCAAAAGAGCCTGCTTGAAGAGCATTCCCTGCTTCAAATTCCCATTCAGTGCCGTCACAAGAACAAGGGAGTCGTTCACCATCACGCCGATGAGCGCAATAATTCCGAACCCGGATAGCAGGCTGATTTGGGCGTTGTGAAAGAAATGGCCCCAACCGACGCCGATCAATCCAAGCGGCACCAGCATGAAAATGACCAGCGCCTGCGGAATGCTTCGAAAGACAAAGGCGATTACAGCGAGTAAGAGGATCAGGATGATCCAGCGCACCGCCGCAAAGGAGCGTCCGACTTTTTGGGCTTCTTTGTTTTGTCCTTCAAAGGTGTACGTGACGCTCGGGTATTTCGACATGATTCTTGGCATCACGTTCACCGCGATGTCTTCCTGGATCGAGTTCACGGAAGCCTCAGGGTTTGAGATGTCGGCCTCGACCCGTATCTCGCGTTTCCCATCCAAATGGTTGATGCCAATAACGCCTCGTTTTACCTTGAATTCAGCAACTTCTTTCAGCGGAATCTTTTGTCCGGTTGGCGTACGAATAAGGAAGTTTTCAAGATCCATTGTATTTCCGCGCTGGTCGTCCGCATAGCGCACCCAAACCTTGACTTCATCGATGCCTCGCTGGAGTCGCTGGGCTTCAACGCCGAAAAACCCCTGGCGCACCTGACGCATGACTTGGATGGTGTTCAATCCCATCAAGTATCCCCGATCGCGCAACTCGATTTCAATTTCCTTGATGCCTTGCTGGTCGTTGTCAATGACATCTTTGAGATCGCCGATGGCAACCAGTTCTTCTTTTAAGTCGGCCTTGGCCAGCTCCAATTCATCTAAGTTATTGCTACGCAGGCTAACGGACATTGGCTTGCCGAATGGAGTTGCAATACCGAAGGCGATCTTTTCAGCCTCAGGAATTTGGCCAACTTCCTCGCTGATGGCATTGCTGATGAGGTAACTGGGCATGCTGCGCTGCTCGGCCGTGAGAAATTGAATGTTGACCGTTCCATTGTTGATGGATGGTCCAACCACTTTCTCGATGTTCGTGATGACGTCCAGGCTGTCTTCTCTTTGCGCTTTCAAGCGTTCGTTCACTCGAAGTGCTGCAGCTTCAATTTCATCCAATACACCTTTCGTGATGTAATCGCGCGTACCGGGAGCCGTCTCTACCGTTACCGACACATTGTCTTGCTCGATGAAGGGGAAGAAGGTGACCTTGATTTGACCGCCAATGATTCCCCCGATCGTGATCATCAAGAGGGCAATAGGGATGGCGATCGCTATGGCGCGATGATTCAAGGAGAACCGCAGCATGGGCATGTAAAACTTCTCACGCAGCCAAACAACCCCGGCTTCTGCCTTCCTTTCGGCATAGTTCTTCTTCGTCTCCTTTCTCAGTGCTTTGGAATGACCGATGTGTGCCGGCAAAATCAACGCGCCTTCAATTAGGGAGAAGAGCAATGTGGAAATCACTACGAATGCCAAGTCAGGACCGAAATCTCCAAGTCTACCATCTAGAAAATAGAATGTGCTGAAGGCGATAATGGTCGTAAGCACGGCCGATGTCACCGCAGGTAATACTTCAAGGGTTCCGTTGAGTGCAGCCTTCAAAGGCGTTTCACCTTTTTCCCAACGCTGGTAAATGTTCTCGGCGATGACGATGCCGTCATCTACAAGGATTCCAACAACCAAGATCATCCCGAACAGCGACAGGACGTTGATGGTCAACCCAAAAGAAGAACCAAGGATGAACATCCCGGCAAAAGCGACGGGAATACTGAGGGCTACCCAAATTGCCAATCGCCAATTGAGGATCAGCGTGAGAATAACAACGACCAAAATGAACCCGAGAATTCCGTTTTCCTGCAACAGGTCGATCCGCTCCCGCAGCGTGGTGGATCCATCGCGAATGATCTTCGCTTGAATGGTCTCATGTCCTTCGTTGAAGGCAACGATGTAGTCTTTGACCAAGTTTGATATGCTCAAGAAGTCCTCGTCGTTCGTGTTCTGAACAGTAATTGTCGCCGCTGGCGCCCCGTTGAAGTAGTTTCTCTGGGGATTATTGTCGCTCCACACGTCGCTCAATTCAGCTACTTCGAACAAGCGAACGATCTTTCCATCCGGGCTCGACTTCACAATGATGTTGCTCAGTTCTCGTGCGAAGTAGTCCTTGCTGCGCGCTCGGATAAGAAACTCTTCACGCTGGCCTTTGATGGTGCCCCCGGTGATCTCAATGTTGGCATTGGAAACGGCAATGGCCACCTGCTCAAACGTAACCTCGTAGGCTTCCAGCGCAGCTTCGTCCAGCGCAATTTCGATTTCTTCATCCGGGAATCCTCCAAGCTGAATCTTCGACACACCTTCCATCGCACGGAGGTCGTCCTCGACTTTTCGCGCTTCGAGTTTTAGGGTTTTTAGATCAACGTCGCCCGTGAGCGCAAAGCTGATGACGAAGTTTCGTGCTTCCTGCTTGAACACCACCACCGGCTCCATTCCTACTGGGAAGGAGCTGATCTGGTCTACACCGTTCTTGACGTCTTGAAGGAGGTAGTCGATGTCGTAGTGTTTTTCACCTTCGACGGTGATGACCGCCTGATTTTCATTCGAGGTGGATTTGATCTCTACGATTCCAGTGACACCCTTGAGGTTGTCCTCGATCTTCGTAACAATGCCTTCCTCAATTTCCTCTGGAGAAGCACCGGGATAGTAGGCCCGAATCTCTATGATGCGCCCTTCTGCTTGCGGAAAGAACGTGGACCGAATCTTCTGGGTTCCGAAGTAGCCGAACACCAGAATCAGCAGCATCAAGAGATTTCCTGCAACCGGGTACTTGATGAAATATGAAATGAGTCCGCGCATGCTTATTTGACTTCGGGTTCGACCAACATTCCTTCAAAGGCTCCTTCAATCACTTGGTCCAATACAAGCGTGCCTTCTTCCAATCCCGTCACAATGGCCTGCTCACCAAATCGATCTTTGACCTGCACCGATCGAAGTTGTAGCAGGCTGTCTTCCAGCACAAACACGCGGTTACCATCCAAAATCAAGTTGTGATTCAACTCAAAGGCATCGGACACTTGGATCGAGGCAATGTATCCACTTAGGTACATGCCTTCCTTTAAGTCGGAGCCTTGCACCGTGGCATAGACCGAAACGCGCTGCGTGTTCGGATCAACATTTCCGGCAATCCGAGTTACGGAGCCGCTGATCGGATCGGACTTGAGAGGGTGGCTCAGGATAACGTCGCTTCCCAATGATACCTTTCCAATGTCCTGGGTGGCAACGGCGCCTTCCATTTCGTAGGTGTTGATCCGCATGAACTCGCCCACCTTTTGACCCGCGCGCAATACCGTTCCGGCATTGAGGTATCCCATCGTTACAACACCGTCAAATGGTGCGACGATGGTGAATTTGGATTGTCGGTCTTCAAGGCTTTTGATGCTGAAGTAAACCTGATACACATTGCGACCCGAGAGGAAACTTTTTAGCTGGTCGTTGGACACGGCGGGAAGCTCTGGCAGCGTTTTGGCTGGATCGAGCGATGCTAAGTATGCTTTCCATTCCGCAAAATCTCCACTGTGGTCGATCTTGATGTCGGGCAGAATTTGCGTTATCACGTTCATGAAATTGCTCCGCTGCGACTGGAGATTCAGCATGCTTTCACGTCCATCCATAGCGAGCATAACTTCACCTTTTGAGAAGCTTTGACCAACGCGAAACGCCTTCGGATTCTCAAGCAAGCGGCCAGTGACTTCTGGAAAGACTTCAACCTTCTCCGATGCGATGAGTTTCCCTTGAAACTCGGTGCGTAGCGAAATCGTGTCGTGTTTCACTGTCAAGGTTTTGACGAGGCGTTTTGCAACGCCTACGGCCTTTCGCTCGGGCGCCTTTTTCAGGCCTGCCAAGAGTGAACAACCCCCGTATCCCGCGAGCAGAATAAGCACGGCTGATCCGAGGATGATGATTTGTCTTTGTTTCATGATGATTGTGCAGTTGGTGCGGAAATGGTTTCCAATAGTTCGATAATGTGTTCTTTTCGTTGCTCGATCATGTTCCGATACTCTTCTTCGTTGAGGTTGTTGATCATTTTGACCATTGACTTGCTGATGATTGGGAAAAGGATCAGGCTGATCATAGAAATCATAAAGTGACGTATGTCAAGATCGTCTCGAACCTCGCCGTTCTTCTTGGCTTTCTGAATGGCAGTGACCAACTCCTTGAAGGGTGGTTTAAACTTTGCCGCACGCATCCTTCGCTTATGCCCCTGTGCATCGCGGCTTACCTCATTGACTATGAACAACGGTAGTTCCGGTTGACGAAGCATATAGTCGATATAGACTTCAACGGCCTTTGATAGTTTGTCACGGAATGGCTGATCGGCAACGAGCATTTCATCCAATTGCTCGAAAAGTTCCTTAAACGTCTGCTGAAATACTTCGGCGAACAAAGAGTCCTTGGATTTGAAGTAATAGTGGAGCAATCCTTTATTGATCTCAGCCTTTTCAGCGATGCTGCGCATGCGACTCGCTGCATATCCATTACGGATAAATTCTGAGCGTGCTGCTTCGAGGATTGTTTCTCTTGTATCTAGTTTACCCATTTGGGTAATTTGTGCAATGGTAAAGATTCTATTCTGAACTACAAGGACTATTTAGACAAATGGGTAAAAAATAAGTTCGGATGTGCGCGTGCGTTTCGATCAATTTCTTGTACTGAATAACATTGCCACTATATTTGCTTTCCGCGCAAAGCGAAATACACATGAAATTCAAGCTACTACCTATTTCCATCCTGATTCTTGGGCTCTCTGCATGCGGTGGGGAAGAAGCCAGCAACCACACTAAGGACGCTGGGGAAGAGTCAGATAAAGAACCTACCACTGAAGTCACGGGGGATCCGATCAACGAGATGGCCGATTTCAAGTTTCACACGATGCTTGCCAATCTTCCTTCTCCGTTGGAGACCTTTCACATCATGTCTAAAGTTGACGTTGAGCTCGTCGCCAACCTCACACCTATTGAAAAAGCTGCCAATTTAAATACGTCTACAGCCAAGGCGTACGGCTACGGTATGTACATGGCAGACATGGGCTTCATGGCCTACGAGCACCAAAACCAGAAGGTGTTGGACTATTATCAGGTTTGTAGGGAGCTTGCGAATTCACTCGGCGCTGGAGAAGTTTTCGATCGCACGATTTCGCAGAATTTTGAGGAAAACACTTCCAACGAGCAGCAATTTGTTCAAATGATGGACAATGCATTCAATTCGATGGACGAATACATGCTCAACAATGAGCGGTTCATCAACGCCACTGAAATCTTTGTTGGAAGCTGGGTTGAATCGCAGATCATCGCCACTCGGGTATTGAAGGGTAAATCCTACAATGACGAGACGCAAGCCATCTACGACGGAATTTTTGCCCAAAAGCAACACGCCTCCAACCTGATGAATGTCTTGGGAGAAGTCGACACCGAAATCGACACGAGGGTGCTGACTTCCGTGGAGGATTTGATGATGTTCTACGCTGGTTTTTCAACGGTTGAGAACCTCAGTCAAAAGGACTTAGCTGAACTAGAAATAAAATTGGAAAACTTGAAGACGATTTTGATCGGATAAAATCGAAATGAAGTTGCATTTAAGCCCTGCTCCATTTGAGCGGGGCTTTTTGTTATGCGCAAGTGAAAAGCTTTCATCCGATGCTTCCCGCATATACATTTGATACCCTGAAATCATCGTACCATGCTTAAGAAAATTCTTTACATCGTTCTCGGCCTGATCCTACTCATCGTAGCGGCAGGAATCGTGCTTCCTATCATTTTTAAAGACGACATCTTCCGAATGGCGAAGGAAGAAGCGAATAAAAATCTCAATGCCACGGTAGACTTTGGCGACCTGGGATTGAGCATCTTCGAGTCATTTCCAGACTTTACCCTCACGATCGAGGATGTAAAGATTACCGGCAAGGAGCCGTTTGATGGACTCGTTCTCGCCGACATCAAAGAGCTGAAGTTGAGCCTAGACATCATGAGTGTGATCAACGGCGAGAAGATTCAGATCAATACGATCGGTTTGCTTGAGCCCTCATTGCACGTATTGGTTTTAGCTGATGGTCGAGCCAATTACGACATCACCGTGGCCTCTGAAGAGGTAGAGGAAGTAGAAGCGGATACATCGACTTCATCTGGGTTCAGTATCGGACTCAGTGAATATTACATCCGCAATGCGAACGTGATCTACGATGACCGCCCCGGTGGTATGTACGTCCAACTCGTCAACTTCACGCATGAAGGAAGCGGGGATTTCACTCAAGACGATTTTCTACTCAAGACCAAAACCGACGCTGACGCCGTTACGTTTAAAATGGACGGTCTGGCATATTTGAACCGTACTGCGCTTGATATGAAGTTCGACATCAACATGAACTTGCCGAACATGCGCTTTCAATTTGAGGAAAACTACGTGCGTCTGAATGCGTTGGAACTTGCATTTGATGGTATGGTCGCGATGCCGGATGAGGAAGGGTCACCGATGGATTTGGACCTTACGTTCGGAACAAACAAGCCTTCGTTCAGCAGCATTTTATCATTGGTGCCGGCAGTTTACACCCAGGACTTCAATGACATTGAGACGGAAGGGTCGCTTCAATTGTCTGGTATGGCGAAGGGCAGAATGGTCGGTGATCAGCTCCCAGCATTCGCGCTTGATCTTACGGTGGAGAACGCGCGTTTTCAATATCCCGATCTTCCAAAATCTGCTGAGAACATTGCCATCGACCTGCACATCAATAACCCAGGTGGATCGGAAGACAATACCGTAATCGACTTGAATAAATTCCACCTTGAGTTGGCACAGAATCCTGTAGATGTGGTACTTCATATGCGTACGCCGATCAGCGATCCATACATCGACGCTAAAATTGTAAGCGATCTCGATCTCGCCTCTCTTTCCGATGTGATCCCCTTAGAGGAAGGGCAATCATTGACCGGCAAAGTAGTCTCTGATATTGTATTGAAAGGAAATCAAAGCGCCATTGACCAGGAACGTTATCAGGATTTTGAAGCTGGCGGTAGTCTGAGTATGGCTGGCATCGACTACAAGGATCCAACTTTGCCTTACGCTACCGTAATCGAAGTATGTTCGCTCAACTTCTCACCTCGATTTGCTGAGCTTACCGCGTTTAATATGCGCATCGGGCAGAGCGACCTTGGACTAACAGGGCGCGTAGATAACGTCGTTGAATGGTACGTTGCTGATGCGCCGCTCTCTGGTACGTTTAATCTTTCATCGACGAGGCTTGATTTGAATGAATTCATGACGGATGAAGAGGGTGATGAAGCGGCAGACGAAGCAACAAGTGAACCTTCAGAAGGAGGCGTCGTTGAAGTGCCTTCAGGATACGACTTCACTCTGAATACGAGCATTCAAACGCTCATCTATGAGGATTTGGACATACGAGATGTTCGCGGTTCGGTGGTCCTTCGAGACCAGAAAATCGACATGAAGGGGCTGGCTATGAACTTGCTCGAAGGATCCATGAATATGAGTGGGTTTTATGAAACCACCAATCCAGCGCGGCCAAGATTTGACTTCAAGATGGACATCATTGGGTGGGATGTTGTGGCGACGTACACCTACTTAGACATGATCAAAGAAATGGCACCTATCATGGAGAATGCAACGGGTCGATTCTCCACCAAAGTGGAACTTGCCGGAGACATGGATCAGAACATGGATCCCATTTACAATACCCTTGACGGAGGCGGAGTGTTGATCACCAGAAATGTGACCGTCAACTCGCCAACCACACTAACGAAGGCAGCAGATGCCATCAAATACGATGGTCTAAAGCAATTCACCCTAAACGACACCGAAGTCAAATATTACTTCGAGAACGGTCGCATCAAGGTCGATCCAGCGAAGTTCATTCTCGGAAAGGAAGTGCCATCGATCTTCTCCGGAAGCCATGGGTTCGACCAAACACTCGATTACATCTTAAACCTTGATATTCCTACGAAGCTCATGGGCGGCGCTGCCACCCAGGTGGTATCTAGATTATTCACCAAGGCGAACAAGCAGCTTGGTACGAATGCGAGCATGCCGGAGCGTGTGAAAGTTGATTTGAAGTTCACCGGGACTTCAGCAGAACCTATTGTGACGCCATTCTTGGAAGGAACTGCAGGTGAAGGCGTCAAGGATCAGTTGAAAGACAAAGCCAAGGAAGAACTTGACAAGAAGAAGGAAGAGTTGGAAAACAAGGCCCGTGAGGAAGTAGACGCCGCTAAGAAAAAAGCAGAGGAGGCTGCCGACGAAGCCAGGAAGAAGGCTGAAGCCGAAGCAGCTGCTGCCAAGAAGAAAGCCGAAGAAGAAAAGAAAAAGGCGGAGGAAGCTGCTAAGAAAAAGGCCGAAGAAGAGAAAAAGAAAGCCGAGGAAGCCGCTAAGAAAAAAGCTGAGGAAGAAGCCAAGAAGAATTTGAAAAAGCTAATCAAATAGTTCTGCGAAGGCATCCGCAACCTGGATTTTGAGTGTTTCAAAGTCTTGTTTTGCACCGAGCTCTTTCTCCATACTCGTCACTCCCTTGTCGTCGATGCCGCACGGTATAATGTGATCGAAGTATGACAGATCCGTGTTTACGTTAAAGGCAAAGCCGTGCATGGTCACATAGCGGCTTGCCTTGACACCGATGGCGCAGATCTTGCGTGCGCGTTCGTTGTCCCAGTCGAGCCAAACGCCGCTGGCTTCTTCGATACGTCCACCCTTTAAACCGTATCGATCGATGACGCGAATGATCGCCTCTTCGATGCTCCAGATGTATTTCGCTATGCCCATATCAAAATGCTCCAGATCGAAGATGGGGTAACCGACGATTTGTCCCGGTCCGTGATAAGTGATGTCACCACCGCGATTGGTTTTAAAAAAGGAAGCGCCGACTTCGTTGGGTTGTCGCTTAAGGTTGGTGAGGTCACCGGATTTTCCGAGCGTGTACACGGGGTCGTGCTCAACTAAAATGAGCGTGTCCAAAGCATGTGGTTCTCTCATTCGCTTTGAATCAAGGATGTTGTTGAACAGCTCTTCTTGGACGGCCAGCGTTTCTTGATAACCCATCCTCCCGACATCCTCGATTTTAAACCTCGTCTTGGTCATGGTGCAAAGAGAAACAATAATGGGCGGCCTTTCGTTCGAATTCTTTTTGCTTCTTCGTGCACATGAAGTATTACGAGGAAGTTGGCGCCTACTATGATCAGGATGTTGAGCTCGGTTTTGAGGACCGAGCGATGACCAATGAAAGTCTCCAGCGCATTCGTGATGCGTTCAGATCATACGTTGAGAAACGCACGTTTAGCAGCGCCATAGAAATAGGCTGTGGACCAGGTTTCGACGCTGAGTGGTTCGGCAATCGTTTTCCTGAAGCAAGGTTGACGGCCATCGATGTTTCCCAGGAAATGTGTAACAGCGCAGCCAAGCGCTGCTCAGAAATTATCAACGTTGAGGTCAAACAGGGTACAGAACACGACTTGATGCGCTTGGTAGATCGACCAGTGGATTTGATTTACGTCTTCTTTGGTGCGCTCAATACAGTTGAAGATCTGGATCTTGCTGCACAAAGCATATACGAGCGCCTAGAACCCGGTGGACATGCGGTGTTGACCTTCGTCAATAAATGGTACCTCCGCGAGTTGATCGTGAATCTGCTGAAACTTCGGCCACGAATTGCGTTTGCACGCATTCGAAAGATTTGGGGCGGATACTCTGTGCACCGTCACCTTCCTTCAAGTTGCTATACACCACGTCAAATCAGAAATAGTTTTCAGTTCTTCAAAGAAATCGAGCATCAAGGTTATAGCATCTTGTACCCAGCATGGTACAACCATCACAAGGTCGCAAATGACCGCGCCAAAGCCGATCGATTGTGGGAGAAGGACCGAAAATTGAACACAGGGCCCTTTTGGAAATATGGAGAATACACGCTATTCGTATTCCGAAAGCCCGCGGCATAGTGCTTCAATCGATTGATCGAAATCACTTTCCTCAAGATGAAATGGATGCTGCGTTGTCAGCTCGATGTTGGACTGAAAGGCTTCGTAGATCACACCTTCGTAGCCCGTCTGAACCGGACGAATAGAGCAACCAAGCAACCCTGCGAGCTTTTTAGCAAAATCTGATTGCGTCAGAGCGGTTTTTGAGTAGAGGTTTTGAACGCCGCTTAGAGCCGATGAAGCATGTTGCACGATCCACTGCGCCAGATCGCGTTGCCCGATGAAGTGCATTTTATTGGTGCCATCGCCGAACAGCGGAATCGCTCGATTTCGTTGGTAGAAATCTGCATAAATCCAGCGGAACCATGAGCCGTCTCCCAATACCCACGGCACGCGCAGTAACAAGACGCGATCACTGGAATTGGCCGCTTCAAGAATTGGCACTTCCAAGGGTGCATAGTCCCTCGCAAAGCTGATCGGATTCAAAGGATGTGATTCATCCATCGGTGCAGTGGAATTACCATACATCAGGCTGCCCGACACATAGATCAATCGCGTATGCTTCATTGAAAGGACGGACTCCACCAGGTCGGCGTTGAGTTTTCGTCCTTTGATGGCCGCAAACTTTCTACCGAGGAATCTGAATCGAGGAAAGGTTGGTCGCGCCAGGTGGATCACGACATCCGGATTCACCTCATTCAAGAACGTGCGATCGATATTATCCAAGCCACCTCGATGGATCGTCAGCTGATCGTGAGCAATGTCGATGGGTTGGCGATGCGATAGCGCTGCGACCTCAGTGTCTGCTTGATCTAGCAATTTCTGAAGGACAGCCGATCCGATGAATCCGCTACCGCCAAGCAACAAAACCTTCATGCGATCGCCTCCTTGAACTTTGGCTTCTTCGGATTGTCTTTGAGTGCGTCAAGGATTTTCTTCTGGAAATCGTGCGGATGGTTCTTTGAGAGATAAGGCCTTGTCATCAACGCCCGATCATAATCCTCGGCGCTCAGATTCAACTTGGCGAATTTTCGCTTCCACTTCCAATCCGTGAGGCGCATTAAAAGAATGTTCAGTTGTTTTGGCGCGGCAAGGTTGAATACGAACTCCAGCGCTTTTTTTAACGGCATTCTTCCTTCATCCACCGTGACTTCGATCAGCGGCTTTCCGTTATGATTTGGAAGAAACTCCTTGGTCCAGCTATTCTTCATGGCCAATTGATCGAACGCTTGATCTCCATAGACCGGGATGAGGGTGTGTAACTCCAAAGCCGTGTAGAAATTCTCAAAAGGCAGCTTCAAATGGTCTTCGGCTACGAAGTAGTTCATGCAGTAACAATGCTGATGACCCGTGATAAAGGTGAACTTCTTAAAGATGTGCAGCAATGTGCGCGCGATCCACAGTCGATTCGTCTTTGTGATGATAAAATAGTCGATGTCCGCATCTTCTGGCGCCGAAAGCTTCGAGAGCGAACCCGAAATTGCAATCCCTCGAACAAAGGGGAATCGCTTCATAACATTGACGTAGGCTGTACTTTGACGAATCAAGTTTTGAGCACGCCGTTCTTTTGAGACACGGAGGGCGCTCAAATCTTCTTGGTCGGCCAACTGAAATAGCCCATGATGCTCGGTCACTTCTCTGGTGGCAATGAGCTCTTTGAGCGCCTGCCGGATATCGTGCAGATTGGCACGTGACGGAAGAAATTTAAGCAACTCTGCTTCCGTCAAGGGATGAGAAAACATACCAAAGTATCCTAAAGTATGGAGGATAACTTCCTTCAATTGTTTGCCTTAAAGGGCAGCGTTAGTGTCCGAATAAGAATGGACACATCCTTTCGAATACTCCAGGTAAAGACGTAGTCGATGTCGTATTGGACGCGGCGCTGCAGGTGTTCTGAATTTACAACAGAACCAAAATAACCATTTACTTGAGCCAAACCTGTAATCCCGGGTCGTAGGATATGTCTGACGTGATAATTCGTGATTTTCGATTCGAACGACCTCGTATCCGAGAGCATATGTGGACGTGGACCTACCAAACTCATTTCTCCTTTCAGCACATTGATGAGCTGCGGGAGTTCGTCGATGTGCGTTTTCCGTAAGAACATGCCTATGCGGGTGATGCGTTCCTCGTCGCTCAATATTTCAATTCCATCCGGAGGAGTCATCGTTCGGAACTTAAAGCATGTAAAAGGCCTCATCGCTTTACCGGTACGAGCCTGCTTGAAGAACACCCCGCCTTTTGATTCTAAGGCTATGGCCAATGAGACAATTGGGAGCAACGCAGGAGTGAGCAGAAGGAGCAATAACGACGCTCCAATTACATCCACAGCGCGCTTCACCAGTTTCATGGTAGCGGTGTGTTCGTTCGGAGCAAAAGTCTTCAACGCATGATCGGCGTAGGTTTGCCATTCCGAAGGATGGACTTGTAGACGGTGGTGAAGTGCTTCTAGCGGCATGATCAACGTTCTTCGGGGCGAAGAATCATCGCTGCTATCAGCGACAGCGTTACGATGCCTTGTTCCCTTTCCAAATAACTCTCCGTAAACGTGAAGAGAAATAATACTACAACAATAGACGTGAAAAGCTCTGATTGGTTAGCATTTCTGAAAAGAACAATGAACAAAATTGCCAACAACAACGGCCCAAGCAACCCAACCGCAACCATAGATTCCATCCATTGATTGTGGTAATTGTATGCGCGGTATCCAAGATCGCCCGAGGCATCGTCGCCCATCCACATGTCGAGTTCAGCGTATTTTTCGTTGAGCTTTTCCTGGGCATACACCTGGCCAACTCCTGTCAACCACGCATCGTTCTCACTGAGTATTTCATAGCCAAACCGCAGCTGCAATAGCCGCAGCGTGACGCCACCGAAATAAGTGCCTTTGGAATATTTCGGATCGTCCAACATCTCGAGATCGACACTAAGTGCATCGTGAACCCTGAGCGCAACCGGAACGGCCAACACGGCCAAGATCCCTGACGCGACAACAATGTGCTGCCATCTAAAACGAACCCTCTCTTTAAGCAAAATCCGATGTGCCAGAAGGCCAAGACCAATTACCACGAACAGTTTCGAAGCGCAGAGCATCAATAGAACCACGCTTATACCGTCGAGAATATGTCTCCGTTGCCTCGTGATCGAAGGGGGGAGAAGCTGTTCGGGCCACGCAACTGCCAACGTGATGAAGAAGGCGAAGTAGATGGGACTGATGCCCGTTTCGGCGGTAAACTGATCATAGAAAAACGCAGGGACACCGGCCCCGCTGAAAGCGTTTATCGTCGATCCTAGAATCATAAGGATGCTGCTTGTCAGAATGCCTGCCCACATCCATACAAATAGCCTTTGTCCGGTTTCCTTCAATGGCTGGCGCATAAATACCCACAGCAATGGCATCGCAAAAAGCGAGAGCTTTTGCTCAAAGTCAGACCACGCTCGAGGATGGTCGCTGCGAAAGAGTGCATCTGTTCCAAAAAGAGCCAGAAGCCCTATAGGTAGTAGAAGGAGAAGATGTGACTTTTGCCACTTGATCGGTGGTTTTTGAGACAGCAAGGGACTCGCGAAAAAAATACCCCCAAGTGCAAGAATCACCCAGCTTGCGTAATAGCGTTGTACGATCAGGCAGAACACCAACAAGCCCCATAAGATTGGAATCGCTCTATTGACCGTCGACCATTTCATAGCATGCAGATTCGTAGGCATCCACAATGGAACTCCACGCGTAATGTTGTTTTAGAATAGAGCGCTGGGCTTGCAGTTGTATTTCGCGTTCGTTGAGTGACACTTGCCTGCACAATGATTGGGCAAGCTCTTGTTCGTTCTCAAAATAACCTCCATCTGTCCCTAAAACATTTCGATTAAATGGGTTGTCATGCGCAAGAATGCATCCCGAATACGCCATTGCCTCGAGCAGCGATGGATTGGTTCCTCCGACGCTATGGCCATGCAAGTAGTAGTGGCAATAATACCGCAGTGCATCGAGCTTAGGCTTGTCATACAAAGAACCGATAAACCGAACCTTTGGATGCTTGTAGTTCGAATGCATCTTGGTGCCAAAACGGTTGCTGGCATTCCCAATGAGAATGAGCTCGCGTGGGTGTTCGGCGAGTTCGTGGGCTTGAAGGATGGTCTCTACATGGTTTTCGGGCTCCATTCGGCAAACCACCAAATCATATTGATAAGGTAGAAGCCCCCATTCTGAGATCAAGTCTGGGTTGGTGTCATTGGCATCTTCAGCACCATAAGGGATGCAACGAATAGGCTTTCCATCATACTTTTCCATCAGGTAATCTTCAATGCCTTTGTTGTCTGCAATCAGCAAGTCAGCACCTCGAACGGCCAATCGCTCCGCAAGCCTTAAAAATCTTCGAACGGGCCCGCTGTACTTTGAACGCTTGAATTCCAGCCCATCCATGTTGACCAAATGCCTCGCTTTTTTTGGCCATAACCAGAACCAAATGCTGCTGCTGGTGTAGCCAAATTGCATGACGACTTCAAACGACTGACGTCGTGCTTTTATAATGCCATTTAGATCATACATGAATTGCCCTATCGTGCCGATTCGATCTTCTGGATCCATGCAATGAATGATCTTCACGCCATTCCAACTGGATTGTTGATAGGGATGCAAATGACTGGCGAAAACGCTGACATCATGCCCTCTGTGCACCAAACCTTCCGCAAGGTATTGCGCACACTGCTCAAATCCACCGTAGGCATTGGGGATGCCTCTCGTACCTAGAATAGCGATGCGTAAAGGTTTTCTCATCCAACTATGCGCTTGTATGCCTCCAATGTTTTCTCAGCAGTTCTTTGCCAAGTGTACTGCTCCTTCAATTGACGGACAAATGCTTCGTTGGATTTCTTCTTGAGGGCACGTTCGATGGCGTTCCTAATGCTTTTCGTGTCGCCCGGATCACAAAACTCAGCCACTCCTTCAAAATATGCGCGCGTATCACCGATTTCACCAACCACAATGGAGCATCCGCACGCTGCGGCTTCCAGACTTGTCAAACCAGTGGTTTCGAACCAGCTTGGCAATGCATGAACAGCTGCCTTGTTGTACCAATTTCGGAGTTCCTGTTGATCCAGGTAATCGATGAACTCGACCCGTTTTCCGGCCCTGGACTTGCACTGCTCGTAGTATTCTACGTTGTTCGGACTCGGTTTGCCGATGAGCGCCAAATCGACATCCAGTTCTTCCACCGCCTCAATCAGCCGCAATTGATTCTTGCGCCCTTCTATTTGCCCAACACATAGCACTAGACTTGGATCGCGATTTAATTGAGTATCCTCAAAGAAAGTGGTTGTGTCAACCGCGTTTGGCACGACGGCATAGTCGAATTGAATGTTCAAATCCTGTGTTACACGCTGGGCTTCGTTTTCGGAATTAGGGAGGAGCATGGAGGCATCACGGACGATGGTGCGCATGGCGCGCTTGTGGCCAAGAAGATAGGCGGGAGATGCAAGGACGTCCTGCCCCTTCATCCATCGAAGCAGCGTTTTGGCGTATTCTGAGCCGTGCTTTCCAAGCGCCTTGCTGAGCGTGCCTTGAAAGCCACCGCGTTCCAGCTGATCAAAGATGGAATAGTCAACGTAAATCGTAGAGACCACGTAAGGAAGCTTTGATTTGCGCGCATGCTGAAGGATGTCAGCTGGTCGGATAAGGTTGAAGAAGTGGAGGATGTCGTAGGCGGCGTAATCGATCCGCTCGTGCGCTAGCCGGATGTCTACATCTACACCAAGTTGTCTAAGCGCTTCAGCCGTCGAATCTACTTGACGCGTGTCACCACCACGTACGGTGTAGAGGGTCGACCTGCTGATGAAGAGCACCTTCATGTCTCTTGAATTTCAAAGGATGAAGGTCGGATACAAAACGCAATGCACCAAAGGATGATCTCAGCCGTACTGACAAGAAAGCTTCCGGTAAATTGATAGATGAACACAAATACGAAGAGGCTGAGATTGAAATAATTCAAGTGGAGTCGTAGACTTCTGAAGAAGTATACTTCGATTCCAATTTTGATTAGAAATCCCAAAATACCAAAGGTCGCAAGCCATTCTGCCATACAGTTCGGAATGCGCACGATCTCGGCAAAATCTCCTTCGTATTGGTAGTAGTTGACGATTAGATCGTGCGCGAGAATTTTGATCTGACCCAGTCCGACCCCGACCAACAAACTCTTGGAATTGGCCAGATCAAATGCGAACATGAACGACTCAACGAGCCGGCCCTTAGCCGACGTGTCGCGCCCGCTAAAAATGTTGGTGATGCGCTCAAATACCGGGTTGTCTGGATAAACGATCAGCAGGATCAAAATCGAAAGCAAGCTCAAGCCTAATCCATACAAGCCAAGCTTTCGAATGGCAACCGCGTTGTTAAGTTTTGACCAATGCCATACGATGACCAAGACCAAAGCCACCACCAAGGCTCCGATCACCCCGAAGGAAAGTGAAAGCAGAAGTGGCAGTCCTATCGCGATGGCCAGAGATAGCCATCGACTGCGAGGTTGAAGAACAAGTTGCCAGAAGTAGTAAAGGAATACTGGTGTGAAGAGGAAGGCATAGTAGGACGCCTCATAGGTGAAGAGCTTCAATCTGGGGAAACTAGAAACACCGGGAGAAATGGGAACTTCATACCAAAGCAGATCGCGTATAGGAGCGAATGGGAGGATGGCCAACGCCATCAGCACAAAAAGTGTATTCCACTTCAACAAGTGGCTGAACCAGCGCTCTGCTTCATGGCTTTTCATCCAATCCCATAAGAAGAATGCAAGTACAACGACCGTCAGAGCCAAGGCATTTGATATCAGTAGGGACTTTACCTCTGCGCCTTGGAGCCAATGGATGACGCCCAACATTGCAAGCACCAATCCTGCCCACAATACCCGATGCAACTGCTGCTGCTTCCAGATGTAATACATGAATATGGGCGTCAGCAGCGTAGAGTAGAGCAGACCATGGGGCAAGAGAAAGGGGTTGAAAAAGAACATCAACAGAACCGCAGGAAGATGATATTTTTTCCCATCCCTCATTCGAGTAAAAGCCTGGGGTTAAAGGAATTCGGTCGGAGATAGATGAAGTAGAGGCTGGCGAACGCCGTCAGCGCCAAAAGCACTTGCATCCAGATTTCCGGTGCCACCATGGTCAATGCCACGAGCGTGGAAGGCAGAATATTGGCAACGCTTTCTTGCCAAAATCCATTCTTCAGCACGCGGAGGTTAACCAGACCCAACACGATAGGCATGGTAACCATCATCGCGAAAACTTGCCCCCAGATCAAGGAAGTTGCCTGGCGGTTGACGTAGAACAAAGCCAACATCATCACAATGGCGAAGGACTTATAACCCACCTCAATCGAAGTGATGAGCTTCAATTCTGAAATTCCATTCAAATAGAATTTGGGTCCTATGCTCAGCACATAAAATACTTCGAACAGCAGGAAGAGCTCAATAAAAGGAATGACACTCTGAAATTTCTCAGGACCGAGCCATAAAGTGAAAAGAGGTTCGCGGATGAAAAACAAAATCAGCAGTCCGGAGAGCGCAATGGTCATCAAAAAGGCCCGAACGCTGAAGTAAAGAGGCTTCGGATCTTCGTTTGCGTTGGTCAGCCTGGATACTGCGGGGAAGATCCATCCGACAGTGGCTTCAAGCATGATCTGAAGGTGATTGGCGATCATCGACGCCAAACTGTAGTAAGCCACGACATTCGTACCCAGTGCAAACGCCACTACTAAGCGGTCGAGTTGAAAACTCAGCATAGCGATGATGGTTTGAAGCCATGTCCAAAAACCGAAGTGCTGAAGTCGCTTGAAGATGACAGCGTCAAAGGCAGGCGTCCAAACATAGTCAGCCAGGTACCTGCGACTAAGTGCCATTTGTCCAGCGGCCATCATCGCATTGGTGACCATGCTCATGAGAATCACTGCAGCCAAACCATACCCATAGTAAACTGCGGCTGCCTGTCCGCCGAGCATAGTCAGCTTTTGGGACATGCTGAATTTTGCTGCTGTATCGTATTCCTCAAATCCTTTGAAGAAGCCCATCATCAACTGTTCGAAGAATTTCGCGCTGATCACGAGAAACGTCAATGAAAAGGCGGTTTTTAATTCAATTGGATCATCGATACCGTCCCATCTGAACCAAGATTCAGGGGCGACCAACCAAATCAGAAAGGCAATGACCGTCGTTGAAGCCGCGAGGACAGAGGTGAAGTTCAATGCCGAATTGTAGTAACGACGTAACCTAGAGTCGCTTTCTTTTCCGCGGGCTTCGGCAACGTAGACAGCAATCGAATTGCCCATTCCGAAATGCATCAACTGAACGGTGATGAAGACGACGCTGTTCAATACCATCCACGTACCGAACCGATGCTCGCCTAACGCATCGATGAAGAATGGCGTAAGCGCTAAGTAGGCCAGTGGGTAAAGCACCGTATTGACCAAGTTCCACGCAGAGTTTCGAATATTTCGGGATCGTCGGAGAATCATGAATCAGGGTGCAATCCAAAGTATTTGCACTTTTACGGCTAGTAGTTTTGAAAGGAAAAAGACAAATGTAGCTTTCTACACTATGGATGAATCAAGCCACCGAACAGCCCAGGAAGAAGGAAAAAGAATGTGGGATCAACTCACTGTTCAATTAGAAGAGCTTCGAGTATTCCTTCGCTCTGCCGCGTTAGGATGCCTTCGATTTATACTTCGAAATGCCGTTTGGTTGCTGGTGCTTCCGGTTATTGGTGGCGTAAGTGGATTTATCTACGAGCGTCAAAAAACAGCGGTTTACACCGTGAGCATGACGGTTAGCTACAACCATCTCGAGAAGAAGATCTATGCCGATATGATCGAGAAACTTGATCAGGCGATCCGTCTTGGAGCATTGCAGGAAATGCCCGGGTTTGAAGAGCTGGAAGCTGGGATGTTTGAGAACATCTTGGGCGTGAAGGCGCTGAATGTGAAAGGGGAGGACCTTACGACCGATCTTTCGACAGAACGCGTTCCTTTCAATGTTAAACTTTGGGTGAACGACCTGTCGAACCTGTCGCTTTTGGAGGATGCTGTCGTATCCTACTTAGACAGTCCTCAATTTATACAAGACCGCATTGCATTCAATGCCAAGGAAGCACAGAGCCGCGTAAGGCGAGCCAATGGATTGATCGATGTCCTGCAGAAAAGATTGATCGGAGACGAGGCCAGTGGAGAAGCTGTGGTTATGGCCTTGGGTGAAGCGCTAACGTCGCTTCGAGCAGCTGAAGCGCAATTGACGTTTAACTCCAACATCGAAGTGCTGCACGGATTGATGAAGGGCAGTGCTCAAATGCAGCGTAGAATGAAACGGTCAGTAGGATTAGGGATTGGGGCAGGATTAATGCTTGGTTGCCTGGTCGTTTTGTTGAAGCGACCTGAAGAGGGCTAAGGAGCAGTAAAGATGTGCTGGCCGTATCCCAGCATCCACCTCCGTGCAGTCAGGGCATACACATCCAAAATGTAACGCTCTCCAGGGATTAGACCTGGATCCAAGGTTGTGCTTCGGACGACCTCTCCGCCGTAGCGTAGATCAAGAAATTTGATGACTTCGCTGTAGGTCGTCACCGCCGTAAACGCCCTCCCTGTCCGATCGTGAAAGATCAAAAGGTAGTGGTCTGCTCCGGGAACATCGTCCCACTGAATTTCTACAAAGTCTTCACTGTTTCTGCGAACCTCAAACGACGCGACTGTGGCCGTTTTTAATGAAGAAGCGCGCAATTCAGCTACTCTGGACATGTAGAGTGAATCTCCTAAACGATAGGTCATGCGCATCAACCGATCTCTCTTTGAGCTCTTTCGACTGAGCCGGACCAAATAATCATCCTGCAGTCGCTCGGCTTCAAGATCTATGAGCTTGAAGTACGAGAGGCTATCCGGAAAGCGCAGCGTATCGTTTTCGTAGAGTTTGATGTCGTATGCCTCATTCGGGACAAACCCAAGAACATGGATCGGCAAACGTTGCGTAGCATCCTCAAAGCTCGGATGATTTCCAACGATGGCCATAAATTGCGTCTCGGACCATTTCATTGGCTCGCGTTCTATTGCGGAAGAGAGCAAGTTGCTATTGGCGCTATCAATATCGATGGCCGGATCTTTCTCGCATCCTGCAATAAAGATCAATAGCAAGCCATATCGTAGAAACGCGTTCAAAACCTCACAATGAGCTTCAAATTTACTCGCCGGGCCGTGAGGTAATTGGGTACGCCATATTCGACGTTCCGCGCATCTTTTACCCACAAGTAGGAAATGGTGTTGTTAACGGCCAACAGATTAAAGACCTCGAGCGTTAGCCAAGCAGATTCGATGTAGTTCAGCGCCTTCTTCTCGTAGACTTTGTTTTCATCCTTCAAGCGCGCACTGAACCCAACATCTACGCGTCGGTAGTGCGGCATGCGCAGGAAGTCCTTCCATTTTGTGTAGCTCGGTGGACCGGTTGGAAGTCCGGTGCCATAGAGCAGACTTAGATGCGCTTTAATTTGCTCCAATCCAGGAACGTAGTCCTGAAAAGTCAGCGCAAAGTTGACGCGTTGGTCAGTAGGTCGAGGGATGTATCCCGGATAAACCGTTCCAGAGTCCACCGCTCGGCCATATGACTTCTCACTAAGAACGAGCGTATCCCCAAAGTTGACCAGGTACATCGTGTATTGATCGTCGATCAAGTCTTCTTCGGTCTGCATGAAGGAGATGCTTGCCCAAGATTCAACGCCCTTCACAAACTCGCCATTGAGTTTTAGGTCAACACCTCGTGCAAAACCAATAGCGTTGTTTTCTGCATAGTAACGGATTCGGACGTTTTCCAACTCATACGGTATGAGGTATTCGAGCTGCTTGTAATAAGCCTCGCCTACAAACTTGAACGGGCGCTCAAACATTTCAAAGTTGAGGTCGGCGCCAACGAGGTAATGGATAGACTGCTGTGCACGAATGTTGGGATTGATGTTGCCGAACAAATCGCGCATTTCACGATAAAACGGTGGCTGATGGTAGTAGCCCCAGCTGGCTCGAAAAACCCAATCCGATTTCCAATTGGGTTCAAAGGCCGCGGTAATTCTTGGTGATACCGTCGTCTGATAATTAAAATCCCAATAGTGAAAGCGGGCGCCCGTGCTGACATAGATTTTGTGCGAGTCAAGGCTGAAGTTCCAGTCGCGCTGCAAGTAGCCCATTGCTCTGTTGGTCGCAATCCGGTTGTTTGACTTGATGGTCTCAGACAGGTTGACACCTTCACCGTCATAAGGCACCGAAAATCCAACCGAATCGATCAAGCTCCATTCATTCAATTCATCCTGGATGTCATCCCTTCGATATTTTAAGCCCCACAACCACTTGTGCCTTCCGGTCGTCCATTCGCCTTGCACCTCCGATGAGTAGACGATGGCATCCAAATAGTTTCTTGCATGATCGAGGTAGGAGCCATTTCCTATGGTGAACGCTTCATCGCCAAAGGACTCCTGACTCAGGTCGGTTTCGAGCTCAGATAGTCGGTAATAACCTTCAATGTCAAACGTCTCCTGTTCTTGGGTTTGAAACGCGGACTGGATAAATCGGATGTTTACGTTGTACTTGGGTTTCCACTCAACGGTGAAGGCGCCAAACGCCGTTTGATATTCATCGATCTCTTGTCCATCAAAAAAGACATTCAAACCCACGGCTGAATTCAAGGTTCCGAAGCTCGCTTGGCGGTTTTCTGGCGCGAATTGGTAGCGGTTCTGGCTGAAATTCCCAAGAAATGAGAGCGACCATTCGGTATTGATGGCGTAGGTCAAATAGGTTTGGTAATCGATGAAGCGCGGTCGGTAGTCACCTTCCGTATCCAAGCTTCCCAACAGGTATTGATTGGAGAAGTATCGGAAGCCGTGAATCTGAGTGAAGCGCTTGCTGTCGTTGGCGTTTTCGAGGTGTAGGTTAGCGCCAAGAAGACTTGCTGAAACAGAACCCGCGAATTTTTCAGGTCGCTTGTAGGTGATGTCGAGCACGCTGGAAAGCTTGTCGCCGTATTGCGATTCGAAGCCGCCTGACGAGAAGGAGATGTCCTGAACCAGATCGCTGTTGACGAAGCTCAAACCTTCTTGATTCCCGCTTCGGATAAGGAAGGGCCGGTACACTTCAATGCCATTCACGTAGACCAGGTTCTCATCGAAGTTTCCACCTCGAACCGAGTACTGCGAGCTCAATTCGTTGTTGATCGAAACGCCGAGGGCCTGCGACGGTAAGAGCGACTCCACACTGCTGGTGACCGAAGGATTGAACCGCGCCATGCCGCCTTCAATCTTGCGCATTGGCTTTTCTCGATCGCGCTCGGCTTCCAACGTGAACGTATTGTACTCGATGGCCTTTTCGGTGAGTGTAGGAGAGACCGATACAGCTTTCCCAGGCTGCAGTTCTACTTCGGTGGAATATTCATTGAAGCTGATGTGGCGAACGACCACGCGTGCTTTTCGCGGGGCTGGAACTTCGAAGGAATAGCGCCCGCGTTGATCGGTTACATCGCCGAACGTTGTACCTGGAATCCCCACGGTAGCCGCCTCAACTGGATTTCCCTTGGAATCGATAATGGTTCCCTCAACGGTCGCATTTTGGGCAGTTGCCAAGTACGATGAAAGGCACAGCACCAGAGTTATGACGATTCCAATACGCACCTAGATTCTTTCCTACTTATCCGATTTAAAGTCGCCGCGCTTCCATGCTTCAACGAACTGGGCCCATGCAATTGGATTGAGTAAACTGATTTGCGGAAGGGCGCCTTGATAATAAAGCCGTGTATATTGTTCTTGAACGGTGTAGCGGTAATTGCCTTGCGCGCTCATCGGCACGCCTTGGATGGCAAGTCGAACATCTTCGCGGGTCATGTTTTCAAAGGCTCGATCGTAATCGTCAGTCGGTGCATTCAGTGTGAGGAAAGCCTCTTTAAATTGCTCTTTGGTAGGCCAGGGATAGACCACTTGCGGGTCGAGTGTAATGGTGTCTTTTTGAAGCAGTTGAATGATAGAGTATCGCTTTTGGGTAAGGGTATCAGATACGACAAACGTCTCGCTTCGATAGCCGACGCTTGAAAACTTGATGGTATCGTTTACACGGACAACCAGCGAGAAGAATCCGTAGTAATCGCAAACGGTACCTCGATTTGTCCCGCTGATCAAGATGCTCGAAAAGGGAACCGGAGAAAGGCTGTCTCCAGAAACAACGACTCCTGAAAGTTGAAGGAGCTGTTCTTCATTATTCTGCGAGAACCCTATGAAAGAAGACCCCAAAAGGAGTATGGCAAGAAAAAGATGCTTCATGAAATGCAAGATTGCTTCAAAGGTGGCAACAAATCATCGGAGTTGCGCCCACCTAGGCAATTTGTGAAGAACAAAACGGTTGAGCATGGCGATTGTTGTTCGCTCAAGGTGCGCTACTTTTCATCTTCTGTAAACGGTTTCTTGAAAAAGAAACGCTCGAGTTCCGCCTCGTTACCAGCAAGGTCTGTCACTGTAATCCGAAGAATCTGCTCCTCCACGTGCTCAGGAAGCTCTTCCACGTTGATGAAGAGCATGTCGTCTTTGGGTTCGTATTCCATCAGAACCCATTCACCACTGGCTTCGGCTGAGTAGCGGTAAATCCCGCTGAGGTTGTCCTTGACCTTCACCACCATTCGACCATCGCGTGGCCAACTTCTTCCGCTTGTGATATTTATGTTGTCAATGACCGGCGGCTCGGTATCTTGAATCAATGCAAACGTTCCCAGATACTTGCTTTCGGCACGAAACCACTGACCGTCGCGCTTCGTTGGCAAAGCACGGAGCACGCGCCCGGAGGCACTCATTTGGCAGATCAACCAATCGTCTCCCTGAGCGGCTTTGCCTTTTAACTCGATTGTGAACGGCTGTTCAAGAGGAATCGTTGATTTCAGAACTTCAATGGTCGGCGTCGATCGTTCGAGTTCCTTGATGTTGAGTGGAACGTCGTCAAAGAAACATCCTGAGGGGAAGTAGAGCCTCGCCTGATCGCTTTCGAAGAGATAAGGTTCATCCCATGCAATCACCTCCGTCGACGATGATTCTTCTTTGTTTTGTTCACAAAGCACGTCAAACGCACAGGAGCTTTTGTTCCCAGCTACATCGGTGGCTTCAATGCGAATGCGATGTTCGCCCGGGTCGAGCTGGAGGATGCCGCCGTTCTTGTAGTTGAGGTTTGGAAGGTGATTTCCAGGAAGCCGGTAAAGGCGTAAGAATCTGGACTTGCTTTGGTAATAGTACTCGTAGTCTATCAACGCATTGAGGTGTCCACTCAAATTGAACGGTATGCTGTCGGCTTTGAAAGTGCTCACCAGTTTGTCGTCCACAAAGAGCTTGATCATGTAAATCCCATTTCGATTCACCGAGCCGTCTTGTGAATCATAACCCGCGACCTCGACTCCGAATGCACCACTGACCGCCACAGGTTGTTCAACTGTCAGCCTACCGGAAGAAACGCGACCATGCAGCGTAGTGTTTCTTCCTGCTACACTGGATCCTTCATTCAGAGGTGCGATGCCGATGGATTGCAATTCGGGAGCCTTACTGTCGCCGACAGGAAACTTTAGTACAAGTGGATTGAGCGGAATTTCTGTTTCGGTGTGACGGATTTCAAAATGCAAGTGCGGACCGCCCGATCCACCGGTGTTGCCGGATAGCGCGATGACTTCGCCTCGCTTTACGACCAAATCTTCGCTTCCGGGAAACACGTCCACTTCGAAGCTCTTTTGGACGTATTGTTGTTTGCGCACATACGCCTCAATGTTCGGACTGAGCGATTTCAAGTGGCCGTAAACCGTCGTGTAACCTTCTGGGTGGTCGATGTAGATCACTTTGCCATACCCCCAAGGTGATATCTTAATTCTCGAAACATGACCATCCGCAACGGCGAGCACATTCAATCCTTCGCGTCCGCCCGTTTTGATGTCAACACCGGCGTGAAAGTGATTGGGCCTGAGTTCACCGTAGTTTCCAGCGAGGAGCGGTGTGACCTCCAATGGACAGATGTAATCAAACTCCTGAGCCGAAGTGAGATGGAAAGCGAGCATCAAAAGCGCAACACTGGTCAGATAAAAAAATCGATGGAACATATGTACGAATGTAGGAGGCTCCTCTCCGCGAAATCGGAAAGAAATCTGGTGTTTTGAACAACGCATTCATAATTTTTACGAATCTTTGGTCCAGCGTTGCTTGCAACGACTCTTTTCTAGTAATTGTTTGAAGGTGAAAGATTTAGGTTCTTCTCTTGAAAGTCTTACTCAAAAAACGGATAAGCTGATTGGCGCCTATCAAGAGGCACAGCAGAAGCTCGTCCAAATGCAGCAAGACAAGGAGAAACTCCATCAGAAAGTGGCAGTGCTAAATCAGGAGATGGATGCAATTCGGGAAGAGAATAAAGTGCTGAAACTTGCTTCGGCGATCAAGGGAGACGAGGAGAAAGTGACCGAGTCGAAGCGGAGAATCAGCGAATTGGTACGGGAAATCGACAGGTGCATTGCGCTTCTGAACGATTGATGTTATGAGTGAATTATCTATTAAAGTCAATATAGCAAACCGCGTATATCCTTTGAGCGTGCAGCGCGAGGAGGAGGAAGAGGTTCGAAAAGCAGCCAATTTCATCAACGAACGGTTGAAGGCATTGGAATCGAGCTTTGCGGTCAAGGACAAACTTGATCTTCTTGCCATGCTGGCCTTGGAGCTTACCCTGGAGAAGGGACACGGCGCGGAGGAACTTGCTTTTGACAACGTGGAGAAAGAGATACACTCCGTCATCGATCGAATGGAGCAAGCACTTGCTAAGTAGATCGTTCTTTAAAATCATCCCGTACAAACGCACGGTTTTGTAACCTGAACACTTTAATCGCTGGGGCGATCTTTGTGTGTGGCAAAAGCAGGCCTGTTTACCCCAACTTCGGTTGGTGGGATTTTCCCGTAAGGGAAGACACTGGACGTTTGCGCTGCTCGGTGAGCCCCGACCTTTCGCTTTATCGGAGGTTACATAACTCCTGTTTGTACGGGTTTTTTATGCTTTGTTGTAGCTTAATCTGAATGTACCTGAACAGGCGCAGGCCTACTTCGATTCCGCTCAGTATGACCGGACGAATGCTTCCTGTCGGTCATACTGAGCGGAGTCGAAGTGCGACCGACCTTAGTTTCATGGAGAACCCAAATTATTCTACACCGAGTCTTTTTTTATGATTTAACACATAACAGAAATGGACATTATCACCATCGTGATTGGTGCCGTGGCGTTGTTGGCAGGAGCTGGATTGATGTTTGTCATCCAGAAATCTGCGCTGCAAAACCAACGAAAAGCCATCATTGACGAAGCCCAAAAGGACGCTGAGCTGATTAAGAAAGAGAAGCTCATGCAAGCAAAGGAGAAATTCCTTCAGCTGAAGGAAGAGCACGAAAAGATGATTCAGGAGAAGAACAAGAAAATCGCTGAATCAGAGAGTCGGATCAAACAGAAAGAAAATACACTCAATCAACGGTTGGGCGAAAGCAAGCGCAAAGAGCAGAGTCTGGATCAGGTGCGTGAAAACCTCGACCGCCAGCTCGAAGTCGTTGAGAAAAAGCAGACCGAATTGGATGCCCTACACGTCAAGCAAGTGAAGCAACTGGAAAGCTTGACTGGCATGTCGGCCGATGACGCAAAAGAGCAGCTCAAAGAAGTGTTGATCAGCGAAGCGAAGACCGAATCGATGGCCTTGATGAAAGGCATCGTCGATGAAGCCAAGATCAACGCCAATAAGGAAGCCAAGAAGATTGTTGTTGAGACCATTCAACGCGTTGCCACAGAGCAAGCCATTGAAAATTCGGTTTCCGTATTCAACATCGAGAGCGATGAGATCAAGGGACGCATCATTGGTCGTGAAGGAAGAAACATCCGTGCACTCGAAGCCGCAACAGGTGTGGAGATCATCGTAGACGATACACCAGAGGCCATCATCCTTTCATGCTTCGATTCGGTACGCCGCGAGATAGCCCGATTGGCCTTGCACCAATTGGTGACCGATGGACGAATCCACCCTGCGCGCATCGAAGAGGTCGTTGCGAAAGTGACCAAACGTCTCGAAGAAGAGATCATCGAAACCGGTAAGCGCACCTGCATCGATTTGAACATCCATGGATTGCATCCTGAATTGATCCGCATGGTAGGTCGGATGAAGTATCGATCTTCTTACGGCCAGAACCTGCTTCAACACAGCCGCGAGGTAGCGAATCTTTGCGCTACCATGGCCGCCGAACTAGGTCTGAACGCCAAGGCCGCAAAACGCGCAGGACTCCTTCACGACATCGGCAAAGTCTCCGACGAGGAGAGCGAGATGCCGCACGCCATTCTGGGGATGAAGATTGCCGAGAAGTACAATGAGAAGCCCGACGTGCTCAACGCCATCGGCGCCCACCACGACGAAATTGAAATGACGACGCTTCTGTCGCCTATCATACAGGTATGTGACGCTGTGAGCGGTGCGCGACCTGGAGCACGTCGTGAAATCATGGATTCATACATCCAGAGGATTCAGGACTTGGAAAACCTTGCCTTGGAATATCCGGGTGTCGAGAAATCTTATGCCATTCAAGCCGGTCGCGAATTGCGAGTCATCGTTTCCAGCGACAAGGTGAAGGATGAGGAGGCCAGCAACATTGCCTACCAGATTTCGGAGCGCATTCAAGATGAAATGACGTATCCGGGTCAGGTTAAAGTGACAGTCATCCGTGAAATGCGCGCGACATCCATTGCGAAATAATTCGCGTAGAATTTAAGTAGTGTTCATCGCTCGGGAATTCAGATTTCCTTGATTTGCCCATGATCGTTCAACGAAGCATACAAGATTCAAAGGTTCTGGTAACAGGAGCCGCAGGATTCATAGGTTCCAACCTGGCCATCGACTTGATAGAGCAGGGGAATACAGTGGTTGGCCTTGACGATTTCAGCACTGGACATCGGTCGAACCTTTCCTCGATTCTCAATAACGATCGATTTCAATTCATCGAAGGGGATATTCGAAACCCAGAGGTGTGCAGGGCCGCTGCTCAAGGCGTCGACTACGTATTGCATCAGGCAGCACTCGGATCGGTACCGAGATCCATCGATGATCCCATCCGCACCAATTCGGTCAACGTGGACGGATTCCTCAATATGTTGGTTGCAGCCCGCGACGCCAAAGTGAAGCGCTTCGTATATGCCACCAGCAGCTCTGTGTATGGCGATGAACAAAGACTCCCCAAAGTCGAAGCCAAAATCGGGAAGCCACTTTCACCCTATGCGGTGACCAAGGTGATGAACGAGCATTACGCAAAGGTCTTTGGTGAGCTTTATGGCATGGAGACGATCGGTTTACGCTACTTCAACGTCTTCGGTCGGCATCAAGATCCGAATGGCGCCTATGCCGCCGCGATTCCCAAATTCATCCAGCAGTTCATGAAGGGTGAATCGCCTACCATCCACGGCGATGGGACGCAATCGCGCGACTTCACCTACATCAAGAATGTTGTGCAAGCCAATCACATCGCAGCACTCACTACAAATCCTGTGGCGGTAAATGAGGTGTACAACATCGCTTATGGGCAAAGCACCAACCTCAATGAACTGGTCGATATCATCCAATCTGTGTTGTCGAAGATCGAACCCAAGATCGAGCACATCGCGGTTCATTACGGACCAGAGCGCATCGGCGATGTGCGGCACAGTCTTGCATCCATTGTGAAGGCCGAAACAATCCTCGGCTATCGACCCCAGTTCGACCTTAACGCCGGTCTTGCAGAGGCCGTAGAATGGTACTGGCAACACCTCAAGGAGTAATCAATCCATGAACCGCGCCTGGAGCGCTTCGGTTGGCATATAGCACGTCGACCTTTTCCCAAAAATACCGTAGCGCGTGCGCGCCACCAGTGCGTATACAAGATCTCTTAGAAATGGAGGAACGATCCAAAGCACCGCATAGATTCGGTGCCATCCACCCAAATCCATCATGAGCATCAAGAATGCCGTAGATTTCGTGTATACCACGCCTTCTCGCAAGTAGATGAACGATCGAAGCTTTTTGGTTGGCATGCCCAAATTTCGAAGTACGCGTTGACCGAATTCAGATTGTAAAGCAGAAAACTTCAAGCGATCATGCCGGTCCATTCGAATGACGTATTGAACGACGCCATTGCAGAGGTTACACACGCCATCAAAGAGCAAGATGCGCTCGTGGTAGCATGCTGTCAAATCATCCGGGCTGTTCGTTGTCATTCGACTTCAAAAGAACACTAAATGTGAGAGCAGGTTCAAACAATGTGTCAGGCATTGAGGAAACGAGGCGGCCATATTCGGTTATCTTCGCAGCCAAATTTTTTGGATCAGCATGACGAAGTTTGGTGTTGTAGGTTTTGGACATATCGGGCGCAAACATGCCTTAATGGTGAATGAGAACTCGGCCGCAGAACTGGTGGCCATCGTTGATGGAAGCGAAGAGGCCAGAAAAAAAGCCAATGAACTTTATCCGAATGTTCAGGTCTACGAAACGATTGAGGATTTACTCGGATCAGGAACCCCGCTTGACGTCGTCAATGTCTGTACACCAAACGGGTACCATGCGTCTCATGCGTTGAAGGCACTTGAGAAGAGAGCACACGTCGTCATTGAAAAGCCCATGGGTCTTACCCGCCAAGAATGTGAAGAGGTCATTTTCAAGTCCTTGCAGGTTTCTCGTCACGTATTCTGCGTCAAGCAGAACCGATACAGCCCATCTTCCCAATGGCTGAAAAGTCTGATCGAAGAAAACAGACTAGGTGCTATCAACATGGTGCAGCTGAGCTGCTATTGGAACCGAGACGACCGTTACTATAAGAAGGGTAGCTGGAAAGGCACGAAAAACTTGGATGGAGGAGTGCTGTTCACTCAATTCAGCCATTTCGTGGACATCATGTACTGGCTCTTTGGTGACATTCAGAACATCGTGGCGATGAGCACGAATTTTAGCCACAAAGAACTGACCGAGTTTGACGATTCGGGTCTCGTACAATTTGAATTTGTCAATGGCGGATTTGGCTCGATCAACTACAGCACTTCCGTGTATGATCAAAACTTCGAAAGCAGCATTGTTGTGATCGGAGAAAAAGGCACTGTAAAGGTGAGTGGGCAATACATGGACAAGGTCGAATATTGCCATGTCAAGGACTATGAGATGCCTGAATTGCCTCCACCGAACCCGCCAAATGATTATGGAGATTATAAGGGTAGTGCGGCCAACCATCATTATGTAATTGAGAATGTGGTAGATGTGTTGACTGGAAAATCTCAGATTTCCACCAACGCCCTTGAAGGGATGAAGGTGGTGGAAATGATTGAACGCATTCACAAGAAGCAGCGTCAAATGCTGCATTAATCCTGCATCACTGCAGGCAATTCTGGGGATTTGATTTCAGAGGTCATTGATAAAATTCTTCAAATTGATCAACGAGATGAAGTAGATCGAATCCGCTTTAAGGGCGCCAAGATTTGGACCCCACTTAAAATCTACCTCTACTTTTCGAGCATCAAAGACAGCGCATCTACTTCGCCAACCCTTCCTTTGAAGAGCGCCGTGAAGTCGTTGCTCTGGATGCGATGGAATCCATTCAAAACTTACCCCATTTGGGTAATTTCTTCCAGCGATCAGCGGAAGTTGATCGACGGCAAGTGGAAGGATCGTATGGACTTTGTCTCAAGAATCCAATCGGAGGCCCTTTACCTTGAACTTCCCAATAAGTTCCACGCTGCACCCAACGCGGTGTCGAGCAGTAATTTCCTCAGCCGGATTTGGCTCGTGCTTTTTGAGAGGTTCGCTGAGAAGTTCATCTCCATCCAGAGCGATGTCGATGGCGCAGACGTTTTGAGAGGCATTGTGCGTGAATTGGAGGCGCCACTCAACGTCGATCTTTTTCTCAGACGTTTTAAAGCGAAGTATCTTTCGATGAGGTGGGCGATGCGGATACTCGGCAGACCTCATACGGTCTTCATTACGAGTTTCTACTCAAACGTACCGTATGTACTGGCGTTGAAACGCAGTGGAGTGCGCGTCATTGAAATGCAACACGGAGTGATTACCGACAAACATGTCGGATACGCGGGAAGCCGACCACCCGACCAGGATGTAGTTCCAGATCAATTATTGACGTACGGCGAAGTCGAAATCAATGAACTCAAGGGGTCAGGATTTGCTCAATTGGTTGATCTCAAGCCGACAGGACATTTTTACACGGACTATGTCTACGCGCAGGGCCCCACTTCCGAACCGGAGACAGAACCGATCATCGTTGTCACCGCCCAGGACATCTTCGGCCAGGAGTTCATCGACTTTCTAAATGAAGTGGTACGGATCGCTCCTACGTTGAATGTTCTTCTCAGACCGCGCTTTCGACCATACGAGTGGTACCTCGAAAACGGCTTGGACCCAAAGGTGAAACCGTCTCTGGAAGATGATACATATGTTGCCATTTCAAAGGCTGATTGGCATTCGACCGTGTGTTCCTCCTGCGCGTATGAATCCATCGCACTAGGCCATCCGAATGTGTTGATTGAGCTTGATGGGATGGCTAAGAAGTACCTTCATGATATGGTTTACCCTCAAACGCACACATGGATTGCCGAGACGCCCGAATCGTTTGTTGAAATTGTGCGCTCAAAAGGAGGAGTGAGTCCAGACGAAATAAGAAATCGAGCCACTTTTACACCTGACTTTATCGCCAATATCAATCGGTTTGTTGAAGAAACTATCTAAGGATCAAGGGCTCGTAAAGGGGGCTAAAGTCATGTCGTTTTATACGATTGGCAATCTCCTCAATGCAGGCATTCCGTTTTTCTTACTCCCGTTTTTGACACGGTTTTTCACCGAAGAAGAATTCGGAGTCTTGGCGGTGTATCAAATGGTCGTCATGTTTTTGATTCCTGTGGTAAGCCTTGGTGGTGAAACAATGGTCACCAAGAAATACCATGAGGTAGAGGAGAAACGGCTGAAGCAATATTGGTCAGGATCGATACAAATATCATCGGGTGTCTTCCTGTTGTTGCTCGTGGCTTCTGTCCCGATCTTGTTCGTCAGTGGTGGCTGGCTCGGGCTCAGCCATCCGCTGTTTATTGCAGCGATTTCCTTTGCTTTCCTGACGAAAATGGTTGAGATTTACTTAGCGTGGCTCCGCATGGAAGGGAAGGCATTGGCTTTCGGAGTCTTCCGCGTCGTTCGATCCATTGTGGACATCGGGTTCTCGATTGTCTTGGTCAAGTATTGGTCCTCTTCAGTTGAGTCAAGGGTAGCTGGTCAGTGGATCGCCACAGTAGTGCTCGCTGCGATTGTCTTGTACATACAATACCGCCGTGGATTTCTTGGATTTAAAGTCAACAAGGCCGATTTGAGATGGTTGATGCTTTTCGGGTTTCCCATAGCTGTGCACTCGATCGGTGGTGTATGTCTCAATTTTATCGATCGCGCCTTGATAGAGAACATCGTTGGATTGCCAGCGCTAGGCGTTTATGCAGTAGCGTATCAGGTTGGTTTGGCGATTCATCTCCTTCAAAACTCATTCAATCTCGCTTGGGTGCCCTGGTTCTTCAAAAGCCTAAATTCAAAAACCGAAGAAGCGAAGCATCAGGTTGTTGTTTACACTTGGCTTTATGCCGCAGGACTTCTACTTGTTTCAGTGGTTTTTGCACTGATGGTACCCCTGATCTTTGACTGGTTTATAGATCAACGATTTCATGGAGCTCAGCACTTGGTCTACTTCATCATCCTCGGATACTACTTCAATGGCCTGTATAAAATGATGGTGAATTACCTCATTTTCGCCAATAAGACGACGCAGATTGCAGTTGCCACACTTATTGCCACCGCTTTCAACATTGGTTTGAACCTTTATTTGATTCCGAAACTAGGAATCAAAGGAGCCGCAATTACAACGGTTTTCACCTTCCTTTTTCATTTCCTTTTGACACTCTACTTTAGCGTGCGGGCATTTCCGATGCCCTGGCTAAACCGTCGAAAACTCGCAGACTAGGTGGCGGCACTACTTATTTACATATCGAGTCTAGCGCATATGCCGCACATTCTAATGTTGCTAGGCGTATTGCTTCTTATCTGGCGAGAGCAAGGGCTCGTTTTTCGAAATTTTTCTCGGAACGAGCTGTTAAACGATAGCAACAAACTCGAAAACGTTTCGCTCATACTCCTGATGACGGTTGGGTCTTTGCTCAGCTGGTCGTGGAACCTGCCTCAAGGAGGGTCGGCATTTTCTGTCTTCCCTTACTTTTTGCTGATTCCGATTTCCATGCTCGGTGGAACGGTAATGCAGCGGCGTGACGTGAAGATTCTGGCATGGTTACTAGCCATTGAGTGCATTATTGCCTCATCGGAGTTTGCGCTGGGAGTGAATGGCTTCACATTGACGGGTGGTACGTTTAAATTGACACCAACAGACGAAATGGCCGGCGACCTGCTCTACTATCGTCGTGTCTTTGGTTTGAGTCATAACTCGAGCGCATTGGCCAACAAAATCCTTGTCATCACACTACTACTTGATTTCTTCAACTTGTATTCAAAGCGCTATATGATGTTGAGGGTGATCTTCCTCGTGGCATTGGTCTTTACGTTCAATCGAACCACGATGGGTGTAATGGCGTTTTATCTGTTATTCAAGGTGGTCAGTGCGATCCTCTTTCGAAAAGATGCGCTGCACCGAAATGCCATCGTGTCCTTCGGCTTTGGGTTGGTTGTATTCGCTGTTATGGTTTGGGGAGTGGCCTATTTGGAAGAAATTCTCTCCCAATTGACTCGAAATAGAGGTCAGGTGGATCTCAGCGGACGCGAAGAAATTTGGTCCTTCTTCATCGAACACATCTCATCGAACTTCTTTTTCGGAAGTGGGTCGAGTAAGCTTCTCATGAACAACGACGTCCATGCTCATAACAGCTTTCTGCAGCACGTGGCAACACACGGAATACTGCTTTCTTCTCTGATGCTCTGGCTGATCCTGAGAAATATGCGCTATATCAATATGCTGCCGGTGATCGCATTCATCATCTACTCCTTGACTCAGTATGGAATCCTTTGGGGTGTATCCCTCATGGATTTGGCGTTTTTTGGAATGCTGTTTCAGCCGACCTTGAAGAGCGCTCATCAGGGAAGTGAACGTGTCTCGCTCAGTAGGTTTAGGTGAACGAACAAGGCGATAAATCGGAGCTATGTGCTCCGAAGCGCCAGCCGAACAACCTGAACAAAAGACACAAAGATGATTCCGAGTAAGAAAAAGAAACCAATGATGCCTAAGGCTTTAAGCAGGGAGTAATCCCGCGCGGTGACCCCGTAGGACAATGAATCCATAACGATCACAGGCTGAACCAATTCCCTTAGATAGATCGAACTCTCTTTGTGCCGATAAAGGCTTACAATACCTTCTTGCAGCGTGGAGGTTGACATGTTGAAAAGGCTATTTCCACCATATGAGCCGATTGGCTCGTTTTTCAACTGAAGTGCTTGTAAACTGTCTAGAATCGAAAGCTCATCTTGAATTTTGCTGATTTCACGATCCAGCAACGCGCGCTTCGAACGTACTTTTTTGTCGATGAATTCATTCGAATCGAGGTTGTTTAGCAGGGCATGCTCGATCGTTGAGATATGCTCCGGGCTAGAAGTGACTACGATTACGTTGATGGAATTCTTTTCGTATTCACGTTCCATTCCTTCAATGCTGTAGTAGGCATTCTGAATCTCTGTTCCGAATGAGGTCAATGTTGAAGCCTCCTCAATTGTGATGTTCAGCATGCCCGCCACGCGTTCATAATCTCTTTGCGTCACCAATCGACCAACAGGCTCAACGATATCGGCCAATACGGTGTTTGGCACAACCGCAGAAAAGAGCGTCATCTCTGATTCATATTTCGGCGTATTGCGATTCATCAGCCAAAAAGTGGTCGCGAAAAGGATCCCCAAAAGGGTGAAAAGCGTAATCACTTTGAATTTCTGAACCAAAAACCGAATGTATCGCCAGAGTAAGTCGAGGAGGTAAGCGTCAGGGCTGTTGGAGTCTTTTTGTGTCATTCCTGTGGAAAGGTTAGGTTGGCTAGGTCAGATGTCCGATGCACAATTCAATTGTGATGCAAAGATGTGGTATAGATTCAAAAATCATCCGGCGCAAACAAAAACGATTTGGTGTACGCGCTCACGAGCGGCCATGCCCTCGGAATTCATTACTGCATTTCTCGTGGAAGTCGTGGGCAGATGTCACGAACACGCAACGTCAGCTAAGTAGAGCCTTTAGTTCTCGCTTGATGCTTCAAAGTATTCGGCGACAAACGTTTCCGACAGCGCCTTGCGCGAGAGGGAAGTTCGAATTGCGAGTGCGTTTCGACTCAATGTTTTGAGCATTTCCGGCGCTTGAACGAGCGCCTCAATTTTATCTGCGATGAGGGTGCTTTGATCGGGGTCGAATTGGAACCCAACCTGGTGCTCCTCGACAAATGATCCGGCTTCGCTGATCGGAGTCAAAATCACAGGAACTCCGGATCCAATGAATTCCATGACTTTGCTTGGAAACGAATTCCGACTGATTTCTGTGCCTCCTTGAAACGAGATTCCTATCGAGGTCTGCTCGATGATCGCTGGAATTTCGTGGTGCTCCAATTTCCCCATATGCCTCAGATTGCTCAATCGGGCTTCATTTTCCAAGATCACGTCCGTCTGGCTTCCCCAACCGTAGATCCAAAACTCGACATGGAGGTTTCTTTGCTGGCATGCTTCGGCCACTTCGACGATGAGTTGTGGGTTTTGAAACTTGCCCATATTCCCATGGAATAGAAGAACAAAAGGAGCCAGACTTAATTCATCTATCGGTCGGATCTGTTCTGAGAATCCATTGCGAAGGAGGTAGATCTTGTCGGGCATTCCCGATTTTTTCTGGAGTTTTTCAACGATTCGCGTGGTGACGGTTAACGTCAATGCTGAATGCACATAAATCCACTTTTCAATCGATCGTAGGAACCTACCGATGGCGCTGTGTTCCTGGACCAAACCTTCTGTAAAGTATACCTCTGGATATTCATCCCGAACATCAAAAATGTAACGTGCGCCCTTGATACGGCACGCCAGTACGGCGAAGAAAGCAATGGTAAACGGTGGACTCGTGATGATCACCAAGGATGTACGCTTGAACAGCAACCTTATGAAGACTTCGACACTGAACAGCAATTCTTTCATGAGTCGGAAGTACACCTTGTCTTTGTTGGTGGCTACCGGTGTGCGCACGCATTCCACATCATAGTCTTTCAATCCCTTGGAAATGGAAGAGGTGAGGAGCTTGACCCGCATGCCAGAGGCCCTCAACGCATCCACCAAATACTTCATCCGGATGGACATGGCCTGATTGTCGGGTAGGAAGAGCTGCGTTACTACGGTTACCTGATCAACGTTGAATTTAGTCATCACCACAACTTCCAGTGGATTGGAATTGCGTTCAAAAGTCAGAAAATTATTCAGCAGAACCGTCTTACTTCTCAAGGTGGCTTTGTTGATTGTATGGCCTTGGTAACGAGAAAAAAAGGACACTAGAGTTCTACTTTCGCAGGATAATTCATCGATTTGTCCATTCCTGCGACCAGAGATATTCGATTTATTGTCCGCAAGTACTTGTTGATCGCAAGCGATTTGGTGCTGCTCTCGGTCAGTCTGCTCCTGTACATTAAGTACTTCTACGTGTACGATTTGTGGCCGCGCAAAACCTTGATAGAGCATCCGCTTTGGTACGTACTGCTCTGTGGACTTTGGGTGCTTTATTCGACGGTCTTTAATCTCTACAGTACGATCAATGCGCCTCGAACCTGGACCATGATCAGCAGAACGTTCCTTGTAGCATTAACGACCGCCGTCACCTATCTCTTGATTCCGTTCATCAGTCCACTTTTCCCGGGTTCGCGACTGCCGTTCTATGTATTCATCTTGCTGGTCGTCGTTCTCATGACGCTCTGGCATGTGTTGTTCTCAGAATTGTTCAGGCATCCAATTTTACAGAAGCGTGTGCTTGTTTTAGGGGCTGGATGGTCGGGCCAGGAAATCGTGCGCATTCTAGGTTCAAAAGAGTACTTCCACGAGGCCGCATACGAGGTCATAGGTTTCATCGACGATGACCCAGCGAAGCAAGGGAAGGTGATAGAAGGGGTCAAAGTGCTTGGTTCGAGCAACGATCTATTTACCTATGCGCGCAGGCTGTACATCGATGAAATCATTCTCGCTACGCATACGTCGAAAGCGGTGAAAGGAGACCTCTATGGCCACCTCGTCAACTGTGAGAGCTATGGCGTTACGGTCACGCCAGTCAACATGATTTTTGAAGGGGTTACCGGCCGTGTGATGGTCAAGGAGGTAGATGGGGAATACATCCTCACTTACAACTACTACTCAAAGAAGAAGAACTGGATTTATCTGGCCATCAATCGCGGGGTAAACATCATTTTCGGTTGCATTGGAGTCTTTATGTTGACCTTGATTATCCCGTTCGTTTGGCTGGCCAACTTGATGTTCTCCAGAGGACCGCTCTTCTATTCACAAACACGCGTTGGGCGGGAAGGAGAACATTTTACGATCTATAAATTCAGGACGATGGTGGTGGATGCTGAAAAGCATACCGGAGCCGTATGGGCTGGAAAGAACGATCCAAGAATTACGCTGCCAGGCAAATTTTATCGTAAAACGCGCATCGATGAGCTGCCACAGTTTTGGAATGTGTTCAAAGGCGAGATGAACCTGATCGGCCCACGACCAGAACGGCCAGAATTTGTGGATCAATTGTCTGAACACATCAAATTCTTCAATACTCGTCACCTCGTTAAACCTGGAATCACAGGTTGGGCGCAAGTACGTCACAAGTATGGCAACACGGATGAAGATGCGCTGATAAAGCTCCAATACGACCTGTATTACATTAAGTACCGCACGTTCTTGCTGGACTTGATGATCATTCGCAAGACCATTTCCGTTATGCTCAAATTCAAAGGAAACTAGCGCCGATGAAGATTCTAACGATCGTAGGGGCTCGACCCCAGTTTGTGAAAGCCGCTGCCCTTAGCCGGGTGCTCGAAACGAAGCAGTCCGTAGAGGAGATTATCGTGCACACCGGCCAGCACTTTGATGCCAAGATGAGCGATGTTTTTTTTGAGGAGATGCGCATTCCAAAGCCGAAGTACAATTTGGAAGTGCACTCCCTTGGTCACGGTGCGATGACTGGACGGATGATGGAAAAATTGGAGGGATTGTTTCAGCAAGAGACACCCGATATGGTGCTCGTATATGGAGATACGAATTCAACCTTAGCGGGAGCGCTGACCGCGCGCAAGATGCACATTCAAGTAGGCCATGTAGAAGCAGGCTTGCGAAGTTTCAATATGCGGATGCCCGAAGAAGTGAACCGAATCCTTACCGACCGGATCAGCGACGTGCTTTTTTGTCCAACCCAAACAGCCGTTGATAATCTTCAACGCGAAGGTTTTGACCACTTTGATTGCCGCATAGAAATGTCGGGTGACGTGATGCAGGATGCTGCCTTGTACTATGCTGATTTTTCATCGGAGAAGAGCTCCATAGTTCGTGAATTTGGCGTTGAGAACTTCGTGTTGGTGACGATTCATCGCGCTGAGAATACCGACGACCCTGCCAGGCTTAGTTCGATCATCGAAGCCTTGAATGAGATCCATGAGCAACAACCTGTGGTTTGCCCCTTGCATCCGCGTACTCAGAAGCTTCTTTCCAAGGCAACAGTGCAACCCACGTTCAAAATCATCGAGCCGGTCGGGTATTTCGATATGATCGAGATGCTCAAGGCTTGCAGCCTGGTGATGACGGATAGCGGAGGACTTCAAAAAGAGGCGTTTTTCTTCCAAAATCCCTGCATCACCTTGCGCGATCAAACCGAATGGACAGAATTGGTTCAGAACGGATTCAACCAAGTCGTGGGCGCCGACAAGAAGCGCATTCTAGAAGCCTATGAGAGTCTAGACAGAAGTAAGATGGACTTCTCTGTGAACTTGTATGGGAATGGCAAAGCGTCCGAAAACATCGCTGACATCTTGAGCAATTGGTAATGCATTGGCTCAGCCAACATAGAGTCGGTCAATTTCAAACATACTTTCTATACTTTATTGCTTTTTGCATTCCGCTTCTCCCGAAGCTTGTTCCTGTGAGCATCTTGCTTCTGGGGCTGTTATCCATCTATAACATTGTCAAGGGCTATAGTCGGGTTGAGATGCCGGAAGTCTCGCTACTCCTTCTAATCCTTTTTGGACTTCACGTGGTTGGCATGCTTTATACCGACAACGTTGACCGAGGCTTGTTCAATCTGGAAGTCAAGCTGAGCATGATGGCCTTTCCCATCGTTTTTGTTGGATTTAAGAATCTCACGACCGAAGCTTTTCATCGCATCCTCCGGGCATTTCTATACGGAACCTTGATCGCCGCCGTGGTTTGCATGCTGAACAGTACCTACAATGTTGTTGTTTTAGACAAGCGTTATTGGTTCTTTCTCACGACGCGGTTCTCCATCATCATACATCCAAGTTACTTCGCGCTCTACCTCATATTTGCGATCATGAGCCTACTATATTTAGAGTGGGACTCAATTGAAAAGGGGGTTGTACGGAGACGACTGCTGATCGCACTTCAATTTATCGTTCTTTCGACTGCGGTCATCCTGGCTGGGTCGAAAAGCGGTTTCATCATGTGGATGCTTATCGTTTTGGTGTTAACGGTATTGCTCATTCGAATTGTAAAACGGAAGTGGATGATCGTTCTCGCCTTGGCGGCGCTCGGTTCAGGAGTTGGAATGCTCTTCCAGTCACTTCCATTGTTGCAGTCTCGCATCATGAACGTCCTCAAAATCGCACAGGCCGAGCAGGTCAATCCTAACTCAGGGGAAAGTACGGCACTGCGCTATCTGGTATACTCGGCTTCTTGGCAAACCGTTACAAGCCAGCCTTGGTATGGACAAGGGACAGGAGATTTTCAGGACGTATTGGACGTTGTGTATGAAGAGAATGGCTATACGGTGGCCTCCGATCGCCACTTGAATGCGCATAACCTGTTCTTTCAAACTTGGATTGCGTTAGGCATTCCGGGATTGATGCTTGTTGTCGGACTGTTCATCATCATGTTCACGCAAGCCATTCGTGGCATGGACTGGGTGCAGCTTGGCTTTACCGTAGTATTTCTCTTGCTGTCGATGTTCGAGAGCACCTTCAATGTGCAGTCTGGCGTCGTCTTCTTTTCGTTTTTCGCGGTGTTGCTCGCCCGATGGAATAAACCGGGTAGCATTGAATCCAAGAACGACCTAGAGGTCGATTGACCGAATTGCTTTACTTCGTGCGTACATGATAAAGCGGAAAATTCCTCTCCACTGGCAGGTGATAATTGGGCTCGTAATCGGCGCAATCTACGCCTATTGTTCCATCATTTTTGGTTGGAATGCGTTCACGATGGACTACATCAAACCGCTTGGCGACATCTTTATCAATTTGCTCAAATTGATCGCGGTGCCATTGGTTTTATTCTCGATCATCTCGGGAGTGATTTCGATGCAAGACATACGCCAACTGGGATTCATGGGTGCCAAGACGCTGGGCTTGTATGTCGTTACAACTGTCTTTTCTGTGTCTCTCGGACTTGTAGCCGTGAACCTCGTGAAGCCTGGAAACTGGGTAAGCGAGGATTTGCGCACGAGTTTTAGGGTTAGCTATGAACTGTGGCTAGAAACGGATCAGAGCATTCCTCGCTTGGATGAGACCTGCCTGACGTGCGATCCTGAAAATGAGGCTCTTGTGAATGAAGTTCGAGCACGAGAGAACAAGGAAGCGAGCGAAGGCGGTGAAACAGCAGCTTGGGTGGAGGATAAATTGAACAAAGCAAAATCGGCCAAGGACGATGGTCCGCTGGAGCCTTTGGTCGATATCGTTCCTGAAAACATCTTTCAATCCCTCGCTGATACCAACATGCTGCAAATCATCTTCTTTGCCATCCTGTTTGGAATCATACTGGTGACCCTGCCTGCCGCTAAAAGCGAACCTGTAGTAAAGTTGGTAGATGGCCTCAATGAAGTATTCGTGCAGATGGTCATGCTGGTCATGCGCGCCATGCCCATTTTTGTTTTTGCCTTGATGGCTGGGCAAATCGTGAAGGCGGCGGGTACAGATCCTGATCGCTTCTTTTCATTGCTCGAATTTTTACTCTATTACAGTGGAACTTTGATCGCTGGACTCTTGGTGATGATCTTCATCGTTTACCCGGGTATCATTTCAATGATCATCAAGAAACTTTCGTACCGCCGATTTCTAGGAGGAATTCGAGACGCACAAATCACGGCATTTTCTACTTCTTCCTCGGTGGCAACACTGCCCGTTACCATGGAGTCGATTCGCAACAATTTAGGGGTGAGCAAGAAGGTCACCTCGTTCGTCCTGCCGATTGGCGCCACGGTCAATATGGATGGAACGAGCATGTATCAAGCCGTGGCTGTAGTTGCGATGGCCCAACTGCATATGGTCGACTTGAGCCTGGGCCAACAGCTGATGATTGTTTTCACCGCAACCTTGGCTTCTATTGGTGCAGCCGCCATTCCGAGCGCAGGGTTGGTTTTAATGATCATTGTGCTTGAATCGGTTGGATTGAATCCAGCGTGGATAGCGCTGATTTTTCCTGTCGATCGAATCCTGGATATGTGTCGAACTGTAGTTAATGTTACAGGAGATGCGACCGTATCCACATTGGTGGCGCACTCAGAAGGTGAATTGAATTTGCCAGATGAAGAATCGACCAAATAATGCCCTGTTACCTGCTCTTTCCTCGGGGTTATTGCTCGCTTTTGGCACCTCTTTCAGTTGGGCTTGGCCCTTGCTGATTGCTGCGTTTGTTCCTCTCTTACTGCTCGCTGATAAGCAGGGTTCTACATCCAAGTATTTATTGCACGCCATCGTTGCCAATTGCATATGGATATGGGGAATGAATGCGGACATGATTGTCTCAGACATAGCTGAAAGGACTTCGGCAGTGGTATCGGGCATGTTGCTTTTGCCGCTCATTTGGACCCTTCCTTTCGCGCTTCTTCACCTGTTTCAAAAGCGGACGACAGCGTCGGTTTCGGCCGTACTCTTTCCATTCTTCTGGGTGTGCCTTGAGGTATTGCAGTACTACTGGAGTCTCTCATTCACCTGGCTCTCGCTTGGCAATCACTTGGCCCACCGTCCGATGTTTTCGTTGGTTTTTTCTTCAATCGGAGTGGAAGGAGTGAGCTTCATGATCGTTTACATCAACGTCCTGATTTCTTTGGCAATGACACGTATCGAAGAGCTGCTTTGGGTTAGGAAATTGCTAATTGCTAGCTGTGTAGTCTTGATGTTGGTCTTGTTGGCGGGAAGGCTAGGTGGTGAGAGCGAATACGACCGACAACTACAGATTACGTTCCTACAACCGACAGCAGAGGAAAGGGAACGATTGGACGACGACCTTACCGCACAAGTTGACTTTCTCCAGTCTGCGTTAGACTCAGTCCATTTTGAAGGCAGCGATCTTTTGGTTTGCCCAGAAGGATTTTTCGAAGAGCGGACGATGAGTCCATTATTTACGAACAGCATATGGCAACACCCAGCCATCATTCGCCTTGGGCAAATGTCTGAGCGCTACAATACACCCATCATCGCAGGAGCTTCATTGGTTCAACTTTACAGGGCATTCGAACCACCAACCAATTCGGCTAAGCAACAATCAAAAGACACCTATTACGATGTCTATAACGGTTCGATTTTTATCACACCGGACAAAAAGGTGCAATGGAGATCAAAGCAAGCATTGGTACCTGTTACAGAACAAATCCCAATGCACCGTTGGATCAACGCCTTGGAATCAAATGGACTCTTTCCTTGGAGGATTGAAAAGGGGTACGGAATGCATGCATCGACCAGTCCATACGTATACAAGCATCTGCGCATTGCGCCACTTGTATGCTTCGAGGCCCAATTTCCGCAGATTGTTCAGGGATATCTGAACGAAGGCGCCAACCTGTTGATCGTGATGAGCTCGGCATGGTCAAGCTCAAATGTGACGCTCCGACGTCAGCAAGCATTTGCGAGAGCTTTGACTCGATCCACGCTCCGAGAAGCAGCATTCTCAAGCGACGCGGAATGGAGTTCGGTCATTCAGGAAGACGCAGTCTCGATGTTGCCTCAGGGTAGGATTGTTCAAGCACATCTTTCAACCAATGCGACGCTGACGTTCTATTGCCGATTTATGAAACCTTATTACTGGTTCATCGTAGCAATAGGTATAAGCCTATTGGTTGGGATACGATCCCGACTATAGTTGGCTGAAAAACACTAGCTTTGAAGACGTGATTGTTGTACGTAATACTGTAAAATTCAGGAGTTTGATACTCATCTTAATGCTGTTCTCGACCGCAAGCGTTTGGGCATGTAGAGAATATGATTGGGATGGAAGTTCAAGTTCGAACTGGAACACGAACAGCAATTGGGGTCCTTCAGCAGGATCTCAAAACTTATCGGATGATCAGGTTTACAACATTGGAAATCCATCCGACTGGGATGCTGCGAATGCGCCAGTCATCAGTGCCAACAACGTACATCAAATCGATGGCATTCAAATCTTTGAAGGAGGTTACGTTTCCATCACAGGTGGAACAACTTCGATTGATCAGGATTTGTACATCTACGACAACGGTGATCTGACGATCTCGGCTGGTAGCCTTGCGGTTGATAACATCTACATGATCGACGCGGGCTCTTCCATCACCGTTTCCGGCGGAACACTTTCAGTGGCCGGTGACATCTTTTTGGGTCGTGAAAACCCCAACAACAGTGAGAACAACACGAATGGGACGCCTACATTGACCATCACTGGCGGATTCGTAGAGTGCTTCCAACTTCGGTTTGATGACAATGAAGGGGATGACCCTGCTGTTGTAGTTAGCGGAGGCGAACTCGAAGTTACCACCGCCATCATAAGCGATGGAGCGCCCGTGGACATTACACTCAGTGGCACAGGTGTCATCGATGTACAAGGCGACGTGATAGCCGATGAGGGAAATGATGTGCTGGATATGTCGGGTGGCGAATTTTATGTCGAAGGCGACTGGGATTGGGATGGAACAACTTCCATTTCAGGAGGAACTTTCTACCTGAATGGAAGCAGCGCCCAGGATGTCTCGAACGTAGGTGGGATCATTTTTTCAAACCTTGTCATCAACAACACATCCGGAGCGGGAATCACCCTCAACGACCGCGTGACCGTCATGGATTCGATAGCAATGGTCGACGGCCTTATCACAAATACTGCCGCGTCTCCTGTAATTCTCGCCAACGGCGTTGCCACGAGTGGAGGAGGCTCAGCCTGCTACGTCAATGGCTATGTCAGGAAAGCAGGCAACGAGGCGTTCACTTTCCTTGTGGGTGATGGTTCTTCGATCAACCAAATCGCCATTTCGGCTCCATCCGCAGCTACGGATACATTCACAGCAGCCTATTTTAATACGGATCCTGACGGTAGCTATTCTACAGCGAACGTAGGCACAGGCCTGAACAACGTAAGTCGTAGAGAGTACTGGCTTTTGGACCGAGTCGGGAGTTCGAGTGTTGAAGTCACCTTATATTGGGATGCGGCCAGTGGTCCTATTGCAAACCTTAGCGATTTGCGCATTGCGCATTGGATCGCCGGTTCATCGTCATGGGAGAATGAGGGGAATGGAGGCACCACAGGAGATGCCACGAGTGGAACGATCGTTTCCAGTGGCGCTGTGAGCAGCTTTAGCCCGTTTACCCTTGGCTCCGTTTCTTGGGCCAATCCACTTCCGGTGATATGGCAGGACTTCAAGGCCACAGTTGCCAACGAGAAAGTCTTCATGCATTGGGTCACCGCATCTGAGCTCAACTGCAGCCATTACATCGTTCAGCGGTCTACCGACGGCCTCAATTATAAGGACATAGGCAAGGTGACCTCAAAAGCGCCAAACGGAAACAGCTCGTCAAGGTTGAATTATGAATTTGTTGACGTTGCACCAGAGGTGGGCATCGCATACTACAGAATCAAACAAGTCGATTTCAATGCTGATATTGGATACAGTTGGGTTGAACAGACAGAACTCGTCAAGCAGCAGCAGAATGCAATTCAAAGCGACGTGCAGATTCTTCAAAGCGCTGAAAATCTGATCATAGATTCGGAAAAAGCTTACAGCAACATTCGACTGGAAGTGTATTCGATCACCGGCGCACTGGTGTATAAGGATCGATTGAACCTGACCGACGGTCGTCAATTTCAACCTCTGCAGACCGATCTAGGAACAGGCATTTTTATTGTTCGGTTGATCGACACAGCGAATGGACAACTCCTTGCGGTCAATAAGATCCTGAGATACGGTTCTTAACAACTCTTGCACAGAATCTTCTCATCAACGCGTAATTCTTAACCAGAACAAACCACCTTCGCAGTCAGTTTAGTGGAGGTGAGGTCAGAACGGATAATTCTTTATTTACTAGCAGCTTCTCAGTTTACGCACATCATGGATTTCATGATCATCATGCCCTTGGGTGAGATGCTCATGGAAGAGTTGATGATCAATTCACAGGAGTTTTCATTCTTGGTCGCGAGCTATACGATCACCGCGGGGATTACAGGTCTCCTTAGTGCATTCGTCATCGATCGATTTGATCGAAAGACCTACTTTTTAATGGCCTATATGGGGTTCTCGCTTGGAACCATTCTCTGTGGTTTGGTGGAGGGTTATGCCGGGTTGATCACTGCAAGAATCATCACCGGAGCGTTCGGTGGCGTCATCAGCAGCACCGTCATCGCGATTGTGAGTGACGCCATCGCAGCTAAGAGGAGAGCGTGGGGGCTCGGGATTGTGATGACCGCCTTTTCCATGGCCTCGGCATTTGGATTGCCGGTTGGTCTATACTTCGCCTTCAACTTTGGATGGAATTGGCCATTTCTCGCGCTGGGTGCGGTGAGCATCCTGAATGCAATAGCGGTCTATTTCACTCTACCACCCGTTCGAAAACATTTGGACGAGCCAGAACCCGGAGTAGACACTCTGGAGTTTATACGCAACATTCCGAACCATAAGAACCAATGGATGGCGCTGATGTATACCATGTTACTGATGTTTGGCCACTTTGCGGTGATCCCCTTTATCACACCCTATCTCGTCGAGAATGTTGGGTTTGAGCGCAGCGAAATCACGTTTGTCTACTTGGTGGGGGGCGTGGTAACGATGATTTCAAATCCAAGAGTCGGCAAATGGGCCGACCGCGTTGGTCGTCATAAAGTGTTCTCCATTATGGCGCTTCTTTCGATCATTCCAATTCTGACGCTTACAAATCTTCCTGTCGTACCGTTGTGGTTGGCGTTGGTGGTAACAGGATTGTTCTTCATGCTGGTTGCCGGACGTATGGTTCCTTCCACAGCGATTGTTACATCCGTCATCAAGCCTAGGAATCGTGGTGCTTTTATGAGTTTAAATGCCTCCGTTCAGAACATGACTGCAGGAATATCCAGCGTAGTCGCAGGCATCTTGGTGGTCATTCCAGAAGGTGGTCATGTGGTGAATGGATTCTGGAAGGTAGGCTTGATCGGAGCGGTCTTCACCTTGATCGCCATTTGGATGATGCGTCAGATAAATAAATTCGAAGTACACGAAGCCAAGGTGGCCAAAATGGAGTCATCTGCCACGAGCGTACTCAAACGTGCTTGAGGTCGGTACGCTAGTTTTCCTTAGCTTAGGCTTCCCTAAGTCCTTTCAACCCATCGAATTTATGCAAAGAATCTTCCTGTTTCTGCTGGTAGGAGCTTTCTTGGCATCCTGCTCTACAAGCAATGATGTTGTATCAAAGGGTCCGTTTTCCAAGAGGAAGTATAGACCGGGATTCCACCATGACTTTGCTTTGAAAAAGGCATTTAAACGCTCAACCGAAGAGCCAGACACCGGCCTCGCCCAAAATGGAACCGGAGAGAAGAGGCCGTCCTCCTTATTGGCCGATGTAGAGCGCACGCCATCCGAAGACCTGAACATAGAAACGCCTCTGGAAAGGGCTAAGCGAAAGGAGCTGGAGCAAGCTGACATGAGCCAGATCGATCGGGTTCAACCGTGGTCAGCAAGAAAGCCGTTCAAATTCAACAAAAAGCGCAGCCGAGCCCCTGAAAAGGAATCATGGAGAAACCCAGGAAAGATGCGCTATGGCATGGGTGTGTGGGCATTGGTCTTCGCCATCTTGGTGAATGCCATCTACATCTTCAACAGTGTTGCGCTCTACCTGGGCATTACCATCCCCTTATTTGCGCTACTACTTCTTGGACTGACCCTCTTGGTTTCGCTAATTCTCGCGTTGATCTTTGGTTTCAAAACACGAAAGTTTAGCAACGCTGGGCGTTGGGCTCTTTGGTTGATTCTGATCTATGTAGGGTTGATCATCATCAATACGGCCATAGGTCTTGTTATCGGTATTGCCTTGATCGGCGTGTAGCGTGATTGATTTGCTGACCTTTGTACAACGGAACAGGTACATTTAAATCAAGGAAAATTCGATCATGTTTGACCTAGAACGTTTCGAGAATCTTTGGACCAATCCATCTGCGATAAAGTTGTTCACTTTATTGGCAGCGCTCTTATTTATCAGCATTTTGATCGGATTTGTGCGGCGTGGGCTGAACCGTACCATAAAAGACACGGATCGAAAGTACCGCGCACGAAAGGCGATCAGTTTCGTCGGCTATTTCTTCATGATTTTGGCCGTTTTGTTCGTATACAGCGATCGATTGGGTAACATAGGAATCGCATTGGGAGTAGCCGGCGCCGGGGTTGCTTTCGCGCTTCAAGAAGTCATCGTCGCATTCGCTGGCTGGCTGACCATCATGATTGGGGGCGCCATCAGCGTAGGCCAACGCGTTCGAATCGGTGACGTGAAAGGAGATGTGATCGATATAGGTGTGTTGCGTACAACCATCATGGAAATCGGTGATTGGGTCAATGGAGACCTATACAATGGCCGAATAGTCACTTTTTCCAATGGGTTCATTTACAAGGAGAAGGTGCACAACTATTCTGCTGAATATCCTTTTCTATGGGATGAAATTCGGGTGCCTATTCGCACATCGAGCGATTATAGGTTTGCGCGTGAATTGTTTTACAAAGTGCTCGAAGAAGTTTGCGGCGATTACACGCGTGACTCCGAGGAGCAATGGAAGAAGCTTGCCAACAATTATAGAGTAGAGCAAGCGCGCGTTGAGCCTATGGTTACGCTGACTTTTGACGAGAATTGGATCACCTTTACGTTACGCTACATCGTTGATTACAAAATGCGTAGAAGCGTAAAGGATCAAATTTCGACGCGGCTCCTCGACGAGATCAACAAGCATCCGGATCGCATTGAAATTGCCACTACAGCGATGGAAGTGACCAACATTCGTGAGGATGAAGGAGCAAGTTGATTCCCATGAACATCGTCATCCACCAGATGTTCTCCTAGCTAACTTTGCAATGTGATTCAAAGGCTCTTAGTACTACTTGCGTTTTTTCCTCTGTGCGTTTGCGGACAGGAAACGGTCACACTTTACGCAGTGGAAGGGGTCGTGATGGAAGGGGCTATTCCCATTCCGTATTTCACCTTTAGCCGAACCGACCAGTTTGATTCCTCGAATGCCGTCCTAAGGTTTGAGCCGGGAACAACCGTCACGTTTAACGTTCACAATACGCTCGATTTTTCCATAGGCTTCAGCGTAGAAGGGTACGGTGCCATCGAGCGCATCGTTTCCGGTGAGACGAAGGAACTAACCGTTGACTTTGACGAGGAGAGCACAATGCTCTACCAAGACCCTACAAACGATCACCGCGCACTTGGTTTGGGTGGAATGATTGTCGTAAGTGATTTCACAGGACCGTCGTTCTACGGTGTCTTTGCAGAACATGATCTGGACTGGATTCAACCGATATCAGAAGGAGGAACGTACCATCGAAGAAACTACCATCCTGATTTTTTCTCCATCAATGGAAAAGAATTCCCGGAAACCATGCATGATACCCTGAGTATGATTCGAGGACATGTGGGCGATACGATCCGCATCCATATGACCAATGCGGGAATGATGTACCACTTCCCGCACTTCCATGGATATCACGTGCGGATTTTGCAAGCTTCTGTTCACAAGCACTATGAAGGTTGGCTAAAAGACTCGTTTGGGATGGCTCCCGGGGAATCCATCGTTGTGGAACTCGTTCCTGACAAACCCGGTGGCTATCCAATGCACAATCACAATCTTGTAACAACCACTACCGGAGGCAACTACCCAGGCGGGATGATGATGCACATCGAAATCGATGAATAGGTGGCTGGTCATATTGATGTTATCCGGATTGGGCATTCAAGCACAGCCGCTTAAACAGTATTCAGTGGTCTCGTTGATGAATGGATCGTCGACCTTTCACACAGACACTGGGCTTGTTACGCTACCGACCTGGGGATATGGCTTCGCAGGTCCTGGGCAGGCTGTTATGCTTCCTGGGCCTACGTTTTATGCCAATCAAGGAGACAGTGTTCATATCTCGATGGGTAATCCTTCCATGGAAGGCCACACCATTCACCTTCATGGGCTGGATGTAGACACGAAGAACGATGGCGTTCCACACTACACGGGGTTCATTCAACAGAATGAGTCATTCACCTACCGATTCAAGGCCACACATGCTGGTAACTTTCTCTACCACTGCCATGTGACGACAACCATGCATCTCGCCTTGGGAATGTACGGAATGGTCATCGTTCATCCTACCGACAGCAGCAAGCGCATCTACAACAGCGGGCCAGTTTACGATCGGCAACATGCATATCTGTTTAGTGATATGGATGCGCGATGGAATAAAGACTACACGCAAATTGGAGGATTCCTGACCTATGCACCAGACCTGTATTTAATTTCAGGGAAGAACCGTGCTTCGGTCTACACAGACACGAACCTGGCCATCTACGGAGAGCTAGGAGAGCAACATTTGATGCGGTTGATGAACGTGGGGTATCGCGTGAATCGCGTGATTTTTCCCGAAGCATTGAAGGCGGTGGTGCACACTTCTGACGGAAGAGTACTGACTCAAACGTTTGAGACAGACACCTTGATCGTTTATCCGGGAGAGCGGTACTCAGTACTCGCTGAAATCGTGGATGAAGCGCCTAGCTACGTGTCGGTTGACTTCCTAGATCCGTATCTGCTTGAATTCTTGGGGAGGGAGTACATCCCGGTCAACGACTCAGCATTTTCCTACATCGAGCCGAGCATTCCACCGGTTGAAATTGACACCCTCGGCGTTGCTGCACCGGTGGCTGATCGGGCTGAAGGATTTCGCTTGTATCCCAATCCGAGCGATGGAACGGTGCATTTGGAGTTGGATAGACATGGCCCTGCACAACTGACCGTCCGCAACCTACTAGGTGAACGGGTTTACCGTTCGGCATCGAACAACCCCAAGACCACGCTTGCCCTGAGCCACCTTCCGAGAGGTGTGTACATCCTTGAAGTGATTCAATTCGGTCTAAGGCGTCAGCAGAAGTTCATTCTGGACTAGACCACCTTTTTTTCGATGTAGTCGGAATTCATCAAGGCCAACGCTCCCATGTACTTCAGCCGAAACGGTACCAAATCTCCCACTTTGTAGCGGGGTTCATCTCCCAAATCGAGTACGATCATATCAGAGCTGGCTCCGGTGATGTCGATGTTCTTGTGTTCGGGAATTAAGAATTCGGGTGAAATGTCAAGCAATCCAAGGTCGAGTATGGCGCGATACGAAGTCTTGCCATAGTCGTCTTCGTTGACCTCAAATACCTCACCTGATGGATTGGCTTCCATTTCACCGATTGGGACTTTAGGTTTTTCAATCAATTCAATAACCTCTGCATATAGCTTGATCGCGTCACCTTTCATGCCCTTGATGACCTTGCCTGTAAAGAGATTCAGTCCGAAGTAGAGCGTTTCTCCGACCCTGAAATGGTTGATGCCTTTCGGGAGCTGGCGGTTTAGGATCAGTGGAATCACGACGCTGGTTCCGCCCGTAACCCAGGGAATCTTGCGGTTAAACTTGGTCTCTACGAGTTGCTTATATAAGCTGAGCTGAATGAGCTTGTCGTGCGAAGGCATCACACCGTGCAGGCAGTTAAGGTTGGTCCCGAATGAAACAACGTCGATGTTTGGCAACTTGAAGACCTGTTCGTAGAAATCCACCAAATCCTCACCCATGACGCCTTCTCTCAGATCGCCCATCTCAACCATGATAACGACTTTGTGCGTTTTCCCCTGGCGTTGTGCTTCCTCGCTGAGCCACTGAATGGTTTCAATCTGGGTGTTGAAGCTGACGTCGGCAAACTTGACGACGCTTTTGATGCTTCGTTTTGCAGGAGGTTTGATGTAAACCGTTTGAATTTTCGGATTGATCTCCTTGACCTGCTTAAGATTGGAGATCCTTGCATCGCAGATTTCCTCAATCCCGGTCTCACATAGCAATTTCACATAATCATAGTTCCCGCAGAGGAGCTTGGAAACGATTCCCCACGAAATACCATGCTTGGCGAACAGCTTGTTGAGAAAGGCATAGTTGTGTTGTAATTTCTTCTTTTCGAGCGTAATAAATGCCATAATATTGGTTTACATCACCACACGAGGAATGTTCATCGGGAGGCGTGTCAGGAGTTCATAATTCAATTGGTTGCTGGCTTCGCTGAACGATGCCACCGTAAGTTCGAGGTCACCATCGTATCCGATCAAGGTTACATCGTCGCCTTTTTCCACACCCTCCACCTCGGTCAGGTCAAGGGCAAGGCAATTCATATTCACCGTGCCGATGACTGCGACCCGCGTGCCATTGACCAACGCGCGCCCCTGATTGCTTAACAATCTGGAGAACCCGTGGCCATAACCGATCGGTACAATGCCCATCAGCATATCGCGTTGCGCAAGAAAGCTCGTGCCGTATCCGACATACTCACCGGTTTTAACCTCTTTCAGACTCATGATCCGACTGCGCCAGCTGATCAATCGCTCGAGCGGTTCTTCTTTGCTTTTCTTTTTCTGAGTGTATTCGATGAAGGTTTCCTGGCTCGGCCAAAAGCCATATTGAAGGATGCCTACACGCACCATGTCAAGCATCATCTCCGGAAAGCGGAGCATAGCAGCAGAGCAGCACGCGTGGCGGAATTCGGGATAGAGATCGCGTCGTTCGAATTGCTTAAGGACTCTTCGAAACCGCTTTATTTGGTCTTTGATCCGATAGTGATTGGAAATGCTTTCAGCGCCGGCGAAATGGGTACAAACTCCCTTGAGTTCGTAGCTTCCTTCGAATTCTTTCAATAATTCAAATACGCGCTTCAAATGGCCGTTTTCGAATCCGGTTCGGTGCATTCCGGTTTCGATCTCTATGTGCAGTTTTGCGGGCTGTTCAAGGTCTTGAGCGAGGTGCAATGCTTTTTCAAGACGTTCCAGCTCAAAAACCCAAAATTCAATGCCATTGTCGATTGCCCAAGCCAATCCGCCATCGTCTACTGCGCCCATGATCATGATCGTCGTAGAAGGGTGTTTGACCTCAAATACACGTTGTGCCTCATCGGCGCTGTAAACGGAGAAATGGTTGATTCCACATTCTTCGGCGAGTGGCACGTATTCCTCAATACCATGCCCATAGGCGTTTCCCTTGACAACGCAACTCAGTTGGCGTTGCGCTCCAATCCAGTTGCGAATGAAGCGAAGGTTGTTCTCCAGGGCTTCCTTGTTCAGCTCAATGACACTTGATTCAAACATCGTCGATCAACGATTTGATGGTTTCGTAAAAAATGTTGACACCTGTCTCGGTGATTTCATCGGGATAATCATAGTCAGGATTGTGCAGGGCAGGCGTGTCGACGCCCGACCCTAAGCCAAACATGGCTCCGTCGATGTGTTGTGTGAAAAGTCCGAAATCTTCTCCCCACGGAAAGGGTTCCGTTCGTTGGTCGGATTGCAATCCGAGCACATCGCTGGCCTCGCGAATGGCGGATACAACGCGCTCTTTGTTCAAATTAGCAGCAAACTCGGCCACGATCTCGGTTCCCAGTTTTAGATGATGTCCTTGAGCAATACCCCTGACAGAGGCCAGAAAGCGTTCAGTAAGCGCTTCCATCTTGGCTTGTTCCCAACTGCGTATCGTAAAATGCACCTCGCCGTATCCTGCCGAAATGCCGTAGTCTTTTGAGCCCACATGGGTATATACCGGCGTAATCAGCCCATAATTCGGATGCTTTTCATCGGTTTCCTCCAGCTCGAGTGCTTGCTGGATTATCTCTGAAATCGCATAGCTCGGATTGTGTCCTTTGAGCGGTTGCGCTGCGTGGGATGTTTTCCCATGAAGCTTGATCACCAAGCTGTGGACAGCCGGTGTGAACCCACCAACCTTCCAAAGCACCTTATGGTGCGCCTCGCCGGGAATGTTATGCAGCGCAATGGCAAAGTCGTACCTCGAAGGGTCGAATCGCTTGTCCTCCAGGATTCCACGTGCGCCTTCTCCAATCTCTTCTGCAGGCTGAAAAAGCACCGTGACCTTACCACTCGAATGCGGTTCTTCAACGAGGCGTTGAACGAGACCAACACCAATGGCTGCGTGCCCGTCGTGCCCACATTTGTGCGAAATGCCAGCAACGGTTGACTTGTGCGCAAAGTCATTGATTTCCTGAATGGGCAAGGCATCGATATCGACACGGATGAGCACATGAGGTGCACCTCCGAAATCAAACGTGTACATCGTCCCAAACCGTCCTACATCTTGAGGGGAAGGAGCTCCGGATGTTTCCAGAATACGCTTGATTCTGGCTTGGGTTTCCCGTTCGTGTCCACTCAGCTCAGGGTGGGCGTGGAGGTCTCTCCGAAATGCTTTTAACCGTTCGTTCATATGCGTTTACTTGGATCGCTTCAATCGCATCTCAAGATACGGATTGGTAAATCCAAGATTTTCGTAAAGGAATTTCGCTGGATTGTCTTTTTCAACGTGGAGGGCGATATCGCCTGTGCAAAGCTTGATGGCATTGCTCATCAGTTCTTTCCCATAACCCTTTCCACGATGCTTTTTATCCATGGCGATGTAAACCAGGATGTTCTCGGGGATGTAGCCGCCCATGCCGGTTTCATTGATCACCACGACCCCGATGATCTCATCATCCACGATGCCCAGTAGGTAAAACCCGCCGCGCTCGTGCACGTAGTTCAAGCACCGCTGAATGTGTTCTTTCGGGTCGCCGTACTGCTCTAGATGCGTGAATAAAAAATCCACAACGCGCTCGTCCGTATATACATCGTCGCGCCCGCTTTGCCGATTGATAAGTTTTGGTTTCATGTCCATATCATGCTTGTTTTTGAAGATTTTTTGGAGGTTGAATCCGATGGATTGTAACATAGCTGATGAGTGATAAAGTCAAGCCGTAGGCGATGGGGTCAAGCGCTTCAAACCAACCTGGTCCTTGCCACGGAATTTTCATGAGCACAAGCGTTAACACACCACCTGAAATCATGGATATTAAGGCAGCGTGGGCGTTCGGATGTTTTGAGTAAAGCGCGAACAGCACCGGAACAAAGAGTCCCGAGACCATAATAGCGTACGAATCAAGCATCAAATCGAGCACTTGATCCGACACGAATCCGATGAGGAGTGCGATGGCGCCAATAATAAGCGTAGCAACCTGGCTGGTTTTGAGTTCTTTTTTCTCAGATGAAGCATAGAACCTCCCAAGGATATCGCTGACAACGTTGCCGGAACAGGCCATCAAACAACTATCGGCCGTACTTAGAATGGCGCTGAAATAAGCCGACATCATCAAGCCCATCAATCCAACTGGAAGGACTTCACGCAAAAGGAGCGGTAGACCGAGCTCTGCATCCATGGCGGAAATGGCGCCGTAACCCAAGTGCTCAAACATGCCTTGATCCGCAGCGACCCTCGCAAATAGTCCGAGCAACACGCCCATGAAGGCCATAATGGGCCATTCGAATGCCCCGGCGATGTACCAGGCCTTGCGGGCTTGTTTCTCGTCACGACAAGCGTAAATTCTTTGATAAAGCGTCATTCCAATGAACCAGATCGGAATGATCGTGATTGCCCAGTTGATCAGTGTGCTGGCTTCGATGTTGGTTAGGGACACCATTTCTGGTCGAACGGATTCGGTCAACCCTTGCCAACCACCAATGCTGATGTAGGAGAGGGGAAGTCCGATAAAAATCAGTCCTGCCAAGAGAATGATCCATTGAATGGTATCGGTGTAGATAACGGCTTTCAATCCACCCATGACGGTGTAAATGACGGCCACTGCACCCATGATGATCAATGCATGATTGATCGTCAACGATTCGAACGTTGAAGAAGCCAGTTTGGCCCCAGCCAGCATTTGTGATGCGGTGAAGCCCAGGTATCCGATGGCGGAGATGATCGCCGCGGCCATGGCTACGCGTTTGTCATAGAGCTGCTCGAAGACTTGAGGAAAGGTGAACAAGTTGACCTCGCGTCCGAGTTTGAAAACCTTGGGAATCAAGAAAACAGCCGCCAACCAGGCTCCGATTAAGCCGGTGAAGAGCATCCATGAGCCGCTAAGTCCCATCGTGAATCCAAGACCGCCCAAACCGATGCTGAAACCACCGCCGACATCCGTGGCAACGACCGAAAGCCCGATGTGCCAACTGCCCATGTTTCTGCCGCCCACGTAGTAGTCATCCTTCCCGGTGTTGCTCCGAAAGAAGTAATAGCCCACGCCCAGCATAGCGAGCATGTAAACAATGAATATGGTGAGGTCGAGCCAGTGCATGCTTCCTACTGCGCCTTTCGCTTAGCGAAGGGGCATTCGGTTGCGAGTTCCTTGTTTAGGGGAAGAATTTAAGAGCGATCGCTTTAAATGCATGCTGATACTGGCTTTGGTGATTTGGATGTCTACAAAGGTAACAATGTCAAATCGGCATTGTTTTGGACTAATGCACCTCCTTCAACTTCCAGCTGCCTCTGCGGAACATGACCACCGCAACAATCGCGTATAGGGCATGCGCAATCGAAATACACCAAAACACACCCGTGCTGCCCCAACCGAAGGTGATGGCAAACAAATAGCTGAGGGGGATTTGAATCGCCCAAAAGACCGCAAGACTGATCCACATCGGCGTACGGGTGTCGCCGGCACCGTTGAATGCCTGACCGATGACCATCCCATAAGAGAAGAATATGTATCCCGTACAGATGATCTGCAGGGCATTTTTACCGATTTCCTTGACCGCTGGCTCATCGGTAAAAAAGGATAGAATCGGCGATGCAAACGTGAAGAAGATGACCGACAAACTCACCAAGAAGATGGTATTGTAAAAGGCGGTTCGCCACACGCTCGTTTCGGCGCGCCCCGGTTCTTTGGCACCCAGGTTTTGACCGACTAAGGTCGCTGCTGCGTTGGCCATTCCCCAACTGGGCAGCAACGTGAACACGATCACACGAAATGCAATCGTATAGCCCGCCAACGCTTCAGCGCCAAACTCGCTCACAATGCGAACAAGGAAAATCCAACTGGCCGATTCGATCAGAAACTGCGCGATGCCTCCCGCAGAAATGCTGAACATCTCCTTGACGGTTTTCCAACGCATCACCACGTTCTTAATCGTTAGATGGATGATGGCCTTCCCATTTAATAGATGGTACAATTGGTACAGCACACCGATGGATCGGCCAATTGTTGTGGCGACAGCAGCACCCGTGACACCCATCTCGGGAAAAGGCCCCCACCCAAAGATCAAGGCAGGGTCGAGCAGGATGTTGATCCCATTCGCCAACCAAAGCGAACGCATGGCAATCGCTGGGTTTCCTGCGCCACGAAAGATGGCGTTGATCAGGAACAAGAGGAAGATCGACATGTTTCCGGCATACATGACTTGCGTGTAGCCGACGCCCTCGGCGATCAATTCGGGTTCTCCGCCCATCAACGCCAGAATGTCCTCTGCGAAAATGAATCCGAACGTTCCAAGAAAAACGCCGATCATGACGGCGATCATGATGGCTTGAAAGGCGGCATCTGAAGCCAATTCGTGCTTCTTCGCTCCAACGCGACGTGATACGATGGCTGTAATGGCCATGCTAAATCCTACCGCGATCGAGTAGAGGATGAACATGACCGATTCGGTCAAGCCAACGGTCGCCACGGCATTCACGCTCACTTTTGCGACGAAATACACGTCCACCACAGCGAACAGCGACTCCATGATCATTTCTGCAATCATGGGCACAGCGAGTAGGAAAATGGCCTTGTTGATGCTGCCGGAAGTGTATTCGTATTCCTTTCCGCTCAATGCATCGCGGGTCAATTCAATAATTTGCTTGAATCGGGTAGTGGTCGACATGAAAATTTGGCTTACGAGTTCAAATAGACGGCTCTTTCCTGAATTGGATGGGCATTTCATCAAAATTTGTTGAAAAGCTTACCTTTTCTAAACCAAAGAAGCCCAACTAACGTCGATCAATTATGCGAAAACTTACAGTGCTCATACTTTTTCTACTCAGCCTTCAACTCAGCGCTCAGATTGATTTTGAAGGCAGTTCGGTTGATACGCATACGGTGGTGACCGGACTCGATATCCCTTGGGAATTGCAATGGGGTCCCGAAGGCTGGATTTGGTACACCGAACGCTACGGAAAAGTGAGCCGAGTGCATCCAGAGACCTCAGAGGTCGAGGAATTGTTGGACCTGACAACCAGCGTGCATCAGCAAGGTGAAAGCGGCTTGTTGGGCATGGCATTGCATCCGGATTTTCCGACAGACAATCGCGTTTATTTGGTCTATACGTACCTGGATGGCTCGATCAAAGAGCGATTGGTCAGTTTCCAATATTCGAACGGCGTGCTATCCAACGAAAGCATTCTGATCGATGCCATTCCCGGCAACACTACACACGATGGTTCGCGGCTTGTGTTTGGCCCGGACGGAATGCTCTACATGACCACTGGTGATGCCCAGAATTTGTCGGCACCCCAAACACGATCGAGCATCAACGGAAAGGTCTTGCGGATCACCGAGGATGGCGGAATTCCAAATGACAATCCTTATGGCACCTACGTCTGGAGCGTCGGACATCGAAATGCCCAAGGACTCTATTTCCACGGCGATGTACTCTACAGCTCAGAGCACGGGCCAAATACAGACGATGAAATCAACATCATTTCTGAGGCTGGAAACTACGGGTGGGAACCGGTGCGCGGGTTTTGTAATCTACCTGCCGAGCAACAATTCTGCGCCGATTCGAATGTCATTGAGCCATTAAAGGCTTGGACACCGACCATCGCGACCAGCGATATTGTAGTATATGAGAGCGATGCCATTCCAGGACTGGAAGGCAAAATGATCCTGACAACACTTAAAGAGCAAGACATGCGCGTGTTGACCCTCTCGGAAGATGGAACAGAAATTACCGATGAGGTAATTTACTTCGATCAGTGGTGGGGAAGACTGCGCGATGTGCTGGTTTCTCCTGATGGGCGGATTTACATCGCGACCAATGGATTTACGTGGGGTGAATCGGGTACGTTTCGTCATCACATCATCGAGATTAAGCATCCGCAGGTGCATGGATTCAGCGATCCCGGTAAAGGCCCACAACCGAAAGTCTACCCAAATCCTACCAAGGACCGTCTGCGTTTTGATTTCGAGGGATTGGCGTACAAGAGCGCCAAGGTGCAAATCGTTTCAGTCACCGGTCAGACTGTGCTCGAGAAAGATGTAACGTCCGGCGAAGCAATTGATCTTCGTCTGGTTGAGCCGGGCATGTATCTGTATCGCATTCTAAGCCCTGATGGGCACGTGGGAAAGTTGATGATTCAGTGATTATCGAACCATCCCGTCCTCGACCAACTTCTCGTAAAATGGTTGAATCTGGGCCTTCAGTGTTACTTCATCGCTGACGCCAAAGCGCTGAGATATTTCGGGAAACAGCCGTTCTAGACTCTGACCTTTCAACTGCTGTTCAAGCATCCAGGCAAGGAACGCTGATAGGTTTACAAACCTGACTTTGAATGACCCCGGCTGACGGAATACAAGGCAGAAATAGTTTCCTTCGTCTGTTCGCGAGATGAAGCGCGCATTTTTTACGTGCAGCGGATAACGGAGTTCGACGACCTCGGACTCGGGATTTAGGTTCCAGGCTTCCTTCCAATATTCTTGTGTGTCAGAGCCTTCCCAAGCCCGATCCGGCATCATGTAGTATTCCACCTCCAGCCATTCAAATTTGAGCAGTTCGGGAAGATGCGGATAGCGATGCACTAGGTTTGGTTGGTGAACTTCTACATAAGAGATGAGGTCAAAAGGCATCCTCCATACTTGCGGATGCGTACAGGTATGTTCTTCGAAAAATAGTTGAACCAGAGTTGCCCACTCTTTTTCGCTGAGCAGGTTTTTGGCGAGTGGATACGTGCTGCTTAACGCCTCCGTGACCACGTTGAATACCAACCTTCTGTAGTGCGGTAAACGCCCATCGGTGGTACCGATAAGTTCTGGCTCAACACCGTCACGGCAATACTGAGCGAGCTTTGCTTGTTGGGCCCGTGTATCAGGTTGCAACAGCTCCGACATCTTCCCAATGTTTGGTACAAATTGATTCCAACCGGTCCAATTCTACGGCCAGTTCTGACAATGCAGGAATATTGAAATCCCGCTCAAGCAACACGGGCACTGGTTTGGCCAGTTTGCCGATGGCAAAATCAAACAGGTCAAACACCGGGTCGATGATCGCTTCTCCGTGCGTATCGATGATCAATTCATCGCTCACCTTTTCGTGTCCTGCCATGTGGATGTACCGCACACGGCTTAAATCCAGTTGCTCAATGAATGCTTTCGGATCGTAGTTGTGGTTGAAGCCGTTGACGTAAATGTTGTTGATGTCGAAGAGCAATTCACAATCCGCTTCTTCCAAAATGCTGTTGATGAATTCTACCTCGGTCATCTCAGCCGCAACCGGTGTATAGTACGACACGATTTCAATGACCAGCTTCCGCTCCAAAAAGTCTTGTACTTCCCGGATACGCTGGGCTACGTGCTTAACAGCATCTTCACGAAAAGGAATAGGGAGCAGGTCGTAGAGATGGGCATTGTCACACTGACTATAGCTCAAATGCTCTGAATAAATCGGGATGTTCCATTCGTGAAGAAACGACTTCACCTGCTTTAGGAAAGCCCAATCCAATGGATCGGGACTTCCGATCGACAACGAAAGTCCGTGCGTATAGACAGGATATTTCTGAGCAATTTGCTCGAATTGGCGCTTCCAATAGCCTCCAACATCGATCCAGTTTTCAGGAGCAACTTCAACAAATGCAGGTTGTAGCGCATTTTGCTCAAGGAATGCGCTTCCAAAATCCTTTCGGTATCCTATGCCTACGTGCCGTGCCATAAAAAAGCCCGATCCGCTTGAGTGCAGATCGGGCTAATGTGTTTTGTCCAAATTAATTTGGAGAGGCTGCCTTTTCAGACTTTTCCTCTGTTTTCATCTTTTTGTCAGCCTTCTCAGCTTTTTTGTCGGTTGACATGGCTTTTGATTCTGACTTTTCTTCCTTGGCTTCGCCGCACTTGCCTTCGCCGCACTTATGCTCGGCAGACTTTGCTTCCGAAGACTCCGACTTAGCATCTTTCGCTTCGCCACACTTGGCTTCTCCAGACTTGAATCCAGTTACGCTAGCATCCAATAGATCTGCGCGTAGTTCCGCTCCTGATCCAAGATCATCGAAGCTTACGAGCGAAGAAGCAGAAGCATTTGTGCTGATCATTGCTCCGGCAACGAGTGTACCTGTTACGATGGCACCAAGGCCTTTCTTTGTTTTCATATGTGTGATTATTGATTACGTGATAGTAGTATCCTTCGATTCATTTCATCTTTCTCAGGATCGGAAAAGGTAATATTCATTTTCGAGTCCGTAGTGATGAAACGATTAAGAATTTCATTGTTCTGGTGAAACCAACGGCAGTATCTGCATAAAAAATGATGCCTCATCAGCTGCCATCGTTCGCGCAATCCCAATCGCCCGTGATCCTTCTTCACGCTCAGTTTTGATGCTTCTTTGCAATTGATCATAAGTGCAACCAGTTCTTTTCAAGGCACGCACGCAACTGAACTTTCGCTCGGTGGATGAGTACCCAGTAATTAGAAGATGAAATGCCTAGTTCCTTACATATCGTTTCCGTGTCGATGCCTTCCAGGTATTTCATCGTGAATGCCGCTTGGTGCGCTTCCTTAAGCCGTGATTTACACTTCTGAAAGATGTCCATGAATTCATCATTCTGGATGGCTACATCGGTGGTCCACTCCTTGGGAGCCCTCTCCATCTGCCAATGCCCCTGTTCGCTAAACAGAGCATCATCTTCCTCTTCTGTAGCTATGTCAGACGCCAAGACGTCCTTCTTCTTCTTGTAGTAGTCAAGGATTCTGCTCCGTAAAATGAGGAAGAGCCAGTTCTTTTCCGAGACTTCACCACGAAAGGTGTCTCGTGTGCGCATGGCAGTTAAGAAGGTGTCTTGCACCAAGTCTTTGGCAACATCCCGTTCTGGAATTCGAACGGCGGCATACCCTAAAAGCTGATCAGCGTATCGCTCGACCCATGTTTCAGGCTCTAGTTGGTGCTTAGGCATTCACACCAAAGAAATGCGTTCTTGAGCAATCGAACAAACCGAAAGTGCATAGGCATCAAATGAACGCATGTGTTTACAAACTCAAGTAGTATGGGGTAAGCAGGGAACGGACTTCAGAAGTGTAGGTTCGATCTTTATTGTACAGCGTGAGTTCAGAGGCTTCAGCATTGGATCTAGGGTTCGAAACAGCTTCGACCAGGATCCGATTCACAGGCTTGTTCGTTGTAGGTCGGAAATGTGTCAACCGTTCCAAATAGAGATTATGACTTGAAAGCAATTCGATCAGCCGATCTTGAGACTCGATGGGGAGGACCAGTCCAATTCTTCCTTGAGGTGAGAGCATCTCCCTCGCTTTGAATAGGAGGGATGCAAGCGAGAGTGACGCTTCATGTCTGGCGCGCTGTAGTCGGGCGTCGGAATGTGGCGTGGCGTTCTGAAAGAAGGGTGGATTGCTGACGATTAAATCAAAGCGTTGATCCGAGACATCAACATCCACGAAATCGCCCTTGATGATGCGAAGCCTGTCATTCCACCGGCTTTTTTCAAAGTTTTCCCGGCATTCTTCCGCCGCTTCCTCGTCGATCTCAACCGCCCAAATTTCGGCCTGAGATCGTTGCGCCAACATCAGCGAGATCACACCCGTGCCGGCTCCGACCTCTAGGATATGCTTGCACCCATCAACATTCAACCAAGCGCCCAGCAAGCAGCCATCGGTTCCAACCTTGAATGCGCTCCGAGATTGCACGACCTCGAATTGCTTGAATTTGAACCAATCATTGGCCATGATCAATAGCGGTCAAAAAACTCAAGCAGCAAGGAAATAAGTCGCTCTTCGGCTTCTCCCGCTACTTGTATGATCTCTTGAATGTTGACGGGCTGAAGGTTGTCCGGATCGCACTCATCTGTAAGCACAACCACTGCTGCGCAATGCATGCCTCCGTGCAACGCAGTAATGACTTCTGGAACCGTGCTCATTCCCACGGCGTCGGCGCCAATGGAGCGCAGGAAGCGATACTCTGCTGCGGTTTCGAGCATTGGTCCTTGAGCCGCTGCGTACACCCCTTCTCGGAGCTCAATATGCTTGCTGCGCGCGATTTCCAATAGCGTAGTTCGTGTCTGCCGAGCATAGGCCTCGCTCATATCCGGAAAGCGCGGACCAAGACGGTTGTCGTTTTGCCCTATTAGTGGATTGGAGGGCAGCAGGTTGATGTGATCCTTTAGCAACATGAGGTCACCCTTCTTCCATTGTGGATTCAAACTCCCTGCAGCACCTGAAAGCATCAGCTGCTTTATTCCCATAAGTTGAAAAACGCGGATCGGAAAACTGACTTCCTGCATGTGGTAGCCTTCGTAGTAATGAAAGCGACCCTGCATGGCCACGATCGGAACCCCTGACAATTTGCCGCAATGCAGTATTCCGCTGTGATACTCAACCGTACTCAAAGGAAAGTGAGGGATGTCTTGGTAGTCGATCGACGTTCTGTCTGTCAAGTGCTCGACCAATTTACCAAGTCCTGTTCCCAAAACGATGGCAACCATTGGAGGCTGGGCTGTCTTGCTTCTCAAGTATTTCGCGGCTTGAGCTGCGCGGTCGTATAGATCCAACTCAGTCTTCACGATGGATGTAAAAGCTATTCGCCTGCGACAAGCTTGTCACGACCAAGTCGTTGATGCAGAGGTGCGGTGGAAGCGTGGTGACGTAGTAAATCAATTGGGCAATGTCTTCGGCGCTCATCGGCGTATAGCCTTTGTAGACATCGCTGGCCTTCTTCGTATCCCCATGGAAGCGAACCGCACTGAATTCGGTATCGGCCGCTCCTGGCGCGATTTGAGTGACTTTAACGCCCTTACCCAAAAGATCGATGCGCATGCCCTTGGTCAATGCATCAACAGCGTGTTTTGAAGCGCAATAGACATTTCCTCGCTCGTATACCTCTTTTCCTGCTGTTGAACCGATGTTGATGATGTGGCCCGAACCGCGCTCCACCATTCCCGGGCTAATGGCTTTGGTGACATAGAGCAAACCCTTCACATTGGTGTCAATCATACGATCCCAATCTTCGATATCGCCTTCATGGATGTGGTCGAGTCCGCTTGCCAAGCCCGCATTGTTTACCAAAACTTCGATGGCTTGCCAATCGTGGGGAAGTGTGCCTAATGCTTCCTGCGTCGCCTTCAGGTCGCGGACATCAAAATTGAGCGCCAATGCTCGGATGCCGTAATCGTGTTCAAGACGATCCTTCAAAATGTCCAATCGGTCTTTTCGGCGACCTGTGATGATGACATCCCAATGATGCTCAGCGAAGACACGCGCGGCAGCTTCGCCAATTCCTGCTGTGGCTCCCGTAATCAGGGCGATTTTGTTCATCCACCAAAACTAGAGTTTGTGATAAAACCGCTGGCTAAGCAACCGGTGACGAAAACTCCTCACGCATCACCATCCTGCGCATTTTCTTATGGAAGGCGCGGATCAGTTTGCTGTGGAAGTAGGGGTAGAGGACGCGGTCGCGAAAGTTTGAATCGCTTTTAACCATGGAAGTGTGGACGATGCGTGTGAACCCTTTGTCGGTTTCTTCCATTTGAATCACTTGTTTCCCCTGATTGATGCCGCTTTCTGTGTAAGAGACTTCGATGACACCAAGCTCATCCTCAATTCTGGTGATTTCGAAGGCAGTTGCAAGATTGTATAGCCCTTTGATGAGCTTTAGGTTCATGTACAGCACCTGACCTGCATTCGTACCCTCCGTTTCTCCGTCTTCATACACTACGCGGTCAGAATCTCGTTCGTAGACCATAGCGCATTTCGACTTACGTGTTGCCCATGCCGTGGTTGGACTGGCCTTTCGGTACGTTTGCCAAACTTCCTCGAGTGATGCCTTTATGACGTAGGTGCGGGTGCAAACTGCGTAATCGCTGAAATCTTCCTCGTTCGAACAGGTGGCCTGGAGTTCAGAAAAAGTTTCAATGTTGGCCTTGACGCGCTGGTCCTCGATGTACTTGCGCACTTTGCGGTATGGAATCATTTCCAGTTCCACATCGTCGTAGCTCATTTGAGCGAGAAGAGAGGCGCTGAAAAGCAAACAGAAGAAAGAGGTCAGTAGAGTTCGCATTGTAAAAATAGGACCGCAAAGAAAATGAATCTAACCTATTGGAGGTTACACTTTAACGTACTATGCGACAGCGAATTCATTTCGTTCAATTTTGAAGGTTTTTGCGTCATGCAGATTGCATAATTCCTCCTTGCAGAACGACATTCCTATTTTTTCCAATACGCGAATTGAAGCGGTGTTTTGGTGCATTGCCCGACCGATGATGTAGGCTGCGTTCAACTCATTGAATCCATAGTTCAAGCACTCCATGGCAGCCTCGGTTGCGTAGCCTTGATTCCAGAATTTCTTCATCAACCGGAAGCCAAGATCAATCTCACCATTCTCGTGTTTTTTCAATCCGCACCAACCGATGTAATCGCCATCCTGCTTCCGCTTGAGGCCCCATCGGCCATATCCATTCATTCTGTAATCGGGATAGGCAAGAAGAAATGCTCTGGCGGCCTCTATAGTTTCAAAGGATGCTTCACCTGTGTATTTCATGACATCAGGATCGGAATTGAGTTCATAGGCGTGTAGCGCATCTTCGGGCCCCATTTCATAGAGCCACAATCGGTCGGTTTCGGCCACACAACGCGGAGGTTGAATCATTGATTGGAAAGATTGGCCTCCAAGATACTCAGCGCCTCCTCGGTATGCTTCTCAAATCGAACCTGACTATTGAATTTGTGAATCAATGTTCCGTCCGCATCAAAAATGTACGTGACCCTCCCGGGAATCAAGCCGAAGAGGTTCGTAGGGACATCCATCTGCGATTGAAGGGATTTCTTTTGATCGCTTAACAAGGTAAACGGTAGGGCATTCTTATCCCTGAATGCCCTATGCGTCTCAGGTGGGTCAGAGCTGACGCCGTAAACGTCTACACCGAGTTCACTGAAGGCCTCGAAACTATCACGGAACGCACAAGCTTGTTTGGTACAGCCCATCGTGTCGTCTTTCGGATAGAAGTAAAGTACAAAAGGCCGGCCGATGAGTGCATCGGAAGAAACCTTATTCCAGTCCTGATCGGGTAAAACGAATTCAGGAAGTTGATCACCAACTTTCATACAAGGGAAACAAGAAAATCAATTGAAGGTTTAACGCTTGAATCCGATCAGCATAACCGCACAGCCGCTTGCTCCTGCAATGGGATCAAGCTCTGCTTCGATGATTACGTCGAGGGTCGACTCAACCTTGAAATCCCAATAGGGAGCATTCTGATAGTCATCGTTTTTGAAGATCAGGTTGCGGTCTTTATCAAACACCCGAAACTTCAGATTGCCATCCTGGGTTCCGCTGCAAGCTGCCAAGCGGTAAGTCGTTCCACCATAGAGCGTCGCATTGAATTCAGCGACTTGGTCGGCAAGAAGCAAGGCGCGGTAATGCTGTCCATCCGATAGATACTGATCGGTGATATGTGATTGACAGACATCAGCTGTGATTTCGCATTGAGCCTGCACACCAAAGGAAGCGGTAAGGAGAAATAGCGCCAGTATCAAATATCTCATGAGGCGGTCGTTGAAATGATTCGGTTGCGAAGCTTTGTCACTTTTGCAGAAATCTCGCTCATCAAAGCGTCATCCAAGGCGACAGAGCTCTTGCTCCTAATTATGGTTATCTTTTGTTCGGGACGCGTCTCAGGCTCAACCCAAGAGTATTCCGAGCTGACATTTCCGAACGTCGATTTCAAATCCTCCAGATCTGAAAGAATGTCGTCGAACTTTCCACTCGCATTCTGCTGCGAGATAAGGCCGATAAGGTTTTCAAGGGTGTTCTTCTGTTCTCCAACACGACCTCGTAACTGATCGCTGCTCAAGCTCTTCGACAATTCTGTGAGGAAATAGAGCGACTCAACCCATCCGCCATACAAGATCATAGCGCTGACATCTTCGGCTTCATTTTCCTTGAGATACTCATCGCTCAATCGATTGAGTTCAGAAATAAAAATGAGCAGTGAGTCTTTGTTTTCCATGTTGCCTTCGAACCGCTCGATCAAACCGGAATAGAGGGCAGGCGAGATGCCCACCGCCGTTCCAAGCTTCTTACAAGTGGCGAGGAGCGTAAACGCCTTTTGAGATTGGCCGTAGATCAAACAGTAGCCTAAGTCAGCACCGTAAACACCCAAATTCATGGCTTGAACATCTCGCACGCTGTATTGCTCGGCATCGACTACCGGATTTAGGATGCCTTCGTTGAAATCACCCCCCACCTCTTCGATGAGCATGGCGGTTTCAATAGGTGAGGGCAGGTTGAAAAGCTTGTCTCCAACCTTGAGAATATTGGTGCCTTCAGGTCCTGTTTTTCCTTTTTGTTCAGAAGGATCTTTCATGTGACCTGCATCGGCAGATTCACCTCCACATGAACTCAAGTAAAATGGCGTTGAAATCGCAGCAACCAGTAACAGGAAAAACTTAGTTTTCATCAAGGGTGTCAATTGCGCTCGAAGATATTGGTTTTTTTCAGAAACAATCTTAGGCCAAAAATGGACAAAATCAATAAACAACCGAATAGACTTGCAGCAGACCATCGACCCAGAAGGACGCTTCCGATCCCGAACAGAGCAGAAATGATGATAAGCACCATCGAGATGGTATTCAGTGCTAACCATTTAAGGTCCTTATTTCGAGTGTGAACAGATGCGTCGGAAGTGGGCCAAATGCCCATCGGTCGCACGCGCTCAACGAACTGCGCTATCCATTCTTTTGAAGGCGGGGCCGTTAAATAGGTAGTCAGAAGCCACACGATCATCGTAAACCCGACTGTGACGTAGTATGGTCCGTACTCACGGGTAAATGACTCACCGAGCGCGTCGTTCAGGTACAGAACGCAGAACCCATACGCGACCAACGGTGCGATGGTGGCGCTGATTTCGCTCCAAGCATTGATCCGCCACCAGTACCAACGTAGGATTAAAACGGCGCCGAGTCCTGCCCCGCTCTGAAGAATGAATTCCCACACGCCGCTGATGCTTGTAATGAAAGGTGTAATAAGCGCTCCCAGAATCATGATTCCAACCGAAACCAGACGGCTATAGAGTACCAATTTGGATTCGTTGCGTTGTTCTTGAAGAGGAAGGATGAAGTCATTGACCACGTAACTCGCGCCCCAGTTGATTTGCGTGGATATGGTGCTCAAATAAGCTGCGATAAACGCTACGAGAAGCAATCCAACCAAGCCACTTGGAAGAAAGTCCCGCATGGCGTAAACGAAACCCAGCCGAGGGGCATAGTGATATTCGACTTGCTTTTCAGCGTCGGTGCCGATGTACTCCGGATAGGCCTCCAGAAATCCAGCCGCATCGCTCACACCATTGGAGGCTGATGCTTGTTCAACCTGATGGAGACGCTCCTCCAAAAGGCTGTCTTGAGGGCTGTACAATGCAATTGCACATAAGCCAACCACAATCCAGGGCCAGGGCCGAATGCAATAATGACCGATTTGGAAAAGCAATGTGGCCCATACAGCGTCTTTCTCGCTTCGGGTGCTCATCATCCGCTGCGCGATGTACCCTCCGCCTCCCGGCTCGGCCCCCGGATACCAACTGGCCCACCATTGAATGGCCACAAAGGCGAAGAAGGCCCCTACGGTCAAACCAAATCCATGTCCAATTGATGCCCCTGCACCAATCGACGGAATGAAAGAAAAGGTCTCCTTGCTCAACCGCTGCTGCAGTTCCGTCATTCCGCCAATTTCATCGCTGTTCGCAACGAGAACAGCGAGCACGATGCATCCGATCATTGCGATGACAAACTGAATCGTGTCGGTGATCGCTACACCTTTTAATCCAGAGAGCGCAGAGTAAGACATCGCCAGCACCATCATTCCCAGCGTAGCTAAGAAGGCCAAGTTCTTTTCAACGTCAAAGAAGACTTCGATGAGCGACATCATGGCCAGGTTCACCCAAGCGATAATGATGGCGTTGATGAAAAGTCCGAGATACACAGACTTGAATAGTCGTAGGATGAAGGCGGGTCTTCCTTCATACCTGAGCTGGATGAACTCAAGCTCTGTCAGCACGCCAGATCTGCGCCATAACATCGCGAAGAAGAATGTGGTGAGCGCTCCACCGAAAATGAACGACCACCAGAGCCAGTTTTTGGCAATACCACCTTGAGCAACCAATTCAGAAACCGCCAGCGGAGTATCCGCAGCGAAAGTGGTCGCCACCATCGACAAACCCGCCACGTACCAAGGGAGGTTTCGACCTCCGAGAAAGAAGTCAGAGATGCTCTTGCCTGCGCCTTTTCGGAAGTAAAGTCCTATGCCCAGAGAAAGCAGCAGGAATGCGCAGATAATGGTCCAATCAAGTAAAGTAAGCATGGATGAATACAATAGTACACGCAGCACAGGTCTGCTTGCTTTCAGATGGCTTTGAGTTTTTAACAGGATATTGAGTCCGCCGCCGAGGGGGCTACATTCGCAGAGCTTGAACAAACCATACCACATACAAGTCATTTTGCCTTTGGCATTGCGAGGAACGTTCACCTATCGAGTTTCGGAGGAGCTGATCGCTGATTTGGATGTAGGCAAGCGGGTCGTGGTGCCATTTGGAAAGAAACGCTACTATGCGGGCCTGGTCTACAAAATGAACGTTGACGTACCTCAAGGGACCAAGCCGAAGGACATATCTTACGTCTTGGACGACGTCCCAATCGTGTCCGGTGGTCAGCTGCGTTTTTGGGAGTGGATCGCTTTTTATTACATGAGTGGTTTGGGAGCGGTGATGAATGCTGCGCTCCCGAATGCCATGAAGCTCAGTTCAAAGAGCATGGTTTCGCTCAACCCAAATTTTGAAGATTACCCTGAACTGAACGAAGAGGAGCGCATGATCATTGCGCAGCTTGGAACCCATGATTCGATCGGCGTGGAACGGTTGGAGATGCTCGATAAGAAGAGCAGGATTCAGCGGGCGATCAATCGACTGTTGAAACTAGGTGTCATTCTGATCACGGAAGAATTGAAGGAGCAGCCAAAGCCCAGAACAGTAGAGGAGGTGCGTTTGGAAAAATCCTATCAGAATGAAGACGCCCTCTCGAAAACTTTGGATCAATTGCAGCGCGCACCAAAACAATTCGAGCTGGTGATGCGCTACTTGCAGATGGCCGGACCTGAATTTGCTCCCATCCGGCGCGCATTATTGCTCGAGCGGAGCGGCGCAACGGGTCAGATCTTGCGCACCTTGGTTGACAAAGGAATTTTTCGGTTGGAAGAGCACATCGACGATGGCGGTGCAATTGGAAATCCTGAGGCCTTTAGCTTAAATCAAGAACAGCAAGAAGCGCTTATGCTGATCAATGAGGCATTCAAAGCAGATAAAGTAGGCTTGCTGCATGGCGTAACCGGGTCAGGAAAAACGCTGATCTATACACAGCTCATCCAACAAACGCTCGAAGCTGGTAAGCAAGTGCTCTACCTCGTGCCGGAAATCGCTTTGACGACGCAATTGGTGCAGCGCCTTAAGAAACTCATCGGTGCCGAATTGTTGGTGTATCACAGCAGAATGTCGAACAAGGATCGATTGACTACATGGTTGCGATTGATCGACAGTGCAAACAACGAAATCGTCATTGGAGCGCGTTCTGCGCTCTTTCTTCCGTACAACAATCTGGGATTGATCATCGTCGATGAAGAACACGAACAGTCCTTCAAGCAACACGAGACTGCACCTCACTACAATGCACGCGACGCTGCCATATGGTTGGCTAAGGATCATGGATGCAAGGTGCTTTTGGGTTCTGCCACGCCTTCCATCGAATCGCGCTTCAATGCGCAACGCGGAAAGTATGCTTATGCCACACTGAAGAAGCGCTTCCAAAACGTCCAGCTGCCGAGCATCGAATTGACAGACATGACCAAGAGCAAGCGCGCCGACCTACAGAAATCGCGGTTTAGCGGCGACTTGGTCGAAGTCGTACGTGGAACCCTTGCTCAAAAGAAGCAGGTGATCTTATTTCAGAATCGAAGGGGGTACGCGCCTTATATGCTCTGTGAGAGTTGCGGATGGTCGGCAGACTGTGTAAACTGTGACGTTAGCCTCACTTACCATAAGCATTTTGAAAAACTGCTATGCCACTACTGCGGCTACAACATCCAGTTGCCGAAGCATTGTCCAAATTGTGGTGGAGCGAAGTTGACGCTGAAAGGGTTTGGCACTGAAAAGATTGAAGATGAGTTGGAGTTGCTTTTCCCAAAGGCGCGGATTGGCAGAATGGATCTCGACACGACACGCAGGAAAAACGCATTTCAGAACATCATCGATGCCTTCGACGACGGCTCGATCGATATCCTCGTTGGAACCCAAATGATTACCAAAGGGTTGGATTTTGAAAATGTGGGGCTCGTAGGTGTGTTGAATGCCGACGCTTTATGGAATCGACCCGATTTTCGAGCTTTTGAACGTTCCTTTCAACTTCTTACCCAGGTTGCAGGCAGGGCCGGCAGAAAAGGGGAGCGCGGTCGAGTTCTGGTCCAAACGTTCCGGCCAGAACACCCGATTCTTCAGTTCGTAATCAACTACGATTACCTCGGGTTTTACAACCATCAAATTTCAGAGCGCCAGTCATTTAAATACCCTCCTTTCTATCGAATAGTTAAGTTTGAATTGGCGCATGCAGATGCCAAATTGAACCGCGAGGGTGCTCGGTTTTTCGCATTGAAACTGCGTGAATATTTTAATCGGGAAGTGTTGGGTCCAGAAGAGCCATCCATTCCAAGACTGAGGGGAAAATATTTGAGAAACATCTACTTGAAGCTCGATCCGAAAATCTCACCTGCCGAGGCAAGAAACGCAATTTGGAATTGCATCGATCACCTGGAGGGTCATGCGGATTTTAGGAAGCTGAGGCTGGATGTTGACGTGGACACGTACTAAACCTTACTTCAGTGTGATTTGCTTTTCAAAGGTGCCGATGCTGAAGAGGGCCTTGTTGTCGCAATCTCCTTCACCATAGTCGAAGATTCTGGTCTGTAGGCCGTCTGGAGTGACTTCCAACACGCCGCTTGTTACCCAAAAACAATCGAGTTGTACACGAAGCGGGGTCGTGATTTCAGCTACATAGCTTCGCCCGTTGCGATTCACGCCATTGCTTGTGCCGGTGATTTCATACACGTCATCGATGATTCCGTCCCAACCCAGGTACCCTCCGTTTCCATCAGGAGTGAAAAATCCCGTATGCTCTCCTTCAACCCATGTGCGCGTTCGCTCTGATTCCCAAGTGATCGTTGCACCTTCTGGATCGGTAATAACTCCTTCAGAAACGGAAATACCATAATGCTGTTGATCAAGGTTGTTTTTACCAAGGTTGGTTGCCACGCGCTTTCCTTCGATTTTATAGTCGTTCACGAAGTACTCGTCAGGCTCAAGTGTGAGCGTGCTCCCTTCAATGCTGTACCAATTGGAGAGCGTGTAAACCAGCTTTCCGCGACGGTATTTTCCATCCACTCCCAAGCAATTTACCGGGCCAAAGTCAACGGTAACCTGAAACGGCCATGGACTTCCAAGCGTATCAACGGTAATGGTAGCACAGGATTGATGTGTAGAATCACCTTCTTCTACGTTCTCAGAACTATTGTCTGCCTGCTGTCCTGCATCATCCCACATGCCTTCTGCCAACGCCATATCTTCGGTTGAGGTCGTTTCGTGATCTTCTGTGATCGGATCATCGGGGTCGTTTTTATCCTTCTTGCATCCAACAAGCGTTACCATCATAAAAGCCAGGAAAAAGAGCGAAAGGCGTGTCATAATCAGATTTTTACAGTTCTTACGAAGATCGGACATCGCAGTTGCGTCTAGGAGCACTCTTGCTCAAAAAATTTCCACAATGGGTCGTCAGGACAGGCTGCAACTACATCGATATCGGTCTCCTTGATAGGGTGCGTGAAGGTTACACGTCGGGCATGCAGACCTATGCTGGCATCTGGGTTCGACCTTTTCGCGCCGTACTTCAAATCACCCTTGATGATGCACCCCATATCTGCGAGTTGAGCGCGTATTTGGTGGTGACGACCGGTCTCCAACTCAACTTCGAGCAAAGCGTATCGATCGCTTTCAGCGATGGCTTTGTAGTGCAGTACCGCACGTTTGTGTCCAGGTTGCTCAGCGTCGGAGACGTAGGACTTGTTCTGCTTTTCATTCTTGATCATCCATCCTTCTAGCGTGCCCTGAGCCTTTGTCGGCTTCGATTCAACAATAGCCCAATAGAACTTCTTGATTTCCTTGGTTCGGAAGAGCTCGCTCATGCGACTCAGGCCTTTGCTCGTCTTGGTGAAGATGACGACTCCCGATACTGGACGGTCGAGTCGATGCGGCACACCGAGGTAAACGTTGCCGGGCTTGTTGTCGCGCACTTTAATGAATTCCTTCACCGCGTCTCCTAAAGGAACATCACCGGTTTTATCTCCCTGCACCAGCTCACCCGCGTGCTTGTTTAGAAGGAGGAGGTGGTTGTCCTCATACAGGATGCGTGACCCGACGTCGCTCACTTAGTATTGTTCCTTTTCGTTGGGGAAGTCGCCATCTTTCACATCGTAAATGTATTGTCCAATGGCCTCTGTGATGACGGTGTGGAGGTCTGAATAGCGCCGCAAGAATCGAGGGGAAAACTCCTGGTTGATGCCCAACATATCATGCAGCACCAGTACTTGCCCATCGACTTCGCTTCCAGCGCCAATACCGATGACCGGAATCGATACCGATCGTGCAACTTCGCCGGCCAGTTCTGCTGGAATTTTCTCGAGCACGATGCCGAACACACCGGTCTCCTCCAAAATCTTGGCGTCCTCCAACAGTCGATTGCGTTCTTCCTCTTCACGTGCACGAACCGCATACGTGCCAAATTTGTAAATGGATTGTGGTGTCAAACCCAGATGCCCCATGACTGGGATTCCAGCCGTCAATATTCGATCGATGGACTCTTTTACTTCGCGGCCACCTTCAAGCTTTACCGCATGGGCACCCGCTTCTTTCATGATCCGGATGGAAGAGGTGAGCGCTTCCTTTGAATTGCCTTGGTACGATCCAAATGGAAGGTCCACAACCACCAACGAGCGCTCTGTTGCACGGATAACTGACGCCGCATGGTAGATCATCTGATCCAGCGTGATGGGTAAGGTGGTTTCGTGACCGGCCATCACATTGGAAGCCGAATCTCCCACAAGGATCACGTCGATGCCCGCGATGTCAACCAAGCGTCCAAGGCTGTAGTCATATGCCGTGAGCATCGTGATTTTCTCGCCGTGCTGCTTCATTTGTAGAAGCACATTGGTCGTAATCTTTTTTACCGACTTGCCGATGGGGGATTGCTTATCGTCTAGTGCTTTCATGGGAATACCGTTAAGTGCCTATTTCCTGCCGATTATCCATTCTGGTCTCTTTGCTTGGCTGAGGAATGTATTTTTGGCCTCCGTTTCGGCAAACGTAAGAGAAATTTATGTGGAAGTTTAAGCTTTACCTGTTGGTAGTTTTTGTAGGCATCATGCTTGTTCAGAGCAGTTGTGAGACCGATATTGACATCATCGCACCGCAGCGTGATGTGACCATTGTGTATGGCATTCTCGAAGCGAATAGAACGCGACAGTATATCCGAATCAACCGTGGATTCATCGGTGAGGAAGCGGCTTCGGAATTGGCCAAAGAACCCGGTATCAATGAGTACGACGATTCGGAGTTGATCGTGGCGCAAGTGATTGAATTGGATGAGAACGGAAGGCGCACTTCTACACGCTGGGATTTGAGTTCAGATTACATCACGACCAAGGATACCGGTGCCTTCGCTAGTGGCAGCAACAAAGTATACTACTTCGATGCTTCATTGGACATCACTCGGCAATACGAGCTTTTGTTGAAATTCAACATTGCAGACAAGGACTCGGTTTCAGCTATCACGGGTGTCATTGGGAGTCAGCAAGAGGTTCAATTGATTTCCCCTCGAAGAGCAGTTAATAATAACGAAGAACGCCTCGAGGTAGATTTCATCGGCCAGGGTGAATACCGCAATGAGTCAACGGTAGAGTGGTCGAAAGTTGTTGGGGGAGTTTCCTACAACGCTTATTACCGCTTCTATTATTGGGAGCATGATACAATCACAGATAAATCCGTCCGCGATAGCATTACGTACAGCGTCGGATCTCGGACCCTCGCAAGCGACAATGACATCTTCTCTGAAGGACGTATTTCCTTCGTAATCAATCCAGAGGAATTCTACACCCGAATCGACGACATCATTGAAGATTATAACTACGACAGTGATCCTTTCATCCGCTACGCCAGCGATACGCTTCAGTATTTCCTTGAGATTGCCGACAAGGAATTAGCTACGTACATCAGAGTCAACCAGCCAGCGACGGAGGTGCTTCAAGAGCGTCCAGAGTATACGAACGTCGTGAACGGATATGGAATTTTTGCCAGCCGCTTGATTGTTTCAACTAAAACCGGGAATCCGCAATCGGACGGACGTATCCTGAACACACGCACGCTCTCTGAACTCGTACTCTCGGATCAAATCACGAACCTCGAAAACAGCCACCTCACCGTTGAGAAGGCTTTTCAATCGCGACGCTGTAAGTTCAATTCAGACTTCGGCGAGGTTGTTTGCAAATGACATGATGTCATTGCGTATGACAGTTTTTTCCTGCTGACTTTCTGAATTCCTGCCAATGCTGCCACGATTTTGTCAATCTGGGCGGTGGCATATGCTTTGTCCCTTCCTGTGCAAATCGAATTTTAGAAAATCACAATAGGATGGGAAAGATTATTGGAATTGACTTGGGAACGACGAACAGCTGCGTTGCGGTTATGGAAGGCAGCGAACCCGTTGTTATCCCAAACAGCGAAGGAAAGCGCACCACTCCTTCGGTAGTCGGTTTTACCGAAGGCGGTGAACGAAAGGTCGGTGACCCTGCAAAACGTCAGGCGATCACCAACCCAACAAAGACGGTTTATAGCATCAAGCGTTTCATGGGATCTACGTTCGATGATTCGAAGAAAGAAGTCGAGCGCGTTCCGTACAAGGTTGAAAAAGGAGACAACAACACTCCACGTGTTCGGATTGACGATCGACTTTACACACCCCAGGAAGTTTCAGCCATGGTCCTTCAAAAGATGAAGAAGACCGCCGAAGACTACTTGGGTCAAGAGGTGACCGAAGCAGTCATTACCGTTCCTGCTTACTTCAACGACTCTCAGCGCCAAGCGACCAAAGAAGCGGGTGAAATTGCCGGATTGAAGGTGCGCCGCATCATCAACGAACCAACAGCGGCCTCATTGGCATATGGCCTCGACAAGAAAGGACAAGACATGAAAATCGTGGTCTTTGACTGCGGTGGAGGTACACACGATGTTTCAATCCTAGAGCTTGGAGACGGTGTGTTCGAAGTAAAAGCTACAGACGGCGACACGCACCTTGGTGGAGACGATTTCGATCAGGCAATCATCGATTGGTTGGTACAAGAATTTAAAAGCGACGAAGGTGCCGATCTAAGCAAGGATCCAATGGCGCTCCAGCGCTTGAAGGAAGCCGCGGAGAAAGCAAAGATTGAGCTTTCAAGCTCGAGCAGCACCGAAATCAACTTGCCGTACATCATGCCAGTAGACGGGGTGCCAAAGCACTTGGTACGTTCGCTTTCGCGTTCGAAGTTTGAACAATTGACGGACGATTTGATCCAGCGCACCATAGAGCCTTGTAAGAGCGCTCTGAAACAAAGTGGTTTCTCAGCGAAGGATATTGATGAAGTCATTTTAGTCGGTGGTTCAACCCGCATCCCTGCGGTTCAGGATGCTGTCAAGAAATTCTTCGGAAAGGAGCCCAGCAAAGGCGTAAATCCTGATGAAGTAGTAGCGATCGGAGCGGCGATTCAAGGCGGTGTTTTGAGCGGTGATGTAAAGGATGTATTGCTCTTGGATGTAACGCCACTCTCGCTCGGTATTGAAACCATGGGCGGTGTTTTTACCAAGCTGATCGAAGCAAACACCACTATTCCGACCAAGAAGTCAGAAACATTCAGCACGGCCAGCGACAATCAGCCGTCGGTAGAAATCCACGTACTCCAGGGAGAACGCTCGATGGCTAAGGACAACCGCACCATCGGACGATTCCATTTGGATGGAATTCCACCAGCGCCTCGGGGTGTGCCTCAGGTAGAAGTAACGTTCGACATCGATGCAAACGGTATTTTGAATGTTTCTGCCAAGGACAAGGCTACCAACAAAGAGCAGAGCATTCGGATCGAAGCTTCATCTGGATTGAGCGATGCGGAAATCGATCGCATGAAGAAGGAAGCCGAAGCAAATGCGGATGCAGACGCCAAAGCGAAGGAAACGGTTGATAAGTTGAATACTGCAGACAACCTCATCTTCCAAACCGAGAAGCAGCTCAAGGAATATGGCGACAAGTTGCCAGAAGACAAAAAGCAGCCGATCGAAGAAGCCTTGGCCGAGTTGAAGAAAGTGCACGAAGCGAAAGACCTCGACAACATTGAAGGTGCCATGGAAAAGCTCAACACTGCTTTCCAAGCCGCATCTCAGGAGATGTATCAAGCGTCTCAGCAAGCGGAGGCAGGAGCCAATGGCGCTTCTGAAGAGACCGCAGGTAGCGATGAGGAAGTAACAGACGTCGACTTCGAAGAAGTCAAAGACGATAAGTAAGCATTAGCGCATCTTATACTAGAATGAAAGGGCTGCAATTGCAGCCCTTTTTCTTTTGCATTTGATTTGGACCGGAGAACTTATTCGGCCGCCAAAACGTTTCTTTGCAACCCAATTGATGGCCAAAAAACTGTCCATAGCGACGTTGATTCTTGTCGCACTGCTCACGATCGGGGCAGCCTATCAAATCACCACCCTTCGATTTGATTACGAGTTTGAGAACTTCTTTCCGAGCGACGATCCGGATCTGGATTTCTACTATGAGTTCAAAGACAAGTTTGCCACGGATGTAGACTTTGTCCTGATCGCCTTGAGAAACGACGAAGGGATTTTCCAGCAAGACTTTCTTGCACGTTCGGGAAAACTCCGGAACGAGCTGGGCGAAGTTGAGAAGGTGCGAAGAATCATTTCGCCGTTCGACGCCAAGCGCTACGCGCTCGGGCCGTTTGGCCCCATTGCCATACCGCACATACATCCGGATGAACCTGATCGCTATCGTCAGGACAGTATAAAAATCTATACTTATCAGAAGGAAGTTGGAACGCTGTTCTCGCCGGATGCGAAGAGCATATCGATTGTGGTTGAGATCGAACCAGATCTTTCGAAGCTCGAAACCGATACTGTTTACTCCGACCTAAAGGCGGTCATCGACCAATACACGTTTGATGAATTGCACATGGCGGGTAAAGTCATCGGGCAGGCTTACTACATCGAACAAATCAAACGCGAATTCGCGCTCTTCTTTGCCATAGCTGTGCTTCTTGTGGTATTGATTTTAGCGTTCGTCTACCGATCGCTTTGGGGAATCGTGGTTCCGCTGTTGATCGTGCTTCTTTCGGTGATTTGGTTGTTGGGCATCATGGGCTTGGTAGGCAAACCCATCGACATTCTCACCGCATTGCTGCCGCTCATTCTGTTTGTTGTAGGGGTGAGCGACGTGATCCACTTGCTGAGTCGCTATTTCGAAGAAATACGCAATGGGCTTCCTAAAATGCGCGCGATCAAGGTGGCCTACAAACAAGTGGGGATGGCGACGTTCCTGACTTCCCTGACCACAGCACTTGGATTCCTGACCTTGCTCACAAGCAGCATCAAACCGATCAGAGAACTCGGATTGATGGCAGCAGGAGGCGTCTTCGTAGCGTTCATTCTGGCTTTTAGCCTTCTTCCAGCCATCCTTACGCTCACAAAGGTCCCAAAGCTCGCATACCGGGAGCCTTCAACACTCTACTGGAATAAGCTGGTGCGATGGATATTCAGATTCTCCTTGAAAAACCAGCTCGCCATTGGAATCGCGAGCATTGCCATCGTCGGGGCGTCCATCTACGGCGCTTTTCAAGTGGAAATTGATAACTATTTGCTTCAAGATGTTGGCAAAGACGCGCCCATTCGCGACAGCTTCGAATACTTCGAGCATCACTTTGCGGGAGCGCGGCCTTTTGAAATGCTTGTGCGCGTTCAAGACAGCACCCAATCCATCTACGCGCCAGAGGTGATCCGAGAAATGGAGGAAATTGAAGCCTATCTCAAAATTCAATACGGTGTTGGCTTTCTCGCGTCACCATTGACGATCGTTCGAACGGTCAATCAAGCCTTGAATGGGGGATTGGACTCTGCCTACAACATTCCTGTTTCAGATAAGCGGCTTGAAAAGGTGCTGAAGCAAGCGAAACGCTTTGAACGCCAACCTGAATTCACTGCACTCGTTGGAGACGATGGGAGGGAAGGTCGATTCTCTGGTAAGATGACCGATCTGGGAGGTAAGAAAACGAAGGCGCTCAACGAAGCCATGGACGCATATTTTGCTGAGCGCAATTTTCAATTCATCGATTACCAGCTTACCGGAATGGCCCTGCTCATCGACAAGAACAATGAAATGCTGTCCATGAACATGATGTCAGGATTGATCTTTGCCTTGCTCGTGGTTGCCTTGATTATGGGTCTTTTGTTTCGATCGTTGACCATCGCCGTCATCACCCTGCTGCCGAATGTTCTGCCGTTGCTGGTTATAGCTGGAATCATGGGATGGTTTGGGATCGACTTGCGCGTCACAACCTCCATTATTTTTGGCATTGCTTTCGGCATTGCCGTTGACGATAGCATTCACTACCTCAGCAAGTTCAAACTTGAGCTTGGCAAAGGGCGTTCGGTTGTGTGGGCATTGCGCAGAACATCTGGATCTACAGGAAAGGCCATTCTTCTGACAAGTCTGATTCTCTGCAGCGGATTCTTCACGCTTTCAACGTCTTCGTTCACCAGTACCTATGAAGTTGGCATCCTGATCAGCGTTACGTTGGCCATTGCGGTGCTGGCCGACTTGTTCCTCCTTCCAGTCTTGCTGATCAGGCTTCGCAACCGGATAAAGAAGTGAGGCTCTCTCTGGAATGCGCCTAGATGTGGCCTTTCGATGCAACTGAGCAAATTTTATTTTCATATCCAATCGTTTAAAAAAGTTTAGAAGTGCGTTTTCTTGCTTATAAAGAATTCGTTTATGTTTGTCTCAAACAATTAAAACTGTAACCATGAAAAAACTATTCCTCTTTGCTTTGTTGGGATTGTTCGTTTCTACTACCACGTTTGCTGGTAAGTACTCTTTGAACGAAGAAGCCCTCAACAATGCGTTTGAACAAGCTGAAGACATTACGTTCACAGCTTCTGCTTCTCCATTCATTTCTGCTGCGGTGCTTGACGAAGAGCCTACCAAGACTGGATACTTGATCCGTGCCTTCTTCTGCGGCCAATTCGCACTTCACAGAAGCTATATGGGAACTGGTGGTGCTACCCTTTGGTGGAAGTACTTCTGTATTCCTGTAGTTGGTGGAGTTGCTGCTTGCGTTGACTTCTGGGGCGTAGTCTTCAAAGGTGACGAGCAGCTTGCGAAGTACAAGGACAATCCTAAGTTCATTGTTTGGGGTAAGTAAGAACTTATCTCACCGAGATATCGAAGCCTCTGCCTTTTGGTGGGGGCTTTTTTTGTGTTGTTATCTCGGTGGATTGCTGCGCATTTGTTACACAGAGGTGCACGGAGAATTCTCCGAGATGCACAGAGAGTTCTAGGGAGAATCTAGAGCGATTGGGTTCCAATTGGAAGAGGCAAAAATATAGCAGTATTACTCTGTGGCCTCTGTGTCTCCTCTGCGTACCTCTGTGTTAAAAGGGCTGCTCCATCCACACAGCCGATTTCAGAAAAGAACCAGTTTAGATCTAAGAACTGAGGCCTAAAATGAATCCTTCCAGTTTTTCATTGTATTCCCGTTTCGCTTTATAGTTCCTCCTGCGTGCGAGGAACTCAGACCGTCTTTGTCCGGCGACGTAGAAGCGCTGAAAGACACCGTAACCCAGGATGGCGCCGGTTACGTAATAATTCGCCACCAATATCCCGTACGCAGCAATTCCAAGACCGGATAGTACCATCAACGCTGTGAAGGCACCGTCAAACAAATAACCGGAATACAACTGCCCCGTACCTGGGAGAAACGATGACCAAAGCATGGCGCGCTCAGGGTCACGGTACTTCGGATGATGCTTGGTTTTGTAGAGCATGTCGAGTCTGGATCGCAAACTGTCGCGCGTGAGGCTGTCTTGACGATATTGATAATCCACCCAAAGCGCCATTTGCTGTTGGGCTTCATTCCATCGCCTCAATTCATTTAATCCAAGCGCATACAAAGGTTTCGAGTGAATCGTCAACTCCTTTGGAAGAAATTGTTCCGCCAAAAGCATCTGCGAAACACAGCCCTCAAAGTCTTTGCTCAAATAGCCGTAGAGCGCCGCGCGATAGCGCGACATATAATGCAGCGAGTCGTTGAGGCCGAAGTAATTGATTCGATTGCACGTCTTATACGCCCCCGACATATCTTTTTTGATCTCCTGACAAAATGCTTTCGCCAAGAGCGCTTCTGTGCGTGTAGCGTTGTCTTCCGACTCGTAAACGGCACGCTCATAGAGCAAAAGCGCTGAGTCCAGTCGATCAGCTACGCGCAGGCTGTCGGCCATGATCATGTACTTCCCGGCGCTATTGGAGGAAAATCCGGCGCATGGGAATATGAAGATCATAGAGAATATTATGATCCATCTCTCCATAAAACTCTTTTTCAAAGGCATAGGCGCTCAACACGCTGCCCCAAATATTTCCAATATAAAACACTGCAAACACTGGCGCTGCAATCAAGAACGGAATGCTGGTTACCCCTCCGATGATGAAGGTCTCAATGGCAATCGCTGCAAATGGTGCAGTCAACGTAAAGGCACCGAATGGCGTACCTCGATAGCCCACATAGAACTTTCCTAGCCCCGGAACAAGCGCTGACAGGAGGCCTGCCAATGCCGGCGACTTGCGTTTGAAAGAGCGCATCGTGTCGGCATAGAGCATCAACGCGTCTTCTTCCTTGGCGAATTGATACGACATGTGTTCAAACGATCGAGCAAGCGAATCGAATCGATGATAATCACGTTGCATCAATGCGATTCCTGCCAATTCGAAGCGCTTCAAGGCCTCGATCTTGGAGTCGCCCTTTGCATGGGTTTGTTCCAAGATGTCTCTTGCCCGGTCATTGCTGTCCAAATACATGTAACAGATCGCGTGATGGAAGGCAGAGGCATGGTAGGATGGAGAAGCGGTATCGACCTGCTCAAAGTCCTTGATCGCCTCGTTAAAGCGTTGGTTGAAATAGAGGATCCAACCTCGATAGAATCGAATGCTGTCGTGTTGGACATTCGATGCAGTTGAATCGCGCATCAGCGTTGCAAGTGCCACAAGCGCTTCGGAGTACAATTCTGCCGAAACAAGGTGTTTTACGAAGTCCAATTCTTCAGAGATGCGCTGGCGATCATGGCTTGCCTCGTCAATGGGTTGTGGCAGGCTATCATGCACCAGATTTCCGGTGTCAAGGCTTACGGTGTCCGGAGCATCCTGCGCGAAGGTTTCTGTGGATGTAATCCAACCCAGCGCAACAATAAAGATCAAGAAAGATAGAAGGCTGCGGGTCATCAATCGACGTCAGTGCTTGTGTTGGTGAACGCGGTATTTGGAAGGATTGTCGATGATCATTCCAGTCTTCGGATTGATCTGGCTTGGATGAATATCGATGAGCGTGAACTGGGTACAACGCGTCAGTCTGTCGGCCGTCATCGGTATTCCTTTGATCGGACCAAATTCCTCTATGCTCGCCATGCTGAAGGCCGAGCAACTGATTTCATAGGGACAATGCGATTGCAACTGAGGCGAAATGAACTTCTGATAGAAGAACAACAACCCACTAAAGGTCAATGAAATTGGATTGTAACGTGTTACTGCGTTCGGGCCAATTTTCATGAATCGGGGGCGACGTGGATCGAAGCTGTGGTCATGATGATCAACGCTTTGAACCAGTTCGACATCATGCGCGCTCATCTGAGCAGAAGCCTGAAAGTTGATGAGACCGAATGTCGCCAACACTATGAACGCTGCACGCTTCATTCTGATCGAAAGATCTGATTTACATCGTCTGTTGTGATGATGGCAGCATCGCTCGGGATGTTGTATCCGAACCATTGCTTATCAACGTCTCCATTCAATTTCAAGTTGCTGTAGGAGCGACGCGTAATGGTCGAATCCGTAGGCGAGAGGAAGGAGATTTCCGTAATGGTGAACGGAACCTTGGTGAAAGAAACATCGTTGTAGTTGGTGTAGTAAGTCTTTTGAATAAAATTGCCCGCTTGATCCTGGAAACCCATGTAGATGGGCAGGAAATCCCGGTATACGACTTCGATTTCGACCGCCTGAATCTGAGCGGTTTCCGGGGCGCGCCAGGTGTTGATCATCAATCCATCTTCCACCCGGGTGTCCACCATTTTGAAGCGAAGGCTTTTCAACCCCATGTCGTTCGTCTGGCCATTCAGAAATTGGTAGAGAAAGCTCTTCTTCGAACTGTAGTCTTCGCCTTCCATTAGAATGACCTTGTTGGCGTTGAAATCGTAGCTCTTAAACTCACCCAAAGCACTGGTGAAGACCAGTTGGTCGACGGGTGAGGTCATGCGGGTCACCATCACGTTTCCTTCTGTCTTGTAATAAACGGTGCCCATGGTGGTGACCGACTTTCCTTGATAAAGGGTTTGTGCCTTCATATCCAAACTGAGAAAGTCGATGCGCGCGTCTGATTTGAAAGCCGTAGTCAACACGATTGCCATCAAAGACAGAACACTGTACGAGACGATTTTCCTTAGATTCGCTGGCTTCATAAGGGGCCCAAAACTATCATTAATTTCAACGTTTGTGGAGCCTCGCAAAATGTACCTTCTCGAGACGTTATGATCGCTTCGACGCGCCTTGCAATTTTATGCTTCCTTCTCTTGATTTCATCGGTTTGTTCATTCGGACAAGCGGGTTTGCAAGGCAAAGTGAATCAAGTGTTCGAGCACATCTATGATTTTCGGTTGGAAGCAGCAGACTCTTTGATCGATGAGCATGCTCGAACCGATCAACATGCTGTGTGGGACTTAATGCGCGCTAACGTCAATTGGTGGCGCATTCTTTCCGGCAATGTTGACGATGACGATCTTCAAGAGCGGTTCATTGCGCAACTGGATGCCGCAAAAGCAAATGCGAAGCGAACTAAAATTCGCGGGAACGAAGAGTTGTTCACCATCATCATCGTCAATGCGTTTCGCACGAGGCTGGATTTGTTGAACGAAAACTATTTGACGGCGGTTGGCTATCTCAATTCATGCATCGATGACGTCACCGAGTCCTTCGGTGAGGAACCCAATTTTGAGCCGTTCTACCTCTCCTCAGGGCTTTACTACTACTTCATGCAATTGGCGTATGATGACTACCCCTTGATGCGTCCGTATTTGTTCTTTTTTCCGGATGGCGACAAAGCACAAGGATTGTCCTATTTAGAACGCTGCTTAAAAAGCGAGGATGTTTTCCTCCACACCGAGGCGGCATACTTCCTGATGCGGATTTATTACGATCTCGAAAAGAACTATGCTCTCGCTAAACGCTACAACGATGTGCTCATTCAAGAACACCCAGACAACGTCATTTATCTCTTGTTCGATGCCAAGATTCAGCAAGCGCTAGGAGCAACGCAGGCTTTGCAGCGATCAAGGATTACGTATAGAGCGGCGGTTGAGAGCAATCCAGAGTTCACTCCGAAGGAACGGTCCTATTTCATGCAGGTGCTTCAAGATGAATTGGCACAAAAAAAGCCCGCCAATTGACCGGCGGGCTTCGAGCTTTACAGAGCAGTTTTCTAGTTGGCCCACATTACCCACTTCGGGTTATCAAAGTAATTCTGGTCGTCGTTGACCAAGAGCATGATCCCATCCACGATGTGGTGGGCATTGATACACCAACCAAGCGTGACGCAATAAAGCGCAATGATTTTCACGTCTTCGCCGCCAGTTCCTAAGTATAGCCGATGCCAGGGAACGATTGCTGCGACCCATACGCCAAGAGCGATAAAGTATCCGATCACAGGTACGATCGCTATGATACCTCCAAACCAGCGAATCCCGGTTGCTACAAATGCAATAATCGCGGCGGTTTGCGCGGTCTTCTCATCCATTGTCATCTGTGGCGCGGGTCCCATTTTGTATGGATTCACGAGCATTTCAAATTGTGCTGTGATGTCTTCACTTGCCTCCAACGCTTGGTCGAAAGAGGCGTGGTCAAATTCATAAGACTTGGCAGAAAGCGACCCGAATACGAGGAAGGCTGAAAGTAGGGTAAGAAAAAATGATTTCATCGTGATTTGATTGGAGGATGTTTGATTGATGGCGAAAATAATTCGAAAAGTCATTTGAACGAAACAAAAGCTATTTTCACGATTGTTAAACGAAAGGCATGCGCAACGGAAAGAGTTGTTTACTGATAGGGGGCATGATTGCAGTGATTCTGTCTTCGTGTTCTACCAACACGGATGTGGTTCATGATGGTTGGATTCAAAAAAGGAAGCATCGACAAGGATTCCACATTGAGCTTGGTTCAAGGAAAGCCGATAAGCATGTCGCGCACCAAAAACGTCATCGCAAGACCACTCCCGAAAGCGCGCCTTCTATATCGGAGTTTGATGCAGCGCGCGGCCACGGCTCAGATCTTCCTCTAGAACATTCTTCAGCAGATGAAACCCAAAAACGACCGCTCATCCGAACGGCTGGAACTCGAGTGAAAAACAAGATTCAGGGCATGTTTAAGGAGGCGAAGCATCCGATTCCTATGTTTCGCAACATGAATCCGGAAGAAGCTGCCTCCGATATGGATCCTCGGCAAGCCGGAATATTGAGTATTGTCTTCGCGTGCCTTCCAATCGTAATTAGTATCCCGCTGTTGAACATCGTTTCGGCCATCGTTGCAATCCGCATGGCCAACATCGCCTTGGCTTCCGATGATCCAAGTATCCAGACCTTGGGACAAGTAGGTAAAATCATAGGGCTGATCGCTTTGGTTTATAGCATTGTGATAACCCTATTCTGGATTCTTTACATTGGATTTATTATACTTATTCTGGGTCTAGGATTTTAGCATGGGCAATTTTTTCAGAGATATCATCATTACCACGTTGGCTACCATAGCTTTCGCTTACCTCTTGCCGGGTGTACACATCGACGGTGTTCTAAGTGCAATTTTGGTCGCTCTTGCCTTGGCTTTGTTAAACGCGATTGTTAAACCGATCCTCGTCATTTTTACCATTCCAGCTACCATTCTGACCTTGGGGCTGTTCCTCTTCGTGATCAACGCCATCGTCATTTTACTGGCAGACTGGATGGTGATGGGGTTTGAGGTGGATGGTTTTTGGTGGGCTTTGGCATTCAGCATCTGCCTTTCACTGACGAAGAGCGTCGTTACTCCAAGTCCACAAAGCCGAACCGAGGAGGAATAGAAATCATCAGTCTAAGATGCCTCTTAGGTTGGCGAGCGACTCATACACCGCCGGCCTCAAATCCAAAATGCAGTCGTTCCGAATGTCAAGGCTCATCCCAACATAGCCTTTCGGAAAGCACTTTCTGAGGAATTTGATGAAATCATCATCCACCCCCTTATAAGGATAGTTATATCGGATGCGAGCGTCGGTCAATGATTCCAGCTCCTTGCGCCACAGCACCGCCAATGCTCTATCATTCATGTCGTTCGAATTGAAACGTATACCGATGGGGCTTTCCCGGTTTTGGTTTCCGAGCTGAGGGTGGAAGGAATGCAACGAAATGTGGAAAACGCCCTGCTCAATGTATTCAGCGATGAAATCTTGAACCGACTTTCGGTAAGGTTGATAGTACTGGGCAATAAGTTCAGCTTTGGTTTCCCTGGACAACACTGTGGTAAAGGCAGAGAAAAGGTGCTTGTCATCCAGGGAGCGATTGGGTTCGATGAGCAATCGACTGTATCGGAAGTAGGTGGCCTGATCAAAGAGCGGCTCCAACCTCAGAAACATCGGCGCCACACGCACGTCATAGCCACGATGGCTTTCGAGGACGTCGACTGCATTGAGAAACACGTCCCCAAACTTGAGCGGGATTTGATTGGAGTAGTGCTCGCATGTCAACAGCCAAATCATGGATGACGAAAGGTAGGAAGTTGTCTAGTTACTTTCCAGACAACTTCTCCTTGTAGAAAGGATGAAAATTCACAACCGTATCTCGAAGGAATTTCCGATCGAGATGGGTGTAGATTTCTGTTGTAGTGATCGAGGAATGTCCTAGCATTTCTTGCACTGCACGTAGGTCGGCACCGTGCTCGACCAACTCCGTCGCAAAGCTGTGACGAAGCGTATGCGGGCTGATTTTCTTGCGTATTCCAGCCTTGGCAGCGAGGTCTCGAATGATGTAGAAAATCATGACCCTCGACAGCGGTGCTCCGCGACGATTCAAGAAAATGTAGTCCTCCTTGCCTGGCTGCGGGGCAACATGTACGCGGATTTCCTTTAAATAGAGATCAATGCTCTTAGCAGCCACGTTGTGGATCGGTACAAACCGCTCCTTGTCGCCTTTGCCGATGACACGAATGAATCCTTCGTCTAAGAACAAGTTGCTGATCTTCAAGTTGCAGAGTTCTGAAACGCGCAAACCACAAGCGTAGAGCGTTTCGATGATGGCTCGATTGCGCTCGCCTTCCGGCGTGCTTCTGTCTATGGCGTCAAGCATGGCCTCTATTTCTGCATTGCCGAGCGTGTCAGGAAGTTTTCGCCCCAGTTTCGGTGATTCGAGCAGGGTAGTGGGGTCTTCTTTGATCACCTCATCCAGCACTAAAAACCCGAAGAAGGATTTGAGACCACTGATGATGCGCGCTTGCGTGTGCGGTGCCAATCCAAGCTCAACCACCCATCGCACGAAGGCCTCGAGTTGCTTCTTTGTGACGCCTGAAGGCTGTATGCCAGGGTGTCCTTCTTCCAGATATAGAATCAACTTGTCTACGTCGCGCAAGTAAGCTTGTACGCTGTTTTCAGAAAGCGAACGCTCCATTCGAAGGTAGGCCTTGAAGCCCTTTTTATAGCCTTCCCACATGATGCTTGTGAATGTCGGGAATGTGGTTGGGTGTTTTTGGTTTTTAGTTTTTAGTTTTCAAGATGGTTCGCTGAATAGGTTGATGAAGTACTCAGTTCGATTAGAATACCAAAGCTCCTAATCATAAACAATGACTTTCTTGTGTTGAGGCATTAGCAGCCTTTAACCGAAGAGTTCGCAAAAAAGGCGCAGAGAGCACGAAGTGTTCATTCTGAACTTTGAACGCTCGGCTTTGATCTCTGTGAATCTCCGTGTTTCTCTGGGAACCTCCGCGTAACAACCCAGTGCTCAACCAAAAACAAAAGACCAAAAACAAAAGACCAAAAACAAAAGACCAAAAACAAAAGACCAAGAACCAAAAACCAAAAACCAAAAACCAAAAACCAAAAACCAAAAACATCTCACCCTCCCTACCTTCGTTTCATGAAATTCGCTATTGTCAACGGGCCCAATTTGAATCTTACCGGAAAGCGAGAGAAGGAAATCTATGGCAACAAGACCTTCGATCAGTTTATATCGGATTTGAAGCAGGGCTTTCCTCAGATCGAGATCATCTACAAGCAATCCAACGTCGAAGGCGAGTTGATCAACCTTTTGCACGGAATGGATGAGGATAAAGACATCAAAGGCATCCTCCTGAATGCGGGAGGATATACGCACACCTCGGTTGCTTTGGGTGATGCCGTCGCAGCGATCTCTAAGCCGGTAGTAGAGATTCATATGAGCAACATTTTCGCACGCGAAGATTTCCGACACGTCTCATACATTGGAAAGCACTGTGTTGGCAGCATAAGTGGATTCGGAATGGAAAGCTACTTGCTCGGTATGCTCAAGCTGCTCAATCAGAAAGGCTAGTGGAGCCTGGATCGCTTGGCCAGAAAACGATCTAAGACCAGGTTTACACCATCGGCGATGTCCGTTTCGATCCAATCAATGCCAAACTGCCGGCACTTCAACTTCATGTCGTTGACCAGTTTTTGACGCACCTCCGTGTAGTATTCGCGCACCTCGTTGGGCTGGACCTTCACCTTCTCACCGGTTTCCATATCGATGAAGGTGTACGGTCGGTTCTCTAATTCTAAGTCGTGTTCCGTTCGCTTATCGTAGACATGAAAGATGACAACTTCATGCTTGTTGTAGCGCAAGTGTTGAAGCGCTTCGAAGATTTTACTTTGATCGCTGCCACCGCGGAGTGAGCTGTCGAGAAAATCGCTGAAAATCACAACAAGTGAGCGCTTGTGGATCTTCTCGGCGATGGCGTGCAAAGCATCCACGATGTCCGAAGATGGGCTTCCTTCGTTTTCATCGTAGGCTTTCTCCAAGGTAGAAAAGAGGTAGTTGTGGTGTACGGATGAGCTCTTGGCGGGCGTCGACTTTTCGATGCCTTCACCGAACATGGTCAAGCCCACGGCGTCGCGCTGTGAACGCATGAGGTAAATCAACGCAGCAGCCGCCTGGATCGAGAAACGAATCTTGTTCACGCTTGCAGCGTCTTCCACCTTAGGGTAGTACATCGAACCCGAATGGTCGAGGCAGATGTGACAGCGGAGATTGGTTTCTTCCTCGTAGCGCTTTACAAACATCTTGTCGGTGCGACCGTAGAGCTTCCAGTCGATGTGGCGCGTGCTTTCGCCTGAATTGTACGCTCTGTGTTCTGCGAATTCAACCGAAAAGCCGTGGTATGGACTTTTATGCAATCCAGTGATGAAGCCTTCTACAGCTTGCTTGGCCATCAGTTCGAGTCGTCCGAATTTTTGTGCCTGTAAGTGATCTATGGGCATGATTCAAATGTACCTATTGGTGAATGGATTGCACCTTCAACCGTTCAAACTTTATCGAAGTTTAGGAACTGCGAGTGGTGAAATTTAAGGAGCTGGTGCAGATTAATATAGATTCGGGTTGGAGTCATGGTCGGTCGCACTTCGACTCCGCTCAGCATGACCGACAGGAAAATATTAGCAGGTCATGCTGAGCGGAGTCGAAGTAGGCCTGCGTTCTTCAGGAGCAGCTCCACATACGGCTAGAACAATGCCAACTTCATTTCCCAAGCTTAACCCTCCGCTGAACGATCAGTACCAACACGATGGCCAGACATAAAAGACCGGCCATGACCCACCACGTAGATCGATAACCAAATGCATCCACCAACACCAAACCAGCATTGTGCCCGATCATGTGCGCCAAAGCAAATGCGATGGTGTAAAGCCCCATGTAAGCGCCGGTTTTCGACCCATCTGCACGGTCCATAGCAAAGCGATTGGCCAGAGGGAAGTTGAGCATTTCTCCGAAGGTCATCAAGAGCATTCCAACAACCAGGATGGGTGCCCAATCGGTAAGATTCATGACGACAAAGCTCATCACGAGCATGGCGATGCTGATCCAGATCCAGTGCATTTTACCCTTGACGGGTCCATCGAGCGCACCAATGATCGGCATCTCGATCAAAAAGATCACCGCGCCGTTTAAACCAAGAAGCAATCCTATGCTCTGCTCGGAGAGAAAATGAACATCGCGATAGTAGAGCGGAACCGAACTGAAGTATTGAAGGAAGGCAAACCCGACCAAGAAAACCGAAGAAAGGAAGATTAGATACGTCACATCGGTGTACGGGCTCCGCGGTTTGACTTGTACCTCTTCAGAGGTGTGTTCATCTTCCTGACCATCAGCCGCGCTGAGGAGGAGTATAATCACCAAAGCCCCTGCGAGGCATGTGATTCCATCAACCCAAAACAACGCATAGTAGCCAAAGGTCGAGATGATGAAACCTCCGGCAGCTGGACCAACGCTAAAGCCGAGGTTGATCGCCAGGCGCACCAAGGTTACACTCCGCGTTCGGTTTTCGGGCTTGCTGTGCCTGCGCAACGAAACGAAGATGGCTGGCCTGAACACATCGGCCAGGCTCATTAACACAAATATCCCGAGACAAACCCCCCAGAACTCTTCAATGAACTGAAGCCCGATAAACAGAATGCCCGAAGAAATAAGGCTGAAGACCATCGTTGGCTTCGGTCCCCATTGGTCGCTGAGTTTACCCCCGAGCCATGAGCCTACCAACGATCCGACGCCGAATGCGGTCATAATCCATCCAACATCTTTGAGGCTGAACGCTTTATCTGCGGTAAGGTACAGCGAAAGGAAAGGGATGACCATCGTGCCGGCCCGGTTGATGAACGAAGCCAGTGTGAGAATCCAAATCTCACGCTTGAAGTCTGCGTATAAGTTCAAATATGACCTCAACCATTTTTGCACGGCGCCAAGATAGTAGCCTCGCCATCAGGACGAACAGAGATTCGTATCTTGGGAGCAGATTTAACCCTTTAAGACCATGAAATCGATCACCAAGTTGTGCGCCAGTGCGCTGTTTATGCTATCCTTTTTGCTCTGTGCAGCGGATGGCCAGTCTCAGAATTCCGTTATAACACACCAACCGAAGAAGGACCGAATCGCCTCCCTTTGGATTGGAGGACACGCTGGAATGGTCTCTGGGGCCGGATTCTCAGTGATGTACAGGAGAAATAGGTTTGCTATTCAAGCCGCTTCTACTCCGCTTTATCTAGCTGGAAATTTTTATATAAGCACCGGATTGACGCCGCATTTCACCTTTAAGCAAGGTGAGGTTTATGCAATTACTGCCTACGTTTCGAGCAGCGTTGGTACCTTTTTTAATCAACGCACAAATGTCAATGCCGGGTTGGGAATTGGTGCGCATCTGATAGCAGGGGATATTGCAATTTTTCAGTTGCTAGCGGGATATGGCGGACTTCTTTTGAACGATCCGGATTTCTTTTTGGTTCCAACGATTGGTTGCGGAATGTATTTTAATTTGTTCTAGTAAGGCAACTCCGTAAAACAAAAACGGACTTTTAGGAAACAAAAAACCCCGGGCTTTCACCCGGGGCCATCAACCGTTTAGTTAGGTTGCCAGAATCACATATGTGCTTCCAGCTTCTTTACCAACGCAGCTTTTGGTACTGCGCCTACTTGGCGATCCACTACTTCTCCATTTTTGAAGAAGAGGATCGTTGGAATGCTCCTGATACCATATTTCTGAGCAACGCCTGGATTGAGGTCAACGTTGAGTTTTCCAACCAACGCCTTCTCTGAATACTCCTGAGCTACTTCTTCAACGATCGGCCCTACCATGCGGCAAGGTCCGCACCATTCTGCCCAAAAGTCAACCATCACCGGCTTGTCTGCTCCCAAGGCTGTTGTCTCGAAATTGTCATCTGTTAATTCTAATGCCATCTCTATCTAGTGTAATTGTATTTCTCTCGAATTGTTCAACAAAATTATTAAAACAAATACTTCACCATTTGTTCATTCGCGACAAGGTGTCATGCTTTCTTGATACTCCAACTTAAATGATCAAACGATTCCAGTAAATGCGTCACCTCGCGATCGAGGTTGATCTTCAAAGAACGACTGGGCATCTCAATCACCGTGTCGTTGTCGTGTACGTTGACCTGTACGGGAATGTTTCCCTTGTGCGATTCGCAGATCGCCTTGATGTCGTGGATCAACGCCTCGTTCAAATACGACAACGGTATATCGAGGTTCACTTGTTTGACGAACTTCTCACGTAAGTCTGACAACAGACTGATATTTTTAACAGATAGACGCTTCACCTCGGTCTGGTCCTTCTTGTTGTACCAGCTCTTGATGCCAGGGTGGACCATTACAAACCAATTCTCGGTCAAGTAACTCTTGAAGCGGATGTAGTCGTCTTTGAACACCACGAATTCGTGCGCCCCATCATAGTCTTCCAGTACGAAGCGCCCGTAAGGTGAGCCGTTCTTGGAAGTCAAATGCTGCGCGCTCGTGATGATGCCAGCTACCTTGGCTTCGCGCTTCTGGCTTAGCTTATCCAAATCTTCCAATTCGCTCGTCCTAGTATTTGCGAAATGTTGGATTTCAAACGCGTAATCATCGAGCGGATGTCCCGAAATGTAAACGCCTACGACTTCGCGCTCTTTGTTGAGCTGATCGAGCGTGCGCCATTCTGGAGCTGGCTTGATTTCGGGCTCAGGTATCTCAGCCTCCTCCGATTCTCCAAACAGCGACGCTTGCGATGAATTCGCCGCTTCCTGGGTGGCATTTCCAAAACGGATCGCCATTTCGATCAAGGTTTGTCCGCGCTCGTCTTCCGCGAAGTATTGCGCTCGATGAATGCCCTCGAAGCAGTCGAAGCTTCCAGCTAAGGCCAGACCTTCAAAGTTTTTCTTGTTGACGGTCCTCAAGTCAAGGCGCGAAGAGAAGTCGAAGATGGAGGAGAAGGATCCATTCGCTTCGCGTTCAGCAACGATAGCTTCAACGGCATTTTCGCCGACGCCTTTGATGGCGCCCATACCAAAGCGGATTTCTCCCTTGTCGTTTACCCTGAACTTGAAGGCACTTTCATTGACATCCGGACCAAGTACAGGTATGCCCATGCGTTTGCATTCCTCCATGAAGAACGTCACCTTCTTGATGTCGCTCATGTTGTGCGTAAGCACTGAGGCCATGTATTCGGCGGGATAATTCGCCTTGAGGTAAGCCGTTTGGAACGCAACAACAGAATACGCCGCCGAGTGTGAACGGTTGAAACCGTACTCGGCAAACTTCATCATTACGTCAAAAATCTTGTCAGCCGTTTCAGCGTCGATGGCGTTGTGCTTCTCACACCCTTCACGGAAGATGACGCGCTGCTGTTTCATCACGTCCATCTTCTTCTTACCCATGGCGCGTCGCAAGATGTCTGCGGCGCCGAGTGAGAAGCCTGCGAGGATTTGCGCCGTCTGCATGATCTGCTCTTGATAGACCATGATGCCATACGTGTCTCTCAGGATGGGTTCGAGCTTTTCGTGTGGGTATTCGACCTCTTCCTTGCCGTGCTTTCGGTTGATGAAGGTTTCGATGAATTGCAGCGGGCCCGGACGGTACAAGGCATTCATCGCGATCAAGTCTTCAATGCCGGTAGGCTTCAGCAAGCGCAGGTTTTTCTGCATTCCGACCGACTCAAACTGGAACGTGCCATTCGTTTCCCCACGCTGATAGAGTTCGAGGGTTTTTGGATCGTCCAAAGGAATCAAGTCTGGATCGATGTCTACGTCGTGCCGTTGCTTTACGAGCTTGATCGCATCCTTCATGATGGTCAAGGTCTTGAGACCGAGGAAATCCATCTTCAGGAGACCGGCATTTTCCACCACGCTGTTGTCGAACTGCGTAACGAACAAGTCTGAATCCTTGGCAGTGGCGACGGGAATAAACTCACGAATGTCTTCGGGTGTTATGATGACGCCGCATGCATGGATACCTGTGTTGCGTACCGAGCCCTCGAGCTTCCGTGCTTGGTTCAGGATGCGGCCTTCTTCATTGTCCTGCTCGCTAATCGATACCAGTTGCGTCACATTGGTGAGATCGTCACCGTTGAAGGCTTTTTTGAGCTCTTCCGGAGATTTGCCGAAGATGTGCTTGAACTTCTTGAGATCTGGCACCAGCTTGGCGATGCGATCGGCGTCATGCAGCGGCAGGTCCATAACCCGTGCAACATCCCGAATGCTCGACTTCGCGGCCATCGTTCCATAGGTGATGATCTGAGCCACCTGACTTTGGCCGTACTTGTTCACGACATACTCGATGATCTTATCGCGGCCTTCGTCATCGAAGTCAATGTCGATATCGGGCATGGTAACCCGTTCTGGATTTAAAAACCGCTCAAAGAGCAGCTTGTACTTGATCGGGTCAATGTTGGTAATGCCGATGGAGTAGGCCACGGCCGATCCGGCAGCGGATCCACGTCCCGGACCCACCCAAACGCCTCGCTTACGTGCTTCAGAGGTGAAATCCTGGACGATGAGGAAGTAGCCGGGGAAGCCCATGTCTTGGATTACCTTGAGCTCGTAGTCCAACCGCTCTGAAATCTCATCGGTGATTTCGCCGTATTTCTTTTTGGCCCCTTCGTAGGTTAAGTGACGAAGGAATTCATTCTCCCCGTCAAACTCTTTTGGAATGTCAAACTTTGGAAGGAGGATGTCGCGCTCGAGCTTGAATTCTTCCACCTTGTCAACGATTTCTGAGATCGTCGTAATGGCTTCAGGTAAATCCTTGAAGAGTTCCTTCATCTCGTCAGGACTCTTCAAGTAAAACTCCTCGTTGGGCATCCCAAAACGGAATCCTCGGCCGCGGCCGACGGGCATATCCTGTTGCACGCCGTCCTTCACGCAAAGAAGAATATCGTGCGCATTGGCGTCTTCCTGCTTTGTGTAGTACACGTCGTTGGCCGCGAAGTACTTCACGCCGTACTTCTCACAGAATCGGAGCAATACTTCGTTGACGCGTTTTTCCTCTTCCAGGCCATGACGCAGAAGTTCCACGTAGAAGTCGTTGCCGAACAACGCATGCCAATACTTGAATGCATCTTCGGCCTGTTGTTCACCGACGTTGAGGATCAGGTAGGGGACTTCCCCTTCAAGTCCGCCTGTGGTGCAGATCAAATCATCCTTATACCGCTCGATGACTTCTTTACCAACGCGTGGCAATCCTGCATAAAAGCCTTCCACAAAACCGACAGAGCTAATCTTCGACAGATTGTGGTATCCGTTTTCATTCTTAGCAAGGAGTACTTGGCGAAAACGCCGATCAGGAGCATCTTTTGTAAACTGCAGGCGCTGGTATTCTTCTGCCACGTAGAGCTCGCAACCCACGATGGGCTTGATGTCGTTCATCTCGCATTCCTTCACGAATTGGAACACGCCCATCATGTTGCCGAGGTCGGTGATTGCGAGGGCAGGCATTTCAAATTCCGCAGCACGTCGCACCACCGACTTGATGTCAGAGGTGGACTGTAGGATCGAAAACTGAGTGTGGTTGTGGAGGTGCACGAACGGCTCTTCCTTGAGCAGTTCTTCGTTCTCCTTGAGTTCCTTTTTGCTTGGCCCGTCGTCCGAATCCTCCTCGAGATCGGACGTGTCAAGATCTTCGGGTTTGTAGGGTTCGATGTTGAGTCCGATCAGCTTGAATGCCTCGGGGTTGGCCTGTTTGTACGCCTCGACGTAGGCGTCGTCTTTCTTGAGCGCCTCTTTGGTGATAACGTCACGTCGAATGAGCTCAAGGAAACATCGGGTCGTTGCCTCCACGTCGGCCGAGGCATTGTGTGCGTTGTCAACGGCCTCGCCAAACAGTTTTTCATTCAGTTCCGAAAGGGTAGGGTACTTGAAGCCTTTTCCACGTCCACCGGGGAGCTGACAGTAATCCGTACTGAGCAGCATTGTGTCGAGCGTGTCTTTGGCCATCAACCCATCGTCGCGATCGGCGCGGACGTATTCGGCGCCCATGACCTTCATGTCAAACTCTACATTGTGTCCGACGGCGAAGGTGGTTTGCTCCAGCGCTTTTTTGAATTCATCCATGACGAACTCGATGGGCATACCTAACTTTTCGGCGCGCTCGGTGCTGATGCCGTGGATTTTTTCGGCGTTGAAAGGGATGGTGTAGCCATCCGGTTTGATGATGTAGTTCTTGACTTCGATGAGCCCGCCCATCTCATCGTGCAGTTGCCACGCAAGCTGAACGACACGGGGGAACGATTCAAATTCAGTGACTGGTGCTTTCCAGTTCTCTATGCGGCCAGTGGTCTCGGTATCAAAGATTAAATACATGCGCTACGGTTCCATCAAACGATCAAGCGTTTAAAGGTAACATGGCGTGTGCAGCTGGTGAAGCGTTGTTGATAGAATGCTGGGGATTGTGGAAACAATTACTGGCGGATCAGTCGAGGTGCTCCTTATTGCGCAATACCCAACTCAACAAATTGTTGCTCCTCGGCTCCAATTCCAGCTTTTTGGCAATGTTGGATCGGTGCGATTCAACGGTCTTCTCGCTGATGAAAAGCAACCCGGCTATCTCTTTTGAACTTCGGTCAGCTGCGATCATCTTGAGAATTTTCAATTCACTCGCTGTTAATTGATCGAGCTGTTGACCAATTGGATTTTCAAGCAACCGGTCCTTTATGGAACTTGGAAACCACTTCTGCCCAGCCAGAACAGAGTTCAGACATTGCTCGATTTCGTCGAGTGCTTGCTCCTTGAGTAAGTACCCATCAGCGCCTATGCGTAACGCCTGCTCATAGAATGAACTTTCTCTGTGTAGTGTAAGAAGAATCAGTCGTGTGTCAGTCGCTCCTGCCTTACATTTCTCAATAACCTCAAGCCCAGAAAGATAGGGCATGTCAATATCCAATATGGCAACGGTTGGCTTTTGATCGACGATCATGGACAGCGCTTCAAGACCGTCATTGGCTTCGTGAATGCTGACATCGGGCATCAGCTTCGAGATGTGATCAGCGAGTCCCTTCCTTAGTATAGGGTGATCATCAGCCAGTAATACGGTTTTGGAGGTCATAAGGAACTTCAAAATTAATCGAAGTGCCTTGTCCGATTGCCGATTTGATTCTCATTCTTCCATGCAGCATCTCCACACGATCTTGCATTGAGTTCAATCCAACGGAAGGTTTGATGTAGCGATCGTCGAACCCATTGCCGTTGTCACGGATGACGATGCAGAGGAAACCATTCTCCTCATGAATGTCTATTCGCAGCGATTGGGCTTTGGAGTGCTTGATGATGTTGTTCGTTGCTTCCTGTACAATGCGGTATATGTGCACCTGAGCATCCATGGACATCATGACTTCGGTCTGATCGGATTCAAGAAGCGTTACAATGCTGTGCTTTTCTTCGATTTCTTCGAGCAGAGCTCTTACAGCAGCAACAAGTCCCAACTTTTCTATCACTGGAGGGTAGAGGTTTCTTGATATTGAACGCATCTCCTCAATAATCTCACTCACTTTGCCATCTGCTTCGGAGATGTTTCCAGCTCGCGCATCCGATTTGATAAGTAATAGCTTCTGGCCGATGCCATCATGCAATTCTCGCGCAATGCGGCTGCGTTCAGATTCAATTGATTGCAGATTGTATTGGTTGATTTGTACGCGTGCTTCGGCGCGCTGCCGTTCGGCGATCCGTTTTTGATTCAAGATGTAGATCACGACGACGAGCAAGAGCATTCCAATCAAAGAAAAGCCGCCCAACCATAGCTGACGTTCTCGTGTCTCAGCGCGTTCAAGCAGATATTGAGCCTCCTTCAATGCCGCCGTTTTTTCCGCCGCTTCAAATCGCGCATTCGCTTCTGATACGGATTCGGCGATATCGGACTGAAAAGTTTCTCTTTCGATTTCAAACGCACCTCTCACCGCAATCAAAGCTTTTTCATAGGCACCTTGGGCTTCGTATACAGCGGCTAACGCTTCCAATAGAGCCCTTTTCTTTTTCATCATTGAATTCGAAGTAGCCTGTTCAACTGCTTGTTCGTAGAATTCTGAAGAACGACTCAAATCCAATTTCTCATAGATGAGCCCTGCGGCTTCCAGCGCATCAATAGACTGAGAAAAGCCCTCGGGGTCTTCCGAAATCACATGATCAATGGCCTCCTTGGCAAGGGTGATATCGCCCAGAAATAGAAGGTCTTTGGCAATGGAGACTTGATGTGAGAAAACGCTGGAGTTTGCGCCCAGTTCACGTGCGATCGAGAGGCCAGCTTTGTGGAACACCAGAGCAGAATCAACATTCCCAATATCTCGATACACGACCCCAAGATTGCCAAGGATGATCTGCTCAAAATGCTTGTGTTTGAGCTTTTGAGCTAAACTAAGCGCCTTCTTGAACGAACTCTTGGCATCCGGAAGTTGCCCGATGTCTCCTTGAACCAATCCCAGGCCATTCAACGTGACTATTCTTCCTACGGCAAAACCTGTTAGTTCGAAGATGCTATCGGCTTTGATATAAAAACGAATTGCATCCGAATTCTTCGCCAGATCAGAGTAATTTCCGGCAAGATTTGCAGCAAGTTGGCCCTGTAGCTTCAATTCGTTCAACTGAGATGAAAGCGCATAAGCAACTTTAAAGTGGGTAAGCGCGGAATCTTGCATCCCTAGCTTTGAATAGACCAACCCGAGCCCAGCTTCCGTTACCATACGCTTTCGACCAGTTTCGTCATGGACGATGTTCAAGGCCTCTCGAAAATCTGATAGCGCCTCGTTCAAGTTCCCGATTCTTAAGTCAACATTGCCTTTGGCGATCCAGAATTTAGGAAGCAGATCCGCGTATGCATCGTTCTTCAATTTAGTGTAAGCAACATCGAGCAAGCTATCCGCAATTGTGAAGCGTGAGGCAGAACGTTCGATGTTGACTCTGGACAGGAGGAAATCCACTTGTGCGTGTTCATTGCAATGCTTATCTACATAGATTTTGGTGATTTGAAGCAACGAATCCGCTTTCGACATCTCGCCGGACTTCTGAAATTCTTCGATCGCTTTTACATGCCAAGCTTGGGATTGGAAACTATTCTTCGCTTTATCGTATGCGTATGCTGCAAGCAGGGCATATTTTGCCGAAGAATCAGCGTCAATCGAGCTAAATGCTTCATAAAGAAGCCTAGAGGATGCGGAGGCAGAAGTGTCATCACTTACGACGTTTTGCCTCAGACTATCTATATAGGTGGATTGGGCTTGCGTGAGTGCGCTCGAAAAGAAGAGCCCAAGAACAATGATGAATCGAAGTCTATTCATGATAAAGGATTCAAGGCAGAAACGCCGGTCACGTTCTACATGCTTAGATTTTCAAGATAGGAAACTGGTTCTGATTCGCACCAGAGCTGACGCGCAATATGTAGCTTCCTGACGCCAGATGAGCTAAGTCAATTGTAGACCAACTAAGCGTCGAGACACCGTCTCTGAACACCACCTGGCCAGCAGCGCTGATGATTTCAATCACTACGTCCTTCAGCACCTCGGGTGTTCTTATCGTGATGTTGCTTGTAAATGGATTCGGGAATACACTGACCTTCAGTGAAGATTCTTTGGCTTCAATTCCAAGACAGTTTTGGGATGAAACCAGGATTGTGTCGCTGTTTCCGCATCCATGTTGATCGAAAACATGTACCCATACATCCGTGGAGTTTTCGGTTTGACCAGCGTTGTAAACATATACTGGACTCACCGACTCGTTTTGCCACAGATAATTGTAGAAGCTTCCAACCGGACCATACACATTCGGCGAGAAATACGCGGATTGATTGAAACAAAGGGAAGTGTCATTTCCGAGCGAAACCGTTGGCTTCTCGATCACCCAAACGTAGGTAGAGTCGGTGCCGACACATCCGTTGGAATCCGTAACAAGTACCTCGTAATAGCCCTCACTACCTACATCGATGCTTGAACTCGATTCACCCGTAGACCACTGATAGCTGGCAAAGTTTCCCGGACTTAGGACAACACTCGAGTCTTCGCAAATGGTCAGATCATCTCCAAGGTTGGGATTCGGGGTTTGAAATACTTCAATCGACACCGTATCGAGAACATTGCAACCATTCAGCGAGGTTTTCTTGAGCCAATAGGTGCCCGAAGATGCGATCGCCTTTTGGTTCGAATTCGAACCGTCGTTCCACAAGAAGATTCCGCTATTTCCTCCAAAGAGGAAGTAAGGGCCATTTTCTTCACAGTAGCTTGTGTCTGGTCCGAGATCGAGAAAGGGAAGAGGAAGGAAACTGATTTGGATATCATCGCTTCCGACGCATCCATTTGAGTCTGTTACTTGGACCCAATAAGAGCCTGATTGGTAGGGTTCTATATAAGGTTGGTTGCTGCTATCAGACCAAACATATGTGCTAAATGAACCAGCGTTTATAACCACGCTTGAGTCTGCGCAAACTTCCAAGTCTGGGCCAAGATCAACGACGGGCTGATCATAAATGGTAACAGCTACGGTATCCAATGCTGTACAGCCATTCTGTGTGGTTCTAACAACAGAGTACACTCCGGATGAAGATACCACGAGGTAGTTGCTAAGTGAACCGGTATTCCATTCAAAGAACCCTCCAACGCCTGCGTTCAGGTTTAATGGGCCGTCGTTCTCACAAAGGCTGGTGTCAGGCCCAAGGTTTACGTTTGTACCAGGGTAGGCGCTTACACTTGCGCTGTCCATGCTGCTGCACCCGTTGCTATCAACGACCTGCACCGTATAGGTCCCTGCTTGACCAATGATAAGCGAATCCGTTCCTTGGTTGCCATTCCATTGGTAGCTCAAGTATCCGGGTGTAGCGAACAGCGTGTCGGATGTATTGGGACAGATGCCAACGGGCGCACTTATGCTGAGATTCGGAGTAGGGTTGACTGTGACATGAAAAGTGTCTTGGTCGACGCAGCCGTTGAGCGCTGTGGCTTGTGCCCAGTATGTTCCACTGCTAGAAATGCTTCTTGAAGCATTAGTGCTGTTGTTGTCCCAGAGGAAGTAGCCGGGCTGTGTGGAGAGGTTCTTGACAAGTGGACCGTCTTCTTCGCAAAAGGTGGTATCCAGACCCAGGTCAATGTTGATCCCGAGCACGTTAATTATAAAGGTGTCACGAACTGTCATTGACCCAATTGTTCCAGTGTAGTGGTACTCCGTGTCCTCCTCTGGCTGAACAGAAATCGAATCACTTTGGGAGAAGGTTCCGGCAGTCGAAGACCACCACGAGTGCTCGTAGCGATTTGAGTTCGAGTATCCTGGAAGTTCTGTAAAAGGCTGGAACACGTTTCCACGAGCATTGGACGCGCCGTCATGATGGGAACCGTGATGTTCATTCGGCGATACATCCTTGAGGATAGACCCGATGCTGCATTCTTCGCTAAAATCATAGTAGGCGACCAGGCCTTGGCTTGACCACGTGCTTGTGTCAGGTGATGACTCGGTGAGTCCGACTATTGTAGCCGAATCAAGTTCGCTTTGCCAGAATGTAATTTCGGCGAGCGTACCATCTACTACTTCCGCTAATCTGATTTGGCTCTCAGCGCTAATATTCAAATCAACGGAATCCTGCCAAAAAGAATGACCGTCAATAAAGAATTGAAGGCTACTGTTGCTTTCAGAATAGGCTATCGCAAGATGTTGCCAACTCGTATTATAGGTTGATATGGCAGGGCTGCCAGCTGTAGTGGCTGAGCCTGATGTGTCAGAATAGTCGAAATGCCAGCGCGCATAGTCGTCTAAATACCACCGAAACTCAATGTCGTTAGAGTCATTCTTGATCGTCAGAAGGTTTCTGGCGAAGCAATCCGGCGGCCATATCCCGAGCTGTTGTCTGTAATTGCATTGATTGATATAACTCTGATTCGTGGTTGTGTTGCACGTGTGACTTGCAGTGAAACAATTGCCTCCGTTCGTTTTACGGAACCACAGCGATATTGAGAAATCAGCGTTGGAAAGTACGGCTGCTAATGATTCAATCGTAGAGAAGTCGTTCACGCCGTCATACACAGCCGAATTGACAAAGCTTGGAGTTTCATAGGTGTATTCCGTATTAACACACGCCGCTGTATCTGCAACTTGAAAGGCGCTTGGTAGTGAGAGATTCACTTCTTCGACTTCTATATGGATCGAATCCGAGCCAGCACACGAACCATCGGTGACCGTTAGGTAGTATGTTCCCAAGGAATCTGCATAGATCGAAGGAGATGATGCTCCTGTGCTCCAAGAGTAGGACGTGAAACTGCTTGAAGTCGATAGAAGAACGCTGTCCGGAGCACAAAGGAAAACGTCGCTTCCAAGCTCGACAAAACCACCTTCATATCCGACATGAACGGTGTCTCGATAAACAGAGTAGCCTTGATTGATGTAGTCTAAGATGAAAAAATGTTCGAGTGTGTCTGTTCTGGTGTAAGTAATGGAATCATATATCCCTATGTAGTTTCCATCGATGTACCAATGCTTCTGAAGATTGCTGTTGGCGAGTGAATATCCGGGAATGGTGTCTTGGGAATCGTATGAGTAGGTTGGTCCATCGAATCGAGTTGAACCGTCATAAAAAACTCCGTGCTTTCCAGATTTAAGGTCATGTAAATAAGCCAAGTTGCAAGTAGGTTCATAATTGTAGTTTGCGATTAAGTTGGCCCATTTGGGATGACTTGTTGTTGGTGAAGTCGCTATGAGCAAAGCAATATCGGAAGTGTCCAATACGGCATTCCAGTAGGATATGTGACCAATTTGTCCGTTGAAATGATCAGATGTCGAAGTGCCGTCCCATTCCTGACCTATGGATAGGAGATCATTGTTGTCAATGGCTAAGTTGGACGTGGCGGACATGTAGACTTGGCCATCCACATAAACAGTGACCGTTGAACTTGAGTAGTCGTAGGTATATCCCACGTGGTGCCAGATGCCATCGTTGATTGCGGTGGTTCCAGTCGTATGTCCTGAAACGGCACTGTAGAGGGTTGGTTGGCCAGATGGATTTAGATAAAACAGCGCCCTGTTGCCTCCGTTATGTGTGTTGCAGCCAGAGATCATTTGACTCGAACTCGCAGTGCTCCGTATCCAGGCGAAAAAAGAATAACTCGACGCGGTCAGGGATGGGGGAACGTCGTTTATTTCAACGTAGTCGTTGCTTCCATCAAAGTTTAGCGTAGGGACGAACGTTGGAACGTCTGAGGCTTCCAAGACAGTTGTGTCGAATAAGCAAATGCTCGTGTCGGCTAACAGGGTATTCGGCTGAAACGAACCATTTTGGTTCAACGCGACATTGACCGTTTGAGCATTGGATTGGCATGACAATGAGAGATCCTGCTGTAAAATTTTAAGTGTATGATCTCCTTGGGTTACGCTCCGGGAACTAGAAGTAGCGCAATCGAAAAAGGTGATCTTGGGATATCTGAAATAGTGACCATAATTGGCATTCCCGATGAGGTTGCCGTTGTAGAGCATTCCAGATACGATTTCTATCCGTATCCTCCGCGCACCGCTTAGTATCCCGCTTTGAGAGATATGTAGGCCTGTTTGTGTTATGTAGGTTTGGACGTCTGAATAGATGAGTGAATTGCTTTTGTTATAAACATAGAATCGAACAATTCCCCGGCTATAGGTAGGATGATTGACCCGTGGAGCATGGTAGATTTCAAAATTAACGACGCACTGACCATCAAGGGTCTGTCTTGATATTTGCTCATCAATCAATACATCATAAACCTTGGTTGGGCTGGTGCCCGAAGTTCCTAAGGCACCTCCGCCATAACTCGACCAATTACCGCTGGTCGTTGTCCAATAATAGGGGTTGGTGATATCATATCCTTCTTCGAGACAATAGTAAAAGGAACCACTACCACCCGATGCAGTGCCAAAATTTATAATACCAATCGAGTCTTGACAGTCGATGTCATCAGCATTTGGACCGAATGAAATGCATTGTGAATGGCCGTAAAAAACGATGGCCATAAGGCCAGTAATGATGAGAACGATTCTTGAATACATAGCTAGGAGTTTTAGAATGACCAAGCTAGGTTTCATACAATCGGAAGTCAATCGGTGCAGACTTGTAAATCTTTAAGGGGAAACCCTTAGGTCAAGCAGATCATAGATCAAAAGATTTTGAAAGGTTTGAAAATGAAGTAGCCTCGAAAAGTTTTAATTTCGCCGCCCCAAAAGGAAAAAGCCCGGGTGGCGAAATTGGTAGACGCGCACGCTTGAGGGGCGTGTGAACTACGTTCATGCTGGTTCGAGTCCAGTCCCGGGCACTTGATGATCGAAGCCTTGTCGTGAAAGCGGCGAGGCTTTTTTATTGCGTCGAGTCGACCTCGGTCGAGCGAAGGCGCAAGAAAAAAGCCTCCACAAGCAAAACGAGTAAGGCGAAGATCCATTTCACGACCAACGGCTGGACTTGCGACTAACGGGAGCAAATCCAATCACGATCAATGGCCAATTTAAAATACTGAATGCTGTTGCATCCACAGAGCTTCACGAACCCAAAATCATTCAACAGTAGCTGTTGAAAGTTTTTATCGTCTCATTTTCAGCAAGTAAAGATGCGATTCGACGAAGTAGCAAACGCATGTCAACTTGAGTGCGTCTATTTGCCCAACGAAACAAAGCTGCGGAATGGCTGTTTCGACAATAATTCATCATTAACCAATAAAAACGTCTTATGAGACACGCTTACTTATTTCTATCAGCAATGCTTCTTTCGGGAATGGGTTTTGCCCAACTTCCGTATTCGGAGCTCGATTCTGACTATCAACAAATCGACCCGGCAAACCACTTTGAACAGTCTTCCAATGAGAATGCTGCTCGTGGTACTACTTCCTGCCAAGACACAACCTTGTGGGCGCTCTACCGAAGCGTGAATGGTGGAAACTTTAGTTTCTTCACATTGTTCATGGAGAACGATACCAACGGCTTCATCGGTGGATGGTCTACGTTCTTTGATGTTCCTTCTGGAGCAACTGCTACCATCAGCGGTTTTGAGTTCTATGCTCGTTCACTTCGCGCAGACTCTGCTGATGTTACCATTACATGTCAGATCTACAACGCAGCTCCTTCGGATTCGACTCCAATGGGTTCTCCGTTGGCATCGGTTAACGTTGACGTAAGCCCTTATCAAGGCGGATTCGTTTCTGGATTCCTTCAGAGTGCTGAATTTAGCTCTGCAGTGAGCGTTAGCGGAGACTTCTGCATCGTGATGGACGTTCAGGGTGCCGTTGGCGATAGCATTGAGATCCTTCGTGGATTTACAGGATCAGGTGCTCCTGATTACCCAACTTCATTCCGTGTTCCTGCACTTTCTCCAACAATGTGGTTTCCTGCTTCCCTTTTCGGAGCAGCTGGTGCGCGCATCGCTCACGTATATCCATACGTAACATTTGATGCTTCAAACAGCATCACGTTTTCTGAAGACACCTTGTGTGAGGTTGATCAAATGGTCAATGTTGGTGGCATGGCCCCATCATGGTTAACAAGCGAATATTGGACTATTGAAGGATACACAGGTTCTGAATCGAGCTTTTGGTCTGTTAGTGGAGGCGCTTTCTCAACAAGCCCAACGGCAGATACAATGATCACGTTTGCTGATCCAACCGTAGACGTTCTAGTCGGACGAAATGATTCACTGACAATGTGGAACTTCTCTTCATGCGTCGTGACAGAAACCGCTGAGTTGATTGGTGGTGCTTCTGAAACAGATGTTGCTGTTGAGAATATTGCTACCGGTGCAAATTCGGATTCAGCTTGCGCAAACGGACCTGGTACTTCTACGATTCACACGTTGGATGGAACTGGCGTATTCTACAATGTATCCGTCATCGAATGCGATCCTGATTATGTTTCAGCCGGATTCTATTCAAACGGCTCATTGTGGTGGGAGTTCGACAACAATGGTATGTTGATCGACTCTGGAACATGTGAACCAGAAGGCATCAACAGCCTGTCAAAAGGAGGTTATAATGTGTTCATGCAACATGGCACAATCGTAATCAACCGCGATGAGGTTGCTCAAATAGCTACCTCTGCTCAAGTGTTTGATCTTTCAGGACGTATCATCGCCGAGCAGATCATCAACGCTGGCAACGTAGGTCGCGTAGCAAGCTTTGACCTTACAGAACAGCCTTCAGGTATGTACCTTGTTAAGGTAGGAGAGGATGTGACGCGCGTAGTGCGATAATTCTGTATCCTCAATACAACGTTTTGAAGCCCCGAAATTTCGGGGCTTTTTTATTTCCATTTGTGTGCATATTGGTAAAATGCTTTGGTCAAACGGCTTGGATTCAATAGTTTTCGTCTAAATCCGTCTGCCTATGAAAGCAATTAATCAGTTAAACAAATGGTCCAACGCCCACAGCGAGTTTTACATTCTCGAAACGTTTCGCTGGGTGCTCGGCGCTTTCCTATTCTATAAAGGGGTTGATTTCTTTATCCATTCCGATTACTTGGCTGAGGTCCTCGGACCAGAGAATCATGGCCTTTTTGGATTGATTTCGATCCACTACGTGGCCTTCGCGCATTTGGTTGGAGGAACATTCATCGTATTGGGGTTGCTCACACGATTGGCATGTTTGCTTCAAATCCCGGTCTTGGTCGGGGCGGTCATCATCAACCTCATGTATGGAACCAGTGGTGTTGAGATGACGATGGCTTCCTTGGCGCTTACCGGAGTCATCGCCTACTTCATTCTGGGCTCAGGAAGGTATTCGCTGGATTACAACTTGAAGCTTCGTCTCTAACCAACCGAGGTTATTTTCGCGCCGTGCAGCAGGCGCGCTATTTTATCGACTTCATCAAACACCGTCTTCGATCCAATTCGAGGCACGGCACCCACTCTCCATTTGTTTATCGATTCATTGAACAGTGCGCATACGCGCGAGAACCAATGGTTTCAAGGCGTATTCTCGAATACTTTGAAACGTTGAAATCCTCTGAGAAAGAACTCGAAGGGGTCGATTACGGAAAGGATCAGTTTACACGAAGAACCATTGGAGACTATGCGCGTACCAGTGCTCTTCAGGATTTTCAGGCGCATTTTATGCATCGCCTCGTACACTTCACAAAACCTGATCGAACGCTCGAATTGGGGAGCAACCTGGGCAAATCACTGGCAGCCATGGCTTCGGCGCATCCTGAAGGAACGTTTGTCGGGGTAGAAGGAAACGAAGCCTTGTCGATCTCCGCCAACGAGCACTTGGTTGAATTAAACCTCACCAATGCTTCCGTAATGAACTCTACGTTTCAGTCTTATTTGGATGCGCTGGATGAAACGTTCGATGTGGTTTTCCTGGATGGAGATCACCATTTTGAGCCAACGATGCACTACTTCCATCAACTGAAATCGATCGTTGCGTCAAATGGCCTCATCGTTCTCCATGATATCTATTGGTCCGAAGGCATGAAGCGCGCATGGGCTGAAATAAAAAAAGATCGAGACGTGGTGGTCACGCTCGATCTTTTCTTCTTCGGCTTGGCCTGGATGGGAAAACCACAAGCCAAGGAAAATTTTAGCATTCGATTTCCCAGATCACTTGTTCGCTTGATCTTTTGAGTAGTTCTCGATGAACTCAGGTAGCTGTTCTGGCATCAACTTCGTAGCGATGATTTTCTTGTTTTCATCCAGCAAGAACACTTTTGGAGTACTGAAAATGTCATACGTGTCCCTAAAGTTCATGCTCTCGAGTGTTGTAACCCCTTGATAAATCAACTCGTGTGCATTTTCATTCGACTCCGGTGTGTCTGAAACATTGATCCAAGGGAGATCATTCTTTTCAATATACTTGATCCATTCCTTGGTTTCAAACTCGGTTCCGACGGCATAGACTTCCACACCTTTGTCTTTCCATTCGGCATAGAATTCCTTGAGCTTTGGCGTTACTTTCTTGCAATGTCCGCAGCCCGAATCCCAGAAGTAGAGAACAGTGTATTTTGATTTGATGTCATACAAGCTTACCCATTCACCATTTACGTCCTGAAGAATAAGATTGGTCGCTTGCTCACCGATGAGCAGTGGCTGCATCATTTCAATCCGCTCACAGAATTTCTTGAGCTTCTCTTCGCTCAACCACCAAGCCTTATCCGGACAGTAGTAGGTAAGTCCCATATGCACCAGCACAGCGTCCATCCCCATGATCTTTGAGTCTTCAAACTTGCTGGTAATGGTGTGTACTACATACTTGTGTGTTTCCTTATTGCCTTCGCATAACCCTACCAAGTAATCCGCGGTGGAAATGATGCTGTCAGGAATTTGAGGAGTGAGCTTGGTGACGTAGTAGTTCATCTTGTTGTGGAAAACCGGGGTACGAAGCATGCGTTCATCGGTGAAATCCAGCCCTTTCAAATATTCCTTCTTAAAAGCCAGGTAGCGCTTTCGCTGTCGCTCCGTTTCATCTTCGATCTCACTGAAATCAGGCACCTCAGGCTCTTCAGATGCGGCGAATACCTTGGATATAAACAGTCCTTGGTTTTCGTCAATGAAGTTGCGCTTGTACGCCACGACCTCCTTATCGATGGCTCGCATTTCCTCTTTGTACTTTTCTTTTTCTGTTCCTTCCGAAGATTCGATCTTTTGCTTCAAGTCTCCCGCTTTCTTTGACTTGTCATTCACGTAGCGGAGGTAGTCGTAGAACTTCTTGTTCTCTTCAGAAGTTTTGACCTTCATGTTGGTCACAAAGTCAGAGACTTTCGATTCCATCTCAATTTTTGGTTCCGCAACCACAAACTCAAAGTATGCCTTGCGATCTTGCGTGATGATGGAGTAGATGCCGCCATTAATTTTCTTGCCCTGGAAATGAATGATCCCACCATTTTCTACGATTCCTGTATCAAAGTAGTATTGCTTGCCACCGTAGTAATTGGCCATGAAAACGATGCTGTCTGCGGTATCAGGTAGCCCCGTGATCTTAAAGGTGTAATCGTAATTTTCAATGGGTTGTTGCGCCGATGAGGCGAAACTGAAAGTGAGGAGGGTTACTAAAATAGTTAGGTATCGATGCGTCATAATCCGTGTGTTGCTTCAAAGCAATTCAAAATCCTTGTGTGATAAATGTCCTTTTAACGTTGGTTTAACAGCGCGAAATTTGTGTTGTTTAGTCGACTTATTCATCTATTCAACGTCATATAAATAAGCTCATCTAAAATGAAAAGACTCACGCTCATTCTTTCGGTTGCCACCATAGGCTTTTTTGGCTGTTCTGATGAAGGGTGCAATGACCCATTGGCCTTTAACTACGACCCGGAAGGCACAACCTCAGAAACATGCGTTTGGCAACCACTTTCAGTGAATGTAACGATTACGCCGACCTACATGGGCGAGGAAGTAAAATTTGGCGATGCTTACACCACCTCAGGAGGTCGGTCCATTCAGTTCGATTTTTTGGCCATGTACCTAACAGAATTCAACCTGAAGGTAGACGATGCGCTCGTGCCCATGTTTGATGAGAACGAACCATGCGCTGACCGACGGTCTGATGCAATGCTGTGGTTGGATGACGACCGAACTTACACCGCCCAATTTTTACCCTCTTCAGACGTCGATGTTAAAGGCATTCAATTCACGGTAGGCGTAGACACTTGTCGAAACAACAATGTGTTTCCTCCGGATCAGACGGATGAGACAGATGTGTTTGCGCCAAAGGTTCCTACGATGTACTGGTCGTGGACGGCAGGTTATCGATTTGTTACGCTCGAAGGCATGGTAGATGCTTCGGCTGATGCAGATGGTAGCGACATCAAGAAATTTGAATACCATACAGGTTTGAACCAGTTCATTCGAACAGTGTCTATTGACTTGGAGTCTTGGGAGCGATCCGGTTCGGACTTGAATCTAGCGTTGGATTTCAAGCTAGACGCCCTGCTCGAATCTGTTGATTTTACTACAGAGCTTTCAACGCACACCTTTGACAATCAACCACTGGCCGAGAAAATCACAAATAACATCCAAAATGCGATCGTTATTCGGGAATAGTATTGTCGTAATAATTGCTTTGTTCGGATTTCTCTGGCAAGGATGCAAACAAGAGCACCCATCTTCACCTTTTCCGGATAAGCTTCCAGAATTGGTTGTGGCCTTCGAGTTGGTCAATGGCTCACAAGTTCGCGACCTCAATGAGAAGTTTTGGGATGACCATGGAAACAGGTGCTCGTTTTCAACAATGAAGTACTACATCTCGAATATCCGGGTTGAGGATGCGAACGGAACATCACACTTTCTGAGCGAGATAGAGTTGTTTGATCACGCGCCGATCGAAACAGATGTTTCCAGACCACAGTGGCCTGATGCATACAATTATGAACTTCCGGAAGGTGAATATGTCAAACTCTCCTTCGATCTCGGTGTTCCACCAGAGCTAAATGAAGAGGATCCAACAACCTTCGGAAATGAGGAACCTTTGAGTACCTATTCCAATATGTACTGGAATTGGGCAACCATGTTCCGCTTCATTGTTTTCGAGGCGAGCATTGACACCTTTGGACAAGACACGTTGAACCATTCGCTGATTTTTCATACAGGACTCGATCAGCTTTATCGTCCAGATTTGAGTTTTGATATCGACGTTACCCTTGGTAAATATGAGCGGGATACTCTATTTCTGGAAATTGATTGGAATGCGCTTTTTCATTCAGCTGGACAGAGCATCGAAATCGAGAAAGAGCATGTTACCCATTGCGCAGATTCGATTGAAATCGACCTTGCGCGACGCTTTACGGAGAACATGGTGAATGCGATCCGAGTTCGATGAAACCTTCTCGCAGCTTGTTTCTGATGCTCATTGCATCTGCTTTACTACTATCCCAATGCAATGAGGAGGGAGGTGCGCCGCAGCATGCACCCAGCATAGTTGTCCCCACACACTTTCCTGAAATGCTTATTCCAGAGGACAACCCCATGTCGGTCGCTAAAATTGCGTTGGGTAGGCGTCTTTTCTTTGATCCGGTTCTATCCATAGATTCTTCTGTCAGTTGTGCATCATGTCACTTGCCCAACCTTGCATTCACGGATGGTAAACAGCAAAGTGACGGGGCGCTTGGTCATCGAACTGAGCGGAATGCTCCATCACTAATGAACATCGGTTTTCACCCAATACTCATGCGCGAAGGCGCCGTGCCAAGTTTGGAGCTTCAAGTGCTTTCGCCGCTAGAGGGCGAAGAAGAAATGGCGCACAACATAGTCTTGGTTTGCGAACGCCTCAATCTGGAGGCATCGTATAAAGATCAATTCGAGGCTGTGTTTGGCGACGAGGTTACCCCGTTCACCATTACAAGGGCGCTCGCTGCGTTTGAGCGCACGCTCATCGGTGGTGATGCACCTTATGATCGATATCTTCTGGGAGATAGTGGCGCATTAAGCCCTCAGCAATTGCGCGGACTCGAGCTTTTTCGAAGCGATGAACTTGCATGTGCGTCGTGTCATTCCGGTGTACTTCTAACGGATTTTAGCATCCAGAACAATGGAACCTATTCCGAGTATAAGGATCCTGGATTGTATCGATTGACGCTTGACCGTAGCGACGTTGGTAAGTTCAAAACACCCTCATTGCGGAACATAGAGCTTACAGCTCCATATATGCATGACGGCAGCATGGCAGATTTAGATGATGTGTTGGATCACTATCAAAAGGGCGGATCCGGGCACCCCAACCAATCCGATCGCATTCGAGGCTTCCCATTGAGCGATGAGGACCGAGCCGCCCTCCTTGCATTCTTCGCAGCATTGACCGAGGAGTCAGTCAACCGGCAAGGTAGCGCTCCACTTCATTGATTGCATTTGGTGCCTCCTGATCGATCTCGTCGAACTTAGATTGTATCCGATCCTGCCATTCACCAGAAGCGCTTACATCTTCTAAATCCTGGAACGCGTTTGTCAACTCCTTCATGCCCAAACTCCGAAAGCTCGACTTCACCTTGTGTGCAGCTTGCTTAACGCCATGGGGGTTTTGATTGTGTACCTCGCTCCGCAACATGTCCAAATCGCGTTGGACGGTAGATAGGAACACTCTCAGCACCTGCTCGATGAATGCCGGGTCATCGGTAATGTTCTCCTTTATATAGCTTAAGTCAAGATGCATCCCTAAATCAAACCGAAGGTAAAATTGAATCCCAATGAGAACTTGAAATTGGAGGTAAGATAAGCACCGAGACCTCCCTCGAATACTTCAGCCATATCGATTTCTGAAACTCTTCCTCTATAGTCGATGTCATAAGCCCTGTTCTGCTTCCACCCTAAACCGGTAAACACGTCTAAACCTAGGCCGCTGCTTATGAAAAATTGCATTCCTCCAAGCGCATTGACTGTGAGGTTGCTCCACTCTTGACGCGGCAGCCTTCCTGTACGCGGCTGAAATGAAGCTTCTGCGAATGAAGAGTGCAACGCCAGGTACAATCCGGAAGGTTCCAACTGCCCAGCCAGCGTCTTACTCGAACGAAATTTGAGCCAGTAGTACTTCATCTGCAATTGCACCCGGTAGCCCGGAAATTCATAGCCTTCAAAGGTCTTCCGCGTGCTGTCAGGTACTAGATTGGTGTTGAACAAAATCGATTTTCCAAGATAGCTCGCAGCAAACTGATAGGTGAAGCGCTTTCCGGCAACGACCTCTAAACCGAGGCGATATTCAGAAGTCAAAGGAATCGGCCCGGAAAGAATGGGAAATGGGTTTGCCTTCAGGTAAAATCGTCGAACATCGATGGGCTCTGGAAGTTCTTGAGTGGTCTTGACCTGGGCCTCGATGCTCAGCGCGACGCACAGGAGTAAACTAGTAAGGCATGCGTGCTTGAGGCGCCTTGCGAAGAGATCCGAAGTTCTTCGCTTGGAACTGAAAATGTCCATATATCGCAACCATCGCAGCATTGTCTGTACAAAACTCGAATTTCGGCAGGTACACCTTACAGCCTTCAGATTCAAGTTCTAACATCTTCGCTCTTAATAACGAGTTGGCCGAAACCCCACCCGCTAGTCCGACATGCTGTATTCCGGTCTCATGAATGGCGCGTCGCAATTTCTGCATCAAGGTTTCTACGATCGTAGATTGGATCGATGCACACAGGTCATTCATGTTCTCTTCTACGAAGCCCGGACTTTCTTTTAGACCATCGCGGATGAAGTACAAAACAGCGGTCTTTAGTCCGCTGAAGCTGTAGTCGAGACCTGGGATTTCTGAAATTGGAAACGTGAACTTGTGGGCGTCACCATCCTTCGCGAAGCGGTCCATGAGTGGCCCTCCCGGATAGGGTAGACCCAGAATTTTTGATGTCTTGTCGAAGGCTTCTCCTGCGGCATCGTCGAGCGTGGTGCCGATGACGCGTTGATCCAATGCTGAATCCACCACCACAATTTGAGTATGCCCTCCGCTTACAGTCAAACACAAAAACGGAAAGTCAGGTTCCGACTGCGCTTCATCGTCAATGAAGTGTGCCAAGACATGCGATTTCATATGGTGGGCCTCGATCAAAGGCTTATCAAGACTTATGGACAAACCCTTCGCGAATGAACTGCCAACCATGAGAGCTCCGACTAAGCCCGGACCAACGGTATAGCAGATGGCATCGATTTCTGATCGGTTGATCGCGGCTTCGCGGATGGCTTGATCCACGACGGGAACGATATTGCTTTGATGAGCCCGCGAAGCGAGTTCAGGAACAACTCCTCCGTAGGCCTCGTGCACCTTTTGACTCGAAATGACGTTACTCAAAACCTTGCGCTCGCGAAGAACCGCAGCCGAGGTATCGTCACATGACGACTCAATTCCCAGTATGACTAAGGGCTTCAAGCTTTAACGTAATTTCGCCGTGTTGAATGAGCAAAAGAAAACCAAGGGCAAAACTACCAAATTGCTACTCCGGCTCACGCTAGGAATAGGCCTCTTCTTACTCATTTTTCCCTTCATCATTGCGGGTTTGCTCCTGATACCGTCGGTTCAGAGCTTCGTGTTGGCGAAGACGGTAACCTATGGTGGAGATTATCTCGGAACACGTATTGAACTCGAGGGCATTCGACACGCACCTTATCGACACCTTGAACTGAATGGTTTGTGCGTCTACGACCAGTACGACGATACGCTCTTGTACGTTGAAGAGTTCAGGATCGGAAGATTGGCCTTTGATCAAGAAGCTGGGGAGCTTGACCTAGGAAACATTTCTCTCAGAAATACCTATTTCCAATTGTACGTCCCGGAAGATGGAGCCAACAACAACCTTCAATTCATTATTGATGCTTTGAGCTCTGAGGATACCAGTTCGAGCACTGCCATGTCGATCAATGTTGACGGACTAACCGTTGACCAACTCCGATTCAAATTTGACGACTACACCGCCGAACATCGGATGCCCGGAGAGATCGATTTCAACCATTTGGACGTACGCGATTTATCAGGCAAAATCAACGACTTGAGATTTGAAGATTCACTGACCGCGGAAGTCAGCGGATTGCATTTTAGGGAGAAGAGCGGCTTTTTACTTCGGTGTCTGGATACCGAATTCTCGCTCAGCGATCGTCGGATAGAGGCCAATTATCTAGGGGTAGTCATCAATCGATCCATCCTCAGAGGTTCATACAGCATGCGGTTCGACGATTGGGGAGCGTTCTCAAATTTTGAAGAAGAAGTTATCATGCAGGCCAGCCTTGTTGAATCCATGGTTCACTTCAAGGACTTGGGTTACTTCGCTCACCAGGCAGATGGCATCTTGACTCCGGTGCGCTTTTCCATCGCCGCAGAAGGACCATTGAATGATATCGTGGCAGAGGTGCGAAAACTCGAGTTTGGCGACCATGCCTCTCTGCGTGCAGACGATTTGCACTTGCGTAGTGTTACCGATCCCGGAAAGCTATTCATTGAATCCAAAGCATTGAGTCTGCAAGTTGCAGCTGCGGATATTGAAAAACTTCGGTTACCTAAGGATGATGATTTCTTCTACATCCAATTACCCAAAGTCCTGCACGAACAAGGTGTTCTTCAACTTGAAGGATCATATCGCGGTTCGATCGAGCAGTTCTATTACTATGGAATGATCCAAACCCCGCACGGAAACCTGACGACGAAATCCGAATTGAATCTTGAGGATGGAGCTGAACACTATGAAGGGTGGGTGAGTTCTGAGTCCTTGAATTTGGCGCAGATTTCAGGAACCCAGGAATTGGGAGTCGTTGCATTCAGAGCCGAGTTTATCGGCGATCGATTTGATTTCGAGAAGATGAGTGCCCAGTTGAAAGGAAAAATCAAATCGGCTGAAGCCTATGGCCATCGTTACAGCGCAATTGCCTTTGACGTGGACCTCAAAGACCAAAAAATTACTTACGATGTTGATATCGCCGATCCGGTTGCGAATCTTGGGGGTAGTGGACTGTTAGACTTTTCAAGAAATCGGCCCTCGTATGTGTTCAATGGAAGTATTCGAAAACTGGATCTGGCCGGAACCTTGCCTGGAAATGACAGCTTAGGAGTGATTTCAGGGGATTTGGATGTGTCGATCATCGGTACCGATCCTGTTGAAATGGAAGGAATGGTCTCGCTCAAGAATTTTAGCTATACTGAAACTGGGCGTTCCTTTCACCTTGAGACACTGGAGTTGATTGATAGAAAGGTGACCCAAGGACATGAGATCGAACTGCAATCAGACTACGTTTCTGCTCATTTTCTTGGGAATGTTCCGGTGGTACAGCTTCCCCAGGCGGCTCTTGAAGTCCTCCATCGCTATGCGCCGGAGCTGATACCGAGCATTGATGCGGATTCGACCAAGGATCGTTATTGCGAGTTCAACATCACGGTAGAAAAAGAAAAAGAGCTGATTGCATTTTTTGATCCCAAGCTGGCTACTTCAACGCCGATCCACCTCAGCGGAAGGTTTTCGACAGGATCGGGGGTTCTGGAAGTTCACTCAGACAGTATGAATTGGTCGTATGGAGAGGCGCACTTCAAACGTCTGGTCGTCGATGTTGCCACCACTGGGTCTGGCATTCTTGGTGACATCAGTATGTCGTCGGCCGAACTTTCTGAATCGTACTTTTTGGAGGGCCTCACCCTTCAACCGCTCCTTTCGAATGACACCTTATCACTCGATGTGTTTTGGAATAACAATACCACGCAAGCTGATAGCGGAGCATTCGGCCTTATTGCGTATCCGAGCGCAGAATATCCCATCAACCTGGAATTGAAGCACATGTTTGCGCGCGTTGCCGGGGTAGCGTGGAAGTCATCGAAGCCTGCTAGTTTAGCGTATGGCGACGATGTAATCATCGTGCGAGACCTTGATATCCGCAGCAACCGTGGCTACATCGCTTGCCATGGCGAAATCAACCCAAACAATCAGCAGCGGTTTGAATTTGAGGTCAGCAATCTCGAGCTCAATTATTTGAGCAATTTCGGTCTGTTGGAGAACCAACTTTTTGGGACAATCGACGCGGCAGCAGTAGTTAGGAGTTCTGCGGCAGTCACTTTGGCGGAGATCGACATGGTTGTGGATTCATTCGTGGTCGACAGCTTTGAGATTGGCCACTTGGAAGCGCTTACGTATTACAATACCGAACGTGAGGGTCTGGAAGTAGATGCCGTGCTCGATTATAGAGGCGTGCGCAATGTAACCGTTAAGGGTATGTATTACCCAAAGCGTGAGGTCGAACAGCTGAATCTCAAGGTTGGGTTCACCGATTTCAGAGCCAGAATCATCGAACCCTTCATTCAGAACTACGCATCGAACATCGATGGGCGGGTCGATGGCTCTATTCAAGCAAGGGGAAGTCTGGCTGCACCAAGCCTTCAAGGGGCGCTCACTTTGTCGGAGATGTCCGGAAACGTGGCTTATCTCAACACTGCGTATCGTATCCCAAGTGCCCGTATCGATATCGAGCCTGACTTTATTGCGATTGATTATGCCGAAGTCCTTGACGAGAAAGGGGAGACGGGGCATTTGAACTTTACGCTTTTCCACAAAAATTTCCGTGACATCAACTACGACATCTACTTCGATGTCAACAATTACCTCGTTTTGAATACCAGTGCGTTGGAGAACGAAGACTATTATGGGAGGGCAAATGTCACCGGTGATGTTAGTATTTCTGGCTATCCGGGATTGACCGAGATCATTGTGAACGCTGTGACGGAAGACGACACAAAACTGTCAATTCCATTGGACGACGGAGGAGAGGCAGGCCATCTTGACTATATACGGTTCATTCCACCAAAAGGAGAGCGCAACAACACGGGAAACGATGAAACATTGGACGAAGATGTTTCAGGATTGAAGCTTGAATTTCAGCTGACAGTGAATGACAACGCCGATGTGCAAATCATTTTCGATGAAAAAATCGGCGATGTCATCAGGGTTCGTGGATATGGCGATTTGTTGCTCCGGATCGACAACCGCGGAAACTTTAATATGTACGGCGACTATACGATGAACGGCGGGGATTACCTCTTTACCCTCCAGAACGTCATCAACAAACATTTTACAGTACAGCCCGGAAGCCGCATTACGTGGTCGGGTGCACCAACGAATGCCAAGGTCGACCTGACCGCCATTTACAACCTCAAAGCAGCACCCATAGATTTGACCCGATCGGTTGGAGATACATCAGATGTATACAAGCGGAAATTGGAAACCGACGTTTACCTGAAGATGAAGGGGCAATTGCTGGAGCCCGAAATATCATTTGACGTGGATATTCCAAGCCTTCCTGAAACGGACATCGCCAATCAATTGCTCAATCCTGAAACAACGAGCGAGCAAGACATGAATCAGCAAGTGTTTGCTTTGTTGTTGGCTAGACGATTCTTTAGCCCTTCCAGCGGAGTTTCAGCCTTGAGCGCCTCACAAAGCACAACCTATGAAATGATCAGCAACCAATTCAGCAATTGGGTTTCCCAATATTTCGACGACTTGGACGTACGAGTGAATTACGATCCCGGATCGAATGGTGCAGGACAGCAAACCGAACTCGCCATTTCAAAGGACTTCTTCAATGACAAGCTCTTGGTCGAAGTGAATGGAAGTGTCCAAGGAAGCGAGTCGGGAGCGGAGGAACAATCGAACAACTTTGCGGGTGAGTTTAACATTGAGTACAAGATCAACAATGAAGGATCGCTACGAGCCCGCGCGTTCAACAAAGCGAACAATTACAATCCTACGAACCTAAACCAGTCACCCTACACCCAGGGATTGGGTTTGTTTTACCGCGTAGAGTTCGCGAATATTCGGGAACTGGGGCGAAAAGTGTTTGTACGGGATAAGAAGAAGAAAAAAGAGACCAAGCTCAAACCTCAAAAAGGGGAAGAGGAAGAATAAAAAAAGGCCGGGAGTTCCGGCCTTTTCTTTACTGTACGATGATCGTTTGTCTCATCCTGACATCTTTCCCTTCAATGCTCAAGAGGTAGACACCTTTGCCTGTACTTCCAAGATCGAATTCTGTTCGACTTTGGATGCCGTGCTGGATGATCAATTGTTTCAAGGTTACTTGTTGACCAGCTCCATTGTAAAGCCTCAGGTCATAGTCGCCTTGAGGAAGACCATCTGTTTCAAGTACGAACTGCCCTCGGTTTGGATTCGGGTACAACTTGACTTCTGCGACGATCCCTGCAACTTCATCAACGGTAACATTGACGCAGGTATCTACTACAACGATGCGGTCGTCACTGCCTTCACATCCAGGGATGTTGCTAACCGTTACCCTGTACAAGCCAGTACTATTCACATCGATGGTCTGGGTGGTTGCACCCGTGCTCCATTCGTAGAAGTTGAATCCTGCGCCCGCATCCAGCGCGAACGACCCAGTATCTTCCACACAAATCACTGTGTCTATTCCCAAATCGATTACTGGCGGCGCTACAAAGTCAACAATGACGCTGTCTCTTGCTGAACACCCTTGTGAATTGGTGACGGTCACAAAGTATGTGTCAGAACCTGAAGCGATGATTGCCGGCAAGAACGAGCCTGTACTCCAGAAATAGGTCTGGTAACCACTACCGGGCGTGACGATTACCTCGGTTCCCTGACATTCAGAAATGTCTTCACCAAGGTCGACCGTTGGTGAAACAAATAAGGATGTAATATCCGTCGTTCCAATTGCGATACAATTATTGGTATCCGATACGGATACTGCGTAAGATCCATTGTAAAGGTTGTAAGCAGTATCGTTCGCTTGATTCATCGGATCGTTCCACAAGTAGGAGAGTGGCTCATCTCCAATCGCATAGACAGCAGCATATGCGCTGTTCTCATTCGAACAGTTGTTCATCGTAGAAGTAACTGCGAGTACAGGCGCTCCTGTATTGCTCAAAGCGACACTTTGAGGCTTGACACAACCTGCACTGTCTGTTACAGTGACTGTATATAAACCAGCAGTTAAGTTTTCAACATATGGCAATGTCGTCGCGTTTGCATCGCTCCACAAATAACTTACGATTGGGCCTTGACTGTTGGTAACCACAGTGAGGATGTTACCATTGGAATCACCACAATCGGGTTGTGTGAACGAGAAGTTCATCATGATCGGCGTCGGTTGTGTCAATGTGATGGAATCGATGGCAATACATCCGCTATCATCCACGACAGTCAAGATGTAGGTTCCGACCGATAGATTGCTATTGATGCTGTCGGTTGAACCATTGTTCCAATCGAACTGGAATGGATAGGTACCACCGTTGATATTGCTGGTAATCTCTCCATCAGCCCCACCGTTACAAGTGACATTGTCATAGAAGAACCCAAGAATTGGCGGGTTGAAGTTTGTCACATTGAATGTGTCGACAGATGAACAACCCGCGTCGTCTACAATGGTTACAAAGTAAGCTCCAGAGCTGACCCCAATCAAGTCCTCGGTCGTCGCGCCATTGCTCCAAACGAAGGTGTATGGCGATGTGCCTGATGTCATCGTAAGGTCTACACCTCCTGTGCTAAACACGCAGCTTGAAGTATTGACATTGGCAGTGAAACCTACTGGATCGGACATCGTCACATCGATTGTGTCTTGATTCTCACATCCGGCAGCATTGCTGACGGTTATTGAGAAGACACCGGATGAAGTGATCGTGATCGTCGAATCTGTGCTTCCTGTATTCCACAAATACGAAGCGAATCCAGCCCCTGCATTGAGCTCATGGCTTGTAGCGCACACCAACCCATCTGCACCGAGATCTACCACAGGTATTGGATTGCTCGAGTTGATGCTGATGCTGTCAATCGTGATGCATCCGTTGTTGTCTTCCACAGAGACAAAGTACAGTCCGGCGGTAAGGGCAAATGCAGTGTCGGTGGTTTGGGAAGCTCCATCGTTCCACTGATAGGAGAATGGGCTGCTTCCAGAAGCAGCAACGGTTGCAAAACCATCACCTCCGCCTGCGCATACCTCATTTTGGGCAGCCATCGAGAGGGAAGGACCACCAACGTTGCTTACGATGGCGTAGGCTGAATCCGAACATCCAATCGATGATGTGATCGTCACTTCGTACACTCCTGCGGCAAGGTTGAAGGCCGTATCGGTGGTCTGAAGGTTCGGATCGTTCCATTGATACGTGTAACTACCGGAAGGTTGTACGTTGCTCACGGCAGCATATCCGTTCGTGTTACCACAGTCTGCATTCAACGTAGTTAAGTTGAACAGAATCTGGTCCGGTTGTGTCATGAAAGTTGAGTCGATGACAAAACAGCCGGCGTTGTCTGTTGCAGTCACGCTGTACATTCCAGTCGGAACATTGATTAGGCTGTCATTGGTTGAGCCGTTCGACCAGAGGTAGCTGATGTTTCCAGATCCGCCAGTGGTAGTTGCGGTAATGTAGCCATCGCTTCCTCCAAAGCAGGCGGCAGCACTGGTGTTCAATTGAACTTCCAAGTCAGTTTGGTTGTAGACGAAGAAGTCTTGTTCATTCGAACATCCTGCACCATCGCTCACCGTAACTGAGTATGCACCATAGGCGAGACCGGTTAAATTCAAACTTCCGAAGCCACCATTGCTCCACTGGATCGAGTAACTACCCCCTCCAGTAAGGTTTATAATTGTGGCGACGCCATTGCTTGAACCGCACGTGGTACTGTCAACGATCAACTCATAATTTACAGGCGTGTTGAACACAACAGTGATGTCATCGCTGTTTTGACAGCCGTTGATATCTGTGACTGTCACGACATAATTTCCAGTCGTGGAGACAGTGATTACCTGTCCGCTTTGGCTTGTGTTCCACATGTAGTTGACACCGCCGTTACCTGCATCCAGTACCTTGCTTGAGTCGCACAGCGCGGTATCGTTTCCAAGATCAACTACTGGAGCTGCATTGATGAAGTTGAGCGTGAAGCAAGCGGTGTCTGAACATCCATTCGCATCGGTAATGGTGACGCATTGGAAGCCAGGTTCAAGGTTCGTTGGATTCGACCCTGTAGCTCCATTTGCCCATGCATATGAGTAGGGACCGGAACCTCCGGTCACAGATGCGGTGGCCTGTCCATCATTACCGAATTCGCATGTAGTCGACGTGACGGACGTGATACTCGCGATGACCTCGCTGTTGGCAAATACGGTTGCCGTAACCGAGTCGACACACCCGTTGTTGTCTGTAACCGTTACGGTGTAGTTTCCGGCAGGTACGTTAAACAAAGTGTCATTGCTGGAAGGGAATCCTGAAGGCCATGCATAAGCATAACCGGGCGTTCCTCCGGAGGCTGAGGCTATAACCATGCCTGTACTATCACCCGCGCAATCCACAGAGTCTGTGAATGCAATGCTGGCAACGACGGCCGAAGGCTCGGTTACAGATGCGCTGAAGATGTTTGTACATCCATTGGCGTCTGTAATCGTCACGAAGTAAGTTCCAGCCGGAACATTCTCAATGGTGTCATTTGTGCCGCTGTTACTCCAGTTATATGAGTAAGGCGAAGTTCCGCCTCCCGCGTTCACAACCAGCATCCCAGTTGAATTTCCATTGCAATCAACAGAAGTCGAAGTGAAGGTGGCCTCAATCGTATCAGGCTGAGAGACAATAGGGTTGATTGCAGCTGTGCATCCATTCGCATCCGTTACCGTTACTGTATACGATCCTGCAGGAATGCCTGTAAGATCTGCTGTTGTCGCACCTGTGCTCCACAAGTATGTGTATGGGGTGTTTCCACCTGACATGGTTGTTGTGATGGAGCCGTCGCTTCCTCCATTGCACGAAGGGTCAGTGATGGTGACATTCAATGACAACTGCGTAGGTTCCAAAATGTCGACCGTATCCGTCGCTGAGCATCCATTGGCATCGGTGATGGTGACTTCATACGTATTCGCCGAAAGATTGAAGATGCTGTCATTCGAAGAGCTCACAGTCCATGCGTAGGTAAAAGGACCAGTTCCACCAGTCTGTGTTGCGTAGGCACTTCCATCGACTCCTCCGAAGCACGATACATGATTTATGACCATTGCATTTGCGATGAGCAAGTCAGGTTGTGTAAACGTAACCGATGCTGTTGCGGTACATCCGTTGGCGTCGGTAATGGTCACTACATGTGTCCCGGTGTCCACTCCGCTTACTGAATCGTTCGTTGCTCCAAATGACCAGGCATATCCGTATGGAGTTGTTCCTCCGGTTCCAACCGCATGGGCTACACCATTCGCATATCCATAGCAGCTAATAGCACTGTCAACTGTGATGGAAGCGCTCAAGCTTGTCGGCTCGGTGATCGTTACAGTTGCGGTAGCAGTACATCCATTTGCGTCCGTCGCAGTAACCGAATACGTGCCCGCCGAAAGATTCGAGGCGGTATCGGTGCTTGAAGAGGAGCTCCAGGAATATGAGTATGGCGAAACTCCACCCGAAGCACTGGCAACGGCCGTTCCATCGCTGCCTCCGTTGCATGAGACGTTGTTGATGGTGGTAATCGAGACGCTCAATGCGCTTGGCTCGTCAACGAAGTAGGAATACGTCGCAATACATCCATTGGCGTCTGTGACTGTAAGCCCGTACGTTCCACTGGACAGACCAGTAATTCCAGAGGTAGTTGCTCCGCCTGTCCATAAGTAAGTATAGGCTGATGTGCCTCCAGAGACAGACATACTGATCGAACCGTCAGATCCACCGTTGCACGAGACGTCCGTGATCGAAGCTGTCGTGCTTATGGAGTCTGGTTCATCTATTTCTACGGTGTCGATGTCTTCGCAACCGTTGGCGTCCGTAATTGTAACCCAATAAGTTCCAGCGGGCACGTTCAAGAGCGAGTCGTTTGTGCCGCCCGTGTTCCACAAGTAGCTATATGGTGAAGTGCCTCCAGTCTGAGAAGCAAATGCATTTCCTGTGCTCGACCCATAGCACAAGGCGTCGTTGATCCAGTTGGCACTTGCCACCAAAACGGTCGGTTCTGTAATCGTCGCACTCGCATTTATCGTACAGCCATTCGCATCCGTGATGGTAACGCTCACTGTTCCAGCGCTGAGATTGCTGGCAGTATCGGTTGTGCTTGAATTGCTCCATGAATAGGAATAAGGCATCGTTCCACCACTTCCTACGACATAGGCTGTTCCGTCGCTGCTGCCGTTGCACAATGCATTGTTCGCTACGGTAATCGATGCGGAGAGTACCACAGGTTGTGTAACGGTTGCTGATCCAGTGACTGTACATCCATTCGCGTCTGTCACGGTGACCGTATAGGTTCCAGGGCTCAAATTGGTCGCCGTGGATGTGGTTTGTGCTGTCGACCATAGATAGCTGTAAGGAGAGGTGCCACCCGATGGCGCAGCGGTAGCAGTTCCATTTGCCGCTCCGTTGCACGTTACGTTTGTAGATGACATCGAAACGCTAAGCACCGCAGGCTCAGTGATTGTAACATGAGCTGTGTCCTCGCAGCCGTTCGCATCGGTGATCGTAACGATGTAGGTGCCGGCAGACAATCCTGTCTCAGTCGAACTAGTATTTGCGCTGCTTGACCATGCGTAGGCGTATGGCGTTGTGCCTCCGCTACCGCTTGCAGAAGCTTGTCCATCACTACCGCCATTGCATGATACGGAAGCGGTCATGGAAGCAGAGGCAACCAATGCAGAAGGTTGAGTAATGGTAATGGATTCGGTATCGGTACAACCGTTGGCGTCTGTCACAGTCACTGTGTAGGTGCCGGCAGAAAGAGATGAAGCCGTTGCGCCAGATCCGGCTCCACCGCTCCATGCATAAGAATAAGGTGATGTTCCACCAGCGCCCGAAGCCGTCGCCGATCCATCCGTTCCACCATTGCACGAAACGTTTTGTCCGAGTGATATGGATGCCACGAGCTGAGTAGGTTGAGTGATCGTAACGGTAGTCGTTGCTGTACAACCGTTAGCATCTGTTACTGTGCACGTGAAAGTACCTGCGCCTAAGCCAGAGGCCGTGGCGGTTGAAGCACCGGAGCTCCATGCATATGAATACGGCGGAGTACCGCCTGATCCTGCAGCGGTCGCACTTCCGTTAAAGAGACCGAAGCATGAAATGTTGGAAGAGGATGCAATGCTAGCTGTCAGAGCGGATGGTTCCGTAACAGTGACGTTTCCAGTATCCGTGCAACCGTTTGCATCTGTTACAGTTACTGTATAGTTTCCAGCTGATAGACCTGTCGCTGTAGCGGAAGATCCACCGCCGCCACTCCATGCGTAGGTGTACGGGGAGGTACCCCCAGAAACGGTAGCAGAGGCTTGACCATCCGAATCGCCGTTACAACTCACGGCACTGTCAAGAGAAGCCGTGGCGACCAAGAGTGTTGGTTCTGTAATCGTAATGCTTTCAGTGTCTGTGCAACCGTTGGCGTCGGTGACCGTAACGGTATAGGTCCCTGCGGCCAAACCTGAAGCAGAGGCAGAAGAGCCTGCTCCACCGCTCCAAGCATAGGAGTATGGTGAGGTACCACCTGAGCCTGAGGCCGTAGCAGCGCCATCCGAACCGCCGTTGCACGAAACATTTTGACCAAGTGTAATTGAGGCTACCAATACGCTAGGTTCTGTGATGGTCACACTAGCAGAATCGATGCATCCATTAGCATCCGTCACGGTAACGACATATGTTCCAGCAGAAAGGGACGAAGCGGTTGCGCTTGATCCACCTCCGCCACTCCAAGCGTAGGAGTATGGTGATGTACCGCCAGAACCAGTGGCTGTTGCCGATCCATCCGAACCGCCGTTGCATGAGACATTTTGATTTACCACTGCAGATACATCTACAGCTGTAGCTGGTTGGGTGATGGTGATGCTCTCGGTGTCGGTACATCCATTCGCGTCGGTTACCGTAACAGTGTATGTGCCGGCTGAAAGACCGGTTGCGGTGGCGGAAGATCCCGCACCACCACTCCAAGCATACGAGTATGGAGATGTGCCTCCAGACCCTGAAGCGGTGGCTGATCCGTCTGAACCGCCTGTACATGAGACATTCTGTCCAAGTGAAATGCTTGCCGTTAAAGCGGACGAAGGCTCAGTGATCGTAACGGTCTCGGTATCGGTACAACCATTGGCGTCCGTAACGGTGACGGTATATGTACCAGCGGCAAGGCCGGTTGCTGTTGCTGAAGATCCACCTCCACCACTCCAAGCATATGTGTAGGGCGACGTTCCACCTGAACCAGAGGCTGTTGCCGATCCATCCGAACCGCCGTTGCATGAGACATTTTGATTGACGGTAATCGATGCAACTACAGATGTAGGCTGAGTAATTGTAGCGGTTTCTGTATCAGTGCAACCATTCGCGTCCGTAACGGTTACAGTGTACGTGCCAGCTGCGAGTCCTGTGGCAGTGGCACTCGAGCCGCCGCCACCGCTCCAAGCATATGTATATGGAGACGTTCCTCCAGACCCAGAGGCAGTAGCCGATCCATCGGATCCTCCGTTGCACGAAACGTTTTGATTTACTGAAGTGCTCGCAATGAGCGCAGAAGGTTGAGTGATGGTTATACTTTCTGTATCGGTACAACCATTGGCGTCCGTAACGGTTACCGTGTACGTGCCAGCTGCGAGTCCTGTGGCCGTAGCGCTCGAACCAGCGCCACCGCTCCAAGCGTAGGAGTAAGGTGATGTTCCTCCGGAGCCTGATGCCGTAGCAGAGCCGTCAGATCCTCCGTTACAGGAGACGTTTTGTCCAAGTGCAATGCTCGCTGACAGCGCTGAAGCAGGCTGTGTGATGGTGATGCTCTCGGTGTCGGTACATCCATTGGCGTCGGTTACTGTTACTGTGTAAGTTCCGGCAGATAGTCCTGTTGCCGTTGCAGAGGAACCACCGCCACCGCTCCAGGCGTAGGAGTAAGGTGATGTTCCTCCGGAGCCTGATGCCGTAGCAGAGCCGTCAGACCCTCCGTTACAAGAGACGTTTTGACCAAGTGCAATGCTTGCTGACAGCGCTGAAGCAGGCTGTGTGATGGTGATGCTCTCAGTGTCGGTACATCCATTGGCGTCGGTAACTGTTACTGTATAAGTACCTGCAGACAGTCCTGTTGCCGTTGCAGAGGAACCTCCACCGCCGCTCCACGCATAGGTGTAAGGCGATGTTCCTCCAGATCCGGATGCTGTAGCAGAGCCATCGGAACCGCCATTACAAGAGACGTTTTGGTTCACTGAAATCGACGCAGCTACGGCCGTTGGTTGCGTAATCGTGATGCTTTCTGTATCCGTACATCCGTTCGCATCTGTTACAGTCACCGTGTACGTTCCAGCCGATAAACCGGTTGCGGTTGCACTTGATCCGCCGCCACCGCTCCATGCATAAGAGTAGCCTGAAGTACCACCAGAAGCGGAAGCTGTAGCAGAACCATCGGCTCCACCGTTGCACGAAACGTTCTGATTGAGTGAGATACTGGCAACGAGTGCACTTGGTTCGGTGATCGTAATTGTTTCGGTGTCGGTACAACCGTTGGCGTCGGTTATCGTTACCGTGTAAGTTCCAGCGGAAAGGGTAGAAGCAGTAGCGCTCGAGCCGCCTCCACCGCTCCAAGCGTAGGAGTAAGGTGATGTTCCTCCGGAGCCTGATGCCGTAGCAGAGCCGTCAGATCCTCCATTACAAGAGACATTTTGGTTGAGAGAAATGCTTACACTGACCGCGCTAGCAGGCTGTGTGATGGTGATGCTCTCGGTGTCGGTACAACCGTTGTTGTCAGTCACTGTCACGGTATAGGTGCCAGCCGATAGACCGGTTGCCGTTGCAGATGATCCACCACCGCCGCTCCAAGCGTAGGAATATGGCGATGTGCCTCCACTTCCGGAAGCAGTTGCAGAACCATCTGACCCTCCATTACAAGAAACATTTTGACCGAGGGCGATGCTTGCGCTCACAGCGGTTGCGGGCTGGGTTATGGTAATATTCTCAGTGTCGGTACAACCGTTGGCATCAGTGACCGTAACCGTGTACGTGCCCGCGGCAAGACCGGTAGCTGTAGCTGAAGAGCCACCACCGCCACTCCAAGCATAGGTATAGGGCGATGTTCCTCCGGAGCCCGAAGCGGTAGCCGATCCATCCGAACCACCATTACAGGAAACATTTTGATTCAGAGAAATGGAAGCTACAACTGCTGTGGGCTGTGTAATCGTTATACTCTCCGTATCCGTACACCCATTGGCGTCGGTAACAGTCACCGTATAGGTTCCTGCTGAAAGTCCAGTTGCGGTTGCGCTGGATCCGCCGCCACCACTCCAAGCATACGAGTAGCCAGAAGTCCCGCCAGATGCAGAAGCTGTAGCCGAACCATCGGCTCCGCCGTTACAAGAAACGTTTTGGTTCAATGAAATGCTTGCAACAAGTGCCGTAGGTTCCGTGATCGTAATTGATTCGGTGTCGGTGCATCCGTTGGCGTCGGTAGCAGTCACTGTATACGTTCCTGCTGATAGTCCGGTAGCAGTTGCGCTTGACCCACCACCGCCACTCCAAGCGTAGGTATAGCCAGAAGTACCACCAGAAGCAGATGCTGTTGCTGAACCATCAGATCCGCCATTGCAAGAAACGTTTTGTCCAAGTGAAATGCTTACGCTTACTGCTGTTGCAGGTTGAGTGATCGTAATGCTTTCAGTATCGGTACACCCGTTCGCATCTGTTACAGTCACTGTATAGGTGCCCGCAGATAGGGATGAGGCTGTTGCGCTCGTTCCGCCACCCCCGCTCCAAGCAAAAGAGTAAGGAGATGTGCCGCCGGAACCTGAAGCTGTCGCAGATCCGTCCGATCCACCATTGCAAGAAACATTTTGATTGAGTGAAATGCTTGCGCTAAGCGGACTTGCAGGCTGTGTGATCGTGACCGTTTCTGTATCTGTACAACCATTGGCATCGGTAACGGTGACGGTATAAGTTCCGGCAGAGAGGCCGGTTGCGGTAGCCGCAGATCCACCACCGCCACTCCAAGCATAGGTGTAGGGTGATGTGCCTCCGGATCCCGAAGCGGTAGCAGATCCATCCGACCCACCGTTGCAGGAGACGTTTTGATTGGTTGAGATGCTTGCTACCAATGCAGCAGGTTCTGTGATGGTAGTCGAAGCGGTTCCTGTACAACCGGCATTGTCCGTGACGGTAACGGTGTAGGTGCCTGCAGAAAGTCCAGAAGCAGTGGCACTGGATCCACCGCCACCACTCCAGACGAACGAATATGCACCCCCGTTTCCACCGGTACCGGTGGCAGTAGATGCACCATCGGAACCACCATTGCAGCTCACGTTGGTGTTAGAAAAGGTGGCACTCACAACCGTTGGCTGAGTCAAGGTGACGTTGGCTGTTGCGGTACATCCGTTTTCGTCGGTTGCGGTTACGGTATAGGTGCCGGCTGATAAGCCAGATGCGGTTGCGGAGGTGCCCCCGCCGCCGCTCCATGCGTAGGTAATCGTACCTGTACCGCCACTTCCTGACGCTGTAGCCGAACCATCGCTTCCGCCGTTGCAGGTGACGTTGGTTGAAGATGAAATACTCACCGTAACTGCGGAGGCCGGTTGTGTGATTTGGACCATATACGGCCCGGTAGAACATCCGTTCGCGTCAGAAATGAAGACAAAGTAAGTCCCGGCACTTAGGTTACTGGCAGTTTGACCATTGCCGCCACCGCCTGTCCATGAATAGTTGTAGGGTGATGTGCCTCCGGTTGCGAACGCAGTCGCAGAACCATTGCTGCCACCAAAACAGGACACATTCGTGCTGGTATCAATGCCACCACTGAGCGCTGTAGGCTGGGCTATGGTAGCCGAGTCCACAACTGTACATCCGTTAGCATCGGTAACGGTAACGATGTAGGTTCCTGCCGACAGGTTCGTAATCGTTTGAGATGTTTGAGTCGTGCTCCACAGATACGTTTTTGAGCCAGTACCACCGGAAGGTACAGCCGTAATCTGACCACTGGAACCACCGTTGCAAAGTGCGTTGAACACAGAAAGTGTGACGTCAAGCGCGGTTGGCTCTGTAATCGTAACAGATTGCGTAGCAGTACAGTTCGTGCCATCGCTTACCGTTACCGTATAGGTTCCTGCTGTTAGGTTGGTAGCTGTAGCAGTGGTCTGTGTGTTGGACCAGAGATAAGTATAGGTTCCAGTCCCTCCGCTGGCGGTCACGGTTGCCGTTCCATTGGAGCCGCCATTGCAGCTTACGTTGGTCGAACTGATGCTCGCAGAAGGGCCACTAGTAACGGTAACCGTTACGCTGGTTGTGTCTGAGCATGAATTGGCGTCTGTGCCAATGACTTGATAGGTCGTAGATGAAGCAGGACTTGCCTGAACCGTAGCTCCACTGTTTGTGTTCAGTCCAGTTCCCGGACTCCAAGCATAGGTGCTTGCGCCCGATGCTGTAAGTGCAACAGGCGTCGAGCAATAGAATGGATTGGCAGGACTAACGCTGACGTTTGGAGGGGGTGCCACAGTAATGGTGACGCTGTCACAATCAGAGAATGAGCCACAGGATGCGTCGAAATACCGGACATAATAAGTCGTTGTCGTAGATGGAGATACAGTTAATGTATATCCAGAGTCGATCGCCGTTGCAGTTGATGTAGGGCAAGGCGTAGTGAACCAATAAGGATAGTAATCCGAATATTCGTAGCTGAGCTCCAGCACCCCGCGCATCACATATCCATGGCTCAAACAACTCACATTTACACCTCCTTGAGCATCACCAACAAAGTCGATTTCACCATCAGCAGCCCAATCCATAACAACGGAGTCTGGAAAGGTGATGACAGCTGTATCAAAGTTTCGGAAACACTGACAAGCAGAAATAAGGGAGTCGAGAACCACATTGCTGTTTTCATCTTCGAGCTGCACAAATTCTTCTTGACCTCCACCGCTTGTGGGGTCGTCCAGGTCGCCCATATAGTAAAACTTCACCGTCATGTCACTCACTGGGTGAATCGGGGCGTTATCGGCTGTAAATCCAACGCTACCAGAAGTAACATTCGTTACCTCATCCTCGGATAGATAGCTATAGGTTTCTGGATTGTCTGGAAATCCTACTTCAAGATCAACACTGCCCAGATTGTTGCTGCAAATCGCTGTGCTGGAAGCAGAGATAGACGGTGCTGAAGGCACGGCAGGTTCCGTAATCTCTACGGTAGATACATACGTTGTTGAATTGACGCCGATCGTAACGGAATAAGTGCCGGCGCTAAGATTCGATTGGGTCTGAGACGTGGATGCGTTGCTCCAGAGATAAGTTGGTGTGCCCGACCCGTAATACAGAACCGTAGCTGAACCGTCGTTGTCTCCAGCGCAGCTTACCATTTCAGCGTCGATTCCGGTTCCTACGGTGATGTCGTCAATAGCGCGGTCACCATTGTTGTCACCAAATCCGCTGGTCGATCCTGTAATGGCCAAAATGCGAAGTTGGACAGTGTCGCCGGCAAATGCACCAAGGTCAACACCCCACAACTGCCAAGAATTACCTTGATTGCCGATGAGTGTGTCGCTTACGGTAGTCCAAGAACTTGAGCTTAGTTGCCTGGCTTGAACGCGTAGGGAACCCATTTCTGAACTTTGAGTCGTATACATGTGGTAGCGTAGGCTGATAAAAGGCCTGCTGTTCGATGGGAAAAAATAGACGGGACTTAGAACAATTGCCGAGTCACCACCTGAAATCCCAGGGCATCCTCCGAATTGAGTTCCTGAGCTTGTGGTTTCAGTATACAAAAAGTTGGATCCTTCGAAAGCAGATGAAGGGCCGGTATTTGTACTCGGCGTTCCTCCTGCATCAGGAATCCAATCAAAATCATCGTTGTAATCATTTCTCCATCCATTGAAGCCATCTTCAAACCCAGTCTTATGAGGGAAGGTGGTGATGATGGATTGGCTATAGCTTAAGTAGCTGATAGACAATAGGGTAAGAAGAGTTAGAATCCTCCGTAAAGATTCGACCATAGGTGCCTAGATTAAGTTCATCAACAATCCGTTGTGGATTACAATCCACCGAATATATTGCTTGATACGCAATGCATTCCCTAAGCGTTGGTGAATGCCTCGAAATTGTCGACCAGAATGGGTATTATTCAGACCAATATCGTATCCCTAAAGCTGAGTTGCTGGGATAAAATAATTTGGAGAATATCAATACGAACTGAATAAAATAATTAGATATTTGCAGCCGCTTTAATCAGCCAGTTTTTGCAACGAATCGATTAAAAACAATATATAGATGTCAACACGTATTCGACTTCAGCGTCACGGAAAGAAAGGAAGACCATTTTTCCACATCGTGGTAGCTGACCAAAGAGCTAAGAGAGACGGACGTTTCATTGAGAAGCTCGGAACTTACAATCCCAACACCAATCCTGCATCCATCGAAATCGATTTCGATCGAAGCTTGGAATGGATTCAAAGCGGTGCGCAGCCTTCAGATACGGCGCGTGCGATTCTGTCTTATAAAGGTGTGCTCATGAAAGAACACCTGCTTCGTGGAGTCCAAAAGGGGGCTCTTACAGAGGAACAAGCAGAGGCGAAATTCAACAAGTGGTTGGAGGAGAAGGAGTCGAAAATCACCAATAAGAAAGACTCGCTTGCCAAGAAACGCGAAGAGGAACAGAAATCACGCCTTGCCGCTGAGAAAGAAGTGAATGCTGCACGCATTGCTGCGCTTTCTGAACAAGTTGTTGAAGGCGCTGAAGAGGCAGGCGAAGCTGCGGCTGAGGCTGTTGAAGCAGCTGCTGAGGCCGTAGAAGAAGCAGTTGAAGAGGCCGTCGAGAAAGTTGAAGAAGCTGTCAGTAATTCTTCAGAAGCTCCTGCAGAAGAGGTGAAGGCTGAAGAAGCTCCAGCCGCTGAGGAAGCGAAGACCGAGGAGGCGCCGGCTGAAGAAGCGAAGACTGAGGAAGCCTCAGAAGAGGAAGCCAAGCCTGAAGCTGCTCCTGCTGAAGAAGCGAACGCTGAAGAAAGCGAAGAAGAGAAGAAATAAGGCTGAAAGGCCTACTTCATACTAAATTAGAGCCCCGAATTCGGGGCTTTTTTTATGGCATATACACGCATCGGAACCATCGTTAAACCTCATGGACTCAAAGGCGACGCCGTACTCCTGGTTGACGCCTTGTACCTCGAAGCGTTTACAAATTTAAAGGCTGTTTTCATGGAGGTCCATGGAAGCTACATTCCATACCCAATTACCGCGAGCGCCCCGCTCAATAATGAAAAGTTCAAAGTGAAGTTGGTTGGTATTGATCTGCCTGAACAAGTCAATGCACTGCGGAAACAGGACATCTTTGCGCCAGACGATGTACTTCCCAGGCACACGACATTGGACCTTATAGACTTTTCCATCGAAGACCAGCACTTAGGGCACATTGGGAAAGTTCGAGAAGTATTGGAAGGCAAGTTCCAAACGATGTTGGTTGTGGTCAATGATGACGGTGAGTACTACATACCCCTAGTAGAGGAGTTTCTCATAGAAGTAGATGAGAAAAACAGGGTTTTGAGCATGGACTTGCCCGAAGGAATATTAGATGTCTGACGAGGAGTCCTCGCCATTACCAGTGGTTCCCAACTCATCAAAACTGATGTCGGTAAACTGATCGCTGAGTTTGCTTTCGAGCTCCTGGCTTTGTTCTTTATTGAGTTCGATGATCTTCTTAAATGAGTCACCGAGGGCGTCTGAAAATTTTTCGAAGTCTTCCTTATACAGGAAAATCTTATGCTTTTGGTAGCTGACCGAGCCGTCGTCCGCATAGCGTTTTTTACTCTCGGTGATCGTTAGATAGTAGTCGTTGTTTCGAGTGGATCGTATGTCGAAGAAGTATGTTCGCTTCCCGGCTCTTACGGCATTGGCGTATATCTCGTCCCGCTCTTTTGCTCCATTATCATCCATTCCTCGATCGGTTTAGCTCAATTCTTCACAGACTAAGACAAACCTATAAAAAAATTCAATGGACAAATCTTAGTCTGACTCTTGCAGGGATTCCAATTGTTGCTGTTCGTGAATGTCGAAGTACGTACCCTTTTTCGAAAGCAAATTTTGGTGATTGCCTTGCTCGATGATTTTTCCATCGGCGAGAACGATGATGTGGTCGGCATGCTTGACCGACGACACTCTATGGCTGATGATGACCGTTGTTTTGCCATTCATCAGGTCTTTTAGCTCAGTGAGAATGCGCTCTTCGGTTTCGGTATCTACGGCAGAAAGACAGTCGTCAAAAATGAGGATTCGAGGCTCCTTGATGATGGCGCGCGCAATGGAAATACGCTGTTTTTGCCCTCCAGAAAGGGTAATGCCGCGCTCGCCAACCCGCGTTTCAAAGCCCTTTGGAAACGCATCGATGTTACTCCTCACCTGAGCACGCTCTGCGGCACGAATCACGGCACCAGTGTCATCGTCAGAGATGGAAGTACTAAAAGCAATGTTGTTGTTGATCGTTTCGGAGAATAAGAACACTTCCTGAGGTACATAACCAATGGAACTTCTGTATGCATCGAGATTGATGCTTCTGATGTCCTTTTCATCCACAAGGACTTCTCCTGAATCGGCATCGAACAGACGGCATATAAGATTGGCAATTGTCGATTTACCGGAGCCTGTATGTCCTACGATGGCCAAACTTTTTCCTGGTTCTACTTTGAAGCTGACGTCGTCTAATCCGAGAACACCGCTGTCCGGATACCGAAACGTAACATTCTTGAATTCCAAAAGCCCAGTTGGCTCGAAGGTCTCGTAGTTCCCGTTTTGAATGTCTTCATACTCATGAAGGAATTCGTTGATTCTCTTCTGGCTTGCCGCTGCGCGCTGAACCAAAGAAGTCACCCAACCAACCGAGGCCACCGGCCATGTGAGCATGTTTACATAGATCACAAACTCCGCAATATTTCCAGGTGAAATGTTGCCATCGATCGTCAACCGGCCGCCGATGTAAATCGTCAGAATCGTTGAGAGTCCAATCAACAAGATCATGGCAGGCATGAAAAGCGCGTTTACTTTGACCAAGGCCAAATTCGTTTGCATGTACTTTTCAGTATCCTTCGCGAACTCATACTCGCGTTCTGCGGTTCTGTTGTATGCCTTGATTACACGAATACCACTGAAGGCCTCTTGCACGAACGTGGAGAGATCACTAAGCTTGGCTTGAACGATCTCGCTTCGGGTGTTTATCTCTCGACTCACCAAGTAAATCAAGACGGAAAGCACTGGTAATGGAGTGAGCACATACAGCGTTAATTCAGCATTCACCTTGATCATGGTGAAGATGACCATAACAAAAAGCACAACCAGGTTGATCGTATACATGATCGCCGGTCCTAAATACATACGAACCCGACTCACATCTTCGCTTATCCGATTCATCAAATCGCCTGTATTGTTGCGTTTGTAGAACGCCAGGTGCAATCGTTGGTACTTATCGAAGATTTCGTTTTTCAGGTCGTATTCAATCAGTCGGCTCATAACGATGATCGTTTGCCGCATGAGATAAAGAAAGAATCCCTTCAGTATGGATAGACCTATCACCAGTACGCTAAAGATCATGATGGCCTTGGTCAAAACCTCTTGGTAGCTGTCTGAGAACTCGGGGGTATTAAACATCGAATAGACGCTTAGCGTGTCTTGAACGAAGTCGATGGCGTAGCGAATAACCTGGGCCGGAAAAATGGCAAAGAGGTTCGAAATCACGGTGAAAACGATCCCGCCGATCAAATGCCATTTGTAACGTACAAAGTATTTATTTAAGTGTGCTAGATCCTTCATGAAAGCAGCTGTAGGGCATCCTTGGATTCAGTTCGAATAAGATTACATTTGCCGCGCTTCGAAGGGGGCAAATGTAGTTTAACGTACTGCAGACATAACAACAGGTTCTTTTAAATTAAGTTGAAGGTGGAAAGCACATCATCATCATCTCCGCTCGTCCACATGGAGCGCATGGGTCACGAACAAGTGGTCTTTTGTAATGATTCATCTACGGGATTGAAGGCGATCATAGGAATTCACAACACAGTATTGGGTCCAGCACTCGGAGGCACACGGATGTGGGCTTACGAAAGCGAGGCCGACGCGTTGACCGACGTGTTGCGTCTTTCGCGAGGTATGACCTACAAAGCAGCCATTTCAGGTTTGAATCTTGGCGGAGGTAAGGCTGTAATCATCGGCGACGCTCGCACCCTTAAGAACGAAGCATTGATGCGCCGATTTGGATCTTTTGTTGACGCGCTTGGAGGAAAGTACATCACCGCTGAAGATGTAGGGATGACCACCAAGGATATGGAGTACATCCACATGGAGACCGATCACGTTGTAGGTATTCCAGAAACCTTGGGGGGTGGTGGAGACCCTTCTCCTGTTACTGCCTATGGGGTATACATGGGCATGAAAGCAGCAGCTAAGAAAGCTTTTGGCAGCGAGCAATTGCAAGGAAAGAAAGTGCTCGTTCAAGGTGCCGGGAACGTCGGAGGGTATTTGGTCGACCACCTCATCGAAGAAGGGGCGTCTGTTATGATCTCCGACATTTTTGAAGACAAGATCAAACGCATCACGGATGACCATCCGACGGTTCAAGTCGTTGATCCAAAAAACATTGCTGGTTTGGAAATGGACATTTACGCCCCATGTGCTTTGGGTGCAACCTTGAACGACGATTCCATACCACAACTAAAATGCGCTGTCGTGGCTGGTGCTGCGAACAATCAACTTGCACAGGAAGATAAACACGGTCAAGCCTTGTTGGATCGTGGGATCATTTATGCGCCTGACTTTCTAATCAATGCAGGAGGTTTGATCAACTGCTACAGTGAACTCGAAGGATACAATCGCGATCGTGCTTTGCAACAGGCGGAACATATTTACACAACTACGTTGGAGGTATTGAACGCGGCCGCTGCATCCAATCGACCATCTTATCAAATCGCAAACGAAATGGCTGAGTCGCGCATCGAACGCATTGCCCAAATCCACCGCACTCTGTAATGGCAGGAAAGGCGCCCGCAATTGTAAATCGTCGCTATCTCAGAATAAAGGTGTTCCAAGGGCTCTACGCTTACTTGCGTACCCCTGATCCGGATCTGCAGAAGGCGGAACGCGAAGTGTATGAAAGCATCAACCGCTTATATACGCTCTATCTGTATTTGATCAAATTGGTGATGCACGTAGGTGTCGTTGCTTCGGAGATCGTTGAACAGAATAAGAAGAAAAACCTACCTACACAGGAGGATTTAAACCCGAACATGCGCTTTGTTGAGAACAGGGTCTTTTCGATTCTGAGCACCAACGAACCGCTGAAAATCCTTATGGAGCGTGCAAAAATCTCATGGGAAAATGAGCACGATGACATCCGTCGCATTTTCAAGGCCTTTCGGGAAGATGAAGCCTACACGCTCTATATGATCCGTGAGGATAGCAACCTTGACATCGACAAAGACATCATTCTGAAGCTCTTCAAGGAGTATTTGGGTGTGAATGAGGTATTGCACAATGCATTGGAAGAACGCGATATTTATTGGCAGGACGATTTGCCTATCGCAGCGATCAGCGTGATGAAAACGATTCAAAGCCTCCCGAAAGAGTCTGCAGGAACGATTTCCGTATTAGCGGATCTCTACAGAGAGAAGGAGGAGGACCAAGCCTTTGTGAAGGAGCTTATTCGCAAGACGATTCAGTTTTCAGAAGAATACGGCGAACTCATTGCTACGAAGGCAGAAAACTGGGAAACAGAACGCATCGCGCTTTTGGACAAGATTCTCATGTCGATGGCGCTATGCGAGTTGGAACATTTTCCAAACATTCCCGTCAAAGTTACCCTCAACGAATACATCGAACTGGCGAAATCATACAGCACTCCAAAGAGTAAGATCTTCATCAATGGTGTGTTGGATAAGTTGGTTGCAGATTTTAAACGCGAGGGTCGAATCAATAAGCGGGGCAGAGGCTTACAGGAGTAATTGTTAATGAAAAACAAACCTCAGGGGTACAATCCATACCGAGGATTTTATTTTTGCGGCCAATCAAAAAAGGAAAGATGAATAAGATAGTTTACAGCTTGCTGCTAACAGCGGCTTTCGGCTTTACAGCTTGCTCTGGAAGCGGAGACGGTTCAGCAGACAGTGAGGGTAAGGTAACGACGGAAAATGTAGAAGCGCTCACGTCAATTGAATATGCAGAAGAGGTTTATGATTTCGGAACCATTACAGAAGGAGAGAAAGTGACTCACACTTTCACGTTCACCAACACCGGCGACAACGACTTGGTGATCGTATCGGCAAAGGGTAGTTGCGGCTGCACGGTGCCTGAATGGCCGAAAGAACCAATCGCTCCTGGTGCTACAGGTGAAATCAAAGTTGTCTTCAACAGCGAGGGTAAAAAAGGAAAACAAAACAAGCGCGTCTCGGTGATCGCGAATACCGAGCCAGCTACGACGGCTGTTTCGCTGAAAGGAGACGTGGTTGGGCCAGAGGCTCCAGCGGATGATTCAAGCGAAGAACCGATGAGTGAAGAAGCTGAAGAAAGCGCTGAATCCTAAGGCATGATACATACTATATTACTGCAAGCGTCGGAAGAGAATCCGATCATGACGTTCCTTCCATTGGTTCTCATCGTAATTGTGTTTTACTTCTTCATGATTCGTCCTCAAACGAAAAAGGCGAAGGAGGCAAAACAATTCCGCGAATCACTATCAAAAGGTGATAAAGTCATCACAATTGGTGGACTGCACGGCAAAGTGGTAGAGATCAAGGAACAACACATCATTATGAACATCGCGAACGGCGTCGACGTCAAAGTGTCTAAATCGGCTATTAGTCCGGATTTGAGCACGGGCAAAGGCGAAAGTGAACTCGCCCAACAGAAGCGTTAATTCCGCGCGATCAACTTCTTTGAAAGCCTCTCCACATCTGCGGAGGGGCTTTTTCATTTTCTATCTTCAAATCATGTAGGTTTGAGCCATGCAGAGAGAATCCTTCTTCAGCATTCGTTCCATCTTCCAAGATCGAAGGAAGCTCACGGTCTTTATCGTTTGCGTGATTTTGTCTGCGCTCAGTTGGGTGATGATCTCCCTCGGCAAAGAGTACAACACAACCTTACTCGTGCCGGTGAAGTACATCAACTTCCCCCAAAATAAGACCCTCCTCAATCAAGTGCCGAGTCAGCTCGCTGTGAATGTAGGTGGATCGGGATTCGGGTTGTTGCAGCTCAACGAACTGACGGATGACACCCTGATTGTCAATTTGGACAATTTGCAGCTTTCCAGCGCAGGAGATTATCTGCGTGGCTACTTGGATCAAACCTCTATTTCTCGTGAACTTCAAAACAGACTCCGAGGAGATGTAGCTATAAATCGTGTGCTCACGGATAGCATCAACTTCATATTTGACTTGCGCGTCTCGCGTACGTTCCTTGTAAAGCCAAGGCTTTCATTTGAGGTGATGAATGGATATGTTCAGTCGGATTCACTGGTTACGGAGCCAATCGAAATCGAGGTGTACGGAGCGCTATCGATTCTGGATACAATGGAGTTTGTTCGAACCGAGCCCATCCAACTTGGGCAGATCAAGAAGAGCCAACAAGTAAAGGCTGCATTGGACCTCTCTGCTGTAGGTGGCGACGCGGTTGCCTCGGTGGATTCCGTACTTGTTTTTGTGGGCGTGGATCAATTGACCGAAGTGCGTTTTATGTTGAAGCCCGAAGTGCTGAACCTCCCAGACTCTTTAGAATTGTTGACATTCCCTACGAGCGTTGAAGTAGTTGCGCAGGTTCCACTTGGTGCCTTTGAACGCGTAAAAGAAGCAGAATTCGAACTGAGCGTAGATTACGCGCAACTCAAGGAAGGCTACATGGTACTGCCGGTGGAATTGTCTTCTTGGTCGCCCATTGCCAAGCGGGTCTCATTGAAGCCCGAACAGGTTGAAATCGTTATCGCGCCGAGGGAATGAAGATCATTGGACTCACCGGAGGCATAGGCAGCGGAAAAACGACGGTTGCACAGTTGTTTGAAATTCTTGGTATTGCAGTTTTCAATTCGGACATCGAAGCTCGAAGGATCTTGGCTGAAGACAGTGAAGTGATCGGTGCGGTAACCGAGCTCATTGGTCCCAATGCATATATAAATGGAGCGCCAGATCGTCCGTTCATCGCTTCGCAGGTTTTTGATGCCCCTGAAAAACTACACCAACTCAATGCGATCATTCATCCTGCCGTTGCGCGGAGCATGGACAGCTGGAGAAAGAAATTACCACAAGCTCCCTATTGCATCAAAGAAGCTGCGATCCTTTTTGAGAGTGGTGCAGCCAGTCAATGCGACGCCGTGGTGTGCGTGTCTGCACCTGAGCAAATGCGCGTCGAACGGGTCATAAAACGTGAGGGTATATCGGAGGAACAGGTGAGGGGCCGCATGAAGAATCAATGGCCGGGACAAAAAGTAGAGGAAGCGTCAGACTATGTAATCATCAACGACGGTAGCGTCTCTATTATCCAGCAAGTTCTAGTTATTCATGAGCAATTAGCGAAGCTCTAGCAAGGCCACGTTTTCTACGTGACTCGTGTGTGGGAACATATCCACCGGACGAAATTTCTTCAACTCGTACAATTCGCTCAGAAGCCGCATGTCGCGCGCCTGGGTTGCAGGGTCACAACTCACGTATACAATGCGCTTGGGTCGGGCTTCCAAAATTCGCGCAACAACATCTGCGTGCATGCCGGCGCGAGGAGGATCCGCTATCAGCACGTCTGGCGCGCCGTGCTCCTGGATGAACTGAGAAGTAAGGATGTCTTTCATGTCGCCAGCGTAGAACTGAACGTTTTCAATTCCGTTCAATCGCGCGTTTTCCCAAGCATCTTCGATCGCCTCAGGAACGTATTCGATGCCAACTACCTTGCTGGCCTGATCAGCCACGAACAATGCGATGCTGCCGGTTCCGGTGTAGAGGTCATAGACCGCATCTCCTTTTTGAATGTTGGCCCATTCATGCACGATTTGATAGAGCTTCTCGGCTTGGTTGGAATTCGTTTGAAAGAAACTTTTCGGGCCGATGTTGTAGGTTACATTTCCTTGCTCCTTTGGCTTTTCGAACGTTTCGGTCAGATTGGGATTGCCGTGAAAGAGTTCAACGGGGCAGTCGCTGTAACTGTCGTTCATTTTATCGTTTTGAACGCCCCAGCAAGAGACGATGGACGGAAATTGCAAACATGTTTCAGAAGCAAGTTTTCGTACGTCCTCACTCAGCTTCCTGGAGATCATCAATAGCATCCATTCGCCTTTGCGGTTGTTGCGCAGTACCAGGTTTCGAAGCTTGCCTTCCTGGTTGCGGGGATGGTTAAAGGAGATGTTTAACTCCTGAGCACGCTCAAAAATGAAGTTGCGAATCCGGTTATGTTCTTTGTCTTGCAGGTGGCATGCGTCGATGTGTACCACCCAATCGAACCTTCCGGGAACGTGAAATCCGAGGGCAGGTCCTTTTTCGATTTCTTTTTCCGAAGCGATTTCCTCGGGCGTCAACCAGCGTTCTTGCACGAAGGTGAACTCCAATTTGTTCCGATACTCAAAGGCTTCAGTACTCCCGAGAATTGGCTCTGATAGAATGTCTTGAAATCCACCGATGCGTCGGAGCTGTTCGTGCACGCGACGCTCTTTTAACTCCAGTTGTCGCGTGTATTGGAGGTTTTGCCAATTGCAGCCACCGCAATGTTGAAAGTGCGCACATACGGGATCCATGCGGTCCGTTGAGCGTTGCTGAATCTCCTCGACGACGCCTTGTTTCATCCCCTTTTTATTCCGCCTAAGTCGGAGGGAAACCACGTCGCCAGGCACGGCGTTTCGGGTCAGGTAAACGACGCCATCTTTCTTTCCGATGACATCTCCTTTGGCCGCTATGTCTACGATCTCAATGCCCTCTATGAGTGCGCCTTTCTTCATCAACCAAGCAGTTTATCGAGCAATACTTGTCGAAGGCTTCCAAGAATGTCTGCCTGCTCCTTGTTCTGATTGATCGATTCATCGAGCATCGCGATGCACTCATTTAGTGCACGTTCGTCGTCGATCTCCATTTGTTCGATGACCGTCATGGCTTCCAATATGGTCATGTAGTCGCCAATCGTAGCGGTTTCAACGAGTATGGTGACGTGCTCCGAAACGTCGAGTCCTGATTGCCACATCGCGTTCATCACCTGCGCATGGAGGCCTTGGTGTCCCTTGCTTTGTAGGATGCCTACCATGAGTTCGATGCAATTCGGGTCTTTCAAGTTGTGCAGTATTTTCTCGAGTAGCTGCTCTGTTTCTGAGTCTATTCCTTGCGTGTACAACGCAAACATGGGCTCAACCATTTCTGGACTTCCTAATTCTGGAATCTTCTTCAGCGCTGCGACGATTCTTCGCTGTTCTCCAGAATTTAAATCCCTGATTAGTCCGTCGATCTCTTTCTTTCGTTCTTCCATATCATCTTACAGGTTCCAGGCTCCATGCCTCAGGTCGGTCGTCAAAATGAATCTTGGTTTTAGCCCAAGTTGTCGCAAAAAGTTCTGAATTCCGGTAGTGTTCAAGCGCTTCCGGACCATCCCAATGACTATAGGTCATCAATACCCTCGGGTCATTTATATCGCGCATAAGAGCGACCGCATGACAACCCGGAAAGGCTTCAATTTTAGGCTTGGATGCCTCGAAGATTTCCAAAAATGCTGGAATGGAGGCTTCCTTGAATGTCATTTTCACAATGCGTATCATCCGAATGCGATTAGTACAGTTTCACCTTTGTGCAGGCCGAGCAAGTTGGCCGCGTTTCCTTGATTGATGGCGATTTCCAGATGGCCGGATGAATTGATCAAGGCCAGTCGATCGCCCGGTGCGGAGTCTGAATAGCGCCTCGATAGGCTGCTCATCTCATAGCCTTTCTGCACAAAACCAATCGTGAAATCTCGCCCTTTTCCAACCTGCTTGATGAAGTCATCGGTGATGTTGGAAATCGCGTTGCCGTATTTGTCAACGTAGATCACCACTCCACGGATGTAATCCGAACCTGTGACCGGTTGAAGAGAAAGACGGTCATCCAGCTTTTCTTTGCGCTTACCAATTACTTCCAAGGTTCCTCCTTTGGCAAGAAATACGCCTGCTTGGGTGTAGAGGTCACGCAAGGGGAAGTTCAAAGCATCGGTTTCGAGGTTCATGTTTAGGCTGACGATCAGGTCGGCATGACGGTCGGCGAGGAGATTGAAGAACCCATTGTCGGCTGTGATGATGAACTGACCTTGGTATTCGATGCCCAAATGTTCTATATCGTCGGTGGATTGCGTGCCGACCCCAACAAGATGAATGCTGCCTTTTGGGAAATAAGGCAGCATTGTTTTCAACATGTAGGCAGCCTCGGCAACATCGAAATTCGATACGTCGTGTGAAATGTCTAGCAATTGAGCGTCAGGCAGTTGTGTGATAATCCGCGCTCGAACCATCGCGAGGTAGTGGTCCTCGGTTCCCAAGTCGGATGTAAGGGTGATGATGGCCATGGATTCAGCTCGAAATCTCAGCTAGAAATTTATTTCTTTTGCGTAGCGCGAAAGTAGAAAAAGCACGAAGGCACCTTATTCAAAGTAGACACTTGCACGAGATCATTATCCAATTTGAAGACATTCATCCGGTAGACCTACTGGGTGTGAACAACGCAAACCTTCAAATTCTCAGAAAATTCTATCCCGGACTGAAGATCATCGCAAGAGGCGATCAGATCAAGGTGCTGGGCACCGACTACGATTTATCCTCCTTCGAGAAGGCCTGGAAAGATTTGGTTTCTTATCTCAACCAATACAATCGACTCACCGCGGTAGACGTAGAGAATATTCTGACCGAAGGCAAGGGCGATGCTATGGGCGATCCGGAAGTTTTACTCTATGGTTCGAACGGCAAAGTCATCAAGGCAAGAACGCCCAATCAAGTCAAGATGGTTGAGCTTATGCAGGAAAACGATATGATGTTCGCAACCGGACCGGCGGGAACGGGCAAAACGTATACGGCCGTTGCCTTGGCGGTGAAGGCATTGCGCGATAAGGAAGTTCAGCGGATCATTTTAACGAGACCGGCGGTTGAGGCAGGTGAGAGCTTGGGCTTTCTTCCCGGTGATCTGAAGGAGAAACTTGATCCGTACCTGCGTCCGCTCTACGATGCACTTTTTGATATGATTCCTCACGACAAATTGGTGAAGCATTTGGAACGCGGTGTGATTGAGATCGCTCCGTTGGCGTTCATGCGCGGACGCACGCTCGGCAATGCCTTCGTCATCCTGGATGAGGCCCAAAACACCAGCGAGAATCAGATGAAGATGTTCTTGACTCGGATGGGCAAAGGCTCCAAGTTTATCGTAACGGGTGATCAAAGCCAAATCGACCTTCCCAAGCACGTGCGAAGCGGACTATTTCACGCGATTCAGCTGTTGAAAGGAGTGAAAGGAATTGCACTCGTTGAATTGGATAAGCGAGACGTCATCCGCCACCGCCTGGTTGAAAGCATCATCGAGCGCTACGAGAAAAGTGAAGCCAAGGTCAAGAAACAAAAGGAATCATAATGGCGACAGCATTGAAGGAAACAAACTATCAGTTTCCCAAGCAAAGTAAGATGTACCGCGGGAAAGTGCGCGACGTGTACCACATTGGTGATCAACATTTGGTGATGGTAGCCAGCGACCGTATTTCTGCATTCGATCATGTTTTACCGGAGGGAATTCCATTTAAGGGCCAAGTGCTCAATCAGCTGGCTGCGCGCTTCTTGGATGCAACGAAAGACATCGTTCCCAACTGGATGGTCGCCGTTCCGGATCCGAATGTTACGGTAGGAGTGAAGTGCGATCCAATCAAGGTGGAAATGGTTATTCGCGGTTATTTGAGCGGACATGCCTGGCGCGAGTATAGAAGCGGAAAACGCATGATTTGTGGCGTGCCAATGCCCGATGGAATGCGTGAAAGTGATCCATTTCCCATGCCGATCATCACCCCGGCCACCAAAGCCGACGAAGGCCACGATGAAGACATTTCCAGGGAAGATATCCTCGCGAAAGGAATTGTACCTGAATCGATCTACGTTCAGTTGGAAGATTATACGCGCAGGCTATACCAGCGGGGAACAGAGATCGCAGCGCGACAAGGACTCATATTGGTTGATACAAAATATGAATTCGGCATCGATGCGCATGGAACGGTTCGATTGATTGACGAGATTCACACGCCCGATTCGTCCCGCTATTTCTACGCTGAAGGTTACAAAGAGCGTCAGGAGCGGGGAGAAGCACAACGACAGCTCAGCAAGGAATTCGTTCGTCAGTGGCTGATTGCAAATGGCTTTCAAGGATTGGAAGGCCAGCGCATGCCAGTTATTCCAGGGGAATTCATCAACACAGTAACCGAACGATATGTCGAGCTCTTTGAGAAGATCACAGGCGATAAATTCGTTCGTGCGGATACGGAACGGATCACGACCCGTGTCGAGTCAAACATCATGAATTGGATCGAAGAAAACCTTTGAGCTGACTACTTGGCAGCGTCGATCTCGTCGAAATAGGACTTCGTGTAATTCTTGTCGTATGTAAACTCCCTCTTCCTTTCGTCGAACGAAATGAGCGCCGATGGATATTCACTGAGCGCAGGGTCGTAGGTTGTTTCTTCCTTTGAAGTCATGCCAATATCAAACGGAAACTTGGTGAAGTCGTCGTAGTCTGCAGGCACCGTAGTATTTACGGAAATGCGTTTCGTGTAGTATCCTTTCTGGCTGAGTTGAATGGTGTAGATCTCTCCGCTGACAAGCGAAAATTTGAACTTTCCATTCTTCTTAGTTTCAAATGCATCGATGACTTTGTTGCCTTCAAACAGCTCCACCAATACGCCTTCCATGCCCTTGTCGTCAAAGGAAATCACACCGGAAATCTCCACCACTTCAAATGGTTCAACCGCCACACTGTCTTGTGCGAGCGATGGAATGCTGTTTGCTATCAAGAAGAGCAGAAATAGGTAGGTTGCCCAGCGTTTCATGACGTATTTAATTTGGGATCGATACTCTAAGTTGAGGAAAAAATCAACAAGAACTTAAAATACAGTCTCATATTCACCACCGTTATCTTGTTGATAATATGGGGAGTCTATGGGCTGAATATGCTTGTATCCTTCGATTTACGCGACTTTGGTGTACAACCGAGGACGCTTCACGGGGCGCTTGGAATTCTGTTTTATCCCTTGTTGCATGGCAACTGGCAACACCTGGTAGACAATTCAGTCACGGCGTTTGTACTGATGTTGGGGCTCTTCAGCTTTTATGGAAGATTGGCGTGGCCGGTCATCGGTTGGAGCTGGATCATGAGCGGTGTATGGATCTGGATTGCAGCGCGTGATGGAAATCACATCGGTTATAGCGGTGTCATTTACGCCTTGGCTTCCTTCATCTTTTTCTCGGGAATGTTTCGTCGTTACTACCGTTTGATGGCGCTGTCCTTGATCGTTGTTTTCCTATACGGCTCAATGATTTGGGGAATCTTACCGATTGATCCGGGCATATCATGGGAGGGTCACCTCTTCGGTGGAATAGCCGGCTTCATCCTTGCGTTGTATTACAGAACAGATGGTCCTCAGCGTCCAAGGTACAGTTGGGAGATCGAAGAAGAAGAATATGAATATCCTTTCTGGGAGGAAGATTTTCATGTTGAAAACCCTCAACGACGCATTCGCTACTACTTTAAACCGGGGAGGAAGGACGATACTACTGGCTCAGCATAACCGGCATCACCAGCATGACGATTTCTTCAGCCTTATCCATTTCTGAAGGAGAAAGCAATCCAGCGCGATTGGGTGCGCTCATGAGCAGTTTCACTTCATCCGACTCGAGGTTGTTCAACATTTCAATCAGGAATCGGCTGTTGAAGCCTATCGTAATGTCTTCGCCTTTGTAGTTGCAATTGAGGCGTTCCGTAGCCTCGTTGCTGTAATCCAAGTCTTCGGCTGAAATCTGAATCTCGCTTCCCTTAATCGCCAGGCGCACTTGGTGTGTCGTTTTGTTGGAGAAGATCGAAACGCGACGAATGCTGTTGAGAAACACCTGTCGGTCGATCAACATTTCGTTTGGATTCTCTTTTGGAATAACCGCTTCGAAATTGGGGTACTTCCCGTCGATCAGACGGCTGACCAACTTGAAGTTTTCGAAGACAAACGAAGCATTCGTTTCATTGTATTCGATTTCAACTTCGGTACTTAGGCTTGTAAGCAATGACTTGAGAAGATTCAATGGCTTCTTCGGCATAATAAACGTGCTTGCCTTGCCTGATTTGCAATCGTTGCGGTGGTACTTCACAAGTTTGTGCGCATCGGTGGCAACGAAGGTCAGACCGTTCTTCTCGAGCACGAAATAAACGCCACTCATCACGGGACGCAGCTCATCGTTGCCAGTAGCGAAGACCGTTTTGTTGATCGCATTGTAAAGGATTCCGCTGTCAATCGAAAGAGAAGAGGATGACTCCATTTCTGGAAGTCGAGGAAACTCATCGCCATTGGTGCCGGCCAATTTGTATTTACCGCTATCCGAAGCCACCTCAATTCCAAAAGTCTTCTCGTCAATGGAGAAAGTCAGCGGCTGATCTGAGAACGTCTTGAGCATATCCACCAACAGCTTAGCTGGAACGCATACACGCATGTCATCATCAGCCTTTTCCAAGGCGATTTCCGAAATCATGGTAGACTCAAGATCCGAACCCGAAACGGTCAAGGTCTTGTCCTTAATGTTGAACAAGAAATATCCAAGAATAGGAAGGTTGCTGCTGGTGTTGAGCACCCCGCTGATCGCGTTCAACTGCTTCAATAAGTTGGAACTGGATACGATGAATTTCATGCTGTAGTCGTCGTTTTAAATGGGCTTCGACAGGATGCCGAATGCTGGCAAATATAGATTTTTAGGTATAAGATTTTGGACGATTGAACCGCCAGTTTTCCGACGGTTTTACACAGGATCGATGAAGTTGATTCCTTTGGTGAGTTTGTCGAAAATGGCATACTGGCCAATGACCAATTCGTTCGAGTCAATCCACAGGTACAAACGGTCTAAGTCGTAGTCGATTTCATTGCCTTCTGGGTCGTATCCCTCTTTGATCGGTTTGCGAAACCCTTGAACCATGGTTCTTCCTCCTGCCCGGTTGGTTACAGCCAGTTTGAAAATAGGCTCGCTGAGCTTCACAGAATCAAGAAAGGCCTCCGACTTGGTTTCTTCGTAGCTTTCGAAATGTATCATTTCGTAACTCTTAAGGTATGCGCTCAACATGAATGAGTCGATGGAAGGAGCAGAAACCCAAGGCGTGCCCACGAACACTTCAAAGCCGTTGTCGCCCCGTTCAATTTTTACGTTGCGCTCGGGATGATCTATAAAGGTCATTTCAATACGCTCCAGCTGCGGTTGACTATACTCAAAGATTCCGCGATCGCGCCACTCAAGTAAGTTGGTGAAATAGCGTGGAGTAAGGAAGCCATGAAATCCTTCGATGTGCATCAAGAATGGTCGGCTTGATCCCTTCATCAACATGAAGGTTCCTGTGTGTTCCTTATCTGGCCCGCCGACGTAGTAGGACTTGATCAGTTCATTCTCATTGTAGATCTCAACAAGCGTATGACTTGCGATGATGTTCTTGTTTACGGTAGACATCATTTGCTCTGAAATCGGCGCGCGCACCGTCAGTTTCCTCATCGTGGTCAGCAAGGTTTCAATGGCATCGGGACGAGCTTTATACAACTCGTTTACAATCCAAACCCCCTCTGCTTTCCTCAATTCAATCCGCTCACCCGCTTCGTCGGTCAGGATGATCTGGTCAACCATTGAAGTGTCTTGAAGTGCAAAGTCTGATCGTTCGCTTCGAATGGTGGAGGTGGAGTCTTGACGTGTCACATACATCGTAATGGCCGCAAGCGCCAAGAGCAAAACCAATCCTATACCTACTTTCTTCATTTCGTCATTTGTTTACTGCGCATACTTTCTTCTTCGGAGGTACATTCTACCCAAGCCAGTCCCGAGTATCAGTAGAATTGGAAAGGCGGTGTTAAACGCCTGCCAGAAGTAACGTTCTTCGTCGATTTTGGTTTGGTCCAACAGTCTCAACTTGATCTCCTTGCTGCGCACATTCATGAGTCCGCTGTCGTCCATGAGGTAATTCATCGCATTCAATAGAAACTCCCGGTTTCCGTAGACTTCTTCGGTGTATTTGTAGTAGCCCAAGGTGAAGAATCGATCTTCGATTCGGTTGACCTCATTGGCGATGATGTCACCATCTGCCACCACCACCATCTTTGTCGGAAGACTGCGGTCCCTGAATTGAATTCCATCGTCTTCCAGGATCTTCTTCGGCAAGCGATTTTTAAAGACGGACTCGAATACTCCTTCAAGCAACACAGCTGTTGGGAGTGGGCCTTCATTGAATTGCTCATACCGAGGCGTCTCGCGCAGAATGTTGAAGCTAACTCGTGTGGGGGCCTTCACAGTTCGGGCCTTGTCGCTCGATGAAAGCAACACGGTTCCGGTAACTCCTTCACGCTCTACAAGCTCTAGGGTGCTCGCAAATTCCGTTTTTACCCGGTCTATGTTTCTAGATATCGGATGCGCTTCATTTCCGATCAACATGGGCATGTAATACCACGTGAACATCTCATAGTTCGGTTGATCGCCAATCATTCCGGTAACGATCGGGATCGGTAGGGCCTCCAAGTCTAAGATCAAATCATTGTTAAGGCGCACACCATATTTAAAGAGTTGATCCTCCAGGTTGTGCTTGAGCACCAAGCCCATGGTAAACTGGCTTCTTTTCAACGAATCCATTCGAGCAAATACTGGATCGATGCACCAAAGCACTTTGCCTCCGCGCATCACGAATTGATCGATCACGAATTTGTCTTTCTCAGAAATCGCGCTATCGGGCTGAGCCACGATGATCGCATCAAAATTGTTTAGCGCGCCGAGTTGCTCGTTGATCGTAACGCGTTCCACAGCATAAAACTCCGAAAGCGCTTGTGTTGCATCAGCTGTTCGCAAGGCATCCAGTTCGCTGTGGCCTTCGATGAAGGCAATCCTCAAGTCGCGCTTTTCAGCGAGCTTTTTAACCGATGAAATGAATGCATACTCCAGCTGTTGAATAGAGGAATTGATCATTTCCTCTTGGTTGATGCCGGCCTGACCTCGCAGCAATTGAATCGGCGTCTCTTTTCCGCCATACGCCATGATCGCTCCGGGGAAAATAATTTGTTCGCTGACTTTGTCACCGGTGCGCATACGGACGTTGGTGAACTGCAATCCTTCTTTTGTCAGAGTCTTGTAAACCTCGATCCGCTCTTGTTCATCCGGACTTGCAGACGGATTGATGAATTCGTACTCGACCATCCCGTCGGAATAGGCCCGAAATTCATCCAGCATTTCCTTGACCGCATCGCGCAGCTCTTGAAATTCAGTCGGGAGGTTTCCTTCAAGATAAACGCGTACAAAAACGACATCATCCAGATTTTCAAGTGACTCAACCGTGGCATCGGAAAGGGTATAGCGCTTTTCCGCAGTGAGATCGAAGCGCTCAAATACGAACCCTCCGAGGTAATTCAGAAGCAGCACGGCGGCAACCGATATGGCCAGCATTCCCAGGTCGGTCCACTTCTTCGAGTGCGTGCTATTTCCTCCTGCTTGACTCACCACTTTCTGCTTTCAAGTCGGGTTTTGGTAAAGAGAAGGAACAGGAAGATCAGACTTCCAAAGTAGAGCACATCGCGTGTATCAACGACCCCTCTGCTGATCGACAAATAATGTTCGTTGATGCCAAGCTTGATAAACGCTTGCTCGATCACACCGGAAGGAAGAAAGGCGCTCACCGAATCGAACCCGATGAACATCACGAAGCTCAGAAACGCCGCAAGTATGAAGCTGATGATCTGGTTGTTCGTCGTAGACGATGCGAATAGCCCAATTGCCACGTAACAACCTGCAAGGAAGAGCAACCCGATGTAAGAACCCAGTATGCTTCCTGAGTCAAGGTTTCCGGCCGGACTGCCAAGCTTGTAAACCGAATAATAATATACGAACGTAGGAAGGATGGCGATGGTGGTAAGGGTCCAACCCGCGAGAAATTTGGCCAGAACGATTTGCCAATCACTCAGCGGCTTGGTCATCAACATTTCAATCGTGCCCGTCCGTTGTTCTTCTGCAAACAAGCGCATCGTTACAGCAGGACAGAGGAATAAGAAGACCCAAGGCCCGAGCGTGAAGAGCGCATCGAGGTTGGCAAACCCACTGTTGAGCACGTTCATATCGATTGGAAACACCCACATGAAAAGCCCAACAGCACACAAAAACACGGCAATCACCAGATATCCGATGAGGGAGGAAAGGAAGTCGCTGATTTCTTTACGGAGTAGACTTAGCACCAATTCTGCCTTAAGGCGCCAAATATACAGGCGATAAAAGGTCTCAATAGGCAAAATGAGTTATTGGTTATCAACCTCGGTTGTTGATGGAGCTGGTTAAGCGCTTGGTCGTATAGTCCTTCGATGTGCGCTACATTTGCGGCCCTTTTGGCTTAGGATATGATTATTCAAAAATTCGGTGGCACATCTGTAGGCGATGCAGCGCGTATCAAGAACGTTGCGTCGTTGATTACTTCAGATGACCAGCAGCGCATCGTTGTCTTGTCAGCCGTGGCCGGCACTACCAATAGCCTTACAGAAATCGTCGACCTCCTTTACAAGGGAGAAAAAGAGAAGGTCAAGCTGGTTGTTGACCAATTGCGTGAACGCTATGAGGCCTTGGTTGGCGCTTTGTTCTCCGGTGATAAGGGAAAGAAAGATGCTCAAGAGCTTCTTGAGAGTCATTGGAACCATATTCTTTCGTTTACCCTCGACATGTTCACTCGTTTTGAGGAGCGCACCATTTTGGCGCAGGGAGAATTGATTTCAACCATGCTGATGAAGCTTTACTTGGATGAGCAAAAGGTTGAAGCAGAGTTGCTGCCAGCACTCGACTTCATGCGCATCGATCAGCAAGGCGAACCCGATATGTGGTATGTCAAGTCGAATTTGGAACGCCTCACCAAAGGATCTACCCGGCTCTACATTACGCAAGGCTACATCTGCAGGAACCACTTTGGCGACATAGACAATTTGAAGCGCGGAGGAAGCGATTACACCGCGAGTATTGTTGGAGCTGCTATCAAAGCGGAGGAAGTACAAATCTGGACCGACATCGATGGAATGCACAACAACGATCCTCGTGTGGTCAAGAATACGAGGCCCATTGCGCGCCTTACTTTTGACGAAGCAGCGGAGCTGGCATACTTCGGTGCGAAAATTTTGCACCCGACGAGCATCGTTCCTGCGCGAAACGCAGGCATTCCTGTTCGCTTGAAAAACACCCTCGACCCAGCCAAAGAAGGTACCCTCATTTCGAACGAACCTTCTGGAAAATCCACAAAGTCTGTGGCTGCCAAGGACGGCATCACGGCCATTAAGATCAAGAGCGACCGAATGCTCTTGGCGTATGGCTTTCTTAGAAAAGTGTTTGAAGTCTTCGAGCGCCATCGCGTGTCGATCGACATGATCACAACGAGTGAAGTAGCTGTTAGTCTAACCGTTGACGAAGCGGGCGACATCTCCAACCTGGTCGACGAACTTCGAGAATATGGGAATGTAGAATTGGAACGGGATCAAACGATTGTTTGCATTGTTGGTCATCTCTTACAGGAAGAACCGGGTCACGCGGCACGCATTTTCGATTCGTTGAAGGATGTGTCGTTGCGCATGATCTCCTATGGAGGCAGTAAAAACAACATCTCGATCCTCATCGATTCCTCTGAAAAAGAACGCGCACTCAAGGCCCTCAACGCAGGCATATTCGGATTGGAAGCATGATCACGGAACAGGATATTCAACGGTTTCAAGGGTGCGATACGCCATTCTATTTTTATGATTTAGAGGGCCTGCGCAAGCATGTACAAGCCATCCAGACGGAGGCACGGTCGAGCGGCTTCCATGTGCATTATGCCATGAAAGCCAACAGCCTTCCGAGCATCTTAAAGCTTGTTTTAGATGAGGGGTTGGGTGTAGATTGTGTAAGCGGACAAGAGGTGCAAGCAGCCTTCGACGCAGGTTTTCAGCCCAATCAGGTTGCCTTTGCAGGCGTCGGCAAATCAGATCAGGAAATTGAACTGGCGATTGAGCACGACATTTTTAGCCTGAATGTAGAGTCGGTTGAAGAGCTTCAGGTAATTCAAGAGATTGCATCCCGAATGGGTAAAACCGCCCGAATCGCGTTGCGTCTAAACCCGGACGTTGATGCCAAGACGCATAAGTACATCACTACCGGACTAGAGGAGAATAAGTTTGGAATCAGCGCCTGGCAATTGGAAGAAGCGATGCAGTTGATCAAGTCGAGTGCATCGATCGAACTTACGGGATTGCACTTTCATATAGGCAGCCAGATTCAGAGCTTGGAGCCTTTCCGCAATCTCTGTGCGCGCATCAACGCATTGAATGAAAAATTCTTGGATGCAGGATTCAACATCCGCCACATCAATGCAGGCGGAGGATTGGGATTGGATTACAACACACCAGATAATCCGGTTAATCCTGACTTAAAGGCATTTTTCAAACTATTCTCTGAACTACTGACACTCAATCCAAACCAACAACTCCATTTCGAACTCGGGCGTGCCATCGTTGGAAACTATGGTGACTTGATATCCCGGGTGCTGTATGTAAAACGCGGGATCAAAACAAATTTCCTGATTCTCGATGCAGGCATGACGGAGCTGATTCGCCCGGCGCTGTATCAATCGGTACATAAAATCGAGAACCTCTCTGGCAATGGAGAGACGCAGGAGTTATACGATGTAGTAGGCCCGGTTTGTGAGAGCAGCGACTGCTTTGGGAAGGCGATTCATTTGCCGACAAGCAAGCGGGGAGACCTGATTGCAATTCGTACCGCGGGTGCCTACGGCCAGTCAATGGCCTCAAACTACAACCTTCGCACCCTGAAGGAAACCCTCTATCGCGGGTGAATTTTGTTAAGCTTTTAACTAGCACTGCTTCGCGCCTAGTTTTCAAGTACTTTTGCCTAAATTTTCAATTTCTTATTTAATTTTTTTTCCGTGAATATTTATGTAGGCAACCTGAATTTCAGGTTGGAAGTAGAACAGCTTGAGCAAGCGTTCGCCGAATACGGTGAGGTTAGCTCTGCTAAGATTGTTATGGACAGAGAAACCGGTCGAGCAAAAGGTTTCGGGTTCATTGAAATGCCAAACAGTGAAGAAGCTCAACGTGCGATTGACGCACTAAATGGCTCTGAATTGATGGGCAGGGAAATGCGCGTTAACGAGGCTCGTCCAAGGTAAGTGCATATATTGATCTAGAAGAAAATCCCGGTCAGGTTTGGCCGGGATTTTTTATTTTGAGCCGTTCATGTCAAGCCTCGAATTCAGACCAAGGTTTCGATTTCACTCAGCGCTTAGCATTGAAGAGATCGCCGATCGCATGAAGGGGTACCACGCCCAGCTAGGAGATCAATCCATTCTACTTAAGAAGGTCAAGAACCATCTGGTCGTGGATATCGCACCGGATTACCGGCATTTTTGGTCGCCCCACATGGATGTGAACTTAGAGCACGACGACGACGTTAACATGACGCAGGTTCGTTGCTTGATCGGGCCTGCACCCACTGTCTGGACCATGTTTATGTTTTTCTATGGCTTCTTTGGTTTCATGTCGTTCGTCGGGCTTACCTTAGGTCTGTCTCAATGGACGCTCCGGAAACCGATGTGGGGATTTTGGTTCTTACCGATTGCCTTGATTGGAATGGCCATGATGTATTTCATTTCGTTTGAAGGAAAGAAATTGGCCCACGACGATATGCGTCGCCTCAAGAAATTTCTGGATGATGCGTTGGGTTGCGATTGTTTTGCGCTGGCCGAAGAACAGCGAATAGATTGACTTGTTAGAGCATTATGAAAGGATTCAGATTCAAGCAATACGAAGATGAGGGAGGAAAGACCCCGTTTGAAAAGCTCTTGGATTTGTTCATGGAGTTGCTCACCCACACAAGCGGAGATGTTGACGAGGCCATCGACTGGCTGAGGGAATTGGATGAGGAGTATCAGTTGACAGACGATCGTTATACGATCGACGACTTCATAGAAGAACTGCATAGAAAAGGATTCATCAAATCAGGGAAGGGTGGCGGCGCTGCGCTGACGGCGAAGTCGGAACAAGTTATTCGAAAACGCTCGCTTGATCAAGTCTTTGGGAGGTTGAAGAAGTCGAAATCAGGTGGACATAAGACCAACAAAACGGGCCGGGGAGATGAAGTGTTGCCTGAAACGCGTGGCTACCAGTACGGCGATTCGCTCGACCGAATAGCCTTGACTGAAAGCATGCGCAATGCTCAAATCAATCATGGTATCGACGATTTTCATCTCAATGAAGAAGACTTGGTTATTCGGGAAATGGAGCATAAATCAACGACATCAACCGTCTTAATGATCGACCTGAGTCACTCTATGATCCTCTATGGCGAAGACCGCATCACGCCGGCCAAAAAAGTAGCCATGGCTTTGGCCGAATTGATCACGACCCGCTATCCAAAAGACACATTGGACATCATTGCATTTGGCAACGATGCTTGGGCTGTGAGCATCAAAGACTTGCCTTATTTACAAGTAGGTCCATTCCACACAAACACCGTTGCCGGATTGGAATTGGCGATGGAACTATTAAGGAAAAAGAAGACCTCCAACCGACAGATCTTCATGATTACCGACGGAAAGCCTTCTTGCCTGAAAGAAGCGAATGGTACGTATTACAAAAACAGCGTTGGTCTCGATCCGAAAATCGTCAACAAGACCTTGAATCTGGCCGCTGCCGCCCGGAAGGCAAAGATTCCGATCACCACTTTCATGATTGCCCGAGACCCATACTTACAGGATTTCGTGAAGCGGTTTACGGAAGCGAATCAAGGGAAGGCGTTTTACACAAGCCTCAAAGGATTGGGTGACTTTGTATTCGAGGACTACGAGAAGAACCGGCGAAGGAACGTCCGATAACTTATTGCGCGATCAACGGTAGACCAAGAATTTCATCGATGGAACTCGCGGTGATGATGTACTGACCAGCCGGGATTTGCTTGCTTGCAGCCACGGATATTTTATCGCCCTTGACCGTCAATGTCTCACTGATGTAATACTCGTTTCCGTTGGGATCCCGAGCTACGAGCAGCGCACGCTCGTTGTTGAATTGGCTCAAGCTTACTTTAAAAGTACCAGGGTCATTGGGGTTTTTCGCGGCGATCACTTGACCTCTTGCAAGACGATCCTTTCCATAGAAAACCGGCGCGATGGGAGAGAAGGCGCTGTCTCCGGAATTGAAAATTTGCTTGATGCGGTAGTAGGACCATCCAAGCAACGGATTGCTGTCGATTTCGAAGAACTCCATGACTCCCGGCTCGAAGCCTTCGTCGCCAATAATCTTATACGAAAGGAACTTCTTGGCATCTCGGCTGCGTTGAATGTCGAAGATTTGAATCTTGTCGCGCGCCTTGGTTTTCCAAGTAATCTTGATGTGATCATCCTTGCTGTACACCGTGAAATCCTGTAGCAACGACTTAGAGCCTCCGTACTGATTTGCTTGAGGTGCAAAACCAACTAGGAAGGCAAAGGTTAGTATCAGGAAGTATCTAAGGTTCATCAACAGGTTAAGTAGATCCTACAAGGTTTGTTTACGGTCATTTCACCAAAATGTTTAATCCCATTAAGTCGTCGATTGATGAGGCCGTAATGGTGTACATACCAGGTTCAAGTTCCGAGTTTGCTTCGATATAAAGTCCCTTATTGGTGGCCCGTATGATTTGATCATAAAGATGTTCTTCACCGCTCTGATCTCGGAGCACTAATATATAACTCTTACCGTCATGCTCGAACAAGGATATTTTTTTCGTTCCTTCTCCTACAAGTGCCTTAGGCACAATGGCTTCACCCTTCCTTAGATATTGTATTCCTATAAAGACAGGAATTGCGGGTGTGTAATTTGTGGCTCCCGCGCTCGTGACCTCACGTATTCTGTAGTACGACCAGCCGGCATACGGGTCGAAGTCAACCTCAAAGTATTTGCTGGGCGTCATCGATGGATCAACACCGGGCGTCTTTTTCCAAACAACATAGTCACGGTTGTTTCTGCTCTTCTCTAGATAATAGTTTTCTACGGAAGCGCCTTCAACCGGCATCCAAGCTACCTTGACCTGGTCGTTCGGATCATCTGGATAGACGTAAAACTCCTGAAAATTCTTTAGCCCCTCGTTTTTCGTGTCAACACGAAATGAAAGACTGAAGAAGGTCAGCAGTATGATCAGAAATGGGCGCATGGTAGCGAAGCAAATGAACGTACATTTCACATGTGCATGCTCCGAGTCATTCAAACCTTTCAACAAGTCTGGTTTGAATTGTGAAACTTTTTAGTGCTTATTTGTTCCTCTACAACACAAATCATCGGATGACGGAACCAAAAACGTTAGGAGAGCTCAAGAAAGCGGGATATAGAAGTCGCAATGTGAAGCAAGAGCTGAGAGAAAACCTACTTCAAGCGATCGATGAACGTCACAACCCTTTTGAAGGGGTTGTAGGATATAACGACACGGTGATCCCCCAACTGCAACGAGCAATCCTGGCACGTCACAATATAAGCTTGCTTGGACTCCGCGGCCAAGCCAAGACCACCATAGCTCGGATGTTGACGAATCTGCTGGACGAGTACGTTCCGATCATTGCCGGAAGCGAGCTGAACGAAGACCCATTCCATCCGATCACTCAAGCGTCAAAAGATCGTGTTGCTACAGAAGGAGATGGTCTTCCGATCGATTGGTTGCACCGATCCGACCGCTACACAGAGAAACTCGCTACGCCCGACGTTTCGGTGGCCGATTTGATTGGCGATTTAGACCCGATCAAAGCCGCAAACATGAAGCTGAGTTTTTCGGATGAGCGCGTCATTCACTATGGCCTCGTGCCACATGCCAACCGAGGTGTGTTTGTGATCAATGAGCTGCCTGACTTGCAACCTCGAATTCAAGTGGCCCTCTTCAACATCCTTCAAGAAGGCGACATTCAAATCCGTGGATTCAAGATGCGTTTGCCGCTGGACCTCATGTTTGTATTTACTTCCAATCCGGAAGACTACACCAACCGAGGTTCGATCATCACCCCGCTTAAAGACCGCATTCAAAGTCAAATCATCACACACTACCCATTGACTCTGGATGACTCACGCCAAATCACGAGGCAAGAAGCTTCTGTGCTGCAAGAACAGTCTATTCGAGTAGAAGTACCTGCCTTGATCGACGACATGATTGAGCAGTTGTCCTTCGTTGCGCGGGAAAGTGAGATGGTTGATCAGAAGAGTGGAGTGTCTGTTCGACTCAGCATCACGGCATTTGAAAACCTCATGGCGACGGCCGAGCTGAGAGCCATAAAGAACAAAGAGCCGCACACAATGGCTCGCGTAAGCGACCTCATCGGTACGATTCCAGCGATTACTGGCAAAGTTGAACTTCTCTATGAAGGTGAGCAGGAAGGTGCCATAGCGGTGGCGCATCAGATCATCCGACAAACCATTCGGCAGGCATTCCTGAACATCTATCCCAATCCCGAACGCCTTTCAAAACGAGAGCAAGGCTCTCCCTACGACCCGATCATCGATTGGTTTTCGAGCAATGAACTCGATGTAGATAACGAGGCGTCGAACCAAGATTATCAATCTGCCTTGCTCGGCATAGGCCCTTTGGTGCAATTCGTTGAAGCCTACCAGGAAGAACGCTCAAAGGAGCAGAAAGCGCTGCACTGCGAGTTTGTGCTGCACGCCTTGGCTGAGTATAGCCTGATCAGCAAGAAAAGCTACTTGGGCAAAGTCAATTTCAATGACATGTTGGGGTCGATGTTGTCCTAAGGCATCAGCACCTTCGCCAAAGCTTCATAAGCGTTCAGCGCGCGCGCATTGATCGCGATGTCATCTACATTTTGCTTGTCGTCCTTTCCTGAGATCTTGACTTTCTTACCTGATAAATCATAGCCGGTATCATTCAACAACTGCTTCAATTCGGCTGCAGTAAGCTCCGGTGCGTATGCCCAAATCAATGCGGCCACACCCGAGTAAACCGGAGCGGCCATGCTCGTACCGCTTCGGAATCCGTATTTGTTTGATGGGAGCGTAGAGTAGATGTCTTTCCCGGGCGCAAAAATGTCTACGGATTCATTGCCATAATTCGAGAAGTTGGCGATCATCTTCGACTTTTTCTTCGGCGCCAAGGCACCTACCGTTACGTAACTCTTGCGTGCGTCCTCGCTCAAGCCGTCGGTGTTCGGGTAGTTGCTGACTACATCGTTGTCTTCACTGTCGTTGCCCGCAGCGTGCACGATCAAGACATTGTTCTTGGCTGCATATTCCAATGCTTCATATACAAGTTCCTGATGCGGTGAAAGTCCTTTACCAAAGCTCATGTTAATGATGTTGGCACCGTTGTCTACCGCGTAGCGAATGGCGTTGGCGACATCTACATCGCGTTCGTCTCCATCTGGCACGGCGCGCAAAACCATCAATTCCACAACATCAGAAGCTATGCCTTTCGCTGGATGATCATTGGCTCGCCCAGCACCAACAATTCCGGCGACGTGTGTTCCGTGTTCAGCGTGTTCGCCTCCGTAATGGTTGTTGCCGTAAAACTTGTCGCCCGGTTTTAAGTGTGGTTTTGGGTCGTAGTCAAAGTTGAGGTAGTAATTCTTGTATTTACCGGTCATCGAACCCATTTCACTGAGGTCGTCTTCGCTGATGTTGAGTGTTCTGAAAATGAAGATGATCTTCTTTGCCTTCTTCACGTCTTCGTTGGTGGCCTTCAGTTTCTTTACTTCCTTGTAGGTGTATTCTTCTTTTCCCAATTCCGCCTTTATTGTGCTGTCAACCTTTGCATAGACCAGACTGAATTGCTCCATGCTGGTCTGTTCCTGCGCGCTTTCGTTGTAGATTTTGGCTGCCGTCTCCATTACGTCCTTGGTCAGCCAATCCGGATAAGACGCTCCACTTTTCTCCAATTGCTTTGCGGCGCGTAGCACTCGCGTAGCTTCAAGATTGTCATAAATGACGTCCTCGCCATCCGGGTCTACCAGAAAATTCCAGCCGTGGACATCGTCCGCATATCCATTCTGATCGTCATCCTGTCCATTGTTTGGAATTTCATCTGCATTGACCCAAATCTGATCTTTCAAATCTTCATGCTCGGTGTCGATGCCTGAGTCAATGATGCCTACTACGATTTTTTGCTTCGGTTCCTTTCCCGCGATCAACTCATCGAAGGCCTTGTTCGTGCCAACACCATATGCTTTGGCTTTGCGATAGGTAAGGTGAAACCATTCCTTCTTTTTGTCGCCTTTAAGCTTTCCACCGACCTCATCGGCCGATTGAAGCGACTGTCCTCGAAGACTGATGCTGCCCATAGATAGCACCATAGCTAGTAGCAACCGTATCATCATGCTTGAAAAATTTGCTTTCAAACAAACGGAATTCTTTCCGCTTTGTTGGTCTTAATTGTGTCGGATGCGCTCAGATTTGGATGAGCGGTTGACGCGATCTATGTGCTATTTTTAAACCGTGAAGTATTCTGTAGTCGACATCGAAACCACCGGAGGCAGCGCCAAGCGCGATGGGATTACAGAAATTGCCATCATCGTTTATGATGACGACAAAGAGATCGATCGCTATGAGACGCTTGTTCAACCAGCGGGTATCATACCTTACAAAATTGTCGAACTAACCGGTATTACGAACGAAATGGTCGCCGACGCGCCACCGTTTTCAGCCATTGCGAAAGAGGTGTGGAACCGGACACACGATACCGTTTTTGTAGCGCACAACGTCAATTTCGATTACAGCTTCATCCGCGAGCAATTCCACCAGATTGGAGTTTTGTGGCGTCCTAAAAGGCTGTGCACCGTTCGACTATCGAGGAAGCTCATGCCCGATCTTTATTCTTACAGCTTGGGGAAAATAGCTGACCAATTGGGTTACGTTATCGAGTCGCGTCACCGCGCGATGGGGGACTGCGATTTCACCGCTCAACTCTTCCAGAAACTGCGTAGCATGGACAACATTGATGTCATCGCTAAGATGCTCAATCCTCGTTCGCGTGAGGCGACGATGCCGCCCAATTTCAACCGCGAGCGATTTGACCGACTTCCTGAAACGCAAGGAGTGTACATCTTTAAAGGGAGCAAAGGCAGGGTGCTCTATGTTGGAAAGGCGAATAACCTGAAGCAACGGGTATCCGACCATCTCCGCGGCAATACACATACAGGATTCAAGAGTCGCTTCGCGGAGCAGATCGAGGACTTGGAATGGATCGACTGTCCGAACGAATTGATTTGTCTGCTCACCGAAGCCGAACAAATCAAGAAATACTGGCCTCCATACAACCGAGCTATGAAGCGCGTTTCGCTCAACTGGGGTGTTTACAGCTATGTAGACCAGAATGGATACAAGCGCTTTTCCATCGGTCGTGTAGGGAAGTGGGACCGCCCTTTGATTTCGTTCCAGAGCCAATTGGAGGCACGGATGCGAGTGGAGTTTGTCTGCATCAAATTCGAATTGTGTGAACGTCTCTGCGGACTGCAGGAGTTGGATGGACGATGCCTCGGAGAATATGGTTCTTGTCAACTCGCCTGCATTGGGGATGAGAGCCCTGCGGACTATAACATACGTTACCAGCGCGCCATTTTCGAATTGACCGAGGAGGGTAAAAACCTTGTCATCAAAGGTCGAGGGTTTGAAGAAGGGGAGTCGAGTATCGTTTTGATCGAAGCTGGACGGTATAAAGGTCACGGACTCATGCCCAACGACGTGGAGATCTCATCCATAGAAGACGTCAAGTCCTTTATCCACACAGGTTACGACGATCAGGACATTCAATCGGTCATCCTTGGACAACTTGCGCGTCAGGCGAAAGACATGGAGGTCTTGATCCTTCATTCCTGACGACCAAACAACGCTTGGAGTTCCTGAAGTACTTGTTGGTTGTGTTCGCTCTGCATGGAGTTGATGATGCGTTCTTGTTCCTTTTCGGTGAGGTGCCAACTCAAGCTTACGGGGTTGGTTTCAGATCGTTCCATGATAAAATCCTTGACGATGATTACTCCATCATACCATTCATACGCGAGCCGAATGTTGTCTTCCATCTGGTAGTCTTGCACGTCTAGCACGGTATTGTAAAAGGTGCTGAATGGTGCTGTAATCGACTCCCACAAACTTCGCGTGTCATCTTTTTGCAGGTCGATGAACTTCTCTTGATCGCGCACCTGAAGAATGAGAATCCCGCTGGTGTTTTCATGCAACCAATTCCTAAATGAATAAATGAATTTGATCGTGTTACCAATTCCGAAGTTGTCTCGAATGCCGGCGTCCAAGACCTGAATGGGAGGTTTGGTCGGTAAGGTTGCCGCAGGAAATACATAGGGGAACGTGGCGCTCATTCGGAGTGCAGAGATGAAATTCAGTCCTGCGCTATTCTGTTTTCCGAACAGCCGATAGAACTCGACGTTTTCGTTGAGTTGCCCTGGACCAGTGTTGTGTCCGAGATAAGACACCCCTTGGGATGCAATCACCAGCTTTCGTCCATCGTCGCTGATGGTAGGGGCGAGAACCATCATCGGCACCTCGGCATAGAACTCGAGCGCTGTGTATTCTTCAAGTGTTCGATCGAGCCAACCGCGCGTGTCTTGATTGAATTTCCGCTCGAAGGCATGCCCTCGATCAAACGTGTAGCGCTGTCCGTTCTTTTCGAAGCGGCGTATGCGAAAGAAGACATCGTTTAGGACCAGCGTTGCCGCTACAGGATTTAGCTTGTCCTCGGAAATGTCATTGACAAGTGAGTCGACGGTCAACGACATCGGTTCCTTATCGTTTCGGTAATAGTATTCGCGCAGATATGCGGCGCCCAACATTCCCCCGGACGAGCCGGAAATCAAGACGCAATTGCGCCAAAGCGCGCCTTGTGTTGAATCCGTTGCATGGTAAAGGCTGAGCAGCGTCCAAATGGCTGATCGCAATCCGCCACCCGGAACGTTCAGGATGACCGCAACAGGCTTTTTCTCTTCCGTTCTGTTCTTCCAATTCTGGAGGTAGCGCAATCCATTTTTGATGTCTTCCTTATAATAATCGTCGTTCTCTTGCAATGCTAACAACGACTCATGATTGTATTCGCTCAAGCCAGCGCTAAGGTCAAGGCCGATCGGGCGACTCGCGACACTAAAGAACGAGGTTTGTGATAGAAGATTGATGATGAGCAATACTGCAATGATGGCCACCGTCGTCCACCCTTTAAACCAGCTGTAAAACGCTGAGGTCAGCATGATCGAAATCGTGAAAAAGAGAAGAATGCTTGCCGCAGCCGGAATCATGAGCAGGGAGTTGTCTTGAAACCAAGCCAAGAGCAGGATTGTGATGATCACCCCAGCTTGGAAGAGGGAAGCGTTGATCCGATTTTGAGAGAACACTTGCTCCAGGGTCTGTCGTTCGTAATGACTGCTATCACGGGCCAGTGTTGGTCGTCCCCAAGTGTTCAGGTAGCTCACTACTTTCCATTCTTTCCCTGAGCGTTGATCAATCTTTTGCCATTTCTGTTGACGCGAAAACAAATCCTGTACAGGGTTAATGGTTCCTTCCTTGTCTTTTTTTCTGAGGATGTAGTAGGCCGTGTTTCGATTGGTCAAGATGAAATACAGAAGCGTGAATGCAATAAAGGAGATGTTACCTACGATGAGGCCAAGTATGTTCAGCGCGATCTGCCATGGATCCACCTTCTCAAACTCCAATTGAAATTGAACGATTGAGATGATGTAAAGTATTGTAAAAGAGGCTGGAAGAATGACGTTGTTCACGCAATACTTATAGAATGGCCTGCTTAGCGTTGCAAGGAATGGAAAGCGGAATCCGTTCACCACGTAACTCGAAAGATTAAAGGCCATGATGAACCCGCCGATGGCCAGGCCGATGATGAAATGCGACCAGAAATCGACGTCGCCCATGTACTCGGGATAAAGGAATAAGTATGGGATGCCATACTTGAGGAGCAACTGCTTCGTGATAAAACCAAATAGGATCAGCCAAAACAGAAGAAGCATCAAGTTCTTCTTGAGGTGGACAAACAAGAGTTGAACAGGGAAGAAGAAGACGATCTTTTCCCAGAGCTTGAATTGCTTGTTCTTGTCTGTTGGTGTCATACGTCAAAAAACGCTCGTCTTAAAGATAGACGAGCGTTTCAGAGTGTTTGGTATGGGCAGCATCAAAGTTTTGAGTCCACCAATGCTAATATTTCATCTTCCAGTTTCAAGGCATCTTTATCGAGGGAAGAGGCCTCTTTATAGACACGATCAACAAATGCTTTGTCTTCAAGTCCGGATGCATTGATTTTTACATTCAAGTGCGCACCACGCACCGCGACTCGAGCACATAGTACGCCAACGCCTGCATCGCTAATGGAAGCGGGGAGACCGGTTTTTGCCATTTCCAACATCACCTCCATCGAACCAACAGCGGTGCGCATCACGTTGAGTGGAGCTTCAATGGCGCCCTTCGTTGCGTCTTCAATGGCTTGTTTGCGTGCGGCTTTCTCTTCCTCTGTCTTTTTGGGAAGACCAAATGCTGCCATGATCATGTTGAACGCATTCGTGTCTTCATCCACTAAGCCCAGCAACTCGTCCTTGTACGCCTGACCTTTCTCGGCCCATTCTGAATAGTATTCCCATTTGTCATCCCAACCGCGCTTGTGGGAGGATAGATTGGCCACCATCGTACCAAGTGAGACGCCGAGTGCGCCGACATAGGCCGCGATCGAGCCGCCACCCGGAGCTGGTGATTCGGAGGCCGTTTCATTGGCGAAGGATTTCAAATCCATGTCGATGAGGCGTTTTCCAGCATTCATACGGTCTTCAAGGACATATTCAATTACGCGTTCTCGTATGTTGAAGGGTGCCAATTCATCCAATCCGAGCGTCTTAACGGCGATCTTGATGATCTCTTCTTCATGGATGCCGAGGGATCGTTCCTGCTTTTGAAGGAAATACTTACCAGCATCGAGCAGGGCCTTTTTCGGAACAAGTCCGATCAGTTCTGAACCCGTTACACGGAGTCCTCGTGCTTCTGCGCGTTCGCAGGTTTTATCGAATGCAACATGGATCGGCGTGATGCTGATGTTGGTAAGGTTGTAACTGATTTGGGCAATGCCGTATTCTTCTATGAACCATCCAATTCCTTTGACGGCCTTGAGCAAACCAGGTTCGTTGATAGGATTCCCATCATCATCCTTTAAAATCTTTCCTGTTAACGCGTCACCCTCACGTTTTACACGTCCACGTTCCCGGATGTCGAATGCTATGGCATTTGCACGGCGGGTGCTTGTTGTATTGAGGTTGATGTTGTAGGCCACGAGGAAGTCACGCGCGCTCACTGCGGTTGCGCCTGATCTGCGCACAACTTCATTGTATTGGTCCGTGCCATAATCGGGTTGCCAGAAGGAATCCGCCAACTTATCCTTAAGCCCCTCATATTCACCCGATCGCACCACAGCCAAGTTTTTACGATTGGGCTTTTTAGCTGCGTTTTCATAGCAATAAACCGGAATACTCAATTCATCTCCAATGCGTCGAGCCAATTGATGCGCGAAGTGGACTGTCTCTTCCATGGAGACGCCAGAAACAGGGACGAGCGGACAAACATCTGTTGCCCCGAAGCGTGGGTGTTCTCCGTGATGCTTGGACATATCGATCTCAGATGCAGCTTTTTTAACCAGCTGAAAGGCAGCTTCGATCACACGTTCCGGTTCACCAGCAAAGGTGATCACCGTTCTATTGGTAGCTTTCCCGGGGTCGACGTTTAATAACATCACACCTTCAACTTGTTCTACCACATCCGTTATCCGCTTGATCTTTGCGGCATCTCTTCCTTCACTGATATTCGGTACGCACTCAATAATTCGATTCATAGTTCACTTTGATTCTGGACAAATCTAAGATTTGGCGAAGGCATTGAGGCGCTCATTTTTTCAACTTAGGATTTCAAGTAAAAATTATGTCCGCATCATGCAGGCTTAAGAATTTTTTGACCTTTGGGGCTTCATTAATCTAACTGAAATGAGAAAACTTCTATTGTCGGCTGCAGCGTCCGTCCTCGTTGGATCGCTGGCTTTTGGCCAAACCGTATTTATTGACGAGGATTTTGAAAGCGGATTCCCATCCGGTTGGTCGCAAGGCACCAATGCTTCGGATGGTGGTTGGCTCATAGGTACTGGAACATCACTGAGCAGTACTTACTTCCCAATTGAAGATCACACAACCATCATCGCGACCAACGATGACGGCTGCAATTGTGATAAGAGCGGAGACTCGCTTTTTGTCGCCTCGGTTGACCTGACCAGCGCTTCAGGGTTGGTCTTGCTTCAATACGACGTATATTTCTTCGAACTTTCTTACAACGGAGTTTATGAGTCTTTAGACATCTATGTAGAAGCAAACGGCTCTTGGTCGTTGCTTGAATCCATTGGTCCAAGCCAATCAGGAAGCTGGGACGATGAGCAAGTAGCTGACCTCTCTTCTTACATCGGCGAAGAAATCGTTGTTGCTTTTGTCTACAACGATGGCGGCGAGTGGAGTTATGGAGCAGGTTTAGACAACATCTCAATTTACGAGGCACCAACCAATGACCTCGGTAATATTTCGATCGACAACGATCCTTACCATGAGGTGAATACAGCCGCTACCATTGTAGGTACTGTGCAAAACATGGGTGGAGCAACCGTTACTTCATTCGAAATTTCTTACACCGTAGACGGCGGAACCCCAGTCACTGGGACCATTTCTGGTGTCAGCATAGCGCCTTTGGCTACCTATAGCTATTCGCACCCAACGACCTGGACGCCTACAGCGGAAATGATGAGCACTGTGGTTACTGAGATTGTTTCTGTGAACGGAAACACGGACGAAAATGCTTCAAATGATGAGGCTTCACTTGACATCAACGTTCACCCAACACCGGTGACGCGCAAGCCAATCCTGGAGCAATTCACAAGCTCTACTTGCCCTCCTTGTACGCCTGGTAACGCGAACGTCTTGGCTGTGATGGGCAACTTCTCAGGACAGTACTCAAAGGTGAACTACCAAATGAGCTGGCCAGGGAACGGCGACCCTTACTACACATTGGAAGGGAATGATCGTCGCACATTCTACGCCGTGAATTCTGTGCCTTCTATGCACACAGACGGAAGCGTTGGTTTGAACAGCAACAGCTTCACAGCGAGCGTGTTTACAAACGCTCAGGATGTTCCTGCGTTTGTGAATCTAGACGTCTCGGCAACGGTTCAGAAGGTCACGACATATGCTGTTGAAGACGGCGAATTGGTAGTGGTTAGCCGTGAATATGAGTTGAACGCTGATTGCGAGATCAATCCTGTCGTGAATCTTTCATCTGGGCTGGTTGCTCATCTTTCAGTGAACGAGAATCTTACCTTCAACAACGTTGAGACGAACGGCGAAACAGAGTTCCACGATGTTATGAAGAAGATGCTTCCAGACGCATACGGAACGACGCTCGGATCGATTTCAGCGAACGATACATTCAGCTTCTCTGAATTCCACGCATTCCCAACAACGTATCGTCTTCCAAACGATGCAGGTGATCCAATCGATCACTCCATTGAGCACTCGGTAGAGGAGTGGGATGATTTGCGGATCGTAGGATGGGTGCAGGATCCAAACACAGGAGAGATCTGGCAATCTGAAAATGCCGAGATCACGTTGTTGGATTCTACTGACAACATCGAAGAAGAAGTTATTGATGGCGTAACTGTGTACACGATCAACGGCGTGAGCTATGAGATGATCGGTGATCAGTATGCACCTCTGGGTACAGAGAGTGGCTTGGCTCCGGAGATCGGAATGTTCCCGAATCCTGCCAACAACATGATCAATTTCACAGGAGTGAGCAACAATACTGTTGTGAAGCTTTACGACGCTGCTGGCCGATTGGTTAAGCAAGACGTAATCAACAATGCTAGCTTGAACGTGAGCGACCTTGAGTCTGGCGTATACAACGTAGTTCTTGAGAACGACGCTGCACGCCGCGTTGAGAAGATCACGATCGCGCACTAAGCGACGACCGAATATTTCAGAAAGGCCCCTTTGCCAGCGTGGTGAAGGGGTTTTTTTGTTGCTAGCAGTTCAATTCTTCCCGAACGAAAATTTCGCTTAACCAAGGAGAAACATACATTTGAGGTTGACATAAACTCAAATTAAATCATGAAAAAAGTTTTACTATTCGTCGTTGCCGCTCTGACGGCTGGGTCTGTATCGGCTCAGTACTACAGCGTAACGGCTACCGACATCGGGATCAATCCCGGTGCAATCAGCGAGGAAGTGGAGCAAACTCCTGCCTACATGCTCGCCAATGCAACAGGATATACTCAGATCCTGAACCCTGCGGCCACTTCATGGTCGTCTATGCAGTCGATTCCATTCTCGTTCGAGTTCAACGGGTCGTCTGTGAGTAACTACTACGTTGCTCCTTACGGTGTTGTGACGTTCTCCTCGTCTCCCGGCGCCGTACCTCCAAGTACAAATACAGCACTTCCAACTTCAGACATTCCAGAAATGTCCGTGTGTGCTTGGGGACTCAACCTTGGGACGTCTTCATCCAACGATGGCGTGATTATTAAGACCCTGGGTGAAGCACCACGTCGTCAGCACTGGATCATTTACTCAAGCGCATCTGCTCCTGGCATTACAGGTTGGACGTATTGGGGAATCGTGCTTGAAGAAACTACAAACCACATTTACGTAGTCGACCTTCGTACCTATGATCCAAGCAGCAACAACGTTGCGCTTACTGTTGGTGTTCAGATTGACTCAACAGAAGCATACTCGGTGGGAAGCGCTGTTGGTTCCAACAACGGTGCAACCGGTGGTAATGGAGCAGATCCAACCGATAACACCTATTATCTGTTTGGTTACGGCACTCAGCCGACTGCTGAACTTGACAACGCAGGCATTACGAACGCCTATTACGTTTCAGCCAACACTGCCACTTCAATCACTGGACTGGTTGTCAATCATGGCTCTGCAACGGTTACACTCGCTTCGATCCAATATTCGATCGATGGAGGATCTTCTGTCTCTAACAATCTTACTGGCTTAACCATTGCGCCAGGAGCCAAATACGAATACACGCTTCCAAACCAATGGACACCTACTGAGTTGGGTGAGGCAGAAATCGAAACAGAGATCATGACGAGCAATGGGCTTAGCGAGTCTATTACTGGAAACAACATGGCTAGCGCCACAGTCCTTGTTACGCCAACTCCAGTACAACGAAAGCCTCTTTTAGAGCAATTCACCAGCTCGACTTGTGGCCCATGTACTCCTGGAAATGCCAACGTGTTATCCATTATGTCCAATTATCCGAATACGTATTCCAAGGTCAACTACCAAATGAGCTGGCCAGGCAACGGCGACCCATACTACACACTTGAAGGGTATGATCGTCGTGTATTCTACGGTGTAAACTCAGTGCCTTCAATGCACGTGGATGGTTCTGCTGGCATCAACAGCAACAGCTTTGTCTCGTCAAACTATACAGACGCATACAACACACCTGCATTCATGAACTTGGATTGTGAGGCTACGGTACAACGCTATACTACCTATGCCGTTGAAGATGGCGCTTTGGTTGTCGTTTCGCGCGTGTACAACCTGAATGGTACAGTGACCATGAACCCACTAGTAGACATGGATGCTGGTCAGGTAGCTCACATCTCGATCAATGAGGATTTGACTTACGACAACAAGGAAACGAATGGAGAGACCGAGTTCCACGATGTGATGAAGAAGATGTTGCCAGACGCGAATGGAACTACGCTTGCCGCTGTCACAGCAGGTGATACCTTCTCCTATAGTGTCTCGCACGCCTTCCCATTCACTTACCGATTGCCAAACGACGCCAACGATCCAATCGATCACTCGATCGAGCACTCAGTAGAGGAATGGGATGATTTGCGCATCGTTGCGTGGGTGCAAGATCCAAACGATGGAGAGATCTGGCAATCTGAGAATGCTGAGATAACGTTGCTCGATAGCGCTTCCAACTTGTCGATTGAAACCATCAATGGAATCGAAGTGTACATTGTAGGAACAGATTCGTTCGAAATGTTTGGAGATGATCTTTCTCCGCTTGGAGTGAAGTCAAATCCAGCGAAGTACATTTCTGTATTCCCAAATCCAGCGAAGGACATGATCAACATCAGCGGCGTAAATGGTCTGACTACGGTTACCATTTATGATGCAGCTGGACGGATGGTTGCTCAGGAAAACGTTGAGAACAACACCGTGAACATCGCTGAACTCGAAGCGGGCATCTACAATGTCATCATCGAGAACAATGGCGTTCAGAAAACCGAGAAGATTACGGTTGTGCACTAAGCACCTAGCCGAAATTGGTTATGAAGCCCTTCTGCCGTTGGTAGAGGGGCTTTTCTATTGCGCAGTTGATATCGAATGTGGGGCCTGCCTCAAAGACGCGTAGGCCTCCTTCGATCTGTTATCTTTCGGATCGAAGTGCGACCGACCTTGGTTTCATCAAGAACATACATTTAACTTCAACAACTCGGTTTTTAATTCTGGGGTTCGCCACCGATATAAACGGACTCAATGTGATCATCACCAAAGGCGTAGGGGAGGAAGCTCAGATCATTGACCGGCTTGGTCAAAATCAAATTGGCGCGTTTCCCTCGCGTAATGCTTCCTAGCTCTTCCTCAAGCTCCAGGCATGCGGCTGCGTTTAACGTGAGTGCATTGAGTGCTTCAGCGGGGGTCATCTTCAACTTCGTACATGCCAAGGCGAAGACGAAATTCATATTGCCTGATGGGGTTGAACCCGGGTTGTAATCGGTCGCCAAAGCCAATGGAAGTCCTGCGTCCATCAAGTCTCTTGCTGGGGTATAAGGTATTCCGAGGAAGAACGAACAGCTCGGTAGCGCGACGGGTATAGTTGAAGTCGACTTGAGAGCGGCGATGTCTGCATCATCCAATACTTCGAGGTGGTCAACCGTCAGACAGCCATGATCCACGCACGCCTTGATGCCGCCCAGAACATTGAATTGGTTGACATGGACCTTTCCCTTGAGTCCATATTTGGCTCCGGCTTCGAGGATACGTTTCGTCTGCTCAATACTGAAGTAGCCATCTTCAAGAAAGGCATCGATGTAATCGGCAAGTCCTTCTTCGGCAACTTGCGGCAACATCACGTTGATGATCTGGTCGATATAGGCGTCTTGGTTTTCTTTGAATGCTGCTGGGAAGGCGTGGGCAGCCAAGAACGTTGCCTTGATTGGAACAATCGTGTTTTCCTTTAACCGGCGAATGACGCGCAGCATTTTCAATTCGCTTTCGGGTGTCAAGCCGTAACCTGACTTGATCTCTATGGCACCAGTTCCCTGGCGCACGACGCTTTTCAATCGTAGGAGCGCTGCTTCAACGAGTTCCTCCTCACTTGCTGAATTCAACTTTGCAGCAGAGTTCAGAATCCCACCGCCGCGTTGTGCAATCTCCTGATAACTCAATCCATTGATCCGGTCAACAAATTCTTGATTGCGCCAATCTGCAAAAACAATGTGGGTATGACTGTCGACGTATGCTGGGAATAGCAATCTTCCTGTTGCGTCTTGTGTTTGGTAGTGACTGAACCTTGAGAGATCCAATTCATTCATTTTCCCGAAGTCCTCTATTAGGCCATCTCGAATAGCAAGCCAAGCGTTCTCTATCATTGGGAGCTCCTTCATTTTTGCGCCTTTAATAAGGCGCACTCCGGTTTCGCGCACTTGAAGGAGTTGCTTGATGTTGGTGAAGAGGATCATTGCGGGCGTAAAAATACTTTCACGTATGAAATGTCAGCGTTTCAGAGGGTAGTCGTCCCCGACCTTCTCAGACTATGAATAACCCTCAAGAACTGAACAGTCCGTCTCTTGTTCTAGATGCGCGTAGATTTAATGTCCTCTAAGATCTCCTTGACATTGTCTCGAGAAATCGGCTTCACGATGTAGTTCTTAATCGTTTTTGAATAATATTCTGCGCGCTTAACATCCTCCGGGTCCACTGATGATGTAACGATGTAGATGTAGATGGTTTGTTGCGTTTTCAATTTGATGAACTCTTCAAGGAACCCCCAGCCATCAAGTACAGGCATATTAAGATCGAGAAGTACCAAGTTAGGCAGTTCCGCATTTTCCTGGACCCGTCGCTCGAAATGTGCCAGGGCGCGTTGCCCATTTTCAAACTCTAGAAATTCTTCACAAAAATCCTCAGCTTGCATAAACTTCTTTGTCACGAATACGAAGATGGGATCGTCGTCGATGATGCACGTAGTGTGAATGGTCGGATGGTCAGTTTGGGTCTTCATATTTTCTAAATAATAGTTTAAATGTGGTGCCTTTGTCAACAGTGCTTTCTACTTCGATCTTGCCTTGGAGTGCATCCATTTGGTTCTTAGTAATGAACAAGCCAATGCCCCGCGCCTCTTCGTGTTCATGAAAAGTCTTATACATCCCGAATAACTTTGGCCCATTCAATTCAAGGTTGATTCCAATGCCGTTGTCTTCAATAGACAGGGCTGTAAACTGACCAGAAATGGTATGCGCTATCGAAACATAACTTTTGCGCTTGGGGGATGAATACTTGATCGCATTCGAAAGAAAGTTCAATAATATGCTGTCGACGTACGCCGGAATGCCAAGTATTTCCAGCGGCTCGTTTACGCGGTTTTCGATCGAAACCTCCCTGGTTTGGGCCAGGTTTTGAATGTTACCTATTGCCACTTCAAGGGCTGATTTCAGATCAACCTTTTCGAATGCGTGGCTCGTGGTCGAATTAATGTTCACGACCTGATTCAAATGCGCAATCGTTTCTTTCAAGGCGGAGCTTGCGTCCGTCAGATGACCGTATAGGGGCTCTTTTGCAACTCGCGGATACGTAGTCTCAATCATATCCAGGAGCATACTCAAATTCCCTGAATGCGACCGAAGGTTGTGCGAAACGATGTGTGCAAAATTCTTGAGCCGACTGTTTTGATCGACCGTCAATTCAAGCAAATTGTCTTTTTCTTTTTCCATCGCTTTCAAATCGGAGATATCTGTGGCAACCCCAAGAAATCCGATGATCTCACTTGAAGAATTACGCAACGTACTGACCACGAGTTGCACGGGAAACGTGCTTCCATCTTTTCGGACGTAGGTCCATTCCCTCGATTCAAAACCATCAATCCTTGATTTGGCAACGAACGCTTCAAAACCTTCGATGTTTCTCCCGAGTTCAGCTGTGAGTTCCTTTCCTCTCTGAATCGCTTCACTCTCGACATGAATGCGTGCCGGCGTTTCTTTATGTACAAGTTCATCCGCTGAATAGCCGAGGAGTCGCTCCGCACCCTTGCTAAAGTGCGTGATTACACCGTCCACCGTAGTACCTATAATGGATACATAGCCGGAATTAAGAATCGTTCGAAGCTCTGCTTCGGTTCGTTGCATGGCCAATTCGGCAAGCTTCTTCTCGTTGATGTCTTGAAAAACTCCGAAGAGTCTTACGCAGCTGCCATTTTCAAACACAGGTTGGCCTTTGGCCCTTGTCCAGATCGTCTTACCCTTGGCAGTGATCAACTCGACTTCGAGATCCCATGACTCGCCACGCTCAATCCCAGCTTGCACTGCACGCTCAATCCGAGTTCTGCTCGTGCCTTCTTTATAGAACTTGATAGCCGTGTCCAGATCTGGTTGATAATCGTGAGGCATTTCATGAATCTCACATGTAACTGGGCTCCAATAAATGGTGTTCTGCACGAGATCTACTTCCCAACTCCCTATCCGAGCTATCTGATTGGTTCGATGGAGCAATTCCTCGAGTTGGAGACGTTCTTGCACGCTCTTCTTTAGAGGAGTAATATCCGATGTGTTCATGATGATTCCACCAATCTTACCGTCGGGCAAATGCCAAGGACGCACATCCCAAGAAATCCACTGGGTTGTGCCATCCGCTCGTTCAAATGAAGACTCATGACATTTATTGGTCGCCCCGGCAAGGCACTCGCGATGGATTTGTTTCCACTCGTCGCTGATCTCTGGAAAAATCTCGTAATGCGATTGACCTAAAAGCTCTATGCCTTCCAGCTGATAGTCTTCGACCCATTGATCCGAGTAAGCCATATAACGCATGTCGCGATCGAACATAGCCAAGGCGCTTGGTGCTTCCTTCACAAATATGAGCGTCTGTTTCAGTAGATCCATGCGATCGTTTTACACTTCGAAGTCTTTACAATTCGCAAATTCTTGAACGTATTGAGGTTGGTCCAAATGAATTTCCAATTGAATAAGCTTCGCCTTCAGCCTTAGGCCACAGCGTTTATGCTCCAGCGGGTTCCTATAGATCTCTAACGCTCTAACATCAGAATGGTTCTCCTCAAAAACCACATGCACAAGAGGCGTTGATCATAGTGTAGCAATGCAAAACTAGAGATATTCGAGGTTCTGGCATAGCTCTGGTGCGCTAGAGTATGGGATTTTTGGCATCTATCCTGCCCAGAATCCTGATTCAATGACAATTCCAAGGGGAATATTATTTCCAATTCCACGATTGTGGGTATTCGTATAGAGACGTGCTTTTTATCGGCTTTCTTTGCAGGTCTATGCCTGGTAATTCATTCGGCACACTTTTCAAACTCACAACCTTTGGTGAGAGTCATGGCCATGCCATAGGAGGAGTTCTTGATGGCTGTCCTCCGGGACTGGAACTCGACTTGAATGCGATTCAGAATGAACTGGACCGCCGAAGGCCAGGGCAATCGCACATCACCACTCAGCGCAAGGAATCCGATGAGGTGACCTTTTTATCAGGATTGCTGGATGGCAAAACGCTCGGCAGTCCGATCGGATTCACTATCCCGAATGACGATGCAAAGTCGAAGGATTACGATCATTTAAAAGACGTCTATCGCCCTTCGCATGCTGATTTCACGTACGATGCAAAATACGGAATACGAGATCATCGTGGTGGAGGAAGATCATCTGCGCGTGAAACCGCATGTCGGGTCGTTGGAGGTGCTATAGCACGGCAAATGCTTGCTAGTCAGGGTATAAAGGTTCGAGCATTTGTAAGTGACGTCGGTGAAGTCTCGATTGATGTGCCGCTGAATGCGCTGGACCTTGATCAAACCGATTCGAACATCGTTCGCTGTCCTGATGAAAAGACCGCGGAGGTCATGATCGCCCGAATTGAAGAAATCAGAAAGCTAGGTGAGACCATTGGCGGTGCGGTGACTTGCGTTATCAGCGGTGCTCCTGCTGGACTTGGTGAGCCGGTCTTTGACAAGCTGCATGCCGACTTGGGAAAAGCCATGTTCAGCATAAACGCTGTCAAGGCGGTTGAGTTTGGAAGCGGCGTTGAGGCGGCGCGTATGATCGGAAGCGAGCACAACGATCTGATGCATCCGGATGGGAGCTTCCAGACGAACCACGCGGGTGGAATTCAAGGCGGCATTTCCAACGGACAAGACATCATCATCAAGGTTACGTTCAAACCGGTCGCGACCATCATGAAGGATCAGGCTGGCACCAATAAAGACGGCGAAATGGTGGTCGTTGAAGGAAAGGGGCGACACGACCCTTGTGTAGTGCCCCGAGCCGTACCGATTGTTGAGGCGATGGCATTATTAACAATCGCCGATCATTATTTGCGTCAGAAGACCAACGCACGATAGGAGTCAGCTTTTAACTTCGAGCCTCGTGCTGCGTCTGTTGTGCATAGTATCACTCCTCGTGTGTTCGAGCGCTGTGCTGGCCCAGGAAGGGGTCAGTACAAAGAGCATTCGCATCGAACCCTTGAATGATTCATGCGGAGTATGCTCCGACAAGAAAGCCCAAAAGAAGTTGGACGAGGGCATGGATCGGAAGAATGAGAAAGAGGAGCGTTTGGAAGCCTTGCGCGAGGCCATCGAATTGGATCCAGAGTGCGCAAGAGCCTATTACATTCTTGGGTTGGAATTGCTGAGATCGGCCATGTCTAGGGGAAGCTCCTTCAAATCAGCCGAGAAGGCATTGCAGGAATGCGTCCGGATTTGTCCAGACTTTCATTTTGAGCCATACTATTTTCTGGGGTCGCTCGCGCTGGGTCGAAGTGCTTATGAAGAAGCGATCGAGTATTACGACCAGTATTATAAACTCTCCAAAGAGGCGGTGAATGAGCCGCTGGATGATGCGCGCGAAGAGATCATTCAACTGGATTACGAGTATGCCGCATTCTTCAGGGATGTCTACAAGAATCCTGTTCCATTCAGCCCAATGCGGGTTCACGGTGTCTGCACCGATGACGACGAATTTTTACCGCTCATTACGCCAGACAACGAAAGCATGCTCCTCACGCGCCGGTATTCTTTGAAAAGCGAAGTACAGGCAAGCATCATTAGCAACGATGAGCAGTTTACGGAGAAATTTGTGGAAGCAAAACGGTTGCAAGGAGAGAAGTTCGATCCCGGGGATCCGTTCCCTGAACCGTACAACATCAGCGACGCTTTTCGCTATGGCGGCGCCACGATTACGCTCGATAATAAGCAGGTATATCTGACCGTATGTAAACCCGCCAGCATGGGCTACATCAATTGCGACATCTACACTTCGCACCTGAAATATGGCGTCAATCCGGTGAACAAGATGGAAGGTTACTACTGGACACCTTTAGAAAACTTAGGTCCAAATGTTAACAGCGACAACGGGTTCGAATCTCAGCCGAGCATTTCCGCGGATGGAAAAACGCTTTATTTCTGTTCCGATCGGGGCGATCAGGCCGGTCTCGAGATCTACTACAGCACCAAGAATGAAAATGGCAACTGGCAGCCTGCCCAGAACATCGGCCCGCCGATTAACACGCCTTACAACGATAAGACGCCATTTATGCATAGCGACTCCAAGACGTTGTACTTTGCATCTGACGGGCATTTGGGATTGGGAGGATTGGATGTATTCTACACCAAGCAGAACGATGATGGTTCTTGGTCAAAACCGGTGAATCTTGGGTTTCCTATCAACTCGGAAGGTGATGAACAGGCATTTAGCATCTCGACCGACGGAAAAACGGTGTACTATTCTGCAAAGGATCGTGAGAATCCTCAAAGCATTGACATATGGAGCTTCGAGCTGTACAAGGAAGCGCGGCCCGATAAGGTAGTGTTTGTAAAAGGGAAGCTGACAGATGAGAAAGGTGAACCTGCGAAAGAGGCGCGCGTAGAGTTGAAATCGATGCAATCCAAAAACATTGCGCAGGTCGATGTGAGCTCCGATGACGGCACCTATGCAGCCGTGGTTGCCGTTGCGGATGAAGATGAGGTAGTGATGAATGTGAAAGGAGAGGACCTGGCCTTTCAAAGCAAGTTGATCAAGGTGAGCAACGAAGAGAAAGAGCCTCGAAAAGACGATCGGGCGACACCCGTGGGCACCTATCAGGAGGTAGATCTAAAAGTGGATGATGTGCGCGAAGGAGGTGTGTACAAGATCAACGACATTTATTACGCCACGAACTCCGCTGAAATATCGAAGGAGTCAAAGCTGATCCTTGATGAGTTCGCGCTTTACTTGCAAGAGCATCCGTCGATGCGCGTAGCTATTCACGGACATACCGACAACGTTGGAAAAGACGACAAGAATCTAGTGCTCTCAACCGATCGTGCCTTTTCGGTGAAGCAGTACATCGAAAGCCACGGAATTTCAGGTGATCGCATCGAGTACCGGGGATTTGGTGAAACCGTCCCGTTTGCAAGCAACGAGACAGAGGAGGGGCGCGCCTTAAATCGACGTACTGAGTTCGTGATTCTCTCCAAATAACTTGGGAAAGATCGGAGCATGCCGTAGCATTGTTCTATGAAGCGTACTGCCATCATTGGAACAGGGAGCTACATCCCGGAGAAAGTTCAGAAGAACGAAGACTTTGCCCACCACAAATTTTACAACGCGTCGCAAGAGGTAATCGATTCACCACCGAGCGAGGTGACTCGAAAGTTTGAGGAGATCACGGGCATCCGAGAGCGGCGCTATGTGACTGAGCAACAGCACTCTTCAGACATTGCACTGGTTGCAGCTGAACGCGCCATTGCGGACTCTGGCATTGACCCGGAAACCATCGATCAATTGATCGTCGCTCACAATTTTGGAGATGTACGCAAGCATACCATCCAAACCGATATTCTTCCAGCACTTGCGGCGCGCGTCAAACATGCCTTGAAAATCGCCAATCCTTCCTGTGTGGCTTACGATATCCTCTTTGGCTGTCCAGGCTGGGTCCAGGGCGTCATTCAGGCCGATGCATTTTTCAAGGCTGGTATGGCGAAAACGGCATTGGTCATCGGTACAGAAACCTTGTCACGGGTTTTGGATAATTATGATCGCGACAGCATGATCTTTTCCGACGGTGCGGGCGCATGTGTTCTGCGCTATGATGACTCCGAAAATTACCATGGTATCCTGTCGTCTGCTGCGATGTCGCACACCCTTGATGAAGCCTATTACCTCTACTTAGGCAAGTCGAATTATCCCGAGTCAGATCCCCGCATACGATACATCAAAATGAACGGCCGAAAGGTCTATGAGTATGCCCTAAGCAACGTGCCGGTGGCTATGAAGCAATGCCTTGATCAAGCGGGAGTTGACATCGCTGATGTAAAGAAAATATTCATCCACCAAGCCAATGAAAAATTGGACGAAGCGGTGATCAAGAGACTCTACAGATTATACGGCATCAAGGAGATTCCGGAAGGCATCATGCCGATGAGCGTGCATGAACTGGGAAACAGTTCTGTGGCAACTGTGCCGACCTTATTTGATCGCGTGAGAAAAGGTGAAGTCGCTGGTCACTCCGTCTCGAAAGGCGATTTGGTCTTGTTTGCGTCTGTTGGGTCAGGGATGAACATCAACGCGGTGTGCTATCGGGTTTGAGTAGGTATAGTAATTTGTTAGTTTAGAGACACACCTTTCGATTCTTAATTCTCAACTTCCCTTGTTCTTCAAGTCTTTTAATCGCTCTTATGGTCGTTTCCACTCTAAGACCAGTTAGATCTCCAATTTGTTGACGTGTTAAATCGATTTCATATTCTGTTTGCTCACTTGATTCGCGAACATACTTTTTCATGTAATGAAGTAGGGTTAAGATTCTCTTTTCTGGTCCATTAGTCGATATTTCTGCGGCCAATGTTGCCTTGTAATAAAGTCTTTCACTGATGTGCTTGGTAAAGCTGAGATGTTCGCTCGGGTTCTCACGCAACAGGTTTAGAAACACTGTGCGTTCAAGCCGCCAAATCACACTGTTCGAAACAGCCGTCGCATTAGCAGGGTAGGGCCAACCTCCGAACAACGGCGGCTCTCCAAAGCTTTGTCCTCTATGAAAGATACGTTGGATGAATTCACGTCCTTCGTCGTTGTAGTTGTGCATTTTGATCTTCCCCTCCTTAAGTTGGAAGTAAAAGGTAGCTGCTTGACCTTCAGAAAACAGTAGTTGATCCTTACTCAAGCGTTTTTGTGTGGCACCATAGCTTTTTAGTAGGTCTTCCGATATCACTTGGTGAAGTTATGATTAAAGTCATAATTCTTTGATTGAAGTTCGGATAAATTCATCCCATTGAAGAGACTAAATCATGATTAAAAAACTCAACTCGTACTTTGAGCAATTGGAGTTCAATCGCTACGGGATCATGGCTATGACATTAACTGCTGGAAGCTGTTTTGGGTCGGTGGCCGTCATGTACATCGCCTTGAATCAAGGTCCGATTTGGCAGATCGCAGCCTGCGCGGCTTTTTCAATGGGTTCGAACACTGCAGCCATAGCCATGCTCAACATGAAGGTGGTCATGTGGAGCTTTATTGCAAGTTTACTGGTCAATGCTGCACTTATTATTATGAACCTATAATGCCGCTTATACCGATCAATCGCAACGTTTAATTAAAACCACTAAACAGAAATCATCATGCTCTATTTGTTTGCTGGAAATTCGCCAAGCGATGAGGCAGAAAGGCCAACTCGGACGGATCAAGGATTTTGCCCAGATATATTTCTCTAAAAGCCTAGAGAAGCACCTTTGCATTGAAGACGGACGACTCTTTCCATTTATTGGTGCCTACGAATCCTATGTCAAGGGGGCTGTCAAGGAGTATAGAAAATTGAAGCGATTGGTTCTTAATCAAGAAGGGAATCCGAAGGCTATCAGTAAGTTTGAAGAGGAACTTGAGGCCCATGTCCGATTCAAGGAACCACGGCTTTTTAATCGTATGCAGGAGCAATTCACTCAATCACGTCTTCAACAAGCCGTGTCGCACGAATATGAAAATCCAGTTGAAGGGGATGAAGATTGGGTTGATAAGTTTGAGAGATGACGAACCTCCTAATTGATTGAGGATTTCTACGCTTGATTTTCCTTCAATCGTTCTTCTTATGTTTATAAAATGGTTGTAGATGGAGCCTTAGAAGATGAACGAGCTCTTGCTGAGCGAGTGAAGGAGTTGTCTTGTCTGTACGAAGTGGCATCCATCGGTGCCATGTATGCAACCAATCCAACTGAAGTATTGGAACGAATTACTAAGCGAATTCCTTTGGCGTGGATGTTTGCCGACCAAGCTGTTGCAGAAATCCACTTGGATGACAAACAGTACCAATCTCGTGCTATTCCAAAGAGCTCAAAGGTTCAAAGTGCAGCCATCACAATTCGTGACATTGGCAGAGGTATGCTGTACGTTCATTATCCGAATAAGGCAGAAGCATATTTTCTCAAGGAAGAACAGCATCTCATCGAAATGATTGCCCAAGAAATTGCGGTGATCGTGGAGCGTTTTGAATTGAGAACAAAAGAGAAGGCGTTTGAACAGAAAATTCAACGCAATGATCGACTTGCAATTTTAGGAGAAATTACGGCAGGTATTGCCCACGAATTAAACACTCCTCTTGCTAACATACTTGGATTTTCCCAATTCATCTCAAGTAATTCGAAAGAAGCGCAAACTAAAAAAGATGCGGATAAAATTATCCAATCGACAATGTATGCGCGGGAGGTGGTAAAGAAACTTATGCTGTTTTCCTGTGACGTGCCAGGGGATATTCAAGAGAATGACATAAGTTCTATTGTCTCGAATTCACTGAGGCTCCTGAAACCAACTATTCAAGAAGCGAAGCTCGAACTCGAATTCATAGATGACGCGAAAAATGTGCTCGTCCGTATTGATTCAGTGCAAATGACGCAGCTTGTATTCAATCTTGTAATCAATGCGATACATGCGACAAAGCCAGGCGGCAGGATTTCTGTAAAAATCATGAGCAACGAATATGAATTTATATTAGAAGTTGAAGATAATGGATACGGAATCCCAGAAGAAGTTCAGTCAAGAATTTTTGAACCTTTCTATACCACGAAAGAGCCAGGTGAAGGTTCTGGACTGGGTTTAAGTGTCGTGCATGGGATCGTAAAGAGTCACCAAGGCGAAATCAATGTACGTTCGGGGGAAGATGTTGGGACGTGTTTCACAATTACAATTCCGCGATCTCGATGAGAACAGAAGTCGTGCTTATAGTTGATGACTCACATGACATGCTGGAGGTATTGCAACGCAATTTGCAAGCTATGAAGTTCCATACCTACCAAGCTGATAACGTTAGTGATGCAATTGAAATATTAGGAGAATCAGAGATTGATCTTTTAATTACCGATTTACAAATGCCGAAGATCAACGGCTTGGTCTTGATTAACTATGTCAATCAACAATTTCCCAATATTCCAATTTTGGTAATCACTGGCTTTCCTAGCGTTGCAGGAGCCGTAGAAGTAATCAAAGCGGGAGCAATCGATTACCTGACAAAGCCATTTACAACAGAGGAGTTGAGCGCCTCAGTGACGAAATCACTCACGCTGAGAAGGGTAAATAAAAAACCAAAACAGGATGACCAACGAAAGGCGAATCCTTTGCACAGCTATGGTATAATTGGTGGTTCAGATGTTATTGCCGATTTGGCTCAAATAATCGAACGGATTAACAATAATCGAGTAACCGTACTCATCCAAGGAGAAAGCGGAACAGGTAAAGAGTTGATTGCTAGGGCAATACATTATAGCGGCAGATATGCAAAATACCCGTTCATCGCAGTAAACTGTGGGGCTATTCCGGAAAATCTTCTGGAGAGTGAGTTGTTTGGGTATACGAAAGGAGCTTTCACTGGAGCGAATGAATCACGTGCAGGTTTCTTTCAAGCCGCTGACCAGGGAACAATTTTTCTTGATGAGATTGGCAATGCATCGGAAGCGGTGCAAGTAAAATTGTTGAGAGTTCTTCAGGAAAAAGAAGTGACAATGATCGGCGCAACCAGGCCACAAAAGATTAAAGCACGTGTGATTTCAGCAACGAACTCAGATCTGCTGGCGCTCGTGCGAAAAGGGCAATTCAGAGAGGACTTATATTACAGATTAAATGTAGTCTCTATCGAGGCACCTTCACTTCGACAACGCATGGACGATATTCCAATATTGGTACGTTACTTCCTACGTAAATACATCGAGGAGTTTGATCGTAGCAATGTCACGATTTCAGAAAAGGCCCTTGACACCCTGATGCAACACCAATGGCCTGGGAATGTGCGGGAGCTTGAGAACATAATACAGCGCGCTTTGATTATGTGCGATACTGTGGTGAGTGTTGAACATTTGCCTCAATACATCAAGTCGGCTTCTCACGTTGAGATGCCTTCTCAAGAGTTGATGAGTTTAAAAGAGGTCGAACGTCACCATATTCTGAGGGTGTTGCGGTCGGTTGGAGAGAATAAAACCAGGGCCGCCGAAATTTTAGGTATTGACAGAAAAACCTTAAGACAAAAGCTCACGTAGTCAGATTTTCATTTCCTCGAACAACAACCAGCGAATCCTCAAGAAATCGGTGCATTTAGTATCGACCGGGTAAATCTGCCCCAATCTAACTCAAGATCAGAAAACTCCTAGACTGATCTAAGCTTCTTTAAGTCAATCATTTACACACTTTGACGTGGGTAGACGTTCTCCTGCGGCACACGAGTTGTCTTTTGGCATGCAACAAAATTTCATATTCAATGGAAGGGACATTCTTGATCGAGAAAGAGGTGCACAGAGAGAGACCCGAACCGACATCAAATCGTGTACCGTCAGGTCTTTGTGCGACCTGCGACTTTGCTGCCAAATGTGCTTTAAGGCATGAAGAGATGGCAATTTTTTACTGTGAACATTTTCAATAACAATAACATGCTTACAAAAACTAAAAAGCGCGCTGGCATGTACGACAACGTACAACAGCAATTTAATAAAGCGGCGGATCTCATTCAACTGAATCCAGGGATACGAAAGATATTATCTGCTACCAATTGTGAAATCGTTGTGCATTTTCCCGTTAAGCTTGACAACGGCAAAGTAGAGGTCTTCACCGGATATCGAGTCCAACACAATAATGCGCTTGGCCCATACAAAGGAGGGCTTAGATATCATGAAACGGTTGATATTGATGCGGCGCGCGCTCTGGCTACATGGATGACATGGAAGACCTCGCTTGCGGGTTTGCCATATGGTGGCGGGAAAGGCGGTATCAAACTAAACCCAGCGAAATACTCCACTTCAGAGCTAGAACGTATCACACGGCGGTTTGCATATGCTTTAGGTGAAAACATCGGTCCTGAATATGACATTCCAGCCCCTGATGTGAACACCAATGCGCAAATGATGGCCTGGATCGCAGACACCTATATGTCGACAAAACTACCGTCGCAGAGGAGTATGAACCAGCACGTTGTAACAGGAAAACCAATCGGTGCTGGAGGATTGGAAGGCCGTGATCGTGCCACAGGTTTTGGTGTGGTAGTTTCCCTTAAAGAATGGGCTAAGTCCCGTGGAACGACCTTGAAAAAGAAGCGATACATCGTTCAAGGATTCGGAAATGTTGGTTATTGGGCCTCGCATTTCATGCACCTCAATGGAGCTTTATTAACGGCGGTTCAGGACGCTAGCGCCACGCTATATAACCCAGCAGGAATCGATCCGATTCAACTACTCGACTACGCCCAGTCAAACAAGGGATTGATAAAGGGTTTCCCTCGGGCTGAGGAATTGAATCCATTAGAGTTTTTCGGTTTAGAATGCGACATCCTCATTCCTGCAGCGCTCGGTAACCAAATTACATCAGAAAATGCGGGTATGGTCAGAGCTCAGGTTGTGGCAGAAGGAGCTAACGGTCCAATAAGTGTTGATGGTGAAGCTTTTCTCATGGACAAGCAAATCGACATCATCCCGGACATCCTTTGCAATTCCGGAGGTGTCATCGGTAGTTACTTTGAGTGGTTGCAAAACAAGAATGGTGAGATTTGGAAACTTCACGATGTATTACTGAGATTGGAGCAAAAGGTTGCCGATGCATATCAACGAGTTGCTCATTCTGCTCAGATCCATAAATGCGATATGCGCACAGGAGCCTACATTGAAGCAATAAGACGAGTGGAGCGAGCTTATCTCGATCGTGGAATCTTCCCTTAATTATAAAACAATGAAAAGGATTGGATTTTTATCAGAGTCAATCGAGAATCCTCGATTGTGTGTACTTCCAAGTACGGTTCGAAAACTGTCAAGCAAGTTTGCAATAGATGTTTTTATCGAACGGAACCTAGGTAGAAGCATAGGTATTCAAGACAGCGAGTTCGCAGAGGCGGGGGCTAAAGTTGTAAGCAGGGAAGATGTCCTGGAAGAAAGCGACTTGCTGTCTTTTATTGATGCTCCAGAGGAGGATATTGAAATTCTGGACAACAAAGTATTGGTTGGGATGATGAATCCTTTGAATCCACTTACCTCCTTGGATCAATACCTCTACCGAAACATCTCTGTATTCAGCATAGACATGGTGCCTAGAACATCTAAAGCGCAGACTATGGACGTTTTGTCCTCACTCTCTTCTCTTGCAGGATATAAAGCAGTGATTAAGGCGGCAGATATTTATGGGTCAGTATTTCCAATGATGTCAACAGCTGCAGGAACATTGAAACCAGCAAGAGTATTAGTACTTGGGGCTGGTGTAGCTGGATTGCAAGCCATCGCGACAGCGAAGCGTCTCGGTGCAAGAGTGGAAGCATTCGATGTTCGAAGGGCTGCAGCAGAGCAAGTGGAAAGTCTCGGTGCCAAGTTCATTCATGTTGTTGGTGCTCTGGAGGATGAACATGCAGGAGGCTATGCAATAGAACAGACCGACGAGTACAGAATGAGACAGGCAGAAGCGCTTGCGGAACGAATTGCGAAATCAGACATCGTCATTTGTACCGCAAACATTCCTGGAAAGAAGGCACCGAGGTTGATTACGAAGGCAGATGTTGAATCGATGGAAACAGGGAGTGTAATCATTGATCTTGCATCGCCAAACGGAGGTAATTGTGAGTTGACTCAGGAAGGTCGTCGAGTTTGGCATAAGGGAGTTTCTATTCTAGGTGCTGGTCTATTGATAAACGAGGTTGCTATGGCTTCTTCGTCCATGTTGGCGGAAAACTACTTTGCATTTCTTGATTACTTTATTATCAATCACGAAATATCCGAAGATGAGATAATAAGATCATGTAAGCTAATCGAACGTGGTATTCCAGTACATAAAATGTTTAAAGAGACGGAGGAATGGAAAGTGTCAGCGTAGTACAGTTTGTTATCCAAAATGAGGAAGTAGCGTATTTCCTGATTTTAATCGTGTTCCTTGGCTTCACTCTGATCTCCAATGTACCTTCAATCTTACACACTCCTCTGATGTCTGGTGCCAACGCTATAAGTGGGGTGATTCTATTAGGGGCAATTATTTCGATAGCAACCTTTTCGGATGAAGATTATCTAGGTCTAACACTGGGGTTTTTGGCCGTAGTACTGGGAACCATCAATGTTGTTGGTGGATTTATGGTTACAGACAAAATGTTGAAAATGTTTAAAACGAAAAAGTGATGGACGCTCCATTGATTTCAATTTCAAGCTTTACATACCTCCTGAGTTCCCTCCTTTTTATCAGTGGCTTGCGCTATTTAGGCTCTCCGGTCATGGCCAAGACAGGCAACTTCATAGCTGGTGCTGGAATGGCGCTGGCTATTCTGGTGACAATTGGAATAGCCTTTTGGGAGAAGGAGATTTCACTCGCATTAATCGTAACACTTGCTGCATTGTTGATTGGTAGTTTTTTTGGGATGTCATTGGCAGACCAGGTGAAGATGACTAATATGCCTCAATTGGTTTCACTGTTTAATGCCACTGGCGGAGGATGTGCGATGCTTCTGGGTCTTATGGAAGCTAAGAATCAATCTTTTGGTTCGTCGACTACCCAGTTGCTTCTCGCATCCAGCGTAGCGATTGGGGCAGCTACTCTTTCTGGAAGTGTCATTGCTTATTACAAGCTAAAGGGAATGAAGTCTCTGCGCGCGGTTGACCTAAAGATCATAGTATTCGGCTCGAGATTGTTGCTCTTGGCAGTTTTAGCATTGATCCCAACGATGGTTCTTTCACCTGGAGACGCTACGTTCCAGGCATGGATGATGACCTTAGCGTGTTTGGCGCTCCTTTACGGTTTCGCGTTTGTCTTGCCAATCGGGGGGGCAGATATGCCTGTCGTGATCTCTTTGCTCAACGCTTTAACAGGAATAGCCACGGGCTTGGCAGGGATCAACCTCGACAATAAGGTTATGATCGTTGGTGGTGTTCTAGTAGGTGCTGCTGGAATTATTTTGACCTCCTTAATGTGTAAATCCATGAACCGTTCACTGTTTCAGGTGATTTCTGGGGTGATCAAATCAGGTACTAAATCCACCTTAACTAAAACGGTTGAATTTAAGGAAACGACAACGGGTCAAGCAGCCCTCAAATTGGGTTTTGCTGATAAAGTCGGTATAGTTCCTGGCTACGGAATGGCTGTTGCTCAGGCTCAACACAGCTGTGCTGCATTGCAAGATCAGTTGGAGCGAAGAGGGATAGAGGTTGAATACATCATTCACCCCGTGGCAGGAAGAATGCCGGGTCATATGAATGTGCTGCTTGCTGAGGCCGAAATTGATTACGAGAAGATGTTGGAGATGGAAGAAGTGAAAGGACGACTTTCTGATTTTGATGTGTTGCTTGTTGTTGGCGCAAATGATGTCGTAAACCCAGCAGCTGTTGAGGATGTAGATAGCCCTCTTTATGGTATGCCAATCATCGAAGCGCACCGCGCCAAAAATGTTGTGGTTTTGAAACGTGGAATGTCATTCGGATATGCAGGAGTGCCGAACACTTTGTTTGAAAAATCAAATTGTGAAGTCTTGTTTGGAGAGGCCGACCATTCTCTCTCTGCGATAACATCTGAGATAAAACTAATTTAATGATGAAAAAATCGATTGTGATTACTCGAGAAGATTACAACAATGTGATCAGGATACTCGATCGTGCCTCCTTCGTGGATCCCCTCCAAAAAGCATGTCTGAGTAAACTACTGTTTGAACTTGAGAAGGCCGACATCGTACCAAACCACACCATTGCTCCTGAAATAGTTCGGATGGGGAGCAGTGTAGATATTAAAACGCCTTTTGGCACCAAGGATGGATTGATTTTAGTAGTACCGGAAGACGCAGACTTCAATCGAAAGAGAATTTCAGTAATCTCGCCTCTCGGCTCTGCGCTTCTAGGTTACGCGGAAGGCGACAGAGTCGAATGGCCTCTTCGCAACGGAAATCAAGTCATTCTAATATCACGTGTAAACAACAAACCATCACTCAACTCGACGGAGCAAGAGAAAAATGTTGACCTCGCCGGTTAAGAGAATATGGCTTTGACAAGAACCTAGTTTTCCTCACATGCAGAATCGATGAACATGAATTCGGGAATTTTTAAATGGGTATTAGCACTTCTATTTGTTATGGCGCTTGTCGTAGCAACGAACTTGGTTGATAGAAAGAATTTCATTCAAGTGTCCGACTCTCTTGAAACCATTTATGAAGACAGGTTAGTTGCAAAAGATTTAATCTTCGAAATTGCGTTGTTGATTCATGAGAAATCAATAGCAATTGCGAACTCTGATACATTGTTTTATAACAAAAGGTATCTGATTGTCAATACAAAAATTGAGCAGCTGATTCAATTGTTTTCTGAAACAACGCTGACGGAAGAAGAAAGTCGTGCTTTTGATAGATTACAGAAAGACGTAGCAAAACTTGGTCGTCAGGAACTAGGGATCTACGCAGGTGGTCACTCTAGAGCGTCATTTTTAGAGGGGGAGTCAGCCTCGCTTCAGTTAGCCTTAATTCTGGAGGATCTGCACGTATTATCAAAGATTCAGATCGAGGAAGGAAGGAGGCAAATGCTCATAGGAAAGGCCGCCGTAAATTCTGTTGATTTTCTCACCGAAATGGAAATTTACATCTTGATTGCTCTGGGTATTGTCGTTCAGGTTCTGCTGATAGGAGGATTTCGGTATCAAAAAATTAGGAACTCGGGAAATTCAGGGCTTTGGATGAATAACTAGTAGAACGTGAAGATCTAATTATCAATTAGATTGTACGCAATGAGACTTAGAATTTGCGATGGTTCTATGGTCAGCCTACTATCGATGTTTTGGTACAACATGAGTGCCTTATCATATGGGAGTGCTAAGAAGTGAAGTCTGCTACTCATGACTCAATAAGCTAATAATCGGTTACTGTTGATCTTTTTGTATTGCTTTTTGTGTTGAATGGATTGAAGCTGTTCTTGGCGTTCTTTAGCCAGACTTCTTCTAGGCTTTACTTTAATAGGGATTTCCGCATACCGGAGATGTCTAGACGTCTCTGTCTTACATCTTGAGGTCTCACTCATTCTAAGGCTTATCGAGTTTGTACTTCTTATATGTGTGGTTGAAGAGCTAGGATTTCTTGTTTATCATAGTCTGATCGCACTTTTTGAGGAATAATTTACGTTATCAAGATAAAGTAAGGAATCCTTACTATATTTGTTGAGGCGATTTTGCCACAATACATATAATCATTTCAATTATGTCTAAAGCAACGTTTTATCACGCAGGTTGTCCGGTTTGTGTAAGTGCAGAGCAAGATATTTTGCGTATGGTCGACCGCAATAAATGGACCTTGGATATTGTCCATCTCGGTGAGCAGAAATCAAGAATTGCTGAAGCAGAGAAGATCGGAGTGAAGTCGGTTCCGGCCTTGGTTCTTGATAATCAAAATGTTCTACATCTCAATTTTGGAGCCTCTATGGCAGAGGTCAAAGGCTAGATTCGGTTTAAAGGGTTAGGGTTCCGAAATTCCAATTCCGGGGCTCTAACTTTTTTAATTGATCAGTGCAATGACTGAAAATAATCTGAATTCCATGAAGGATGATGAGATGCAGGTAGGAGTTTGGGATACCTATGTTGTAAGAAAGGATGGTCGACGGATGCATTTTGATATCATTGCTCCCAATACGATTCGAGATGTTGACTTGATTCATTCTTTCGGCAGACAATTTCTCGAAAGCAAAGGCGAGTTAGGCCAACGGATTTCGTCCGCTGAGTGTGTATTTTGCCACATTGAGGCAGTAAAACCGGAATGGCTAATAGAGATTAATCGGAACGGTTACTTCATCTTTGAGATGCAAAACTGTGATTGATGCCGCAGTCTGATTTCAACCTAGAGCACCAGAATCAAAGCCTTGATAGTAAGATTGTTGCAATTCTTGAAAGGCTGGGTCAGGCCTTTCGAGTCTTACTGTGGCAGGAGAGTAAGGAGTTTTCATTGAGTCCTATACAAGTGCAGTTGCTTGTTTTTCTCTTATACCATTCAGCAGAGAAATGCCGTGTCGGATACCTCGCAGACGAATTCAACATGACGAAAGCAACGATCAGCGATTCGGTCAAGGTACTGGAGCAAAAGGGCTTGATTAACAAAGAGTACCAGCAACATGACGCACGCAGCTATCTGATCCAGCTTACAAGAGAGGGGAGAGAAATTGCAACAAGCGCGGCTATGTTTAGCACAGAAGTTCGAAAACCATTTGAAAAAATGGATGAACGGGACAAACAAGTCGTACTTGCTAGTTTGTTAGAGGCGGTTCGCTACCTCAATCAAAAGGGGATCATTACCATTCAGCGTATGTGTCAAACTTGTCGATATTACACAAAGGACCATGCTGGGGAAGCTCATTATTGCAGCCTACTGAACCAGCCACTTCGATCATCGGATCATCGGATTGATTGTCCTGAGCACGAACTAATTGCTGACTAGCCGATCGAGTTGCACATCGTGCGCTTCTTGTGGTACATTTACTTGGACTTGGAAAGCAAAGCACACCCCGACTTTATGGGCCCTGGGCTGGTCTGAGAGAAAAGAATCATAGTAGCCACCACCGTAACCCACGCGATACCCATCAGGAGTGAACGCTAAGCCAGCTACTACAATCAGGTCGTAATGTCCGATGTATTCAGTACCATTCTTCGGATGATAGGTGTTGAAAATCCCCGCTTCCAGGTCTTGAAGGTTTCGAAGGACCAAGTGTTGCAATTTGCGATTCTTCAGGGTTTTAGGAACAACTACGGTCAACCCGTGATTAAGTGCCTTTTGAAGGAATGGAGCGACGTTTACCTCGGAGCCCATTGGTAGGTAGCTATGTATTGAACGCGCTTTGGTTTGCATAACCAGCTTCCATAGATGGTCGCAAATTACGCTAGAGCCATGTTCACGTTCTAAGCGTGGTGAGGTGTCGCGAAGTTGAAGCATCGCTTTCCTAAGCCTTTGCTTCTGAGATTTTACAGATATGAAGTTGTTAAAATCGTTTGAGAAGAGATGTTCAGGAGCGGCTGGCAAGAGCAGCGTTTCTGATCCAAAATCGATCGGTCTATCCTTCAATTGGATACGGATGATTTCGATCAATTCATATCTGCTAAAAGATGTTCGGTACTCTGGCCGAAGCGTTTTGCTACCTGCAAAGCAAACGTTGCCTTCTGATGCGTTTGAGACTTCATATGGAAGCCTATACAACTCCGATAGACGGCGGACAAACTCAGATTTAAATGGGAGTCTCAATACGTCGTCAGAGGTCAAAACTTGCCCTTCTTTGGCTTCAAACACATCACACAGTTTGATTTTTAACGCTTCCATAGCCTTCTTATTCATGGCGAGCATTAGAGCCCATAGCAATGGACTCAGATTTGAGCAATAACAGAACGAAGGATAATCCGGCCGTCATCAAAAGTGACGCAATCCATAGGGCAGAATTCTGAAAGCGAATCGGCAAAAGCTCTACGTCCAGAACTCGCGTAGTTAACACCAGTTCCTGAACAACAAACCCGAATCCAAAGAGAAGTAGCCCGCCACATATTCTCTGGTCCATTGAAGCTCCTAAGTTCTGCAGACCATAGGCCAAGCATCCAACGGATATCCATCCGATGAAGACCAAATGCATATAGAGGATAATAATATCTCGATTGAAAAACGCCAAGGAGTTCGCGGCCGGAAAGGCGGATACGATTTGAAGGACGCATTTCAAGAGGAGCATGACCAAGGAAAACTTAAACATTCCGTCCAGAAATCGGTTCTGGAACAGCTTTCGTTTTTGAAGCCAATCAGCGCAGAGTAATCCAAACCCCACCAACTGCATGATTCCTGATATGATACCCAGCACGTGCCATATTAGTGGAAGTTCAAACTCGTATAAGCTTAGGATGAAAGTTATTGGAACGCTGACCAACACCAGCCACAAACCGAAGACCTTGCTCTTCGACGAGCCATTGAAGATCTTGCTCCAGATCGCAAGTAGTGCGAGTGTCATCCATCCATTATAAGTGAAGTGAAGAAACCAGTAGATCGCTGCTTTATAGATGGGGGTTCCTGCAAGCCCTTTCGCTGATATGATTGCCAAACCCCAAGGTCCCAACGAACTCAGGAAGAGAAATATCAACGCCCATAGAAGCAGTCGATTTCCGTAAGACCGGGGATTCCATAATTGCAATTCCTTCACGATGCGAACAATGTAGGTGTAGGATAGCAAAATGTGCAACGTAGAGCAAGCAATAGACCAAACGGCGTATCCCTGCACTGCGAAGGAGATGAGCATTCCAACCACCGATAGCTGGATACCCCAGAAGAGCCAGACCGCCAATGGTTTTTTATTCCATACGGTCCCTATATATTCTGTGGTGATGCCAAGAAGCAACACATTGAAGACCCAGCCAAGCATGGCTACATGCGAATGGGCGTGAATGAGGTTGCGAAACTCGAAGGGAAAGCTGTCAATAAATGGGAAAGTCCTCAACACCAACCCTAGACCAGCTACAAGTACAAAGTAGAACAGAGCGAGTTTGAACCAATTTTTCGAATCGAGCATTCGTCAAAGGGCTTTTAGCGACAGCATCTTCTTAGCTGTTCAAAATCCAGGATTTTGATATCCTTGTCTTTCAAGGCTATACTTCCATCAGCCACAAGTTCGTTTAGCATGCGAATCACGGTTTCATAGACCGTACCCGCCAAAGCTGCCAAATCCTTACGGGAGATGCGATAGTTCAAGCAGTTGTAATCGTTTTTTCCAAATGCATCATGTATAAGCAGCAATCCCTCTGCTACACGGCCTTTGACCGGCATATGTGCAAGGTTCTTCATCCTTCGCTCCGTTCGCTTCAGCTCATCCGCGTAAAAGAATGCCAGATTAAAAAGGAAGTCGGAGTTTGTTTTTAAAAGCCGAATGAACAAGTCTGTTGGCACAAAACAGGTCGTTGTGGGTTCCAAGGTGATGGCGCTGATCGGGTACAATTCATCGATGCCAAAACCTCGATGTCCAAGAATTTGTCCATCGCCTGCGAGTCGAAGGATGTATTTCTTGCTGCCCCACGACGTCTCCACCTTCACCTTTCCAGATAGAATGAAGTAGATCCCTTTCACTTCATGTCCTTCTTCAAAAATGGTTTCGCCCTTCTTGTAGGAAATGACCTCTCGCTTGAGGCGGACAATTTCAAGCCATTCAGGCGCTATGTTCCTGCACAAGAAGCAATCCTCCTTCGCACACTCCGCCTTATCTACTATTGCCCCCATATCCTGCAAATGTCAAGGATATTGAGCTATCCAGAAATAGCATGTTCAAACAAAGTCTTTCAGTCCAGAGGTAGGCTGATCAAATCACGTTGAATATGTCATATTAAAGTATGATCTATGTCATACTATACGCATGTGATTGAAGGCAGCTTTGCGGTCACTAATCGAAAAATCAATGAGACTTATTACAATCACAGCAGCTTGGATGCTCATCAGCTATACCTTGCCAGCCCAGACCTGTCATGAGTCAGGGTCTGAGGTTCACGGAATGCCCCCAATCGGAGTTATGAACGGCCATACACACGGTAAAGGGCAGTGGATGGCATCCTATCGATACATGTCAATGAGCATGCAAGGTATGTCCCATCAGGGGCAGATGTTGGATGCTGAATCGGTGATAGAACAAGGGTACATGATGTCACCGGAAACAATGCGCATGGACATGCACATGCTTGGCGTGATGTATTCACCCATGAATCGCTTGACGCTTGGCGTGATGGCGAATTATAATGCATCTACGATGAGCATGATGAGTGCGCCAAGCCATGAACATGGGATGAGCGATCATCACCATCATGGCTCCGATGCCGAGTCCATGGACGAAATGATGGAACTCGAAGAATCCAACATGAGCAATCAGGGGCTCGGTGATATAAAGATTTCAACCCTCTACCGAATTCTTGTCAGTCCAAAGCATTGTTTGCACTCGATTGTAGGGATGAGGCTTCCGACTGGCAACATCGATGCTGGGGATCAAATGCATCCGGTTTTCCCATACGGTATGCAGAATGGTACCGGTTCCTTCTCCGCGTATTTGGGACTGAACTATTCATGGCTTCTACCAAAGTATTTGGTAGGTGCACAGGTACTATCCACTGTGCCACTGCATGAAAACAATCGAAACTACATGATGCACGTAACGCACGAGTTGAACGTATGGGGCGCTCGAAAATGGACAAACTGGATGAGCACCAGCTTACGTGTGAGGGGATACTACCAAACGGCTGTTCGGGGGATGGATGCTCAGATCAGCACCATGATGTCGCCGCTTGGAAACCCGACCAACCAGGAATTCTATCTCATGGAGGTCATGGGAGGTTTGAACTTCATGCCGCTTGATCAATGGAGAATTGCTATTGAAGCTGGCATCCCAGCGCACCAATGGAACGAAGGCGTCGCCATGAATCGAACATGGACAGCAACTGCTGGATTGCAGTTTATGATACATTAATTAAAACGGGTTAAAAAATGAACATAGATTTTAAAAATGAAACCGTAGGCGACATCGTTCGCCAGGATTATCGAGCCGCCAAAGTGTTTAAATCACACCACATTGATTTTTGCTGCGGTGGTGGAAAAAGCCTGTACCAAGTCTGCCAGGAAAGAAAACTTGACGAACAGGTCCTTTTGAAGGAGTTAAATGAAGCGTTCAAAAAACAAGATGATTCGAGTGCACATGACTATGATGCATGGCCAATCGATCTACTTGCTGATTTTATCGAGAAAACGCACCATCGCTATGTGGAATCTGCTATTCCACCGCTAAAGCAATACCTAAAAAAGTTGGCGGCGGTTCATGGCAACGTAGGACCCTACCTGAAAGAGATTGAGGAAATCTTCAATGAGTCGGCTGGAAACCTCGTGCAACACATGAAGAAAGAGGAGCTCTTACTCTTTCCTTATATCCGAAAGATGACCAATGCAAAGGAAGGAATCTCGGAGCTTCAAACTCCGCCATTCGGCAAGATCGATAATCCGATTAGAATGATGATGATGGAGCACGACACGGAAGGGGAGCATTTCAATAATATCGAAGAGCTGAGCAACGGGTATGAAGTTCCTGAATGGGGTTGCAATACTTATGCGGTTGTCATGCAGTTGTTAAAGGAATTCCAAGATAACCTCCATACGCACATCCATTTAGAAAACAACATCTTGTTTCCTAAAGCGATTCAGCTAGAGGATGAACTTACCGATAAGGGTTCCGCAACGAACCCACCAAACGCATGTTCTATTTAATCCTAACAATTAGAAGTCATAACCGTTACCGATGAACTCTAGACAGGAAGAATTGCTCAAAAAAATCGACGCAAAGTATAAGGCCATTGGGCAAGACCCACTTGTTCATTTAGAGGGACTGTTGCATGCCACACCCATGACCTATTGGGACTACATCCAATGCGACGCATTGTTGAATTTGCAGATCAAGCGAACCACTGAGCCAGACGAAATGGTGTTCATCATGTACCACCAAATCAATGAACTGTTGTTCAAGATGATCCTTTGGGAGATTGAGCAGGTGGCGTTCCATCCGGCCTTGACGACCGACTTCTTTTCGCAACGACTAATGCGCATAAGCCGGTACTTCGATATGTTGAGTGCTTCCTTCGAGATTATGGGTGACGGCATGGAGGTTGCGCAGTACATGAAGTTTCGAACCACCCTGACTCCAGCGAGTGGGTTTCAGAGCGCACAGTACCGAAAAATAGAGTTTGCTTCTACGGAACTCATCAACTTGATCGACGCGCGTTTTCGTGAGTCCATCGATCGAAACACACCCTTCAAGCACGCGTATGACCATCTCTACTGGCAAGCGGCTGGCAAGAACCACGAGACAGGTGAGAAGTCAACCTTGCTGAAGCTGTTTGAGGAGCGGTATATGGACGACTTCATCATATTCATGCAGACCTATAACACGCTTAACTTGTGGACGAAATACAAATCTTTGCCCGAGAAGGAGCGCGGCGACGAGAAGTTAAAACAAGCGATGAGGCACTATGATCACACCGTGAACATACGGTGGGTGATGGCACATTACAACGCGGCAGCCAAGTACTTAGACAGTGGGGAGGAAAGCGCAGAAGCAACGGGTGGAAGCGATTGGAAAAAGTACATGCATCCTAAATACCAGCGCCGAGTCTTCTTTCCAGAGCTTTGGTCGGATGAGGAGCGTTCGAATTGGGGACATGACCTTGGTAAAGCTTCGATATAAAATTGACCGAGCAAGTAATGCTTCTTGTTTAAGGAAACCATCGGTCAGTTAGAGCCTGTCAAAGGCAGGTTGATTTTATGGCGCCAACCGCTTTTCAACCCAAACATCACCTTGCTTTTCATATAAAGCCCTATCATGAAGCCTTGCCGAACGACCTTGCCAAAACTCAATACGAACAGGACGAACAAGCCAGCCACCCCAATGTGGAGGTCGAGGCACAGGTTGATCCTGAAATCTAGCTTGCATTTCTGAAACGCGCTGCATCAACCATTCACGACTCTCGATGGTTTCACTTTGCGGCGAAGCCCACGCACCAATCTGACTCTCCCTGCCTCGACTTGCGAAGTAAGCGTCGCTCATTTCCTCAGGCGCCTTTTCTGCTTGCCCACAAACCCGAACTTGTCTGTCCAATCCATTCCAATGAAAATTCAGCGCAACATTCTTGCATCTTAGCAATTGACCAGATTTTGCGCTGTTGTAATTTGTATAAAAGACGAAGCCTTCTTCGATCAACTCTCTGAGGTAGACCACACGCGTATGTGGCATACCATCCGAATCAATCGTTGCCAGAGTCATAGCGTTCGGGTCATGTCTTTCTGCAGAGAGTACAGCTTCTTGCCACCATTGTTGAAATAGAGCTATCGGGTTGTTTTCGGCAATGTTAAAGTCTGCCATAGTGAGGATGTGAATGTGTGAATCAGGTTATATCCAAGTTTAATAAGTGCGGTTCAAAGAGCTGATTTAAAAAATCTACAGAAATGTAATTGTTGTCTTTTGTATGCTTGTGAAGCATTCGCAAACCTACATTTACTAGTCGAATCTTGTGTGAAAGCCAGATTCCTAAAGAACGGTTATATTCAGATAGAACGAACCAATCGAAATGATGAAAAATATAGCGTTGATGTGTCTGGCTTGTTCAACTTTGACCCTAGTGAATGGATGCAAAAAGGATAAGTTGAAAGGAGATCTCGAGGAATTTAAAGGCAGATACGTGTGGGTTGAATACAGATATAGGGACAATTGGTGGGACTCAGGGCTTACAAGTCGGCCAGCTTCCAACTATGATTTCACGGCGGAAATAGAGTTTGATCACAACGGAAAAGTTCATTTCTACATCGATGGTAAGGAGATTCACGAAACCGGCTTTCGCATTGAGGATGAGGGTGTTTACGACGACGGCCAAATCAAATATTTAACCATAAATCCGAGAATTGAGGATACCGAAGATATTGATCTGAATAACACCGTCGATTTTTGGTTGATCAACGACTCCTTGCATTGTGACGATTTTCCAGGCGAGAGTTACGATCAAAATCTTGGGGGAGAACACGTCTTTCGTCGAAAATGAATCAATAATATCCTAGCTAGAATTCTGAGCCTTGATGAACTCGGCATTTTTCTTTCTTGCGACCAAAAACATGACCGTTAGCATAAAGCCAAGGATCGTGATGGCATTTCCCCAAGAGCTTATCAATCTGCCGTAAGCAGAGCCTAATAAATCGCTGACGATGCGCATGAAAGATGTCGATGTTAAAATGATCAACCAAACCCAAAGAATTGGGTGATAGACAAAGGTACCTCGCTTAAACACGGTAGGCAGTATGATTGGGCCATGGGCGAAAATCATAGAGAATACAAATCCAAGGAAGAAGGCGTGAAGGAGCGCGTCATACATCAATCCTGAATAGGGTAGAGTCATCATACCAATCCCGGCGAGTAGCAACCAGAGGTATCCAGCCAGCAATGCGGCACCCGAGTAGCGATGAATTCCTGAAGATTGGATATTTTTTCGAGCAATGTCATAGCGCAGCAATCCTAAAGCTACTAACGCAAAACTGAGCCCGAGAAGCATTTTACCTCCTGCGTGGAAGGGAAGTGACAGGCTGATGAATGATAGTGCCAAAAAGGAGGAAATCCAGAGCATTCGCGATCGTTTGAGCAGGACAAATCTGGCCAGTTCCATCCGTTCCGCTGTAATAGTGAATAGGAAGAAAAGCATCCACCAAGGCGCCGAGAAGAAATAGTAGTCTCCAGTCAGGATGAGCACATTTCCTGTAAGCCAGCAAACCGCACCAACGATGGAGGCCAAGTGGTACCATTCGCTGTATCTGAAATACAGATATACCATAATCAAAACCAAACCGGCGGCAGCAGAACACAACATCACGTATGCTATTGTGGAATGCAAGTAAAATACCGGCGTGCTGAGTCCTCCTCCCAGCGGTACCAAATAACCATACCACTTCTTCAGAACGATAGCTCGTTCTAAGCTGATAAGGGAGCCAAGAAACGCACCTGTCATTAAGGCCCCGTGCACGTTGCCAACAGTATTAAGGTCAATGATTATGAACCCAGCCCTCCACAGTCCTGCGAGCATACCAATGATCAGCGAAACGAAGATGAATGGTAATGCTACATAGCGCATCAGTAGTCTTTCTTTTGGGCTTTTTTGATGAAAGCGATTAACGGAAGACAAATCCAGGCGATCAACGCTCCAATGGAAATCATGACCCCAGTATTGGTTCCAAAGAATTTTTGGAATACAGCACCAGAGTATCCCATGAGCGCACTGATGTCCAACTGAAGCATGATGAATACCCTGCATAGGTCGATGGGATTAAGGAGCGTAAGGAGAATGGCGTGTTGTTCGATGGGGTATTCGGAAAATAGGATGAAGTACATCAGCATAAGACCATCGTAGATAACAGCCATAAAGAGCCAAACAAACAAAGCAAAACCAATCCCCTTTAATTTATCCTTGGAGGCGACGCAAATGAGCATGGCAAGAGCCGAAAAAATCAGCGACAACATGACGCCTGATCCGATCAAAGTGATCACCATCGATGCACTCTCAATGCGGCCCGTGGTTGCAATCGTACCTAGACCCAAACCCAGAAGAACTGATAAGCAAAGCGTTGCAGCAATGCCGAAGTAGATACCAAAAAATGCCTGAGAGCGACGCACTGGTTGCGCGAGTAAGAGGTAGACGAAATCTGTTTTATTGAAGTAATACATGCTCGTCATCATTGTGCTTACAAGAGGAGTGATAAGGATGACGATGTTCATTATACTCACCATGGAGCGCGTAAACGAGCCTGTAAAGTAAATCAAGGCGTAAGCGCTGATGGCTAGAAAGAAAACGTAAGCTATCGCCCAGGCACTCCTCAGATTGTCGAGAAGTACGAATTTGAAGATGCTCCAGATGCTGCTCATGCCTCTGCGTTTGACTTAAGAAAGCATGCCATTGCCTTTTCAAGCGTAGGCTGACCTGTTTGCGAAATGATGGTCTTCGGTTCTCCTTGAAAAACAATCTTTCCATCAAGAAGAAAAGCGATTTCATCAGCCACCTCCTCCACGTCGCTCATGATGTGACTCGTAAAAAAGATAGTCTTTCCCCTGGCTTTTTCTTCCAGAACTAAACTTTTGAAGTTTACTCTGGAGATAGGATCCAAGCCTACCGTTGGTTCATCGAGGATGATGATGGGCGTGTCGAACAGGAAGGCGAGTATAGCGCTTACCTTTTGTCGTGTGCCTCCACTGAGTTCACCGAGGGGTTTGGCAACGTGTTCATCCAGTTCAAAATATTCAATGAGCTTGCCTGGATCATGTTTATGGCCTCTAAGCTCCGACATTAGCGCGAAAAGACGCATGGCGCTTATGTTTTCTGCAAATCGCGCTACTTGTGGCATGTACGATATCTGTTTCCGTGACTCAACGGAAGTCGACGAGTGTTCACCGATGTAAATAGCACCGCTATTGGGGTGGACAAGGTTGAGGATGCATTTAATCAGGGTTGATTTACCTGAGCCGTTTGGCCCAAGCATGCTGATAACACGCCCCTCACCAATTGAGAAGTCGATGTTGTTTAGCACGAGGTTTTTTCCGAAACGCTTAGTAACTGACTTCAAGGTGATCATTGATGGGTTTCATTTTAGGTTGACTGTCCATGAGCGTCTCAGGTGTAAGTACAGGTGTCACCTTCTCAGCTAGGTTCAATAGATCGATGAACGAACTGCGCATCAGAATGATTGAAGCTTGTGATTGTGCAATGATGTAGGTGAACAGCTTGACTGGGCGAAATGGGACATCTCCAATGCCATCTCGGTCTAAGTCGTATCCGGTGTATTCTTCCCAGTAGTTGCCAGTGAAATCATTGAAGTTTGACTTCGAATTGGTCGTCACATCGAATGAGTTTTCAGCAAAATCGTTGTTCCAAATCAAGTTATCTGTGCAATTGCCCATTATTCGAAGGGCATAACCGTTGCGGATAAAGCGGTTGTTTTCAATTCTAATCCTGACAGAATTATCGGCACTAATGGCAATGGTGTTTCGGTAGAAGATGTTATTGGTCAGCTTCGAATCTTTGATGTCTTTGAGCAGTAGGCCATAGGCTGATGCTCCCCAATTGTCAAGAAATTGATTGTTGTGCATGGTGACATGATCCGAGTACATGACAGCAACTCCAGCACCGTTCTCAGTAAATACGTTGTTCTCGTAGTCGTTGGAATGTGAGAACATGAAGTGCAGTCCATAACGCATATTTCCCTGACTATGATTACTTTGGATGGTGCTGTTCTCAACGAATTCGAAATAGATACCGTCACGATGATTCTGAACAGTATTGTTGAGAATCTTCATGTTTTTACAATACCACAAGTGAATGGCATTCCCATTGGAGGATTCAAGGTAGTTCTGATGATTGGCTTCTCCTTGCACATCACAGTTCTCGATGATTCCGTACTTACTGTTTTCGATCAGGATTCCAAAGAATGACTTACGAACTTTGACATTTCTGACAACTAAGAAATCCGAGTTATTGCACTTCAAGGCTGCCCTATCTTCGACGTAGTTGGTAGCGACGTTTCTGAGTTCGATGTCTCGAATGGATACACTATCATGATGGACATAGAGAATTGTCTTTCCTTGGCCATCGAGTATAGATCCCGGCTCACCAACAATCTCCACCGATTTTTCTATCAAGACTTCACTCGCTTCATACAAGCCTCTCTTGATGAAAATCCGATCTCCGTTTTTGGCCTCCTTGAGAGCCATGACCAAGTCTTTCGTTTGGCATTGAGCACAAACTTCTATGGTTCGAGCGTAGCTTGATTGGAAAGAGATTGCCAAAGAGCACATCAAGAAGAATCGCCTCATTCCTATTGAAATTCTGATTGGATACCGTCCCAATCGAAAATGGTTCCTCCGTTAGACTTTCTGTGAAATTCAGCTCGGGAAACGTCGATGAAGGCATTCAAATAAGCGCCCATCGGGCTGGGCATTTTCTTGCTGATCAAATAGTGGGAAAGCTTCGCATCGACAAGAGTTTCAGGATGATCAAAATCTGTGACATACAGATGTGCGTGTTCTACATCCGCTTCTTTCAGGTAGCGCAACAAGCACTCAGCCGAATCGAATTTATAACAACGACCTTTGTCCGTAATTGCCTCCGCCCCAAACTTTGGATCCATGATCTTCATCTGGCAAAAGTGACAGTTGTCTTTGCCGTATTCTATGGCCTCTTGGGTTTTACCACATCCTGCAAGGAGGCCAAGAAACAGAAGTGTTGTAATAAGTGTGCGCATCAAGGTAAATTTTAAAATGTCGTCTTTGCCCATTTTTGATGGACCATAGCCCAAAGCAAGAGAAAAGATGAAAGAGCAAGTGCCAATCCACCAACATGAGGAAATGATACAGCTTTGAAATTAAGAAGCCATTTAGATCCTATCAATGGCGGCTGATACGTCATTCCCTCCACCTGAATTGCAGCGCTTGGGTCGAGGTTGTGCCCGTAGTCATATTCCCAAAGCCAGAAGTCAAATATTCCCAATACGGATAGGATTAAAACGGTGAATGCGTATATATACATCCACCTAGGCTCGTTTTTCCACCACACAACCAATCCGAGCAGGATCAAAACTGCGCCGATGTAAGGAAAAATCTTCAATTCCGGAATGGAGTCAGGCTCGATCTTTTGCATCCCGATGTAGTGATTCAGGATGTTGATGTTGTTCAGCGTATTCTCTTCGTGACCGGTGATCTTGTTGACCCAGATGTACATTTCAATGCCTTCGGGATATTGAGGTGCTTCCAAGGCGATGTACCATAATGGTTGGAAATAGATGATGATGAGTGAAAGTGCCGCGATGAGTACGTAGGCTCTTGCTAATGGCTTCATAATAGTGTTTTAGTTAGATGAAACCAACCCTCCGGCGAGGGAGGGTTGGTTTGTGCAGAACATGAAATCCATCCTAATGAACTGCCAGTTCCTAGACTAGTCCTCTCCGAGCCACCAGCTCAGTTCAGTAGTGGAACCTTGAGGCGATACGCGAACGTACCCTTGCATTTCCTGGTGCAAGGCAGAGCAGAAGTCCGTGCAATAGAACGGGAATACACCTACTTCTTTTGGTTCCCAAACCAGCGTTTTGGTAGCTCCAGGCATGATTAACGTCTCAGAGGTTTGGGCTCCGAGGACTGCGAATCCATGTGGCGTATCCCAATCTTGTTCAAGGTTGGTAACGTGCCAATAAACGCGATCACCAACTTTAACGCCTTCGATGTTGTCAGGTGCAAAGTGTGATCGAATAGATGACATGTAAACATGAACTTCATTGCCTTTGCGTTCTACTCTAGCCTCGGCTTCAGATTTGACTGCATATGGGTGGTGATTGTCCTCTAGTTTGAAGAACTTGGTTGAATTCGGCTTGATCAAATCGGCCGTAATCGCTTGCGCGTAATGTGGTTCACCATCTGTTGGAAAGTCTAGGAGCAATCGCATCTTGTCTCCGGAAATATCATAGAGTTGGGCTGAATGCGCAAGCTCAGGTCCTGTAGGAAGATAGCGGTCTTTGGTGATCTTGTTCAGAGAGATCAGGTACTTACCCCACGGCTTGGCTGATCCTCCTCCAGGAACGCACAAGTGACCAATGCTGTAGTACGATGGAACCCGATCCAAAACCTCCCAAGTACCGACTTTCCACTTGACTACTTCAGAAGAGATGAAAAATGAAGTATACGCGTTTCCTTTGTCGTCAAACTCGGTGTGGAGTGGGCCAAGGCCTCCAGATTTCACAACACCGGCTACAACCGTCTCATATTTCAGTACTGGGATGCCAGCAACTACGGTTTCGTAATCTTCAGAATCAATCGCCTTCATCATGTTGCTAAAGGAGTGAACCGTGAGATCGGCATTCAATTTTCCGGAACCCACAATGTATTCTCCATCAGGAGAGACGTCAACTCCGTGTGGAGATTTTGGCGTAGGAAGGAAGTAAACCATTCCTGGGCACTCGTTGGCCATCAAGACTTTCACCTCTTTCATAACCTTAGAGGATGCGGAATGGGTATGGTGATCCATTTCATTGTTGTAGTATTCCGTGCTCCAAGTTTGGAATTTACCAGCGGCGATGTATTCTTCAGCCTTCTTCCAGTTCACCGCGGCTATAAAGTCCTTATCGTTTTGAGATGCGGTTGCTTCCTTCATGGTGCTCCCTTTCTCAGTGTTGTATGTCGTGAAAAATGTCCAACCATGAGAAGGGCCTTTGCCGCTGCTGGCTAAGTCGTAATCAAAGCCTGGCATCATGATCTGGAAGGCGATGTCCATGTCGCCGTCTTCTTGGTTTACGCTGATGAATGACAGCGTTCCTTGAAAATTGTCTTTATAGGTTTTAATGGACACATCTTTCTGTGGAACAGGAACTGAGAACCTTGTGCCGGCTACGACGTACTCAGTGTTCATCGTCAAGTATGGAGAAGAGTGGTTCCCGGCGCTATGAGGAATCTCAATGATCTCAACTGTTTCAAAAGTTTTCAAATCAATTCTGGCAATCCTCGGTGTGTTGTTTCCGTTGATGAACAACCATCGACCGTCATGTACACCGTTCGTCTGAGAAAGCTTAGGGTGATGAGAGTCATCCCAAGGAATGAAGCCATGAGAAGTATTCAACATCGGCTTGGTTTCCTCATCAAAGCCCCATCCCTTTTCAGCATCTACCGAGAAGACAGGAATTCTTCTAAACAATCGGCCAGATGGAAGACCCATCACTGAAACCTGACCGCTGAATCCGCCTGACATGAATGCATAAAACTCGTCGTGCTCGCCAGGAGCTACATATACTGCTTGTGCGGCATCGCTACTTGAAATAGCGCCACCATTCTGCTGGCCTTGATTTGAGCCGTTTCCACCGCATGCTGTAATGGCGAGGAAGACTCCTAAATAAAGACCACTTTTAATTATCGTTTTCATTTTCTTAGCGTTTGACATTCGTAGGTTATTTGTTTTCGTTATTGTACTTTCTGAAATACTCAAGAACTGCACGAGCCTGGTCTTGGGTGAGGTTTTGATTGGCCATAGGGGAGAGGTATTCTGCCAAAAGATCTTTCGCCACCGGATCTTCTTTTACCATATTCTCAGGATTTAGAATCATGTTCATAACCCAAGCAGGGTTCCTTCGATCTGTAACATCTCCGAGGGCTGGCCCCACGTGACGCTTGTCCATTTTGTGGCACGCAGTACACATTTGGGTGAAGACTTCCTCACCTTCTTGAGCGAGCGCTGGATCGATGGATGTGAATTCCATCTCCTCTTGAATCGGCCCTACGCCAAATTGACTGACTTTGGTTTTTGGTTTGTAAATCTCTATAGGCTTCGCAGATTGGTCAGTCGCAGACTCCTCGCCACCTCCACCACAGGAGATGAGTATAACGGTAATTCCAAGTACAAGTGGCAAGATTAAATTGGTTGATTTCATGTTGTTTAATTGTTCATTTAGTTATTCTGGTAGTAAGACTTTATCGACGACATGAACAATCCCGTTTGAGGCTTTCACCGTTCCAAGAATCTTTGCGCCGTGGACGAATGTTCCTTCCCCGTTTTTTTCCACCTTGATGTTGTGGCCGGATGCCACGAACAAGCTCTGGCCATCTGAAAGCTGATTCACATCATATGTGCCAGGTGCTGCGTGAAACTGAATAATGCCGATCAACGTCATCTTACTTTCTGGTTCTAGCAGTGATTCTACCGTTCCTTCTGGCAGAGCCGCAAAGGCGTCATTGGTTGGCGCGAATACCGTTAGAGGTCCGTTGTTCGCCAATGCTGTAGTTTGTTCAGCTGCTTTAACTGCGGTCACCAAAGTGGTGTGGTCAGGTGAGCCTAGCGCCACCTGAAGTATGTTTTGAACAGATTCAGAGTCAGCAACTCCTTCTTGACCCGCAGTTAGTTGTTCGGAAGCTGACTGTGCGGGCTGTACAGCTTCAAGTTGTTGTCCATCATTGGATCCGCAAGCAGTTAGCACTGCTAGTGCGATCGGAAGTAGGTACGTTCTTTTCATGATATGGAGGTCTTGTTTCAGTGAGCAAAGCAACGGAGTGGCTTTCTCTGAATGTATGACCTATATCATGTCAGCGTGTGTTTTTCGTCGGTGCTAGCAGGGTTGACTTATGTACTCTAAGTCATCGATTAAAACTCAAAAGACTAAGAGGCTATTGCCACAATTAGCCTATCAGGCATCATCTTTCGGAATTGTAGGACCTGCATCGTCACGATGCGCCCTGTAGTGGGGCGAAAGGATTTCAATTCCTGCCGCCTTGAAGGCATCCTGAATATTGGAGTGCATCTCTGAGTAGATGACAGCCGCTTTCTCAGGAGTTTCAGTGTACGCATTCAATTGGTAGCTCACGTAGAAATCTTCCAGGCCTGTTTGGAGCACAAAAGGTTTTGGCTCGGATTTGATGAGCTTGGTCTTCAGCGCCGCATCGATCAGCAAGGCGTGCACCTTTGTCCAATGTACGTCGTAGCCAATCGTGACCGTTGTGTTCAGAATCAAGCCGAGTTCTTTGGCGCTGGAGCTATAATTCACCGTGTTCCCATTCAAGATGGCCGAATTTGGCATCGAGATATCTTCATTTTTAATGGTGCGAAGGCGAGTGACCAATAAGTTCTTTTCAATGACATCGCCAGTGACATCCCCGATTTTCACCCGGTCGCCGAGCTTGAACGGTCGCATGTAAGTGATGACCAGTCCTGCGATGATGTTGCCGATTGCGGAGGAAGAGCCCAGTGAGATCAGCAGCCCCAGAAAAACGCTTACACCTTGAAATACGGGCGAATCGCTACCTGGTAAATACGGGAATATGACGATGAACGAGAAGGCGTAAACGAGCACGCGCACCAAATTGAACGTGGGCGTCGCCCAGTCGGGATAGAAACCGGAAATAACCAATTTTCCTTCCTGGATCTCCGTTGTCATGAACTTGAGAAACTTGATGAAATAGTGGGTTACTCCAAGAATTACCAAGATGGTGATCAATTCGGGAATGAATCCGATAAGCGACCGTACAATAGAAAGGATAGGCGAGGTGACGTAGCCGAAAAGCATGTGTGCAATACCCTCGGTTCGTGGGAAGATGCTGAAAACGATCGGCAGTGACAGGTAGAAGACGAAGAGGATGAATATCCATTTCAGGACCACCAAGAGCCATTGAAGGACTTGGATTTCCCTCTCTGGAGACACCAATTCATAGCTTCGAATCTTTATCCCTTTGAGAAATCTGTTCCCGGTCAGTGATATTTTGTTGATCAACCTGTTGCTCAGTTTGTTCAAGAGAATGATGATCCCAATCAGCAATACAATCACCAGGATGATCAGCGCTATGCGTTTCAACATTCCAAACCAACTCGCGTCGGAGCGGTACTTTTCAACGCCTTGAATGATCGCATGCTTTCTAAGAAGCGCCAACTTCGCCGGGGTCGAATTCTCCCAAAAGCCGTCACGCTCTCCAAGGGACAATAGGACGGTAGACTGGTACCGCAGATCGATGACGCCATCATTTTCAGAAATCTCGATCAGCTCCGGGTCGAATTCTGGATCATCTGCCAAGCGTGCGAGCTTGTCTGAGACAACCCCGGCCCGCTCCTCAGCGGATAGGGAACCTTGCCTTGCATAAACAATAAACAAGGTGTCCTTCTCTAACATGACTGGAGCACCTTTCGAGGACAGGCGCAGCGAGTCGATTTCACGCTTGATGTTCTCGGCGCGTTGTGTCCGCTGCTGAAGAAATGCGTCGAGCTGAGCTCTGAGTGCATCCTTCTCTGATTCACTCGAACTATTGAGCTCTTGAAGCTTAAGGATGAGCGCTTCCTGTTCGAGGCTGTCGGCAACACGGGCTGAGTCAACCTTGTCGACCAAGGTCTCCGTATTTGCCGGTGTCGATTGATCAGAATCGACAGATAACTGTCCCCAACCAATTGCTGGAAAAAGACAGAGTATAAAGAAGGAAGCTCGGATCAGATTCGTCCTCATATTTCGGGCAATTATGCGTACAACAATATTAGTAGGAAGGTTGTTTGTGAGAACCGTCTCATCAACAAATAAAAAAAGCCCCAGTTAAGGGGCTTTCATGTTGCTAACCAACGCCGTGATTCGCTATTGGAGCTCGAGTTCTATGACGACCTCTTCTCCTGAATGACCGATGGTATTGCTGGATGTGATCTTCATGGTTTTGCGTTTCATTTCGCCCACATCGTAGGTTCCGCTCAACGCTTGACATTGATCAATGGGTTCAACGTGTTCTTCTTCTTCCTCGCCGTCCCCATGATCGTGATCATGGTCTTGCTCGGCCACGGACTGATTGGCGATGGAAAATTTGCTTCCCTTCTCATCGAATTGCCACGCAAATTCGGCGTGGTCATCTTCGATGTGCCATTCGCCCATGCAGACTTCATCGTAGATGTCGCAATCGGAGAAAGACAGCTCAGGTAGATGGTCTGCTTCTTCGCTTTCACCGGCGATGGTGAGCGATGTTACTTTCCAGGTTTCGCCGCTCAGTCGTTTCGAGAAGCTGTTGGTTTTGTTGCAGCTGGTGATGCCCACCGTCGCAAGAATTCCAATTACAATTAGCGTATTTTTCATGAGATATACTTATTGAATTGTTACGTCAAAGTGAACTTCTACATCTGTTTCGCCGGGATCACAAGTACCGTCTTTGGCGCCTTCAGGTTGGTGTTTTAGCGCAAGGTGGAGTTCTCCTGTTCCCGTAGCAGATGCAACCCAACTCGATTGCAAACCTACTTCGTAAGTACCGTCAGAGTCGGTACGCGTAATCTCTAGGATTCCTTCCAAGCCACCTTCAGGTTCGAAACATACGATGTGCTCGTCGTCCTCATCCAAGATTTCAGCCGTGATGTCTTCGGCAGCATCACCTGATTCATCTAAGAACATGACTTCAACTTCATAGGTCTTGCCCGCTTCAAGGGTGATGTCATCGATCATCGGGTCATCACCGCCCGGACCATCCGAGTCTGTCCAATGGACATGAAAGTGTTCAGAACCTGAAGTAAAGTGAAGCTCGACCGTGGTGATCAGTTCTGATTCATTGACCACTGGGTCTGGAAATTCTGGTTGGTCGTCGTCTTTTTTACACGACGCTAATGAAATGATTGCCGCACAGGATGTCACAACCCATGTTGCACGGATAATTTTATACATGATGAATATTTTGTGTAAAAGCAAAATGCGCGTAGCTCATTGCTCAAATAGCAAGTACGCACGAAAACGAAATAGCTATGCAAAAAGGGTAGAGGGTGGGCCACGCCCAGCGCAGACTGCGAGAAGGCTCGAATGGAAGAAGGGTTCTTCAAATCCAAGCTCTAAATCATTGCTTTGAAGAAAGCGTTCAGAGTCGCTAGACCCTGAAAACCATTGAATGCGAGAGACGAGCAGTTTGCACAATTCGCAATCCGTGTGGGCGGTTGCAACGTGACCGTCATGTTCGCACTCGGTTGAATGTCCGTGGTGCGCGATGCGCAGGTGGCAAGCATCCTGTTCAAGTCCGTGTAAGCAGACCTCTTCCTCGTGGTGATGGTCGTCGTGCGTTGCAGGATGGAGGTAAGGCAGCCACAGCGAAACCATGGCCAAGATCCCAAAGACATACTTTATTATTTGAGGAATCATGCGCATCGCGACGACAAAGAAAACAACATTTTGCGAGGGCCCGCAGGACAGGAGGGGAGTCGAGGTAGGACTGCGTCATTCATGGCAAGCTTAACATTCGATTTCCTATGGAGATATTCAAGCGACATAACACCTTGCGGATAAATCCAGTTAGTACGAGGATGACAAGTTAGGCTGCACCAGCTAAGCCTATGGCTTTTCCGGTTGAGTTGGAATGGAGAAATAAAATGTGCTTCCACTTCCTACTTCAGAAGTCAACCCGATGTTGCCCTTATGCAAACCGATTATTTTCTTGCAATGCGCAAGTCCGATCCCATTGCCTTCATATTCACCAATGGCGTGCAACCTTTTGAACACATTGAATATTTTGTCTTTGTTTTCTTCGGCAATTCCAATTCCATTGTCTTGAATGTAGAACGTCCATCCATCTTTTTCTTCTGCATGGATTGAAATTTCAGGTGGTACGCCCGTTTTTCTGAACTTGATGGCATTGCTGATTAGATTCTGAAACAACATGCGCAGTGCCGTTTCCAGCCCCATGAGTTCTGGCAGTTTCCCAACGTTCAATGTAGCATTGGCCTCCTTTATTTTGGCAGCTAGATCCTGCTGAACCTCTTCCACGAGTTTGTTGCAATTCACCAAGGTAAATTTTCTATCGTCGCCAATGTTGCTATAGTCCAATAAGTCCACAACAAGCATTGCCATGCGGCTTGTTGCCTCGGTTATGTAATTGAACATCTCCTGCACCTCAGGAGCGAGGCGTCTGTAGTAATTGTCCTTTATCATTTGTATGATACTGGAAATCGAGTGGAGCGGTGCCTTTAGATCATGTGAGACGATGTACGCGAATTGACTCAGTTCGCCGTTCTTCTGTTCTAATTCATTCTTCGTTTGTTCTAACTCCGTCACGTTTCTTAGCATGACGTAGATGTAATTATCACGGATATGATGAACCGAACACTCATAGGTACCCGCCACCATGTGATTCGAATATTCAACCAAGCCCAGATTAATGCTCCCTCCTTCAGCTGCTATCTTTCTATACGTTTCTATCACGAGCAACCCACCCTCATGTTCATAGGCTTCAGGGGCTACCTCAATGATCCTTTTGCCAAAGACTTCCTCTCGCTCCTTCCTCATCTCATACAGGATGACCTTGTTCATGAAAACATAGCGAATGCTCTTATTGTCATTTAGGTCCATTACTTGAAAGATGCCCACACCCACGGGCAGGTCATCAAACGTCTGGGTAAGAATCTCAATATCCTTTTGGTCTTGCATGGCTTCTCGCATTGGGTTCATCGGTCCGGTCAAATGAAGTTCCGTAGTCGAGTTTGAATCGTTGACGAACTGAGTGATCACCGAATGTAGGTGAAATTGGCCTGATGATGAATGATGGAAGACTTAAGAGTTAAAACTGTTTTCTATTGGTACGATGCTATTTTCTGAGTTTCAGGTAGCACTAGTGAGGTAAACTCAGCTGACTATAACAAGAATTTCAGTCTGCTCTGCGAGCAGGAATTGGGTTGTCTGCGGAGAGAGGGATTTCTTTGAGATCCCATTTTGGAGGATGCTCCAAATTGCGTTCCGAGCGCTGCTTCGCATCGCTGTTTGCATTTCTGAGAACCTGACTTCGAGCAAGCTCGACTGCTGCCGCGCGATTGTATCGCGTGGTGCGGGAAAAGCTGAAAGGATTAATCGCTGAAGCGATTGATCCCTAGTAGGTATCTGGCAATCTTAAAAACCTAGTGCCCTGCGTCGCAGCGCTTGTTTCATTTACAACAGTCCTTACGTGAGCGAGCTCCCGACGGCCTGTTGTAAATGAAAAACGCCCCATTCGGGGCGTCTTGGTTTTTTGTCTGCGGAGAGAGAGGGATTTCTCTGAGATCCCATTTTGGGGGAGGTACCAAAAGACAGATCAATCCTCGCTTCGCTCGTCTCTTTCATTTCAAGAGCCCTTATGTGAACAAGTTCACAACGGCCTCTAGAAAAGAAAAAGCCCCACCTTTCGGTGAGGCTTTGCTCTCTCGTTTGGCGGAGAGAGAGGGATTCGAACCCCCGGACCCGCGAAGGTCAATGGTTTTCAAGACCACCGCAATCGACCACTCTGCCATCTCTCCGCTGCAAAAGTAAAAATGAAACGGTATCGTCAAGTCCAAAAGAAAATTTGGTGTTGGCGGGGCCAAGAACGGCCTGATTCACACGGTGAAATATTACCGCCCAGTGGCTCGATCAGAAGATAAGCGCATCAGAATATCGCAGCTTTGCTGCGACCGTCGCTCAGTCGGAACGCGCGAAACATTCCGCTCGTGTTGAACGGCATGGAGACGTTTCCTCTGCGGTCCATCGCGATCACACCGCCGTCGCCACCGAGTTCCTCGAGTTGTTTGTGAATGACGTACGAAGCTGCTTTCTCTACGTCGTAACCTTTATACTTCATCAAACTTCCGACCTCCTTGGCCACACCGAGACGAATGAAGTATTCTCCATGTCCGGTGCTGGAAACCCCACAACTCCCGTTGTCAGCGTAGGTGCCGGCACCGATGATCGGCGAATCACCGACACGGTTGTGCTGTTTGTTGGTCATTCCTCCCGTGCTTGTACCGGCGGCTAGGTTTCCGTACTGATCCAAGGCTACGGCGCCCACCGTGCCGTACTTGCTCAGTTCCCAATTAGAGACATCGCCTTGTTGTTTGGAGCGCTCTTGTACTTCTTTGAGGGCCTTTAACCGCTTCTCCGTGATGAAGTAGGCCGGCTTCTCGAGCGGGAGTCCGCGCTCTTGGGCAAACGCATCTGCACCGTGATTGCTCAGCATGACGTGTGGACTGTCATGCATAACAGCTTGTGCCGCCTTTATCGGGTTCCGTACCAATCGAACACCCGCAACGGCACCTGCCTCGAGCGATTGACCGAGCATGATCGAGGCGTCCATTTCTACTTCTCCTTTCGCGTTTAGCACACTGCCCTTGCCGGCGTTGAAGAGCGGATTGTTTTCCATGACCGTGATCGCGGCTACAACCGCATCCTCAGCTGTGCCGCCTTTTTCGAGTATGGCATATCCAATATCCCTGGCCTCTTCCAAAGCGGTTAGATAGGCCTGCTGAAGTTCCTGAGGAAGGTTCTCTGGCGTCATGCTGCCGGCGCCACCATGTATAACAATACCGTATTGTTGCGCCAAGCTTGTTGATCCGATTGCCATGGTGAACCAGATAAATAATGAGAAGATGCATCGCATGCCTCTGACGAATATAGTCCTCGAAGTCGATTTTTGCCTTCTTAACACCAAGCATTTAAAAAGTTGATTTCCATGCTCAGAACAAGTAGAGTAAATACTATCTTTGCGCCCCGTTTTTAAAGACAAGCGAATCATGGCAAAGAAAGGCAACAGGGTTCAGGTGATTTTAGAGTGCACAGAGCATAAGGAGAGCGGTATGCCAGGTACCTCGCGCTACATCACAACCAAGAACCGAAAGAATACTCCGGATCGAATCGAAATGAAGAAGTACAATCCGATTCTTCGCAAAATGACGATCCACAAAGAAATCAAGTAAGAACCACTTAAATTTTTGAGCCATGGCTAAGAAGACAGTAGCAGGTATGAGACAAAAAGGAGCGGTGAACTACACCAAAGTGATCAAAATGGTGAAGTCAGAAAAAACCGGCTCTTACAGCTTCCGCGAAGAAGTGTTGCCAAAGGATGCGGTAAACGACTTCCTGAACGCCAAATAACATTTATCCTAAATGATCTTTGAAAGCTTTCCTCCATCGGCGGAAGGCTTTCTTTGTTTATAGCATATGGCACTATTCGGACTCTTCAAGTCAAAAAAGGAAAACCTCGACAAGGGCCTGGAAAAAACGCGAGAAAGCGTTTTTTCTAAGCTTTCTCGCGTAGTCGTTGGCAAGTCGAAAGTAGACGACGAGGTCCTTGATAACCTCGAAGAAGTACTCGTCACTTCAGACGTCGGGGTGACCACGACCCTCAAGATCATCGAACGCATAGAGGAGCGTGTTTCGCGAGATAAGTATGTCAACGCCGAAGAACTCAACACCATCCTTCGCGAAGAGATCGCTGAATTGCTCGAGGAAAATCGTGCGGGCGAGGTAAAGGACTTCGAAGAGGCACTCAACAAGAAGCCTTATGTGATGATGGTCGTCGGTGTAAATGGTGTCGGAAAGACCACGACCATCGGCAAACTCGCACACCAGTTTTCCAAAGCTGGTAAGAAGGTGGTAATCGGGGCCGCCGATACATTCCGTGCAGCCGCCATCGATCAACTCAAAGTGTGGGGAGAGCGCGCCAACGTTCCAGTCATCGCCCAAAGCATGGGTTCTGATCCGGCAAGCGTTGCATTTGACACCCTAGAGTCGGCACTCAACCAACATGCCGATATCGTCATCATCGATACCGCCGGACGCTTGCACAACAAGGTGAATTTGATGAACGAACTCTCGAAGATCAAGCGCGTCATGCAAAAACTCGTCGGCGATGCACCACATGAAATTTTACTCGTGCTGGATGCTTCAACGGGGCAGAACGCCTTCGAGCAAGCCAAGCAATTTACGGCAGCTACTGAAGTGAATGCCCTCGCATTGACGAAACTAGATGGCACTGCAAAGGGTGGTGTCGTGATCGGTATCTCAGATCAGTTTAAAATCCCGGTCAAATACATCGGTGTAGGCGAGAAGATCGAGGACCTTCAATTGTTCGACCGTCGCACGTTTGTAGATTCATTGTTCGGAGCACCTGAATCACAGAATTCATGAGAACGAAGGGCAAGCGTAGCGAACGGATCAATGTCGTCACCCTGGGGTGTTCAAAGAACATCTTCGATTCTGAGGTGCTCATGGCACAATTGAAAGCCAACCAGTTTGATGTGAAGCATGAATCCGAGGCGGAAGATTTCGATACCGTGATTATCAATACCTGCGGTTTCATCGACAATGCGAAGGAAGAATCGGTCAATACCATCCTTCAGTTTTCTGAGGCAAAACGCAATGGATGGGTCGATAAAGTGCTGGTTACCGGCTGCCTGAGTGAGCGGTACAGAGAAGACCTTGAGAAAGAAATCCCTGAAGTGGACGCATGGTTCGGAACACGCGAATTGCCTCGGTTGCTGAAGACACTCAAGGCGGATTACAAGCATGAATTGGTCGGTGAGCGTTTTCTTACGACTCCGATCCACTACGCATACTTAAAGATCAGCGAGGGTTGCGATCGACCGTGCGCCTTTTGTGCCATTCCATTGATGCGGGGTAAGCACCGTTCCACTCCGATCGAAGATTTGGTGAAACAAGCGGAAGGATTAGCGGCTCAAGGAACCAAGGAACTGATCCTGATTGCACAAGACAGTACCTACTACGGACTGGATATTTATGGAAAGCGCAATCTGTCGGAATTGATGAAGCGCCTGAGCGACGTTGAAGGCATCGATTGGATTCGTCTTCATTACGCCTATCCAGCTGGCTTTCCGATGGATGCGATCGAAGAAATGGCACGCAATCAGAAGATTTGCAACTACATCGATATCCCGCTTCAACACATCAACGATGAAATGCTGAAGCGCATGCGGCGCGGAACGACTCGTGACAAGACTGATCGTATTCTGAAGGAAATGCGTGACCTGAATCCGGAAATGGCGATTCGCACCACATTGATTACCGGTTTTCCTGGAGAAACAGAAGCGATGTTCCAAGAAATGTACAATTGGGTGGCTGAGACCAAGTTTGATCGCCTCGGCGTCTTCACATATAGCCACGAAGAGAATACCCACGCCTTCCACTATGAGGATGATGTGCCGGCTGACGAGAAGCAGCGCCGTGCTCAGGCAATTATGGATTTGCAAGAAGGCATCAGCTTCGAAAAGAACGCCGCTCGCGTAGGCTCGATCGAGCAAGTGCTCATCGACCGAAAGGAAGGGGGGCATTTCATCGGCCGAACTCAATACGATTCACCCGAAGTAGACAACGAGGTGCTGATAGAGGCTGAAGGTCAATACCTCCGCCTCGGCGATTTTCAATCGGTTCGAATCACTGGAAACACAAGTTTCGATTTGGAAGGGGAGGTCGTGTAGTTCTATTTTCGAATGATGAATTCCCGGTGGTTCTTACCATTCATTCTTCTTCATTCCATTCCAGCACTGGCTCAAAAAGGGGAGGTTCAATTTCGAATCGCACCTACCGACGCTGTGATCAAGGTCGGCGAGCAGTACATCGAAAGTTTAGGAACCTACGAATTCGAGGCGGGCACCTACACGGTACGTGCATGGAAGCCACAACACGAGTACGTGGAGATGGAATTCATAGTCAGGGAAGGTGAGAAAACCTATGTCACGTTTGGTCTTCTCGAAACAGATGCCTACAAACAGCACAAGAACGACCTGTTTACCTTTCACACATCCGTATTTGGATTGAGGTATGTGACTACAGGACTCTATGCACTGTACGTTGCTAATGGATATGCCTCTCTCAATGCGCTCTCAGAGAACATCGATCGTTTGCGCAACATTGCCTTGGACCAAAAAAACACACATGACGCAGCAGTTGTTCCTGCAGAGATTGATGAGGCTGCATCGTCCTACGGCGTTTTCCGGGCTTTGCATGATCAGCAGTTGGAGTTGTACGATAAGCGTAGAAAACGGTTGATTGTAACATCATCGATTGGTGGATCAATTCTGATTGGATGTCATTTGTTTTCACTCCAACTCAAGAAACCAGTGTTCGATGAAGAGGTTAAACTCAGTCTACGATCATCCTATCAAGGAGGGATTGCCGGCTTAACAATGCAATTCAAGTTTTGATGCGTTGGTTGCTCATAATAGCATGTGTTAGTTTCATCGCGGCGGGATGTAGAAAAGAGTCAAGTTTGCCGGATCTTGGGCCCAATAAGTGGAATCAGGACATTCCCAACCCTATATTGATCGACAGCGTTGTAACCAAGGTTCAGAACCCAACGGTGTGCTCCCTATACGTCTATTTCCACTTTGATCTGAAGTCCTTCGAGGAAGAGTGGGATTTGATTGAAGGGTTGAACTTTTCGATCGATCATGTAGGCCCAACTCAAAAACCAACCAGTGCGGTGGTGGTAGAGTTGGATGAGGAAGGCAACGGCGTGGCATATCCTGAATATTCCTACACGCTATCAAAGTACGACATCAGCCATCTGATTCGGCTGGAGAACGGAAGAACAACACTACCTTCACCGACCATGCAAATTACGACACCGTCCTACTAAGTATGTCGAAAGCTTCTGTGCAACGCATCTCTCCTAAGCTTCCATCCCTCATTGAATCATACCTGAATGGAGCGGAACAGCTGAAAGCATTTTATGCGTTTGAGCCAAACATGAGTGGACTGAAAAAGTCCGCGAAGCAGCGACCGCCGGTCAACCGCGAAGTATTGGTCAAAGCCCTTGAGCAACAGGCGAATCGTTCATCGTACGCTTCCAAAAAGACATTCGCGCAAATCAATCGACTCAAGGAGCAAGACGTTTTTACGGTTACTACTGGCCATCAAGTGTGTCTTTATGGTGGCCCCATGTTCTTCATTTACAAGATCCTTTCGGCCATTCGGTTATGCGGAATGTTGGAAGCGGAAGGAGTTCAAGCGGTTCCGATTTATTGGATGGCTTCCGAGGACCATGACTTTGAAGAGGTCAATCACATTTTCTTTGGAGAAACGAAGTGCACCTGGAAGAACGATGCACGAGGAGCGGTAGGAAGGATGAAGCTCGAGGGTCTCAATGCGTTCAAGTCTGAACTCAATGAAATCTTTAAGGAAGACCCATTGCGCAGAGATGCCCTTGAAAAGTTGGATGCGCTTTACAGCGAGGACAAAACCTTGGCTGAGGCAACGCGCGACTTGGTTTATTGGATGATGGCAGATCTCGGAATCGTGGTGCTCGATGCAGATGATGCGGCCTTGAAGGCTTGTTTCGCGCCCGTGGTCAAGAAGGATCTGGATGAACAGTTCAGCGCGAAGGCACTCAAGACAACGACGGAAGCGCTGGAGCAACTTGGATATGGTGCTCAGGTGAACGCGAGAGACATCAATCTTTTCTGGCAGGACGAAGGTTTGCGCGAGCGGATCGTTGTGCACGGTAAAGGATTTGCTACTGCAGATGGTTTGTTGACTTGGAGAAAGGAGGAAATGATGACTTTGATTGACAAGCAACCCGAGCGTTTCAGTCCGAATGTTGTGCTTCGACCAGTATATCAAGAATGCATCCTCCCGAACCTGGCGTACATCGGCGGACCAGGGGAGTTGAGTTATTGGTTTCAATTGAAACAGGTGTTTGACGAGGTTGGGGTGCCTTTTCCGACGCTTGTACTCAGAGACATGGCCCTCATTGTTCCGGAGAAGATCGAAAAGCGGCTCGATCAGCTTGAATTGGGCTTGAGCGACGTGCTGAATAATGAGTTTGACGATCTGTTAAGCAGCTTGGTTCGTAAAAACGGCGGACACGAAGATTTGGTTGAAGAACCCCTTAAGGAAATCGAAGCCCGATTGGATGCGATGTTGGTCCGGCTCAAAGCGTTCGATGCTACACTTGCTGAGAGTGGCAGGGCGGAAAAGGCACGGATTCTTCGAAGGCTTTCTGTACTTGCTCATAAAGTGCATCGAGAAGATCGAAGAAAAGACAGCACGGCAGATCGACGCTTGCAAGACGTGTATAAAATATTGTTGCCAAATGGCATTCCCCAAGAACGCGTGGAGCATTGGCTCACGTTTACGGAACACACGTCCTTGCCTGCATTCCTCGAAAAAATTCTTAATGATTTTAATCCTTTAAAACCAGAGCTGAAGGCATTTAAAAAAATGTGTTAACAATAATCATCTAAACAATAAGTGTACATACATGTTATATAGTTTTGTACAACCAAATAATGTTAAGATGAAAAAGAACACACTATTGATCGCCGCCATTTCCATTGGCGCACTGTTGGCTTCTTGCAGTCAAGGAACCGACAAAAAAATGGAAGGAAACACAGAAACAAATCCCACAACGGAAGTCGCTGAAACAGGGACTTCAGAATGGATGATTGACCCCAACGCCTCCAACATTCGATGGGAGGGAGGTACCTCAGGTGCACAAGTGTATTCGCACTTCGGAAACATCAAGATTAAGGATGGAAACATCACCACCAACGGAAAGAACATCGTGGCTGGAAACGTTGTCGTTGACATGACATCCATCGATCCAAAAGATGAGGGGTATTCAGAAGAGCATCCAGCGTCTGACCTTGTTGGACATCTGTCTACAGAAGATTTCTTTGCTTCTCAGACCTATCCGGTTTCTCGCTTCGAGATCACGGGTGTGAAAGATGGCGTGGTTACAGGAAACTTGACCATCCGCGACAAAACACATCAAGAATCCTTGAAATTGGAAAATGTGAGCATGGAGAATGGAAAGATGAAGGCTTCCGGTACATTGGTTTTTGATCGTCAGAAATACGACGTAGCTTGGAAGCACTACATGAAGGACGTGCTTCTTGCTGACGACATCGAGCTTCAGATCTCTGTTGTGGCGAATGCTGCACCTGGAGGTCAAGACGCGTAATTTCTTTTCCCGGATATACATCGGCCCTTGCATCATTGGTGCAGGGGCTTTTTTTTGGCGCTGTTGTGACCTAATGTGGAGCTTACCTTAAAAAGCGCAGGCCTACTTCGATCCGATAGCTATCGGATCGAAGTGCGAGCGACCATGAGTTCACCAAGTACCTAAATTCTACTACAACAGCTTCTTTTATTTGCCCCTTTTCAACATAAGGCCTTGGTAACATTGGGAAAATGACACCACCCTAAAAACCACCGAACATCTACATTTGCGCATGCAAGAAATGATCCTGATCCTGGATTTTGGTTCGCAGTACACACAGCTTATTGCGCGGCGGGTGCGAGAACTAAATGTCTACTGCGAAATCCACCCTTACAACGACTTCCCGAAGATTGACGACCACGTGAAAGGTGTGATACTGAGCGGAAGTCCTTTTTCGGTTCGGCAGGAAGGTCATCCAGTACCCGATCTTTCTGAGATAAAAGGAAAACGCCCCTTGCTTGGCGTCTGCTATGGCGCACAATTCATTGCGCACTCATTTGGTGGCGAAGTAGAAGCTTCCAACAAACGCGAATACGGGAGGGCTAACCTGACGTTTGTTGACCACCAAGTTCCCTTGATGAAGGGTGTGGCCGAAGACTCTCAGGTGTGGATGTCACATGGAGATACCATCGACAAACTACCTAGCAATGCTTCAGTCATTTGCAGCACCAGTGATGTAGAGGTTGGTGGATACGTCCTGAGCGACGAGGAGACGTATGCGTTACAATTTCACCCGGAAGTTTATCACTCCACCGACGGATTGACGGTCTTGAGAAACTTTGTAGTCGGAATATGCGGTTGCAAGCAGTCTTGGACGCCTAAATCCTACGTTGATACAACCGTGGCTCAACTCCGGGACCAACTAAGTGATGATAAGGTCGTTCTGGGATTGTCAGGTGGTGTGGATAGCTCGGTTGCCGCCATGTTGCTGCACCGCGCCATCGGGAAAAACCTCTACTGCATCTTCGTCGACAACGGCTTGCTCAGGAAACATGAATTTCAGAGCGTCTTGCACCAATACGAAGACCTGGGATTGAACGTGAAAGGCGTAGACGCCTCCCAGCGATTTTACGATGCCCTGACAGGAGAAGCCGATCCGGAGAAAAAACGCAAGATCATTGGTCGGGTATTCATCGAAGTCTTTGACGACGAGGCGCATCTCATCGAAAATGTCAAATGGCTGGGGCAAGGCACCATTTATCCAGATGTCATCGAATCCAAATCGGTCAAAGGCCCTTCGGCTACAATTAAATCGCACCACAATGTGGGGGGATTGCCCGATTACATGAAGCTCAAGGTGGTTGAACCGCTCAATGCACTTTTTAAGGATGAGGTCAGGGAAGTCGGTGCAACACTTGGACTTCCTTCAAGCATTCTCAGCCGCCATCCGTTTCCGGGACCTGGCTTAGGCATCCGCATTCTAGGCGACATCACACCTGAAAAAGTGAGCGTCTTACAAGACGTCGATCACATCTACATCGAGGCGATGAAGGAAGATGGCCTATACGATGAAATCTGGCAAGCAGGAGCCATTCTTCTTCCGGTGCAATCGGTTGGTGTTATGGGGGATGAGCGTACCTATGAAAACGCTGTAGCGCTCCGCGCCGTCACGTCAACCGATGGAATGACCGCCGATTGGTTTCACTTTCCACACGCCTTTCTTGCTAAGGTTTCGAACAAGATCATCAACAACGTGAAAGGGGTGAATAGGGTAGTTTACGATATTAGCTCCAAACCACCCGCCACGATTGAATGGGAATAAGAGCCGCCATTATCTCCTTTGTTGTTGCGCTTCTGTCGATTTCTTCCATTGCACAGGAGACACCGCCCGTTCATAAAATCAACGGGAAGAAATACTATCTCCATGTGGTTGAGAAAGGAAACACCCTGTACGGTATTTCCAAGCTCTACAACCTTTCCATCGCCGATATCGAGCTGGAAAACCCGGTTCTGAAGTCTGATGGACTGAAGGTCAATCAAACCTTGTTGATCCCAGTAACCAAGGAGAACAAGAAAGACCTGGGCGGGGTGGTCGAACAGACTTCCGAATACATCACCCACGAGGTTCAGTCGAAAGAAACGCTTTACAGCATCAGCAGGCAGTACAACACTACACTTGCCGATCTCATCCTCGCCAATCCGAGTGTCAAATCTGACGGATTGAAAGCCGGTACTGAGATTAAAATTCCCGTTCAAAAAATCGAAGTCGATATCGACGATTACGTCGTGGTCGCAGAACCCGATTCCCTGCAAAGTCACATCATCGAGAAAGGCGAAACGCTTTACAGCCTTAGCAAGAGGTACGGCGTTTCGATGGAAGAACTGCTCAAGGCAAATCCAGATCTCAGAAGCGACCTCCGAATCGGTATGGCGATTCGAATTCCAGGGTTGAAGAACAAAGACTATTCGCCATCAAAGCCAGCGAAACAAGAAGTATCTGCCGACACAGTCAAAGTCTACATTCCAGACTCAACTACCTTATTGCGCATCGGACTTCTAATACCCTTAAAACCTTCCTTTCCGGATTCAGGCGACACTGAATTTAAGATCCCTGAAGCCCAGCGAATTGCTTTGAGTTTCTACCGGGGATTCTTGTTTGCTGCGGATTCATTAGCAGAGTCTTTAGGCCTGCGATTGCACATCAATCTCTTGGAGAGTGGTGACGACACAGTTTTGATTTCAAAGCTTATTCGAAAGGGAGCATTAGACACACTCGATGTCATTGTTGGACCGTTTTACACGTCGCAGTTCGAATACGTTGCCGACTACACAGGCAAGCGAGGTACACCCACCATCTGTCCGATACCAAAGCCGTCCAAGATACTTTTTAAGCGACCGAATGCCATCAAAATGACCCCAAGCGAGAGCATGGTACTCGACGGGATGGCGCAATTTCTGGCGGCCAATTACAAGGATTCCAACCTCGTGTTGGTCAACAGCAACAAGTTTCGTGACGCAGATAACATCGAGTTTTTCAAAGCGCGCTATGCCAGCGCCTTGAACGTCCCTGACACCTTCATCAATGACGCCATCCGAGAGATCAAATTGTGGGACATCAACCGTGAAACGCTTTCTTTAAGGTTCAAAGACACGGGTGATTACACGCTGATCGTCCCTTCAACCGACAAAGTCTTCGTTAGTAAGCTGCTGGGAGGGCTCTACAATTTTCAGTACGACTCGAAGGGTGCGATTCGGTTTAGGGTCTTTGGGATGGAGGAATGGCAAAAGTTTGACAGCGACCTCGATATTGACGTGCTCCAAGAGCTCGGAGTTACCCTCCCGCTGCCCGAATATGTCAATCACTCCGACTATCGAACCAAGCACTTCGTTTCAAACTTTTATCGTACACATCGGTATGAGCCAGATCGGTTTGTGTTGGTGGGATATGATGTTGGTGCCTACGTTCTAAAAAGTGTTGCTGAATACAAAAAGGCTTGGTTCAAGGATCCGACGAACTTCGGCTATCAAGGCGTACTCATCGACGTCAAGCATGCACGAGTGCATCAAGAGAGTGGTTTGGAAAACCAGCACTTCGATATCTATCAATACAATCATTTCCGTCAGAAAAAAGTTGCCGAATGGCCCCCGATCGAGAAGAAATAGCCGATTGGTTCCGCGGACTTCAAGACCGGATATGTCTTGTCATTCAAGAAGCTGATGGCAAAGGCCGCTTTCAATCCGAACAATGGTCTA